>OV651825.1:8055003-8697503 GCA_927349885.1 Psylliodes chrysocephalus
GGTTAAAATATTTCGATCAAAATATTCATCTGCTGAATAATATGTATTGTCATAGTAGGAGAGCCCTCTGGCATTATTATTAGTAATATATAAATAATTACACAAAAATTCTAGTGTTTTTAATGCTTTAACTAAATATTCAAAAAGAAAACACACGTATTGAAATAAACCAAATAATTAGGTTATTACTCTAGTTCAGTTCGAACGCCATAAGTGAGAGTATTTCTAACTAGTTGAGAAAACCTTTTACAACCTTAGTGTGTATAAATAATTAATAAAAATAAGCGAGCACTTTCGGCTTTACAAAGCCATGTTCGAGCCATGAACAAAATGTGTTTGAACTAAATAACATTCGAACAAAATGTTTTCGAATAAAATCATTTTCGAATTAAATAACTTTCGAAAAAAATTATTTGGAACAAAATTACTTCGAACAAAATTCCGCTACCATTTATTTTCCTAGTTTCATTGGTGCAGTTTAGTGTTTACTTTAGTTTTATATGTGAAAATCTAAGTAATGTTTTTGTTATGAATATTTAAATGTCTCTGCAAGTAACATTTCTGAGTAAATTCTTTGGAACAAATGTCACATTTAAATGGTTTTTCACCACTGTGATTTAATAAATGACCATGTAAGTAAGATTTTCGATTAAATCCTTTAGAACAAATATCACATTTGAATGGTTGTTCACCACTGTGACTTATTAAATGTTCCTTTAAAGAAGATTTAAAAGAAAAACCTTTGGAACATATGTCACACTTGAATTGTTTTTCAGTGTTATGAATCACTAAATGTTGGCGTAAGTGAGAGCTCCGAGTAAATCCCTTGCAACAAATGTCACACTTGAATGGTTTTTCATCACTGTGTATTGCTAAATGTACCTGTAAAATAGATTTAAAAGTAAAGCCTTTGGAACAAATGTCACACTTAAATGGTTTTTCACCACCGTGAATTATTAAATGTTGTTGTAAATGAGATTTCTGATTAAATTGTTTGGAACAAATGTCACACTTGAATCGCTTTTCACCACCGTGAATAGTCAAATGATCATGTAATTGAGATTCTCGATTAAATTCTTTAGAACAAATGTTACACTCGAATTGTTTTTTATCACTGTGTATTATTAAATGCTTATGTAAGCTAGCTTTAACAGTAAAACCTTTGGAACAAATGTCACAGTTAAATGGTTTTTCATCACTGTGAATTTTTATGTGTTTTTGTAAAGAAGATTTCAAATTAAAATCCTTGGAACATATGTCACATTTAAATGGTTTTTCACTGCTATGAATTACTAAATGTTGGTATAAGTGAGGTTTTTGAGTAAATTCTTTGGAACAAATATTACACTTATATGGTTTTTGACTTCTGTGAGTTACTAAATGTTTTAGTAAGGTAGATTTATCATTAAACTGTTTAGAACAAATGTCGCACATGAATGGTTTTTTACCACTGTGTATTATTAAATGTCTCTCTAACGTAGGCTTAACACCAAAACCTTTGAAACAAATGTCACATTTGAATGGTTTTTCTACATTGTGTATTATTAAATGTGTCTGTAGATTACATTTCCGATTAAATGCTTTAAAACAAATGTTACACTTGAATTGTTTTGTACCACTGTGTATTAATAAATGCCTTTGTAAGGTAGATTTGACAGAAAAATCTTTGGAACAAATGTCACAGTTAAATGGTTTTTTTCCATTGTGTATTATTAAATGCTTCTGTAAATTAAACTTTCCATTAAATGCTTTAGAACAAATGTTACACTTATATTGTTTTTCAATACCGTGTATTATTATTAAATGTCTCTGTAAGGTAGATTTAAAAGTAAAACCTTTGAAACAAATGTCACATTTGAATGGTTTTTCACCTTTGTGAATAATTACATGTTTCACTAATTTAATATTATCATTGTTTTTTTGCTTCAACCCTATAGAAGAAAGATTGTATTTCAAATTTTTGTTAACGTGACTTTTAGTTCTATATTTCACTACATGAACAAAAAAATGTTTAAAAAAGTCCAGTTTTTTCAGTAATTTTCCACAAAACTCACAAACTGCGTAGCGTTTCTTAAAATGTCCATCAATATGAATCGATCTTGACTTAGAAGAAAGGAAATCTGCAAATTAAAAAAAAACGCCAGTTCAAAAAATATTGTTTGCGATTATTTGACTATAGATCTAATAGTGGCATTTTCCATGTCTAATTTTACTTATTATTTTAATTTTCACATATTTATTTAATACACTGTTCAACAGGAAACCCAATTAAAGAACACGATTATAAAAAGAAATATTCACAGTATTTGAAGGTAGTTCTAGAGAAAGTAGCTAGATTCATTACACGAGTACTAGTTCCTCAAAAATATTCTAAGTAACAAGTACCAATTCAAAATGTAAACGATTATTTTTGAAAAAAATATATTTTAAAATTTAATTAATCATTTTTGTTTTAATGATTATTAGTTTATATTTTATTCAAGTCACTGGATTTTTTTTAATAAAATAATAAGCCTTTAATTCAAATATAAACATTCACTAAATTAAACAATCACGTCTTATAAAAATGTATTAATGACAATATTATTAACAATAATCATGGTGGAAAAATACAGGTGAAGCGGTAAGCGGTACGAAATTCGGTCTTGTGCATGACGTGACTTTCGACGTAGATTTTTATTTTGCCTCTCTTCAATGTTAAAATGCGAGTTTTTATCTTTAATATTTTTCTGATAGTGCTTAGAACTTTATAGATGTATTTATCTTAAAATTTAATATTATTTCTATACGTCCAGATGTCTTTTTAGTAATTATTGGTAAGTATTATTCAATTAATTTCTAATTAAATTGATAGTGTAACTGATATAAATCTAGGTTGTCATATTTTTGCTGTATTTTAAAGATAAATAAAAATAGTTTCTAATTATATTATTACCTACATTAAAATCTACTATTTTAGGAAGTGTAGTTACTGGCCAGGTTGTGCAGTGTATGGCTACAAGAACTATTCACGAAAAACAAAGGGAACAAACATTAAGTATTTTGGTTTTCGAAAACAAACGTATTTAAAGCATAGATCAATGCTTGCAGGAGGAAAGATACAAATAACCTGAAGAATGGTATGATTTTTGCAAAACTAAATTGAATTATAATCATTTTTGTAGGTTTTGTTTCTTTTTAAGCTTGTATTTTTCAAAGGATAGTTTTAAAATATCCTTACAACAGAGGCTGTTAAGCGGCTCACCTAAAACTGGCAGAAATTTAAAACCAACAGCAGTTTCTACTGAAAATCTCCGAGTTAAAATAAGGCAGACAAAAAGATATCGACAAACCTTTATTGATAGCTTTGTTAATATTTCAGTATCTGCAGAACTAGAAATGTAAGTACGAATTTACCTTATTAACAAAAAATATTCTTAATGTAAAAATTGTATATGGTACCTGTGGCTTTGAAATGAAAATTACATAACTTGACACGTAGAACTATTGAATATTACAAGAAATTAAATAAAAATGTTTTAATATTTTTAATTAAATTCTATATCATTGTTTCAGATGTGACCACCAAAATGAAATTGTTATTTTAGAGAAAACTATTAAGTCTTTCTGAAGAACTAAAAGAAATAACTAAAAATACACCAAATCAAATATAGATTTGCAACTGCAGGAGTGTAACAGAAAAATCCGTTACTCCTAGAACTCCACAAGCCAAATAAATATAGATTATAAAGTAAACCTTATGTATCAACAATTTATAAACATTATTAAACATGAATAAACCAATTCCAAATAAACACCTCTGTGCTTTTTATTAAAATAAATTATGTTATGCCAAGTGTTTCTATTTATTAAATACATAAACAGATTTATCAGCACACAACTGTACAAATTAGGTAATACATTCATAATTATCCTATAAAAGTGACTACTATTCAGACCCTTCAAGCTGATTATTTAAGAAAATCCACAACTAAAAAAATAACCTGTTAAATATATTTCACTTTAATTTTATGGTCCTGTTTTTGTTAACATTTTACAAAATTTTATTTATATAAGGGACATTTATTTAGTTCTTTCGGTAATTGAATCACATATTTCATTTTCACAACATTTAAATCTACTTATTTGTACCTATAGACCTTCTATCAATTCCAATTTTTATCGGGACTGAGACATTCTTTATATTGGTGATTAGGTTCTAGACGTTTTGGCTATCATCTTGATCTCAATCTATCAGATAGTGATGCTAGGTGTGAAGATTTAAATCCTAGACGTACCTAACATCTTCTTCATGTTTTGTGGTGAAAGAAATCAGTTTCAGATGAACACTATATCTTGTTTATCCTCAAGAAAAATGCATATCATCTGATTAAGCTAAAAGGGCACAAAATTTTTTATTTTGAATTTCTTTGCACAAGGGTCCAATTTATGCCTATAATGAGTTTCTTGTATTATTGAGCATAACTTGATGTGATTTATCAGTTGTTGTTTTCATCTAAATATATATTTTCAGTTTAACAATGATTATAGAACTAGAAAATAAAAGAGTAACATCTTGACAATCATTATAAAATGTAAACAAAGCCATGGCAGTTTGTAGGCGGCCGTGACAATACCGATGTTGACGTCGTAAAACCTGCGCACCGCTTCACCTATATTTACTCCAGCTTCGAGGAATACTTATTGTGATTACTAGAGTATGACAAAGTCTCCAATTTACACCTGAGTAAATCGAACATTTATGTTTTTCGATTTGTTTTTAATGGTAATGAGTTCCACATTAAATCGGTAATATCAACTAAATTTATAAAAATTAAAATTTTACTGAAAGAAAAACAGATCTCTTTGCTCATTTTCGTTTTATATGTAAAACTTTAACTATTTTTTTTGTAAATATGAATATTTAAATGTCTCTGTAAGGAAGAATTCTGAGTAAATTCTTTAGAACAAATGTAACACTTGAATGGTTTTTCATCACTGTGAATTATTAAATGTCTCTTTAAGGAAGATTTGTCATTAAATCTCTTGGAACAAATGTCGCACATGAATGGTTTTTCACCGCTGTGTACTATTAAATGAGCCTGTAAGTGAGATTTTCTATTAAATTCTTTAGAACATATGTCACAAGTCAATGGTTTTTTACCACTGTGTATTATTAAATGTCTCTGTAAAGTAAATTTAACAGTAAAACATTTGGAACAAACGTCACATTTAAATGGTTTTTTATTGTTATGAACTACCAAATGTTGGTGTAAGTGATATTTTTGAGTAAATGTTTGTGAACAAATCTCACACTTGAATAGTCTTTCCCCACCGTGTATTGTTAAATGTCTCTGTAATGAAGATTTATCATTAAATTGTTTAGAACAAATGTCACACATAAATGGTTTTTTACCACCGTGTATTATTAAATGTCTCTGTAAGGTAAATTTAACATTAAAACCTTTGGAACAAATGCCACATTTGAATGGTTTTTCACCATTATGAATTATTAAATGTTTCTGTAAGTCAGTATTAAACATAAATCCTTTCGAACAAATATCACACTTGAATGGTCTTTCCACACCGTGTATTGCTAAATGTCTCTGTAACGTAGATTTATCATTAAATTGTTTAGAACAAATGTCACACATAAATGGTTTTTTACCACTGTGTATTATTAAATGTCTCTGTAAGGTAAATTTAACAGTAAACCCTTTGGAACAAATGCCACATTTGAATGGTTTTTCACCATTGTGAATTATTAAATGTTTCTGTAAGTCAGTATTATACATAAATCCTTTCGAACAAATGTCACATTTGAATGGTCTTTCACCACTGTGAATTATTACATGTTTCGGTAATTTATATTTTAGATTAAATATTTTAATATTATCATTGTTTTTTTGTTTCAACTCTATAGCAGAAAGATTGTATTTCAAATTTCCGTTGTTAACGTGACTTTTAGTTCTATATTTCACTACATGAACAAAAAAATGTTTAAAAAAGTCCAGTTTTTTCAGTAATTTTCCACAAAACTCACAAACTGCGTAGCGTTTCTTAAAATGTCCATCAATATGAATCGATCTTGACTTAAAAGAAAGGAAATCTGCAAATTAAAAAAACGCCAGTTCAAAAAATATTGTTTGTGATTATTTGACTATAGATCTAATAGTGGCATTTTCCATGTCTAATTTTACTTATTATTTTAATTTTCACATATTTAATACACTGTTCAACAGGAAACCCAGTTAAAGAACAGGATTACAAGAAACAAAATACTGACAGTATTTACAGGTTTTAACAAAACATTTTAATTAAAAGTCTAGTTCTAGTACATTTCTTAGAACTGATAGATGAATAAATGATTACTTAATTCATATTACTAATCATTCATTCTAATTGTCATTCATTAAAATTGACTTTTGTGACTTATGACATGTAGATATTATGAAAATGTAAACAAAACTAATTAAATAATTTGGTTACATTTCGAAATGATTTTAAGTTGTTTTGAAATGTAACAAATAGTAAAAATTGTTTATTATTAAGATACTTATGTCCTCTTTCCTTCTAGATAAATTCTACATCGATTCCCAATTTGAAATCTACATGGATTCTCAAGTTTGAAATAGTAAGGACATTTTAATGGAAGTAAACAAATGATAAAATATGAAATAATTCACTAGATTTATTGTAAGTAGCATTTATTTTAGTTTTTAGAAATGCAGTTTACTTTAAATGAGTCCTAAATATATCCTATTAATGCTTAAAATTCTACAATTTATTTTATCCTGTAACAGCTTACAACTACAAAATATTTGTTTATTTTTATTTTATTTATTTTGGGTGTTCCAAAAAGCCCCAACAAACAATATTATTCGAATTCTAACGCAATTTGCTATTAGTCCCAAAATATCCCCACCCTACGGGGTAATTTGGGACAGCTATAAAAGAAAAAATGTTAGCCCCCCTCTGTAATGGAGAAGGCTCATTGTTTCGCATAAGACAGATACGCCTACTACCTTTCCAAATATATGTAAACAAGGTGGATAATAAGTACATGTTTAAAGTACCAGCAAAAAATGTTTCAAATTTGTCCCAATTAACCCCGTTCTACCTCGCGTTCTACGGTAAGTATAATTTTTGAAAATCAATTTTGAATTGTTCGATGTGTGTTTATTAATTCTTTTATATGTATCCTGTACTTGTTGCTGGAATTTTATATGGTTAATATTAATTTTTTTACTATGAATAAGTAAATTTTTTAATTAATTTAGTAATTTTAAAATAATTATTTGAAAATTTGACTTATGTTTCTTGTAAGGCCATCGTGAAACAGAATTTATTTCTTGTTTTTTCCTTGTCTTCTATTGTTTTATGGGTTCACTTTTTCGTTTTTAAAAATTTTTATTTTACATAAATCTTTCCGTATGAGGTCCAACACGCGCTTCTTGACAAGCCAGGTAGTGAAAAACTGAATCCATACAGCTAAAGAAGAAGGCAAGGAAAAAATAAGAAATCATATATTACTCATTATGTATACTTCGAGGTATACTTATTGTATTTACTAGAATTTGACGAAGTCTCCAACTTACACCTGAGTAAATCGAGTTATATTAAAATTGTAATATCAACTAAATTAATTTTCGTTTTATATGTGAAACTTTAACTATTTTTTTTTGTAAATATGAATATTTAAATGTCTCTGTAAGGAAGAATTCTGAGTAAATTCTTTAGAACAAATGTAACACTTGAATGGTTTTTCATCATTGTGAATTATTAAATGTCTCTTTAAGGAAGATTTGTCATTAAATCTCTTGGAACAAATGTCGCACATGAATGGTTTTTCACCGCTGTGTACTATTAAATGAGCCTGCAAGTGAGATTTTCTATTAAATCCTTTAGAACATATGTCACAAGTCAATGGTTTTTTACCACTGTGTATTATTAAATGTCTCTGTAAAGTAAATTTAACAGTAAAACATTTGGAACAAACGTCACATTTAAATGGTTTTTTATTGTTATGAACTACCAAATGTTGGTGTAAGTGATATTTTTGAGTAAATGTTTGTGAACAAATCTCACACTTGAATAGTCTTTCCTCACCGTGTATTGTTAAATGTCTCTGTAATGAAGATTTATCATTAAATTGTTTAGAACAAATGTCACACATAAATGGTTTTTTACCACTGTGTACTATTAAATGTCTCTGTAAGGTAAATTTAACATTAAAACCTTTGAAACAAATGCCACATTTAAATGGTTTTTCACCATTGTGAATTATTAAATGTTTCTGTAAGTCAGTATTAAACATAAATCCTTTCGAACAAATATCACACTTGAATGGTCTTTCCACACCGTGTATTGCTAAATGTCTCTGTAACGTAGATTTATCATTAAATTGTTTAGAACAAATATCACACATAAATGGTTTTTTACCACTGTGTATTATTAAATGTCTCTGTAAGGTAAATTTAACAGTAAAACCTTTGGAACAAATGCCACATTTGAATGGTTTTTCACCATTGTGAATTATTAAATGTTTCTGTAAGTCAATATTATACATAAATCCTTTCAAACAAATATCACACTTGAATGGTCTTTCACCACTGTGAATTATTACATGTTTCGGTAACTTATATTTTAGATTAAATATTTTAATATTATCATTGTTTTTTTGTTTCAACTCTATAGCAGAAAGATTGTATTTCAAATTTCCGTTGTTAATGTGATTTTTTGTTCTATATTTCACTATATGAACGCAAAAATGTTTCAAAAAGTCTAGTTTTTTCATTAATTTTCCACAAAACTCACAAACTGCGTAGAATTTCTTAAAATGTCCATCAATATGAATCGATCTTGATTTAGAAGAAGGGAAATCTGCAAATTAAAAAAAAAAACGCCAGTTCAAAAAATGTTGTTTGTGATTATATGACTATAGATTTAATGATGGCATTTTCAAGTCTAATTTTACTCATTATTTTAATTTTCACATACTTATTTAATACACTGTTCAACAGAAAACTTGATAAGAAAAAATATATTCACAGTATTTACAGATATTAACAACACAATTCAAAAGTAAGTAGCTTATAGTACCCGTAAACGCAAGACCGGGTAGATGTAATTTGGGTCCCGAGCAAATGGACGTTTAAAATTAACATGTAATTTCTTATTTTCTCTATATTAGAACAACAATAAGAGGATTATTATACAGGGTTGGGTTAAATGAGCGGAACACCTGTTTTATAGCTCAATTATGACTGGTATGAAAATTTGACGTAAATTAAAGTTTTTTTCTACACCCACATGGATATTAGCTCATTTACGTACAGACTACAAAACGAAAAAGTATGCTATTGCGTTCAACTGAACGAATATATATCATATCCATTCTAGGTAGTGAAAACACTGAAAAAAAAATGAAATCCACCAATCACAGTTCATATTTGGAGAAGCAACAACTATTTTTTTTTTTTTTATTTTTGGTGTCATTTTTCAAAATTTTAAATAAGTGACAATTCTGTCAAACTAATTGTCAGTATATTTTTTACTTATTGAGATTAAATATACATTAAAATGAGTTATTTTTGTGTAGAATAGATAAATAATAGCATTTTCATTTGGTACAATTTTGAAAAAAAAAATTAAAATTTTAATCAAACTATATGAAACAAACAACACTCGTAACGATCTTGATATATTTAACTCTCCCTTTCATAAATTTATAAAGCAATTACTTAGTACTGAGCTTTAATATGTGATCTATAATTTTTAATGTAAATATTTTATTCAAACTTATTTTCTTTTGTCTTTTTAAATCTTTTAAATTCTTTACCTATTTTAGTCTATATGTAATGAGTTATACCACGTTCGTATTTCAGCACCATATATATTTCACTACATTTTAATTATAATTTAAAATTGTAATTTATTCCTCAAATGGACTTGCCCGTAAATAAATAAATAAATAAATAAAATCGTAAAAGCTGTGGACAGAGCTTCTGCCTTCCACGCGAAATGCCCGGGTTCGAATCTGGACTGGGGACTAATTAAACCAATCTTTTTTTCTTGTTTATTTTATTTTATAAGTTATTAAAATTCATAAATTATTATAAAATTAGTTATTTTGTCTGAATAACCTACAATATTTTTTTAAATTTGTAGATTTTCGTTAGTGGGTCTTAGAAAAAATATACTGTACAATTGTCTTCTGAAATATATTCATTTAAATCGTATGGACATTATCCTATAAAAGGAATCCATCATGCACAATTAATTAATACATTTGATATGGAACTTCTTATTGACAGACGCAACTATACGTCCCTCTCTTTTTTGTATAAATGAGTCAATAACAAAATTGAATGTTCGTATATTTTAAGTAAACTCGATATATCTATACCTAGGATTAAATTACATAATGAACTGTTTTTTTATAATCCATATTGTCTAACAAACATCTTAGATCTCCAATTATAAATTATTAATTTCTGAATTATAGACTCTAGATTTTAAATATAAAGTTCAATGGATTTAAATCTGGCGACTGAGTAGGCCAGTGAATGGGTGTATCTGCACCCCTGCTTAAACATGTGGCAGGAAAACTTTGATGTAACCACATTGTGGCAACCCTAGTAAAATGGGGTGGCGCCCCGTCATGTATTCTATTCTAGACAAGGTTAATAAATATTTGAAAACCACCACGAAATATAAATATTGCTTACTTGATACATTTAAATATTAAGAATGAAAAAATTCAAATTGTCATAGCACTTAAATATTTAGGGTTTCAGCTTGACAATATCGAAAAAGCTGTATTTTTTTAGCTGAAAATATTAGAGTCAAATAATATATAATTCATGTTTTCTACAACAAATGCGAAAACAACAAGTGTGTTATGCAAAATGTACTAATAAGAAAGTGGCATTTCCAATGTTTAACACCCTGTACATTGAAAACTAGTCATAGAATCGGTTTGGGCAAATGGACTCTTTTTTGTCAGAGCATAACATTTCTGAAAATTTGAGAAAAAAGCATTTTTTCGTAAGAAGGGTGCTTGGTCCTTTAAAAAAATCAAAACTAAAAACTTCAAATTTTTAAACTGAATAAAAATGAGGTGATACTTGAATTGAAATAAAAAAAAAATCAAATCAAAACGAAAAGCGATATCAACATGAAAGTTTTAGGGGATGAATCCTGTTTATTCTAAAAAAAAAAATGAATAACAAGTATTAAAAATTAAAAAAAAACGACTTCAAAATCGTGCAGATGCCATCATAACATCTTAACCATATTTATATGTGACCACCCCTGAGGTACCCCCTTACTAACAAAAAAGAATCAGAAATTGGACAAGGTGGTAAAGAATTATCAATAAACATACATAAAAAATGAAGAGTTTGACGATTTTCTGATGGATCCAATTATTAGATTTTGACAAAATTTATATAGGACCACCCCAGGGGTACCCCTTACTAACAAAAAAAGATTCATAGAAATCGGACTAGATGGTAAAGAATTATTGATAAATGTACAAAAAAATGAAGAGTTTGACGTTTTTCTGATTGATCCAATTATTAGATTTTGACCAAATTTATATGGGACCACCCCTGAAGTACCCCCTTTCCAACAAAAAAAGAAACATTAAAATCGGACACCGTGTTATAGAATTATCGCCGAATATACATAAAAAAAATATACTGACGAATTGAGAACCTCCTCCTTTTTTGAAGTCGGTTAAAAATAGGGGGTTAAGGGGGATTGAAATATAAAATAATATATTTACTCAGAAACCCAAAAAAATCATATCAACATAAAATATTCAGGAAAAATCAAGTTAGGTATATTGTCACTGATACTGCAATAGTATGTGTCAAAAATACACTTTCAGCTTAAGACTTATTCAAAAGCAACAAAGTGCTTCTAAAGTACTGCAAAAGTTCGTATGCAATTATCCAATAATAAAGCGACTTTTGTATCTTAGCTAATATCTGTTGAAAAAAAAAAAAAAAAAAAAAAAAAAGAAGAACCTATAAATTATTAATATTTTTGTATATCCTAAAAATTCGTTTTTTTTTTTGACATACAGGTAGCTATTCTTGAATTCAAGGGATTACAGAATCTATTTATCCTCTATATCTACAAAAATTTGTATTTTTGTGTCCCTCTTCCCTCAAAATTTCTACTTCCCAAGTGTTGTATATTGTAAATATTACTGGTACGCCACTGGGATATTTATTTATTTCTTTGGTTGATTTGTTATCGCCTAGGTACATCGATGGGTATGTACAATACTAAAAAGAAATCATTCTTGTATTAACCGTAAATCAATAAAGAATAATAATAATACTTAAAGTGTGAGTTTGATTCTTCCAAATTGAAGGCTTCAAGTGTTATATAAACTTCATATTAAGGACAATATAACAAATTGGCGACGATTGTAATTAGTTAGTTGTAATTAAAGTGTGGTGTTAGAAAAAAAAAATGCCGGACGAAAAATTTACAAATTTGCTTGGGCATCTCCGCGAGTTCGATATCAACGCAAACGATTGGACAATTTTTCAACCAAGATTAAGTAATTATTTTAGTGCTAACGGAATTAATGAGGAATCAAAAAAAACGTGCAATTTTTTTAAACTCATTATCAGAAGACTCTTACCGGTTAATGTACAATTTGTGCCTGCCGGAAAAACCCGAAGAGAAAAATTTTAAAGACTTGTTGAAAGTATTTGACAAACATTTTGTCGGTCAACTATCCGTTTTTGCAGAACGTAGCAAATTTTATTCTGCAAAAAAGTTAGATTCAGAGTCAATTATGGAATGGACCGCTAGAGTTCGGAGTTTAGCGGTACACTGCCAATTTGGCGAATGTCTCGAGATGTCCTTAAGAGATCGATTCATAATGGGAATCGAAAGTAGATCAATAATGGATCGTCTTTTTGAAGAGAAAAATGATTTGACCTTCGAACGGGCCATTGCTATAGCAGCAAGTAAGGATGCCGCCATTCAAAATTCGCAACAAGCAGAGTACACAGGTCCAGTCATCAAGCCAGAACCACTGCATCATTTGCGCAAGTCTGGAAAGAGAACCACAGCCATACACCAGCCATCCACGTCATCATCTACAATGGCGCACAGGAAATGTGACGTCTGTGGAAGAGGAAATCATACAGCTTCGAAATGTCAGTATCGTGAGTGTAAATGTCATGTTTGTAATCAGAAAGGGCATTTAGCTACTGTTTGTCCGCAAAGAAATTCTTATAAAAAAAATAGTTTATACAAAAATCAAACAGATAGAAATAACTTTCTAGAAAAACTTGATTCAGACGCAAATTCAGATTCAGACAGTAATGTAGCAGAGAATTCATTATTTATGATTTCAAATTTAAATCAGAAGTTAGGTAAACAGCCTATTATGGCAGAGATAATCATTTTTAATAAAACATTTAAATTTCAAATTGATACGGGAGCTTCTTCTAGTTGTTTTTCCGATATATTTTATCAAGATCAATTTACAGATTTCAAATTAAATCATACTGATCAAGAATTTTTTGTTTATACGGGACAAAAAATTAAACCAATTGGTAGTACAAATTTAACTATAACTTACAGAAATATTTCTAAGAATTTAACATTTTTTGTTATTGAAAATGGAGGTCCTCCAATCCTGGGACGAGATTTTTTTGAATTGTTTAAATTAAATCTAACTGAACATTATTTTTTTGAGGAAAAGGCACAACTTAACAACCTTATTGAAAAAAATAAAACATTATTTGAACCAGGGTTGGGAACCTTTAATAAAGGAACAGCTAAAATAATTTTAAAAGCCGGTACGGTAGCTCCAAAATTTTTTAGGGCCAGACCACTCCCATTCGCACTTAAAGAAAAGGTTGAAAATGAACTAAATCGACTATTAAAAGAAAATGTTATCACTCCAGTAGAATATACAGAATGGGCAACACCAATAGTGCCGGTTATCAAACCCAACGGCCAGGTTAGGATTTGTGGTGACTTTAAGATTACCATAAACCCTTATTTGCAAATTTATCAATATCCGTTACCTAGGGCAGAGGAGTTGTTTGCGAAACTTGGAGGAGGTATCGAATTTAGTAAAATTGATCTTACAAACGCTTATCAACAAATTTTGTTAGACGAAAATTCAAAAATATTTACAACTATTTCCACACATAAAGGTTTTTTTGTTTATAATAGACTTCCTTTCGGAATTTCTTCCGGGCCTGCAATCTTTCAAAAAACAATGGAAACCTTATTTCAAGGACTGGAGGGGGTAATTTGTTTTGTAGATGACATATTAATTACGGGAAGTACAAAAAATGAACATATGGAAAGATTAGATACAGTTTTGAAAATTTTATCTAATTCAAATTTTAAAGTTTCATTAGAAAAGTGTCAATTTTTTCAAAGTTCAATAAAATATTTAGGTTTCATAATTTCTAAAGAAGGGTTGCACCCATGTCTAGAAAAACTTAGAGCTATAAAAGATGCACCATGTCCACAAAATATTACACAGCTTAAATCCTTTCTGGGATTAGTTAACTACTACGGTAAATTTATAAAAAATTTATCCACCCTTTTATATCCATTATACAACTTATTAAAAAAATCAGTGAAATGGATTTGGGATAATTCTTGCAAGGAATCTTTTGAATTAATCAAAAATAAATTAACATCAAATGATGTTCTTGTGCATTTTCAGTCTGAGTTGCCAATTAAATTAATCGTAGATGCATCAAATGTGGGAATAGGGGCCATGATATGTCATGTTTTTGAAAAAAATATTGAGAAACCTATAGCTTTTGCTTCGCGTACCTTATCAAAGTCCGAACAAAAATATTCCCAAATTGAAAGAGAGGGTCTTGCAATAATTTTTGGCTTAAATAAATTTAATGAATATTTATATGGACATTTCTTTGTCCTAGTTACAGATCACTTACCTCTGGTAACTATTTTTAACCCAGCTAAAGGTATACCCCAATTTTCAGCCAACAGACTACGTAGATGGGCAGTAATATTGTCAAATTACAATTATAAAATTGAATATGTGAAATCGGAGCATAATAAAGCCGATTTTTTATCACGTTTACCTATTGAAAGTCAAAATGAGAGTCAAAATGAAGAAAAATTTGAGAAAGATTTTTTAAATTATTTTTCAAAAAATAACGATTTAAAAATTAAATTTGAGGATGTGCATTTAGCAACATTGAATGATATTTTTTTACAAAAAATTATAAAATGTGTAAAAACAGGTAGTTGGCCTTCTTTTGCCCAGAAACATGAACAATTTAAGATGTATTTTAAAAAAAAAATATGAACTTTCAGTTGAAAATGAGTGCTTAGTGTGGAATAACAGAATAATTATTCCTGAGTTATTACAAAAGAGAGTTTTGCAGGAACTTCATCAAACACATTTAGGAATTGTCAAAATGAAGGGTATTGCTAGAAGTTATTTCTGGTGGCCAAAAATGGATAAACAAATAGAAAATGTGGTAAAAAATTGTGAAATTTGTGGCCTAATTAGTCCATCTCCTCGAAAAGCTAAGTTATCTTCATGGAAATGGCCTGAAAAAGCCTTCGACCGGGTACACATAGATTTTGTGGGCCATTTTTAAATAAAATGTTTTTTATTTTTGTTGATGCTCATTCAAAATGGCTAGAGTGTTTTGTGATGCAATCTTTGACTAGTCAAGCTACCATAAAAATACTACGATCAATATTTTCACGATTTGGTTTACCAAAACAACTCGTTTCTGACAATGGCACATCTTTTTGCTCAGAAGAATTTTCAAAATTCCTAAATTCAAATAATATAGAACATATTTTTTCACCACCTTATCATCCCCAGTCTAATGGCCAAGCAGAGTCTAGTGTAAAAATTGTTAAAAATGCTTTAAAAAAATTAGTTTTTGAAAATAAATCTCATAGTGATCTTGATTTTATGCTTTGTCAGTTTCTTTTTGATTATAGAAATTCGATACACTCCTCCACTGGTGTTACACCTTCAGAACTCATTTTTAGACATAAAGTAAATACTAGATTTAGTTTATTATCAGCAAATAATAAAATTAAAATAAAAGTCGAAGAAAGTCAAACCAAACAAGCAGAATACTTTTCAGGTAATAGAATTTTAGATATTAAAATTGGAGATAATGTATTAGCTAGGGGATATAAAAATAATAAAGAATACTGGAATAAAGGAAAAATTGTACAATTAATAGGAAAAAAAGTATATGAAATTTATATTCCAGAGTTAGATATGAAATGGAAACAACATCTTGACCAAATAAAATTTTTTAATAATAATTCTTTGCCTACAAGTGCAGTAAATATGTCTGCTGATGTGGATTTAAAAAGCCAAGATGTAGTTTCAGTGGTCTCTAGACCTAAAAGATTAATTAAACCACCAGAAAGATATGGAGCAATGTAAATTAATATAATAAAGTACCTATATAACTTGAGTGTAAATATTAATTGTAAATATTAGGTTAATTAATTGTGAATAAATAAGGGAAATGGAAAATGGAAACTCTAGTATATAGTGAATATCTAAATAAAATTGTTGGAATATATATATAAAAAAAAAAAAATTAACTTTTGTATTTTTATAAAAAAAATTTGTATATATATATATAAGTTAATAGAATGTATTTTTAAGTAAAAAAATATTGAAGGGGGGAAATGTGTTGTATATTGTAAATATTACTGGTACGCCACTGGGATATTTATTTATTTCTTTGGTTGATTTGTTATCGCCTAGGTACATCGATGGGTATGTACAATACTAAAAAGAAATCATTCTTGTATTAACCGTAAATCAATAAAGAATAATAATAATACTTAAAGTGTGAGTTTGATTCTTCCAAATTGAAGGCTTCAAGTGTTATATAAACTTCATATTAAGGACAATATAACACCAAGATTCAAGAATAGGTACCAAGACCTATTGCAGTAACAAGGACCATATGAGGTGATTATTGAAATTGAACAAAATCTGATTAAAAGTGGATGGGGGGGGGGGGCAAGTGGGATTTGTTAAACTGTGAAGAGTATAATATAGAATGCCAAGTATTAACTTCATTCTGGTTTTTATAAATAAAAATCAAATTTAATAATAATTCAGTTATAGGATATATAATATTAATTGTCAATAAACATAAGTAAACACAAACGATTTATTTTTTGGTTTTGTTGCATCACAAACTACGAACTTCTTGAAAAATTCTTGATTCATCAAAAACATAGTCAATAACTGTTATATCAACTGACGGAGAAAGATGTTATGTTCAAAAATGTAAAATTATGGATTACATCAAAATGCCAACCACTTGCTTGGAACATCCATTCAAAATATTTAGAAGATTTAATGAAAAAGGGGTACAAAAAATTTACAAAGTATTTAAAAAATATATGTAATGATATTTAGTTAAAAATTGCAATATATTATTTTTTGTAATATACATATATTTCATTCTATTGCACTGTGTTTTAAAGTAAGTTTTAGTTTGTTTCCTTAATTTGACCACCTGCTACCTACATTAAATCATATTAAGTATAGAAGCCCAGGTGAGTTAATTTTATATAAAAAAGTCAATATACATTATGCAATAAGTTAGCTTCTGGATGCTATGCAATAAGAACAGTTTCTAAGAGTCTAAACTTTGAAATAGCTAAAGATGTTTACTATTCATTAAAAAAATAACATTTAAAATACGGAATGTTTTTGGGGATCCTGCTACCAGGAACTAAGTGTTTTTTGTGTTACAAAAAAGGGCAACAGTAACTTGATGATTTCATGTAAGCCTTTATTTTTAAAGCATAAAATTGTAACCTTTACATTTTAAAAATATCAGTATTGCACAAAAAATACAAAACTCTAACCAGCACAAACTCTTATCACGATACAAGACATACTTAGTGTATTCCACTACCCATTCAATGAAGCAGTCTATTTTATGTAACATTAAAAAAACAATCTTCCCTTCAGTCTAAAAAGAATTGAAACTGTATATATAAATTTAGACAGGAAGTAAAAAGGTTTTTATAAAAAAGCATAGTATTTGGTTGAGAAGTTTTTTGAGGCAAGTATGACTATTATTATTATTTATGTTTTTATTATTAATCATTATGGTCTTATATTATCCATGTTATGTATTACAACTGTACTTTTAAGTTATTAGATATCTATTTCTTGTATCTCTTAACTGTATATTTTCCATTATTTTCCTTTTTTTTTGTTACTTGTTAAAGAGATGTAAATCTTTGTACAATAAAGCTAGTCTGATTCAATTTAAAACTAGAAGGTGAATGTATACAGAGACATCACATGAGCAGAATTTTCTTACAGAATAGCAAAATGTAAGTAGGATTTAAAATCACAAAAATTCACCACCTTATAGGTACATAAAACTTCAAAATACATGCTAGTATTATGGTGTACAATTTTTTTCAGGTGTTTTTCCTTTTTTATTATTATTAAATAAAATTGTTCTGCCATTTTTATAACATTAGGTATATATTTTATGGTGTGTCCTGATAATGACTTAAGTAATTCCGAAAATGCTTGATAAACAGTATAATCAATAAATATACCTATTGATATATTATTTAATTTTTATACACTTTAAATACCCTTGTATTTCTTTTCAATTCCTTATCAACCCAGTGTGTACACACCCAGTATCATCTAGACAAATTTTCTAAAAGTTAAATGAAATATAATAAGATATACAGTATCGACCATCGAACACCAATTTGCTGTGCACAAGTGTTGTTAGAGAAAGCAGGAATTGAATATCAAAGATGCCAGTTTGTATGGCCTGGTCAATGTTACAACTTGATTGGGCTGTATAAACTGCCAATGCTGGTATTATTCGTTTCCTGCTCGCTCTAATGTTAAATCTCTTTAATTTTTGACATTTACAAGTGCAATACCTATTGAAAAACTTTCAGTGACTGATACTGTATACTCATCGAGGACAAAAAGCTCTAGTAAATCAAAAGCACTTACTCTTTTGGCAGACAGGGCAGCTGTACCTCTTCTTTTTCTTTGAAATGACTTTAGTGGCACTTTTTAACGATTTGCTGCTACAGGGATGCTCTAAATAGTAATCAGCATTTTCAATTTTCAAGGGCGGTAAATCACAATGCGAAGTCAACAGTTCACTCTCAACTTTTGGCTGTGTAATGTATTCACCAACTTCTTGTTTAATGTCACTGATATCTTTCATCACAACGTCGATCTCGGTTTTTGGTTGTATAACATATTCACTAACTTCTTGCTTAATATCACTGATCATTTTAAAGTCGCTAGTGTTCTCAAGATCTTGTTTAATATTTTCAATTTCTGTCGGCAAGGGCAAATCCGAACGTTGTTCAATTTTAGGCATTTCACATTCGATAATTTCGTCAATGTATACGAATTGTTCTGTTGGTTGGAATTCAAAAATATCACCATGTTCATATTTAAACGTATCAGAACGTTCGTTGTCCATTGTTCCACTGGCATCAAATCCTGGTTCTGTTTTAATAAACTCCTCAAGATCAATGGGGTCTTGTTCTTGTTTTACGTCCATGGTTTTAACAAATAACAAAAATTGTGATATTTGAGATAAAAATTATACTTATTTTACACAAATTAATTTACTTTACAGTTGACAGTACACAAGAGCAAGTGCTGCCAACCTCAACCGGATGAAATTAATAGCCGTGCGTATGATCGAAAATTGCTGCTTTTATGAACTTATCGAACTATGGCCGTGTCAAATGTGAAATTCATTCCTTTCGTTTAAAACATTTAATTATGATTTAAAAACAGGGCAGTGGCCATACAATTAAAAAAGCCGTAAAAACACGGCATTTGCAGTGTCATTGGCAGCACTGAGAGCACAGAACACTTACTCTACTGAGAGAGCATCAGCGATTTACCGCAGTGTTGCCAAGGTCAACCGATGATAATCTCCATTAAAAAATACTGTATACAGGCGTGGTCATGGGTCACTAATAAAATACAACAGCAGCGACCGATGAAGAAATGAAAATATTTTAAAACATGATTTTGCAAATGGAAAAACGCTATAAACTTTGATGAATAAAATTAATTTATGACAGTTCATTTTGTTAAGAATACTCAAAAATCGGGTAAAATCCTCGCCGTTGGCAACACTGAGCGTAAGCACAATCCACAGAACAATACTAGTCTGACATTTATGTTGGAGTCGTAACTCAAAGATCTTATACTTATTAGCAGGATAGTCAGTGTTTGTAATATGCGCTATTGAACAAAAGTTATTTGTGACGTCACTACAGAACCTCGCAATAAAAAATAAAACACTGAACCACAGCTTATACAATATTGTACTTATAAGCTGTGACTGAACTACACGAAACAACTCTCTATATTCAACTGTACTTAATTTAACAGTCAAAAGAACCTTTTCGATGATTCAGCCGATTACAAATTCGGAGAATATTTCACATTATCCGCTGTCGTCGACACATCGTAATATATTGGGCGAATATTATATAAGTTGCGGGTCGGTTACAAAATAATTTTTAAAGTGAGATAAAAATAACTTTAAAAATGATCTTCGGCATATCAGAGCATGTTATACATTTTTAAAATAAAAGAAAAGCAGAACCAGCGGAATTTTTATTTTATTATCCTTGAAAAAAACATTAGAAAAATCGATAAAGCAGTTGAACGCCATTCTAATATTGGTAAAATTTATTAGAAAATTCTATCATAAAAGTTTCTTACACAGTATGTCCCATTTAAGTTCTGGTTTAGGATTATGCATGTAGTTATTAGAAAAGCTAATTTTCAGTTTTTGGAAAAGTTTGGCTATTTTAAAACATAAAAGAAAAAAGAGAAACAAACTCTTTTCGAAGATTATTAAATACATTAAGTACGATATTTTTTCTTCTTAAGATGTTATGCCCACTAGGTCGTTTACGGGTACTTGTGCTTCAGGATTTTCTAATGCACTCGCCATTCTTATATAACTATAAAATTATAATATACCTATACTCATACAAAATTTCGAATCAATTAAAATACATACGATACGGCTATGAATAAATAGTCTGACTTATCTGTCAAAAGAAAAGGTTTATTAAAGCATAAACCATGGATACATGATTAAACCTAAATGAAAACTTTTATTAGGCCGATCAGATGTATTAAAATTTTTATTTTAACTACAAATAACCATTGATGGATGAGGTATAAATAAAATATCTACCTCTTGAACCTGTACTATCCCAGACAGCACACTATATATCCCTGGCATATGCCACCAATCTGCCTATTTGCCAAAATATATTGAAATACCTATTTATGAAATATTCACAAAATATATTTCATATTCTACATTCTAGAAATATATTCCAGGCATATGTATTTTTATATCTTCCTAAGAATTTTAATCCTCGATGCCTTTAAAAACATTTCCACATTGACGTATGACATTTCTGATGAGAATCTTGAGAAAAATGAGTGCTCCCATACTTTGAAAATAGCCCCCCAGGATAGCTATTCACTAAGTGCTCCCATATATTTTGCTCTTACTCTTAGATGGGTATATCGTGCTTACTCACTTTTAGGCCAGGTACATGCGTAGTAAGGTCAGAATGCGAGGGAGAATTGCGGGCTTGCCAGATTTAGGTCCGTATTTATCACAAAGGAAATTTGAACTATTTAGGACCCTTTCCACCGTTGTGTTAAACAAAGTTAAAAATGGCATTTTTACATTAACAATCTCACTTTAATCTCCGTTTAACACAACGGTGGAATCGGCTCTTAAATAGTAGATCAAAGTTATTCTGTCGACTTGGCAACGTTGGCATGGGAGTGCTCCCATGAGTTAGAGAATAGGTATCCAGTTGTACGAATTCTGTAGTATTTTTATTTTCAATGACAGCTGATCTGTAGAGCACGCATCACAAATAATCTGCATGTTACGAGGGGCAAAGAATATTTTAGAACCGTGAATAAATCGAAACCTGAGATTTAAATAATAAAAAAAAGGTGATAGAACAAAAGAGTCTCAAGCTCAGTTTTAAAGTAAACTTAATAGAAGGTATTATGATATTTATTGATCTTTTTGAACATCACAGTACAATATAAAGAAAAGGTAAGTAATACATTATAATATTGTTATTACAAATAATAATTTTAAATTACAATCATTAAATTTTAGAAAACAATTTTATAAATATTAAATAAAACATAACAATATATAAACGTCTGGCATTTTATTTTTACTGTCGTCGCGACTGATTGTACTTTTTGGCTATTTATCTTGAAATTATATTTACATTTATTTAATCAAG
This sequence comes from Psylliodes chrysocephalus, assembly GCA_927349885.1. Lineage (NCBI taxonomy): Eukaryota > Metazoa > Arthropoda > Insecta > Coleoptera > Chrysomelidae > Psylliodes > Psylliodes chrysocephalus. Next base: position 8,077,336 of record OV651825.1, read on the forward strand.
TCCTTTTATTATTTGATAGGATCCTAGATATTGGAACCTACATTGGGGGGAGGGTAAGATTGATATATTATGAGTTGGAGTTAGTATGCAAGGCACTACAATAATCTAAGGATTTTTGTTAATATGACTATTTAAATGTTTCCGCAAATTATATTTATTATTAAATTCTTTGGAACAAATGTCACACTTAAATGGTTTCTCACCACTGTGTATGATTGCATGTCTCTGTAAAGAAGATTTAGAATTAAAATCTTTGGAACAAATGTCACATTTGAATGTTTTTTTACCGCTATGAATTAATAAGTGACATTTCTGAGTAAATTCTTTGGAACAAATGTTACATTTGAATGGTTTATCACCTCTGTAAATTTTTAAATGGTTCTGTAAGTGAGATTTCCGATTAAATTTTTTAGAGCAAATCTCACATTTAAATGGTTTTTCACCACTGTGAATTATTAAATGACCTTTTAATTGAGATTTTCGATTAAATCCTTTAGAACAAATGTCGCACTTGAATGGTTTTTCGCCACTGTGTGCTATTAAATGTTTCCATAAGGTACTACTAGCATTAAATCGTTTAGGACAAATGTTACATTTAAATGGTTTTTCACCACTGTGTATTATTAAATGTTTCTGTAAGTTAAATTTTCTATTAAATTCTTTAGAACAAATGTCACATTTGAATGATTTTTCCCCATTGTGAATTGTTAAATGACCCCGTAAGTGAGATTTATATATAAATCGTTTAGAACAAATGTCACACTTAAATGGTCTTTTACCACTGTGAACTATTAAATGATCTTTTAAGTAAGATTTTCGAATAAATCCTTTATAACAAATGTCACACTTAAATGGTTTTTCATTACTGTGAATTATTAAATGTCTCTGTAAAGAAGATTTGTATATAAATTCTGTAGAACAAATGTTACATTTGAATGATTTTTCACCTTTGTGAATTGGTAAATGAGTCTGTAAGTGAGATTTATACACAAATCGTTTAGAACAAATGTCACACCTGAATGGTCTTTTATCACTGTGAATTATTAAATGTTTCTGTAAATTACATTTTAAAGTAAATATTTTAGAACAAGTGCCACACTTAAACGATTTGCCGCCAATGTTAGCAATGCTTTTTTGCTTCAGCTGTGTAAAGAATTATTGTATTTCAAAGTTCTGTTATTAATGTGATTTTAGTCATATTTTTCACTATATGAACAAAATAATGTCGAAAAAAGTCCAGTTTTTTCATTAATTTTCCGCAAAACTCACAAACTGCGTAGTGCTTCTTAAAATGTCCGTCAATATGAATCGATCTTGACTTGGAAGTAGGGAAATCTGCAAATTAAAAAAGCTAGTATAAAAAATATTGTTTTTGACTGTATGACTATGGATTTAACAGTGGCATTTTTTTATATGTATCTAATTTTGCTTATTATTTTTATTTTCATATATAACATACTTATGGCATATAAGTTTTGGAAAAAATAAATTCTTTATTTGGGATATTCAATAAAGAATAGACATATCCCAAGAATTATTTATTATATTACAACTAACTCAATTAAAAGTACAAAATGAACTGAAATTGAACAAGCAAGCATTTATAAATGTAAACTGTTTTTCCCTAAAAACTAATTGTGAAAAAGGGTTCCAAATACACATCGATAGATACACTTCAATAATACATGTCTTTCCTGACTAGTTATTACAAGCTTTTTCTGGTTATTTTGTACAGCCTACCTCCCTGTAAATATACCTATAGAGACTTTTCACACACCTCTTACTCGAAACATTTTTTATATATATTCATTTCTAACGAAAATACTGAAAAATTAAAATTTCACACTTTTCCTCAAATCATGTACAAGACAAAAATTATAGAGGATGACATCACAAGCAACATTTATTTGAACAATTTTAGGAACATTAAGGATAAAAGTTATAAAGAATAACTAAAGCATAACAAGCATAAATAATATATTCCATAAAGTAATCCCCCCCCCCCCCCAAGCTGCTCTTACTATGCCCAAAATCTAATGTACTCATTATAGGATGGATTAAAGCTTAACTTTAAAATTTAGTGTTTTTCTTTTATCTGTTTATGTGTTATTGAGTATACAGACACATACACACAGACATCATTGCGAAAATTGTAAAAATGGATTCAAACAAAAATCATGATTTCTATACTTTCTTTATCTGTATACCTACAGACAGAAAAGTACTATCCTGTCAATAAATTAAATCCTTTTTAAATAAAATACATTTAAAACCCTTATTAATACGTGTATGACCCCCTATAAAATACCAACAATTATATTAAACATTTAAAAAAAAATCTAAATGAATGGAGACAATTCTGGTACCTTGTAAATATCTTCTATACAAGTAGATCAGAAAAATGATAAACTGTGCCAAAAATGGCATTTTAGTGTACAAAACTGTTTTCAGGTGGTTTTCCCTTCGGTTATAAATAAGATAAAAAAGGAAAGATATGAGTAATAAATATATTATTACAAACTAATGAACTTACTGTTTAACTCTTATCCTTTAAAGTATCTAGGAAAGCTTATTCAGATTGTTCTGATTGGTTGTTGCTGCCCAACTAGGGGAATACTACACCTGGTTACTTATGGCAATTATTAATTTTTAATAAATTTTCTTACCACAACAATATTGTATAATTTTTATAGACATTGTTTTACTTACCCAGCACCCCCATTCAATCCCTTTTTTGTAAAATATTAATTGAAAAATTAAAAGAATTTTTTTTTATCATTGTTATTCACTTCATAAGATATGGAACTTGCCTAGATTTTTTTGTTTATAATAAAGATACCGACAAGTACATATGGTTGGTTCTTTTCATAATAGAGAATTGGTGAAACTAGATATTTTTCAAATATGGCTTTGGTTTGGGGTCAAAATTCATAAGGTGCTTTGCTGTGTGCTTATGCACCTAGCTTGGTCTTTAAATGAGGACAAAAAGATACTCTAGTAAATCATAAAATCACTTACTCTTATGGCAGATAGGGCAATCGAACCTCTTCTTTTTGTTTAAAATTACTTTTGCTGTACTATTTAACGATTTGCTGCTACACCAATGCTCTAAATAATAATTGTCTAAATCAGTATTTTCAATTTTCAAAGTTGGTAAATCACAATGCGAAGTCAACAATTCACTCTCAGTTTTTGGTTGTATAATGTACTCACTAACTTCTTGTTTAATATCATTGATATCTTTCATTTTAATATCAGTTTCAATTATTGGTTGCATTCTGTATTCATCAACTTCCTGCTTAATATCACTAATCATTTTAACGTCGCTAGTGTTCCCAAGTTCTTGTTTAATAGGATAAATTTGCACGTTTCCATGTATACCATTGTCAATTTTTGTGGGCAAGGACAAATACGAACGTTGCTCAATTTTAGGCATTTCACATTGGATAATTTCTTCTTTAATTTTCATTAATATGTGCGAATCTTTTCGTCGTTTGGAATTTAAAACAATCATGTTCATTTTTAAATGTTTGTAGTTTACTAGAATAATGCTCGCTTTTCTTTGTTTCCCTAGACTTTAATCCTGGTTCCATTTTAATAAACTCCTCAAGACCGATGGGATCTTGGTCTTGTTTTATGTCCATGATTTTAACAAATAATGATAACAATTCAAATAAAATTTGTATTTTCTTATTTTCTACCATAAATACACAACAAAGTCAACAAACTGTCTTCATCTTCTTCTTCAATTCAATTTTTTATAGACCTCAGCTGCCAGGGCTATTCGGCATAGGGTAATTGTATTGGAGTTTTCTGTGTTATAGGTGGATATTTTAAAGGAAATTTATTTTTTTCGTCACAGGATGCACATCACACCATGTGACAATTTGTGATTTTCAGATTCGAAAAATTTTGTCGCACTATTCTTGCTTTTTAATTGCTGCGTTTGAGAATCCACATCGGATGCATCTGAGATGTAAAAAATCTTTGATCACGTGATTCAGTATACGTAAATGTAATGGGACAGATGTGTCCGATGTGGATAAAAAAACGCTCGAGATGTAAAAAATGCATCCGATGTGGATTCTCAAACGCGGCATTTAACTGATCACATCAGACAATATTCACTTCACGATGACTGTTCTTGTTAAGGATTTTGATGGAAACATTCACACATGACTGCCGATTCTGACGCCGCCATTTCAGTGTTGACACCTCGGTGTCAGAATCGGAAGTGAACAAACTGTCACCAGAGACAACTGCCACTGTCAAAATTCTTCTTCATCTTTTTCAATTTCAATTTATGTAGGCCTCAGCTGCCAGGGCTATTCGGCCTAGGGTAATTGTAATGGAGTTTTTTTATATACAGAAGGTGGATATTTTAAAGGAATTTCTTTTTTGTCACAGGATGCACATTACACCATGTAACAATTTATTGTTATCGTTTAAGACAACACTCATTCTGGATTCTGGTATATTTTTTGAAATACGAAAATTTGATACTTACATCTGTAAGTCCTCCATATTTGCAGATCTGCAAAGTTGCCGCCATATTTGCAGATCTGCAAAGTTGCCGCCATATTTGCAGATCTGCAAAGATGCAGACGTTCTGTAATATCACCCTTAGTCTGCCCGAACTCTCTACAAAATCACGTTTGCGTGCATTCGGTATTTCGAAAATAACGTAGTTGGTAATTAGCGTATGGACCCTATTGGTGCTTGCCCGATCTCTCTATTCACTTCTCGATGACTATTCTTGTTGAAGATTTTTACGGAGACATTCACACTTGACTACCGACTCTGACACCGCCATTCCAGTGTTGATACCACGGTGTCAGAATCGGAAGTGACTGTCAAAATTGCTGCTCGTTTGGATTTGACAGAGTCAATAATATATAGTTATACAGATTGCGCAACGCGGGTCACATTGCGAGCGGCCATATTGTCGATTTGTGACGTTTTCGTAGAACCTCTCAATGCATGGAATTAAAACAAACTGGAAGTTTTAATTAATTTTAATTAAAAATAACTTTAAAAAATATAGTGTTATATTACATACAGGATTGTAATGTTACATTAAACTATTTGCAGTTGGAAAAATGCCATTTTTACTGTAAATATTACAAGTTTAATTTTAATTTTTAAGGTCCAATTCCACCACTAGTAGTTAAGAAATAAACTAGGTTTAAAATGACATTTTAACGTTAACAATGTCATTTTAATCTTCGCTTAGTAATTTAAACTTCGTTAAACACAACGGTGGAATCGGATTTTAAGCCCGTATTTAAAAACAGATATTAGCTGACACGGATTTAGGTAAGTCGTCCTTGAACGAAAATCGAAGTTGAATACAACTTCTCTAAAGTTACAGGTGGTTCTGGTATTAGAACTAATAGCGTTTTCGATTCCACTGCCCTGCCCGCGGGGATTGCACATAAAAGATGAGCGATATATCGATACCGGTTACTTTTTAGAGTGAAAAGTAACTGGTATCGACATATCTCCCACCTTTCGTATGCTCTCAGAGCAAGCCGAGCAGTGGAATCGAAAACGCTATAATATAGATGAGTTAGGACTAGCATTCTCTTCACTCTATTCACCCCTAAAATATCAAAGACCATTCGGGAACGGAGAGTTAAAATAAAAGTTCCTTTTTGATCGTTCGGACATCGTGGAGTGGAGTGTGGGTGGACATGCGCATAAGATGATTTAAATCGATAATATTAAGATATTTATGAAAAGCTTTTGATTCCCGTGAATATCAATAATAAGGAAGAAACTTATACGATTGTTACTGATAAATACGAATAGTTTTTAAGTACTGGTATGCCATATTGACACCTGAAATTGCACTCTGACATTGCGTTCGGTCTGCCACGTTCCTTTAACTCCTTTAACACTTTTAACTCCAAACGACCCTTTTAGCGTTCGGTTTAGTCCGATTAGTGACAGTTTAACACGCTTAAATGTCATTTAAAAGCACCCTAAAATTTGTCCCGCTCCAGCCCCTGACTATCCGAACTCGCCTTGAGAGTAGAAACAGTAAAACCATAGGCGCACTCCGTTTACGCCTACCTTACTCCACTCTGGAGTACACATTCCGACTCATCTTGCAGTGTAATTTTCACCTTAGATTTCGGAATATGTTCAGGATCGGTTCTGCGAAAATAGCTTATATCAGTATCGTACGTGGTGGTGGGATTACAGGTAACTTTCTGAAGTTACAAAACTATGAGAAACGTTTTTAAAAACTTATAGTTACATGCAGAGGCGCGATGAATCTATTAATGCGTCACTGTGAGTGTCACTTATTCAGAACTATCATGTTATTTCCTTCTAAAATATTCAAAAAATGGCGCGCTGATCATATGCTCCCGACGGAGGGTTAAATGTGAAAATCTAAGGTTTTTTTGTTAATATGAATATTTAAATGTCCCCGTAAGTAAGATTTATTATAAAATTCTTTAGAACAAATATAACATTTGAATTCCTTTTTACCACTGTGAATTGTTAAATGTCTTTGTAAAGAATATCTAAAATTAAAATATTTGGAACAAATGTCACACTTAAACGGTTTTTCATTGTTATGAATCACTGAATGTTGCTTTAAGGAAGATTTCTGAGTAAATTGATTAGAACAAATGTCGCATTTGAATCTTTTAACACCACTATGAATTATTAAATGTTTCTGTAAGGTACATTTATTATTAAATTTTTTAGAACAAATCTCACACTTAAATGGTTTTTCACCGCTGTGAATTATTATATGATTATGTAATGTACATTTTCGGTTAAATCCTTTAGAACAAATGTTACATTTGAATGGTTTTTTACCACTGTGTATTGTTAAATGTTTCTGTAAGTTAAATTTTCGATTAAATTCCATAGCACAAATGTCACACTTGAATCGCTTCTCACCACTGTGAATCGTTAAATGTTTCTGTAAGTTTGATTTATACATAAATTCCGTAGAACAAATATCACACTTGAATGGTTTTTTACCACTGTGAATTATCAAATGTCTCTGTAAAGAACATTTATGCATAAATTCTGTAGAACAAATGTCACACTTGAATGGTTTTTCACTACTGTGAATTATTAAATGTCTCTGAAAAGATGATTTAAAATTAAAATATTTGAAACAAATGCTGCACTTGAATTGTTTTTCACTGCTATGAATTACTAAATGTTTTCGTAAATTACATTTTTGATTAAATATTTTAGAACAAGTGCTACACTTAAACGATTTGTCCTTAAATATATTAATGCTTTTTTGCTTCAACTGTGTAAAAGAAAGTTTGGTTTTCAAAGTTCTGTGATTAATGTGGTTTTTAGTCCTATTTTTCACTGTATGAACAGAAAAATGTTGAGAAAAGTCCAATTTTTTCGTTAATTTTCCACAAAACTTACAAACGACGTAGTGTTTCTCAAAATGTCCATCAATATGAACCGATCTTGACTTAGAAGAAGGGAAATCTGTAAATTGAAAAAACGCCAGTATAAAATAATATCGAATCTCTATAAAATGCCTAACTAATAACTACTATTTAGTATTTTTAGTTGGTACTGTACAATGAAATATGACAGTTGACATTATTCTTAATTGTTATGATTGTTCTGTGTTGTTATGTGTAAAGCCCACTGTTAAGATGTGATACTAATACAATAAAACTAAAATTATAAAATCCTGATTTATTTAAATAATTCGGAGTGGATATTTAATCTGTGTATCTTTTTATCAACCCGCGGCTAAGTTTATTACATTTGTGATTGTAAAGAATGGTCCACAAAAAATATTTCTAAATTAGGCCATGATTGACAAAGACAAAATATATAAGACCGTAATAACTACGCATGGCTCCGTATTAAATCCAAACTGACACTTAAAACGAAGAATTGTACGTTTCAACATGTGTGAATTTTTCTAAGGCCTACTTTAGAAACATTTTATGTGGATAACTCCGTATGACTACAGATTTAACAATCGCATTAATATCTAATTTAATAATGGTTTTTATTTGTTGCACTAGGTGTAATTTTTTTTGCACTAATCGCATTTGATTTGTTCAGTGTAGCTTCAAATATTTGACAGTAGCACACGTGTAGCATATACTTTTTAAGTATGACAGTTCGAATACAGTGTCGAGTGTGACACTACAACAAATTAAATTCCCTATTACTTTTTATTTTCATATAGGTATATACTGATGTGGAAAATCCTGAAGGATGACATTATAAAGTTCAAATTGGCGGCAGCAATATCGGGGTGGGATATAGAAAATTATGATAATGTAACAGTAGGAGAGGGTGGAATAACTTTGTTTTTGAAAAAATTTATTGATGGCAAAAATTATCAGCGCGAATTTTAGAAAATGTCAGAAGGGTTCTTAAGAAAGTAATAGATTGGAATTTCTTGATTCATGATTAAAAGTTGTTAATAAAGAGTTAAATAAAGAAAATATAACCAGATAAAGGGCAAATTTTATTTAAACTAACAAGAGAACAGCGGAACCAGCAAAGCGGAAATAGCAGAGAAAGGTAGAGACAAGCAAATAGGAAGAGACAGTCAAGAGGGTAGAGACAATCAGACAGGTAGAAGTGAATAAGTAGAAAAAGAAAACAAAGAAATTATCGAGTTTTATTGTTGTAATCAATTTTATATATTTTAGATCATTGAACCCATCCCGAAATTGAAATTTTTTTATATTATTGATTGGAAATAAGAAAGCCATATCAATACATACATAATCGTTCTAATTTTAATTTAAAATAAATTTAAGTATTCCAGAAAATGGAAAATATTAATTATTTTTTAAATGAAATATTTTGTAATCTTTCCGGTTCATACATTTTTTTAAACCTATTTAGCTATGAAAATCAAATATCGTCCATATTGTATAATAATCCATATTTGGTCTATGATTGAACGTTTGTGTTATCCATAACGTACATGTTAGGTCGAGTTTTAACAGTAACGAGGCAAGTTCGTATAATGGAAAACTGTTAAATTAAAACATAACAGGCGGAAAATAACAAAAATGTGTTGGAAAAATTTTTTCCATTATACGAACTTGCAACTTTTTCCAACACATTACTGTTATGTTCTAAATTAACTCCACAGAACAATGGTATATCAAAAAGTAGTACCAGACAAGATACTCTAGACTCAATATTTTCATAACTTTCAGTGTAGAGTCCAGTGCCAGTGGCGTAACATTTAAAGAGGGTAACCACTACCACACATACTCGTATAATCGTTAAAACGATTATAGAAGAGACTTTTAAGATGCACATCAGTTAATCATTTATCAATTTATTTGTTTAGTTTCTTTTTAAATGTGAAAATCTAAGGATTTTTGTTAATATGGCTATTTAAATGTTTCTGAAAGTTATATTTATTATTAAATTCTTTGGAACAAATGTCACACTTGAATGGTTTCTTACCACTGTGTATGATTAAATGTCTCTGTAAAGAAGATTTAAAATTAAAATCTTTGGAACAAATGTCACACTTGAATGGTTTTTTATCGCTATGAATAACTATATGTCGCTGTAAGTGACATTTTTGAGTAAATTCTTTGAAACAAATTTTGCACTTGAATGGTTTCTCACCCCTGTGAATTTTTAAATGTTTCTGTAAGTGAGAGTTTCGATTAAAGTTTTTAGAGCAAATCTCACACTTAAAAGGTTTTTCACCACTGTGAATTATTAAATGACCTTTTAAGTGAGATTTCCGATTAAATCCTTTACAACAAATGTCGCACTTGAATGGTTTTGCTCCACTGTGTACTATTAAATGTCTCTGTAAGGTACCATTAGCATTAAATCGTTTAGAACAAATATCACATTTAAATAGTTTTTCACCATTGTGTATTATTAAATGTTTCTGTAAGTTAAATTTTCGATTAAATTCTTTAAAACAAATGTCACATTTGAATGATTTTTCACCATTGTGAATTGTTAAATGACTCTGTAAGTGAGATTTATATACAAATAGTTTAGAACAAATATCACACTTGAATGGTCTTTTACCACTGTGAATTATTAAATGTTTACGTAAATTACATTTTAGAGTAAATATTTTAAAACAAGTGCCACACTTAAACGATTTGTCGTCACTGTTATCAATGCTTTTTTGCTTCAGATTTCTAGAAGAAATATTGTATTTTAAAGTTCTGTGATTAATGTGATTTTTAGTTATATTTTTCACTATATGAACAAAATAATGATGAAAAAAGTCCATTTTTTTCATTAATTTTCCGCAAAACTCACAAACTGCGTAGCGTTTCTCAAAATGTCCGTCAATATGAATCGATCTTGACTTGGAAGAAGGAAAATCTGCAAATTAAAAAAGCTAGTATAAAAAAAATATTGTTTGTGATTGTATGAATACGGATTTAACAGTGGCATTTTTTATATGTATCTAATTTTACTTATTAATTTTATTTTTATATATAACGTATGTCACATAAGTTTAGGAAAAAATTTAATTCTCTATGTGGGATATTCAATAAATAACAGACTTATATCCCAAGAATTATTTATTACATTACAACTAACTCGATTAAAAGTACAAAATTAACTGGAATTTTATTTCCATTTTAAATGTGAATTATTAAATTTCACTGCGACATTTATTATTGATGTTCATTTTATAGAACGTTATAAAAATAATATCAAGTTTTAGTAATAAGTAACTCAGATAAATTAATTATACCTAGGCTGCAACCTTTGAGCCACCCACTTCTCACTTGTGCTGTTTTTAAACTTGATTCTAATATACCTTTTATAATGTATTTGAGTTAGTACGTATCTGTCAAATAATGTACTCAGTATGATGTTAAATTACTCAGGTGTAATTCCTTTATTATTACAATACATGATGGTATATTATGGCATTATAAAAATATTTAACAATATAATTAACACAATAAAATCTAAAATTATTAAATTCACATTTATTTTTAAATCACTGTCTGACAGATATTCAATGTGCAAACTCGGAAACTTCAATTTTCAATCTCCTTATCGGAACGTAAATTTTAAATGAGAATTATTGACAAATCCATTCTCCCAATTCTTCTAATGTGCAGATCCCTAAATTAAAAGTTTCTGTAGATTAATCAAAAAATCCTTTCATTGCGTGGTTAAGTAAATGTTTCTTTAATTTGTATTTTTGACTAAATTCTTCAGAACAAATGTCGCACGTGAATGATTTTTTACCATTGTGAAGTGTCGAATGTCTCCTTAAGTTAGATTTATCATTAAAACATTTGGAACAAATGTCACATTTGAATGGTTTTTCGCCATTGTGAATTATTAAATGACACTTTAAGTGAGATTTTCGCTTAAATCTTTTATAACAAGTGTCACATTTGAATGGTTTTTCACCAGTGTGTATTTTTAAATGTCTCTCTAAGGTAGATTTAACAGTAAAACCTTTGGAACAAATGTCACATTTAAATGGTTTTTCATTTTTGTGAATTATTAAATGACTCTGTAAGCGAGATTTTCGAGTAAATTCCTTATAACAAATGTAACACTTGAATAGTTTTTCATCACGGTGACTTATTAAATGTTGCTGTAAGTTATATTTTTGGTTAAATCCTTTAGAACAAACGTCACACTTAAATGGTTTCTTACTATTGTGAATTACTAAATGTCGTTGTAAGTGATATTTACTATTAAATCCTTTATAACAAATGTCACATTTGAACGGGTTTTCAGCACTGTGAATTAATAAATGTTTCTGTAAGTTACATTTATAATTAAATCCTTTGGAACAAACGTCACACTTGAATAATTTCTCAGTAGTGTGAATTATTAAATGATTCTGTAAGTAAGATTTTTGTTTAAATCGTTTAGAACAAATGTTGCATTTGAATAGTTTTGCACCCCTGTGAATTATTGAATGTTCCAGTAAGGTAGATATATCATTGAAACCTCTAAAGCAAATTTCACATTTGAATGGTTTCCGTAGCGTGCCGCACGAATTGTCGAAGCAATCAATACTTGTTTGCTTTTTCGAATTAAAATTGCCTTTTAGAGGTTTGTCGTCAATGTGACATTTAGTTTTCTTTTTTACTATATGTATAAACAAATGTTGAAAAAATTCAATTCTTTTCATTAATTTTCCACAAAACTGACAAACTACGTAGCGTTTTTCAAAATGTCCATCGGTATGAGTTGACCTTGACTGAGAAGAAAGGAAATCTGCAAATTAAAAAATGCTCATTTAAAAAATATGTATATTGTTTAAAATTGTATGACTACTAATTTTACTTCTTTTATTTAGTTATATATACAACTTGAGCATTGTAGAAAATGTAAAATACTAATTGCAATTCAAATCGTAGTAAAATCATAAATGCTATTTTTGAGATTAAATATTTTGTAGAACCTGCTGTTAACACTCTGTTTTAAATTGGATTTTGGTTATTATATTGTATGACTGACAATGCAGAAATCGTCAACAGATTAATTATTTTTCTATTTCTAAGGCACTGTTTCAGGTGACATAAATAAATATAAATATGGAAATAAATACATGGAACATATACAATATTTATAAATGTATCACTCCAAACGAAAAATGAACAAGTATCTTTTGTATAATGATCATTACAATTTTGTGTCCACTTAATAAACATATTACAGTTATATTGATAACAAAACATTTATTCCTATCACAAGTTTTTACTTACTGCAACAGAACCTAGAAAATGCAAATTTTTATTAGGTAACTTTTTTGTTTAGTTTCGAAAATTTTACAAAATCAGGCTAAAAATAAAGGCTTAGACAGTATTATAAATTTTTAACGTGTTCGGTTTGCTCCTAAATGTTAAATAATAAATAGGGTTTTTTTATTAATGTGAATTGGCGTATTTTATGAAATTAAAAAAATTCTTAGTTGCAAAATTTACAATCTTTCTATAATTAGGTTAAAACAGATTTGCGTTTCAAAAAGAAACAATCTATTTTTTATTTTACTAATTTACCTGTTAACACCTACTCAATATTGTTGATATTTTATTTTGGCTGTATTTAATAAATAAAAATTATTCTACTATTATAGATATACAAAGAACAGAACACAAAAATCACTAAAAAAGCTTATAAAGTTAATGCACTAATAACAGTAATTTCAATTCAACTTAATATTAAAAAACCAGAATACTATTTACAAATTTCTATATATTTTTTTAAGGTGAGTGTAAACATGGTACTTTCTTATTATGACTGCACCGTGGAAGTGAAGAATATTCGACCACATCAACATTTTGTTATTGGAAAAGGTAACTGTTGTCAAAAATGTAACGTTCTAATGACTTGAGGATGTCGATACTATTTGCAAAAAAAAGAAAAAATCGAGCCGACAAATAAAAATTTACTAAAAAAAGTTTATTAGCTGAAATGATTAAAATTGATTCTCATGTCACTGAGGTGAAATGTTCATGTAATGAGAAGAGTTTGTGGTGTATTTAGTAAACTATATGGAAAACTATATTTTGGAAACTAGTTTTTCTTTTAAAATAATTCTGTATCCCATCTCGAACTTGCTGTACTTAAGAAAAATATTAGGAAAGGAAAAAAGGAATATACATCGGTAATTTCACTTAACATTAAAAAATCAGAACCGGCGTACAAAATGGTCGGATGAGAATCTTTTTCTACTGGGTCTTCAACAATACCGAAAACCCACGTGACCAAATCGTCATGACAGCAATTGGTAAAAATAAAAATGAAAATCCCTAGATGTGAGCCAGTGCCGTAGGTATTTTATTACAAAATAGATCTTCTTCTGTTTTTATGGTCTGCAACTATGAGAACAAAATTTAGTTAGGTAACTGTTAGAATTACAACACGAAATCATAATATTAATAATTAGAGGTGCTTTACATTATTGTATTTTAATGTTAGAATTTGATATTTTAATTAGATTTGGTCAAATGCAATAATCTAACTTTTAAAATTATGATATAATTAACATAACCTTAAAAACTGAGCTATTTATATCTAGTTTGTATTTATCGAAAAGAATGATAAACTGAAATATAGTTCGTACTAGTTATTGCTACTATTACAAAAAAAACCTTTACCAGAACGTTATGGACAAAAAATGTTATGCATTAAAATATGAAATATTAAAAATTATTTACTTTAGATTGACTATAAGCTATTTAGCTACAGCTGAAACTTTAAATACGATTGGCAGAAGACAATGGCAGTATTTGGCAATAATTGCAGTTTAAGTAAACAAATTTAAAACTTACTAGAATTGTACCTGGGGACTGGGAAATAATAAATATTTTTTGAAGTTTGTCCTATTATTTATTTGTTACAGGGTTTAAACCATTTACAAGATATATTATGTTACTTATATGTATACAAAAAATTATTAATATTGTTAATGCAGCAAGAACACATTTGTTTTACCTTACATATTTCACTTTAAATTATAAAGGCATACCTATTAACAACTATTTTATTTAAAAGCATATTCAGTAGTAATCGGTAGTGCACAAACGATACTAATTCGAAGTACCTATCTGTTCAAAATCTCTACCACCAGCTTTAATATAAGCATTAATTGTTCTTCTTTGAACACATTATGCAGTTTCTCCTCAGTTATATTTTGTATTTCATTTAATATAGGTGCCCCAGTTCATAAACGTCACACAAACGATTTTGAATTGAACGATCTGTAATATTCCATAGGTAGGTTTAACAAAATTAAGGTAAACTGATTGTTGCAGTACTGAAACTTTATAGGGGATGCATATCAGAAATGTTTTAAATACTTTATGGCTAGTTCGTAGTGACAAACCTAAAAAAAAAGTTTTGAATTTCACTCGTCAGAGTCAGTCTTTGAAACACCGTTAATACCTGTTTGAGGTGCTGTTTTTTTACTAATTTATTGGAAATTTGCTCCATGTTCATTTGCATATCTTCAACAGCTTTTGTTATTACTGTGGGCCTTTTAGAGCTTTTTCCTTTTTTTTATAATTTTGAACAAGTATTTGTTTATAACGACAAAAAAGAATCACGTTCCATTTATTCAACTGGAAAACGTTCCTCAAATTTTCGAATACAATTACGAATATAAAATAATTTTGTTTCTGTGTAACATTACCTGAAATAAAATAAATTATAATAATATAGTCATTAAATTTTACGAGTTACAGTAAATAAATTTGTACTTACCAACAAAAAAGAATTAAGCCACCAATTTTCTCTAAAAATAACTAATTGCTTTGTTACTATTAAATGAAAAACGGAATAAAGGTGTTTATAAAATATAAACAAACATAACATAAATATTGTCAGTCCCCAAATGAACGCCAGTGACATTTCTGACAGTTCAGTTTAGTTCCTTTTACGTCAAATCAGGCCCTTTCGATGGGTTTTTGATGGTTATCAGATCACGTGGGTTTCGGGTATTGTTGAAGACCTGGTAATTAAGTGTCGGTGATAAGTAACGAAATACGACTGATCATTAATACGCAGAAATAATTTGCGCATGCCAAAATTAACGCTATATTTGAAATAAAATGTATCTGCATATAGGCAACACAAAATACCGAATAGACCAAATCTTAAATATACATCGGCCAAAACAGTTTGAATAGGTATATATCGGGTGGCAATGGCCAGAAAATTCTATTTTCAAATTCAACTGCAAATGTTTCTCTCAGAGTTTTTTGTGTGACATCTCCAAATTTTGAAATAAATAAGGAAGTTAGGGGGTGGGGCTCAGTGGTAGAGTGTCTGCCTGCGGATCAAAGGGTCCCAGGTTCGAATCCCACCGTTGGCCGGGAGTTTATTTAATTTAATTATTTAAAATTAATTCTGATGCCTTGGTAGTATTTCCTACTCGACCATTCACTGTTGGGTTCTAATTAACAGTGCTGTTTCTAAAGTGGCGCTGTAAAACTGTAACAAAGCCTACACAGAATACGAGGCGAAATAACCAGTGTAGTTCAGATACCTATTAGAAGTTGATTTTGAGGAACAGTGCTAAATTCAATTGAAATAAAAAACAAATTTTGTAAAGTTTTCTTTAATATTCTATAAACATTTTTATAACTACTCATAATATTTACATTCATTTATCAATTACAATTAAAATTATTCAAATCTATTAAAAAGACTTAATAAAACTTAAGATTAAAAACGACAACACGAGGTTAAATTCTCAAAGTCCATCTTGTGATTATAATAATTATGTTAAACCTATTTAAATTATGGATTATAATCTAGCGATATTTATCTACATATAGATAAGTTCTCGAAAACGCTTTGTTACTCATTGGACAAATAACTTTTTTCTACACCCACATGGATATTAGCTTATCTACGCACAGACTACAAAACAAAAAAGTATGTCATTACGTTCAACTGAACGAATATATTTCATATCCATTCTACAAAAAAAGGAAATCCACCAATCACAGTTCATATTTTGGACACTCAACCTATTATTTTTAAAATTTTAAATAAGTGACAATCCTGTCAAACTAATTGTCAGTATATTTTTTAATTATTACGATTTTTATTTGAACCATATTTTGAAACAAAAATTAAATTTAATACAGACTATATGAAGCTATTTTAATTACGAGTACTAAAACCAAAATAGTAAAAATGGTCATAGAGGCATTGACAGAGAAAAGTCGGGGATCAATTCTTGACTGGCGACTATTTTTTTATATTTCTTTTATTTTAAAAATCAGTACAATTAATAAATTTGTATAAAATTAGTTATTTTGTCTTAATAACCTAAAATATTTTTCAATTTGTAGATTTCCGTTCGTGGGTCGTAGAAAAAAATATACTATACAACTCGAGTGGATTGTCCATATCGCACTCAAACTCTTGAACACTCCGCCTGCGGCGTCGTGCCCAAATTTCGTCTTAGTGCGATATGGCCATCATATCCACTCTTGTTGCACAAACTACTATTTCCTACGACCACTTAGGAAAGTGACACAGTAGGTGCCCTATATCAATGCGAGTGGATAAGAATCTGCTTTCCACCCGCGTGTGAATATCTACTTTCCACAACAAATATGTCAAACGCGTAATTTCTATTTTCATTTTTTAAATATTTTACCTGATGAAGACGAGACCATATTAGAAAATGTTTGATATCTTATAAGGTATATTTTTTACCCCCGGCTTACGGTTTATTTGGAAATAATGTCCCATTTAAACGGTTTCTCACCACCGAAAACTATTAATGTTTCAGTAAGAATTCTAAACAAATTATTTAGATGTCACATTTTACTATTTTTTACCACTGTGAATCACTGAATGTCTCTGTAAGTGATATTTTAGAGTAAAACTTTTATTACAATTGGCACAATTGAATAGTTTTTCACCTCTGTGAGTTATTGAATGACTAAGTTACTTTTATTATTAAATGATTTAGAACAAACGGCACACTTAAATTACTTCTCACCACCTCTGTGAATTGTTAAATGTTTATGTAAGGTATATTTATTATTAAAGTCTTTGGAACAAATGTCACATTTGAATGGTTTTTCGCTACTGTGAATTACTAAATGACTTTTTAAATGGGATTTTAGTTTAAATCTTCTAGTACAAATATCACAATTGAATGGTTTTTCACCGCTGTGAATTATTAAATGTCTCTTTAAGCAAGATTTTTGACTAAATCCTTTATAACAAATGCCACAATTAAATGGTTTTTCAGCACTGTGAATTACTAAATGATCTCGTAAGTGGGATTTTTGAGTAAATCCTTTACAACAAATGTCACACTTGTATGGTTTTTGACCACTGTGACTTAATAAATGATTTTGTAAGTGAGATTTTTGATTAAATCCTTTATAACAAATGTCACACTTAAATGGTTTTTCAGCTAAGTGGATTACTAAATGATATTGTAACTGGGCTTTTCGAGTAAATCCTTTATAACAAATGTCACAATTGAATGGTTTTTTAGCACTGTGAATTGCTGAATGACCTTGTAAGTAGATATTTGAAATAAATCCTTTATAACAAATGTCACACTTGTATGGTTTTTCTCCACTGTGACTTATTAAATGAGTTTGAAAGTGATAATTTCGATTAAATCCTTTATAACAAATGTCACACTTGAATCGTTTTTTAGCAATGTGAATTTTTAAATGTTCCCTGAATTTAGATTGTTGATTAAATAATTTGAAACAAGTATTACACTTAAAGGAGTCGTCAACATTAATGCTGTTTTGCTTCAGCTCTTTAGAAGAAAAATTTAATTTCAAAGGTTTGTCTTCATTTTGAATTTTATTTCTATTTTTCACTACATGTATAAACAAATGTCGAAAAAATTCAATTTTTTTCATTTCTTTTCCACAAAACTGACAAACTACGTAGCGTTTTTCAAAATGTCCATCAATATGAGTCGATCCTGACTTAGAAGACGGAAAATCTGCAAATTAAAAAAATGCAAAATCACAAAATATATATTGATGTATGATTACGGATATCATTATTCAGCAAATATTTATTATTTAATTGACCAATTTTTAATACCTAGATATTTCATGTTATTTACTATATTTATTATATTATATAGGTTGTTACTGGTAATAATATTTACTTGATTGAAAGAAGGAGCTGTGGATTTATTACAGAAAAAGAAATGTAGAAGGTTTTTTCAACTTCAATAATTGTACTTTGTTTTTAGCAGAGTTCTTTATTGAATCGGATACGGTTATTGTCTAGTAAACACATTCCATATTTAAATAGTTTTTCACCTCTGTAAATTATTAAATTACTTTGTAAGTCATATTTTCGATTAAATTTTTTGGAACAAATGTCACACTTAAATTTTTTTTTCGTCACTGTGAATTTTTAAATGTCTTTGTAAAATAGTTTTACTAGTAAAATCTATGTAACAAATGCTACATTTAAATAGTTTTTCAGCATTATGAATTTTGAAATGACGTTTTAAATGAGATTTTCGATTAAATTCTTTAGAACAAACGTCACACTTAAATGGTTTTTCCCCGCTGTGAATTACTAAATGCCTCTGTAAGTTACATTTATCATTAAATGATTTATAACAAAAATCACATTTGAATGACTTCTCACCTCTGTGAACTGTTAAATGTTTATTCAAGGTAGATTTATAATTAAAGTTTTTGGAACAAATATTACAGTTAAATGGTTTTTCATCACTGTGAGCTATTAAATGATTCTGCAAGGAGGTTTTCTGAGTAAATTCTTTGAAACAAATGTCACATTTAAATTGTTTTTCACCTGAGTGAATCGTTAAATGACTCTCATACTGAGATTTTCTATTAAATCCTTTCAAACAAATGTCACATTTGAATGGTTTTTCACCAGTGTGAGTTATTGAATGTCTTTTTAAAGCAGATTTAAAATTAAAATCTTTTAAACAAATGTCGCACTTGAATAGTTTTACATTGCTATGAATTATTAAATGTTGATTTAATTGGGACATATTATTGAATCTTTTAAAACAAATGTCGCACTTGAATTGTTTTTCAACACTGTGAATTATTAAATGTTTCTTTAAATCACATTTATGATTAAATCCTTTAAAACAAATATCACACTTTAATTGTGTTTCAGTTGCGTGAATTCTTAAATGGGCCCGTAACGTAGATTTATCAGTAAATCCCTTGGTACAAACATCACACTTAAATGGTTTTTCACCGCTGTGAATTACTAAATGATTTTGTAAATGGGATTTTCGAGTAAATCCTTTATAACAAATGCCACAATTGAATGGTTTTTCAGCACTGTGAATTGCTAAATGACCTTGTAAGTGGGATTTTTGAATAAATCCTTTGTAACAAATGTCACACTTGTATGGTTTTTCACCACTGTGACCTAGTAAATGATTTTGTAAATGAGATTTTCGATTAAATCCTTTATAACAAATGTCACATTTGAATGGTTTTTCAGCAATATGGATTTTTAAATGTTCCCGTAATTTAAATTGTTTATCAAATATTTTGAAACAAGTGTTACACTTCAAGGAGTCAACATCAATGCTATTTTGGTTCGGCTCTTTAGAAGAAAAATTTAATTTCAAATGTTTATCTTCATTTTGAATTTTAATTCTATTTTTCACTACATGTATGAACAAATGTCGAAAAAATTCAATTTTTTTCATTTCTTTTCCACAAAACTGACAAACTAGGTAGCGTTTTTCGAAATGTCCATCAATATGAGTTGATCTTGACTTAGAAGAGGGAAAATCTGCAAATTAAAAAAAATGCCAAATAACAAAATATAAATTACCTAAGATTTATTATTTTATTGAGCAATTTTTAGAAAAAAGCAAAATGTAATATGTTTAATAGGTTAAGGTCTCTGAATATATAATAGTAAAGGATCAGTTTAAACTACAAGTTCTAGTTAAATCTAAATTAAAGTAACCATGTTCTTTTCAAACGTGGATTTAACAGTTAATTGTTGTACGCGGCAAGTAGCTTCCTGCTCGAATTAGGTACACAAAAGATTTTTGCTACCATTACATGACATTAACGAATTCAAATTTTAGCACAATGTTTCTAACAGCCACCGTTAGCTAACGTAACGTGCGTTGTGTATGGTGTGTTGCCTACTTACGTGCAGATTGAAAGCGTGAAAATTATTTATCATGTACTTTAGTTTTTATTTTCTAACGCATAGGTCTTACAATCAGAACCAGGGTGTAGACAAAAAGTTAGCCGAGAAAGAAGAAAGGGCAAGACGGAGAAAATGAAAAGAGAAAAAAGACATGAGGGAGTTTACCGTCATCTCTTACAACGCAAGGACATCATAATCAACCTACCAGCTCTGATGAAAGCCTTGAGGAACCCTTGCCAAGTTCTGGAACAGCTACAAAAAGAAGAAGGAAAGGCTTTGTCACGCCTAAGTTAGTTGCAGCTTTAAATAGATGTCAATTAAGCATAAGGGATTATGTTTATATACTTCAGGCTGTAGTAGAAGCACTAGATCTTAGCTGATTTTCCGATAAACAAATCGTTCATTCAACGCATTCGCACACAAAGTAGACAAGATAAAACGGAATCTATAAAATCAGATTTTCATAATATGCCTGAAATAGTGATCGTTCACTGGGATAGGAAATTAGTACCTGGACTGGACGTGAGAAGTTTTAAAGAAGAACACCTGCCAATTCTAATTTCATTTGGAGAAAAGGAACAACTTCTGACTGTGCCCAAAACTGGAGAGCTCTTCCGGTAAAGCTGTGTTAAACGCACTCTATGACTGGAACCTCAATGAGAAAGTACAAATAATGTGCTGTGACACAACTGCGTCTAATACAGGGCGATTGAAAGGAGCTTGTGTACTTTTGGAACAAAAACTAGACAGAGAATTAGTCAAATTTTTTAATAGATTAGTTTTATGTTTCTGTATTATATTAATGCAAAAGGACACGATGTATTGCGACTACCTTATCCAGATCTGAATCTTATTGAGTTAGTTTGGGCTGAAATAAAAGAGTATGTCTCCAAAAGGAATGTAAATTTTAATTTTAACTAGGTCATTCAGTACTGATGATTGTTTAAAAAAATTCTTTGCCGACAGCATTTATTATGTTTCTTGACCATACCGAGAAAAAAGCCCACCCAAAGGTAGGTTTTTCCAGGTAATCGATAGTGGATAGCCCCAAAGCGAACAAAACAAAAACTGGAACTCTTATTTTTCTATAATATATGTATTATTTAGTTTTAGGAAAAAATATGCAAATAATTTTAAAAAATGTATAAAATATGCAAAGAATGCGAATAAGAATAATTGTTGCACGGACTGTACATTCAAGGGACTTCCTGTCATCTTTCTCTGTTGCACAGTAACTCTTTCTTTTGCGCATCTCAGAGGCCAAGCTAGAATAGTTGACCCGTAGTTCCGTGTAATTATTTTTCATTATTTTATATAGTCTGTTTTTCTCTTTAATTGAAATTACAAGTCCAGAAGTGATCTACGATTTAATTTTTATTTAATTTATTTTTAATTGTATACTTTTATAACAATTTTCAATATAACATTTTAATTTATTTTTGAACAAAGAAGTGTTAATGTCTATTGAATTATAGACGTCAACCTTAGTATCAAATTTAATTTTTTCTTTTAATTCCGTTTCATTTAAAATTTGTCTAAAGTTGTCTACAGAATTTTTGCGATGTTTGGTCATGAATAAATTACTGCTGGAATATTAATATTATCTTTGTTTTTTTTTATAAAAATATGATCACAATATGTCATATCTGAATTGTCTTTCAATACTGTAAATTATTAAATGTTTCTGTAAGGAAGATTTGTCATTAAATCTTTTGGCACAAATGTGTCACTTGAATGATTTTTTAACCACTATGCATTATTAAATGTCTTTGTAAGGAAGATTTGGAACTAAATCTATTTGAACAAATGTCACACTTAAATGGTTTTCTGCCACTGTGAATTATTAAATGTCTCTGTAAGGCCGCTTTGTGATTAAATCTTTTGGAACAAATGTCACACTTGAATGGTTTTTCACCACTGTGAATTATTAAATGTCTCTGTAAGGAAGATTTATCATTAAAACTTTTGGAACAAATTTCACACTTGAATGGTTTTTCACCGCTGTGAATTACTAAATGTCTTGTTAAGGAAGATTTAAAATTAAAATCTTTGAAACAAATATCACACTTGAATGGTTTTATATCGCAATGAGTTAATAAATGTTGATTTAAGTGGGACTTATTATTAAATCCTTTGGAACAAATGTCGCACTTGAATTGTTTTTCATCACTGTGAATTAATAAATGTTTCCGTAGGCCACATTTATGATTAAATCCTTTATAGCAAATGTCACATTTGTATGGTTTTTCACCAGTGTGAATTAGTAAATGATTTTGTAAGTGATATTTTAGATTAAAACCTTTATAACAAATGTCACACTTGAATGGTTTTTCACCACTATGAATTATTAAATGTCTCTGTAAGTAAGATTTATCATTAAAACTTTTGGAACAAATTTCACACTTGAATGGTTTTTCTCCGCTGTGAATTACTAAATGTCTTGTTAAGGAAGATTTAAAATTAAAATCTTTGAAACAAATATCACACTTGAATGGTTTTATATCGCAATGAGTTACTAAATGTTGATTTAAGTGGGACTTATTATTAAATCCTTTGGAACAAATGTCACACTTGAATGGTTTTTCAGCAAGGTGAATTTTTAAATGTTCCCGTAATTTATATTGTTGATCAAATATTTTGAAACAAGTGTTACACATTAAGGATTTGTTATCAACATCAATGCCATTTTGCTGAAGCTCTTTAGAATAAAAATTTAATTTTACAGGTTTGTCTTCATTTTGAATTTTAGTTCTATTTTTCACTACATGTATAAACAAATGTCGAAAAAATTCAATTTTTTTCATTACTTTTCCACAAAACTGACAAACTACGTAGCGTTTTTCAAAATGTCCATCAATATGAGTCGATCTTGACTTAGAAGAGGGAAAATCTGCAAATTAAAAAAAATGCCAAATAACAAAATATGTATTATGTATGATTTATTATTTTATTGACCAATTTTTAGAAAAAAGCAAAATGCAATATGTTTAATAGGTTAAGGTTTCTAAATATATAATTTTCTATACAATTGTAAAGGATCAATTTAAACTACAAGTTCTAGTTAAATCTAAATTAAAGCAACAATGTTCTTTTCAAAGGTGGATTTAACAGTTATTTATTGTACGCGGCAAATAGCTTTCTGCTCGAATTAGGCACACACAAGATTTTTGCTACCATTACATGACATGAACGAATTCAAATTTTAGCACAATATTTTTAACAGCCACCGTTAGCTAACGAAACGTGCGTTGTGTATGGGGTGTTGCCTACTTACGTGCAGATTGAAAGCGTGAAAAATATTTATTTAGTATGTACATTAGGGTGTCCCCTTAGATAAAAGAGACCAGAGATGTAACATTGTTCATTGCGCACGTTGTCTATTCCAATCCTAAGGGCCGATTCCACCGTTGTGTTAAACGGAGATTAAAATGACATTGTTAATGTAAAAATGTCATTTTAAACTTCGTTTAACCCAACGGTGGAATCGGACCTAAGTAACCCACCAATTAAAAATCATTGTGTTCACGACGCCACCCGAAGTGCTCCGAAATTTCTATTCTATGCTTGTCTCCGTGAGTAAATCATTTATAAACCACCGTTTTTTGAATTATTTGTTGGTGTTATTAGCAATTTAAAGTGTTTTAGTTATTCAATTTCAAGTTGAAAATGCCACGATGTATGGTGAAAAATTGTATATACAAATAATAAGTGTCAATGTAATAAAAATAAGAAATATATTCGTTTTCAGTAGTAAATATTTGTGGACGTTTTGACATAAAGTCGCCATGATTCTTTGAGCAGAATACTTCAGATCCGCATTAAGGGGTTTCAATAAATATTAAGCATCAAATACATAATAGTTCAGAAAATAGATTTAATAATGCATTAATTTACAAAAGAGTAAAATTTTAAACATTTAATCTAAATAAGAAGTAAATAGGCATTGTTACTTACGAAATTTTGTTTTTAAAAAGTAGTTTTATAAGAATATTTATTAAAGATGGTTTTTATCCCTTTATTAGGTATTTTTACAAGAACATTAGATGAAATACAGGTTCACCTATTTAAAATTTCAAGGTTTATTTTATTTGCGGTTAAATCGGAAGTGACATTTAAAACTTAAGTCTTAAAACAAAGTAAAACGCGCAATATGATCTAGTATAAGCAAAAAATACTAAATACTAAAGTTACGGAAATTACTCATATTATTATTAAAATGTTACATTATAAACCCCTAAACAACTCGAAAAAAAAAATCTTCGTTTACTAAAAAAATCTAAATTCTAGCAATATTTATTATACAATCAATCGAATGCGGTTTCAAAGATAACAGGATCAATTAATCCGAATCTCTAAATTTTGGAGCTAAATGCTTGGATAAAAGCATGCGATCGATAGGAGTTACAAAAATAATCGATTTATCGTTTTCATGAAAATCGATTTATCCCTTATAATTAATCGATTATTTTTGATTAATCGAACATTTTCAATAAATTGTTTTAGTTCTTTTAGGTAATGGAATAATCGATTATAAAGGGATTACAAAAAGAGAGTAGATTAATTCAAAATATTCGATTTATTGAAAATAATAGTTTTTTTTTTTTAGAAAAATCGATTTATTGTTTAATCGACTTTTTAAATTAATCGTTTAATTTCGATTTACCGAATATTTTCGATTAATCGATTATTTTCGATTTTTCAAAGGTATTCGAATAATTTGTTTTAAAATACAAAAAAAAAGATTATATAAAAATTAACGATTGATCGGATATAATCGGTTATATTATATAATCGATATTTCGGTTATTTTTTAGAATTATCGATTTATCGGTCAATCAGCTTTTTATTATTCGATTATTTTCGATTTTTCAAAGAAAATTAAATAATCAATTTTAAAAGGAATATGAAAAAAGAAAAGGATTATTTGTAAATAATCAATAATTCAATTTATTGTAGAATCGGCTTCTTAATTAATTGGTTATTTTCGCTTAATAGGTTATTTTCGATTAATCGATTATTTTCAATTTTTCAAAGGTATTCGAATAATTTGTTTTAAAATACAAAAAAAAAGATTATATAAAAATTAACGATT
The DNA here is from genome assembly GCA_927349885.1 of Psylliodes chrysocephalus. Taxonomy (NCBI): domain Eukaryota; kingdom Metazoa; phylum Arthropoda; class Insecta; order Coleoptera; family Chrysomelidae; genus Psylliodes; species Psylliodes chrysocephalus. The sequence goes on from OV651825.1 coordinate 8,103,038, forward strand.
GATCGGATATAATCGGTTATATTATATAATCGATATTTCGGTTATTTTTTAGAATTATCGATTTATCGATCAATCAGCTTTTTATTAATCGATTATTTTTGATTTTTCAAATATAATCAAATAATCAATTTTAAATGAGATATGAAAACAAAAGGATTATTTGAAAATAACCGATAATTCAGTTATTTTTTTGGAAAATCGATTTATCGTAGAATCGGCTTCTTAATTAATGGGTTATTTTTCCTTAATCGATTATTTTCGATTAAGCGATTATTTTCGATGTTTTAAAAATGATCGAATAATTGATTTTAAAGGAAATAATTCTTTTATTTTTTAAATCGATTTTTCGATTATTCGACTTTTTAATTAATCGATTATTTTAGATTTTTCAAAGATTATCGAATAATCTGTTTCAATGGAAATACGAAAAAAAATAGATTATTTAAAAATAATCGATTATTTAAAATAAACGATAGTTCGTTTATTATTTTTTGTAAACACTGATTTATCGGTTAATTGGCTTTTTAATTAATCTATTATTTTTGATTTTTTAGAGATATTAAATTAGTCGATTTAATAGGAAAAATAGATTGATCGAAAATAATCGATTATTATTAATAATCAATAATTTATTTCGATAATCACCCACTCCTAGCGACCAAATGACTTTTAATAGGTTTAAATTTTAAAATGTTATCTGGTTTCAGACATATGCATTTCTAGAGTTTTATGTGACTCATTCTCTATATTTAATTAATATTCCTAAAGAAACAAGCTTTAATATATCTTTTTCTGAGGTTATAATACAAAACAGCATTTTCTCATTTTGACTAATTTTTAATATTATGTGATAGTCGTAGAAAAAATATAATGTTCAACTCACAAGTTTTGATTTGCAGTATTCGCATGCGCACATACTTTTATAATACTTTTAGACAATGAGTACCATTTTTTACTCGATTAACAATATTCTATTTCAACATTTTACTGTAGTCTCTTACAGAAAAGTCCGTAGTAAATAATAGCTAACGAAATATTCTATAAAAGGTCTTCTCTTTACATAAAATGTGGCATCTGTTTGATATTAAAAAATCACATTAAATTTTTTTCATAATACAAAATTCCATTGAACGTATATTTTAAATAAATCTAATAGTTCATTATGATGCTAATAAACAAAGTCTGGTCCCTGTCACAGAGTTCGGGTCACTGCCCAGTTCCCCCACTTCGTTAACCTTTCTTTAGAAATTGACAACATTTGCGCAGGTTAAACACCGGTGTATGTTATATCTCTGGTCTCTTTTATCTAAGGGTGTCCCTTATTTTTCAGGTTTTATTTTATAACGCATAGGTCTTACAAAGAGAACCAGGGTATAGACAAAAAGTTAGCCGAGAAAGAAGAAAGGACAAGACAGAGAAAAAGATATGAGCAAATATGTTTCGGGAGTTTACCGTCATCTCTTATAACACAATATTTTATACAAACGCAAGGACATCACGATCAATCTACCAGCTCTGACGAAAGCCTTGAAGAACCCTTGCCAAGTTCTGGAACAGCTACAAAAAGAGGAAGGAAAGATTTTGTCACGCCTAAGTTAGTTGCAGCTTTAAATAGATGTCAATTAAGCATAAGGGATTATGTTTATATATTTCAGGCTGTAGTAGAAGCACTAGATCTTAGCTGTGATTATTTCCCGATAAACAAATCGGCCATTCAATGCATTCGCACACAAAGTAGACAATATAAAGCGGAATCTATAAAATCAGATTTTCATAATATGCCTGAAATGGTGATCGTTCACTGGGATGGAAAATTAGTACCTGGACTGGACGTGAGAAGTTTTAAAGAAGAACACCTTCCAATTCTAATTTCATTTGGAGAAAAGGAACAATTTCTGACTGTGCCCAAAACTGGAGAGCTCTTCCGGTAAAGCTGTGTTAAACGCACTCTATAAATGGAACCTCAATGACGAAGTACAAATAATGTTCTGTGACACAACTGTGTCTAATACAGGGCGATTGAAAGAAGCTTGTGTACTTTTGGAACAAAACTAGACAGAGAATTAGTCAAATTTTTTAATGGATTAGTTTTATGTTTCTGTATTATATTAAGCAAAAGGACACGATGTATTGCAACTGCCTTATCCAGATCTGAATTCTATTGAGTTAGTTTGGGCTGAAATAAAAGAGTATTTCTACAAAAGGAACGTAGATTTTAATTTTAACGAAGTAATACAGTACTGATGATTTTTTTTTAAATTCTCTGCCGACACCATTTATTACATTTCTTGACCATACCGAGCAAAAAGGCCCATCCAAACGTAGGATTTTCCAGATAATCGATAGCCCCAAAGCGAACAAAACAAAAACTGGAACCCTTATTTTTCTATAATATATGTATATATTATAGTTTTAGGAAAAAATAAGCAAATAATTTTGTTGAGAATTCAAATAATTATCAACGGTAGTTAAATTCAAATTTACCGCGCCAAATTTTCAATGCCCGATGAATATGTGCCAACTCGGTTCCCTGTAAAAATGCGGGAAATAACGGTCAAGTATTATCTGCTCCTGGCGATACAGGACGGATTTGTCCCGAACGGTGTCAGTTATAAAGCAGTTTTAACCCTAAAAAAAGTTGCAATAATCACGTGTGTGTCTTAGTGTAGATACCTCTAAATACACTCTTTTAATGTGGCGATACCCTAAATTTCCAAATCCCCAAAGTAACTCATTTTAAAACGCTTTTATTCGGTTGCTACGAGAAGCCGGTAACATATCAGAATCGCATCTCACATATCAGTGAAAGCACTATTATAAAAAGTGTGAACCCAGACAGCACACCAAATCCTTTGGATATCTGCTGAACATCCCAATATCCACTGAATGTCCAGTCCATGGTGGATATCTATTTTATATCTATAAAATGTAATTTATAGACATGCAAATGTCCATAAATAATAGTAATTATATAGCAAATTATTAAAAAATTACGCCATTGTGACTAATAGTACCGTTCAGATAATTTAAAATTAATTTTTTTAAGGTGTATTCAATATCCCATGAACATCCACATATATCAAAGTCTTAGCGCGGACGCAAACCATCGTGGATAACTACTAGATGTAATTTTTGATTTTGCTTCCTAAGTATAGATGGCGATACCACTTTCGTATCTACTCATGCTCAACCCGCCATAATTGAGTTGATCGAACATTTTTTCGCATTAAGACTCTATTAGAGATTGGAGTCGAGAATTTCCATTTATTGCTGAAGAGTTCTAATAAGGATGACTTTTTCCTTAGTGGGCAAACTCAAAGACAGATTGTTGGAAATATTTTTTATCTCTATTTTCTTTCGACGTTATCATTCATTTGGTTACTTATGAATGTCTACTAAAGATACCTATAAAATATTTTGCTGAATATCTGAATTCTATATCCTGGGATATAGACGGACATTTGGTTGGATATCCATATTTGGATATTGGATATCCACAAAATATATTCTGTGGATATCTCTGGGATTTCTTGTATTGTCTGGAAGATACTAATTAGATGTTTTGCTGAATATCCATAGGATATCTTCTATATTCTGGATATAGACGGACATTTGGATATCCATATTAGATCCACGGAATATTTCTGATATCCTGTGGATATATTGGATATCCACAAAAGATATTCTGTGGATATCTTTGGGATTTGGTGTGTTGTCTGGGAAGTGTTCAAAGGATTACATGTAAGCTTGGTACTGATATAATAAAAATACTAAAAATATCCTAAAACTTTCTATATTTCTATAATTAGGTTAAAACAGATTTGCGTTTAAAAAAGAAAACAAATTATTTTTTATTTTACTGATTTACCTGTTAAGATACTCCTACTCAATATTGTTGATATTTTATTTTGAGTGTATTTAATAAATAAAAATTATTCTACTACTATAGATATACAAAGAAGAACACAAAAATCACTAAAAAAGCTTATACAGTTAACGCACTAATAAAGGTAATTTCAATTCATCTTAATATTAAAAAACATGGTATTTTCTTGTTATGCCTGCACCGTGAAAGTGAAGAACATTCGACCACATCAACATTTTGTTATTGGAAAAGGTAACTGTTGTCAAAAATTTACCGTTCTAATGACTTGAAGATGTCGACACCATTTGCAAAAAAAAGAAAAACGAAAAATCGAGTCGACAAATAAAAATTTACTGAAAAAGTTATTAGCTGAAGTGATTAAAATTGATTCTCATGTCACTGAGGTAAAATGTACATGCAATGAGAAGAGTTTGAATAGATATATATCGAGTGACAATGGCCAGAAAATTCTATTTTCAAATTCAACTGCAAATGTTTCTTTCAGAGTTTTTTGTGTGACATCTCTAAATTTTGAAATAAATAAGGAAGTTAAGTGGTGGGGCTCAGTGGTAGAGTCTCTGCCTGCGGATCCAAGGGTCCCAGGTTCGAATCCCACCGTTGGCCGGGAGTTTATTAAATTTAATTATTTAAAATTAATTCTGATGCCTTGGTAGTATTCCCCACTCGACCATTCACTGTTGGGTTCTAATTAACAGTGATGTTTCTAAAGTGGCGCTGTGAAACAGTAACAAAGCCTACACAGAACACGAGGCGAAATAACCAGTGTAGTTGAAGCCGATGATACAAAAAAAAGAAGTTCAGATACCTATTAGAAGTTGATTTTGAGGATCAGTTAAATTTAATTGAAATAAAAAACAAATTTTGTAAAGTTTTCTTTAATATTCTATAAACATTTTTACAACTACTCATAATATTTACATTCATTTATCAATTACAATTAAAATTATTCAAATCTATTAAAAAGACTCAATAAAACTTAAGATTAAAAACGACAACACAAGGTTAAATTCTTCTTGTGATTATAATAATTATTATGTTAAACCTATTTAAATTATGGATTACAATCTAGCGATATTTTTCTACAGATAGATAAGTTCTCGAAAACGCTTTCTTACTCATTGGACAAATAACTTTTTTCTGCACCCACATGGATATTAGCTTATCTACGCACAGATTACAAAACGAAAAAGTATGTCATTGCGTTCAAATGAACGAATATATTTCATATACATTCTAGGTAGTGAGAACACTGCAAAAAAAATGAAATCCACCAATCACAGTTCATATTTTGGACATTCAACTACTATTATTTTTAAAATTTTAAATAAGTGACAATTCTGTCAAACTAATTGTCAGTATATTTTTTAATTATTAAGATTAAACATACAATAAAATTTTTGTGTAGAATCGATAAATAATCGTAAATAATAGCATTTCGATTTTTATTTGAACCATATTTTGAAACAAAAATTAAATTTTATACAAACTATAGGGACCGTGCGTGAAATATAGAGGCAGCACTACTGCCGAACTTAGCCCTCTCTAGTGTTTAATTTTAGAATTAAATGGGGTAAACATTGCAAGTAAATAATAAAGGGTATTTTTTTAAATATTAAATATAGTTAAAAATAGATACCGGCCCGTACCAAACAATCGTGTACATGGTCAAAATGACGTTAAATGTTAAAACATTATTAAAATCTGGACATGCATATACATTTTAAGCAAAAAGATTTAAATGGCTAAGTGACAATAAATTGTAAAGTTGTACCTTAAACAAGTGTATCCAATGTTAAAATATCGGTATTTAGTAACACTGAATTTAAAAAATGTAAATTAATAAAAAAGACTGATAATAATAATTATAAATCTTTTTAGCTTTATGTTAATCGAAATGTCATTCATCCACTGACGTTTATGAGATGTTCAATGATACATATTATAGATTGCTCACCCATCTATAAAAAAATTATGAAAAGCGGGTTGCAATGTGCCTTTCCTAGTGCTCACTAAATAGAGCCGTTCTAGCCCAAATGTGTTTTAAAATAAAATTTCAGAATTTTAATCTTTAGAAAAAGAAAATAATTAAAGTTTTACTTCAAGACATGTCATTATGTATTTGGAAAGTTTTCATGTAGTTAAATAATATTAAGAGATCTAAACAATTTTTATAACAGATGGATATAAATAATTTTAGACCACTATTTCAGAAACAATTCTACATAAAATACATAATTGTAATATGTAATTCAATTTTGAAAAGGTAATGTAAACAATTTTGATATGAGGTATAAACAACTTTGGTAAGAGTTGTAATTGGACACTTATCTATTATTCTGAATAATGTTTAATGGTAATGTCACTAATCTCTTTTGACAGTAATTGCAATGTATTATTTATGATTTGTTTATTTTAATAATAAATAGAAATAGTTAATAAATTGTAAAGAGGGCCGTGATATTTTTGTCAAATTAGACATTCTTATTTCATAATAGAGAGTTATTGCAAGTTCAGTTAAGGTCAGTCATTATTAGTGCCGCTCTTATTTTGACATCTAAGCATGCGCAGATCACTAACTTTAATAAAGATTGTGCCTGTCCTTAATAATGCTGCGTTTGAGAATCCACATCGGATGTATGTTTTACATCTCGAGCGTTTTTTTATCCACATCGGACACATCTATCCCATTACATTTACGTATACTGAATCACGTGATCAAAGATTTTTTACATCTCAGATGCATCGGATGTGGATTCTCAAACGCGGCATAAGAAAGTTATTGCAAGTTCACTTAAGGTCAGTCACTATTAGGGCCGCTTTTATTTTGACATCTAAGCATGCGTAGATGTTTATGTTCTAAAACTGACTTTATTAAGGATTGTGCCTGTCCTTAATTGTGGATGTTTAAGGGTAGCAGGTAGTGGCGACTTTATAGTTTTCGGATGCGCTCGCCGACATTCGTATCCGTTAGAAGTTTTTAATTATTAAATATTTACTATAATCGTCATTTAAACCTTCTAAAATTATAATTTGTTATGCCTCTTTAATATTATAGACAACAAAAAAGATTAACTATGATTTAAAGTTTAGTGGCTGGCTTTATAGAAATTTGCAATATCTCTCTATTTAGGACAGGCACAATGTTTATTAAAGTTAGTGATCTGCGCATGCTCAGATGTCAAAATAAGAGCGGCACTAATAGTGACTGACCTTAAGTGAACTTGCAATAACTCTCTAATAACATTCTACATTAGTTTTAATCAACAGAATAAACCATTATCTGTAAAATTATATTTATATAAAATGTTCATTTAAATATGTAAAAATCTTAATGACAAGAAAACACTAAAGATTATAATTTCTAAACCGGTTCTGTAAATGATTTCTTTACAACTATGTGCTCAAAATTGATACAAGCTAGATAAAAAGAAAACTTTGCCCAGTGAAATACGCTTTTCGTCGTCTGATTTACATATGGATAAGCAATCTTTGTAATTATGTATATCATTGGGTGTGAGGCATAATTGTGCTCTGTGGAAATTTATAAAATTTCTTTACTATCGAATGAAATCCAGGTTTCCAAAGTGATGTGTTTGTACATCCACGGATGCAGCAAGTTTTTTCGATATTGATATTACGAAAATAATTCGACTTCATTTTATTAATAATTATTAAACAATAAATGCCGTATAAAACATTAATAAATACCCCCCATAAAGTTCACATTTTTGTCACCAGTTAGCGTTAAAGTCATGACGCACGGTCCCTATATGAAACTCTTTTACTTACGAGTACTAAAACCAAAATCGTAAAAGTGGCCATAGAGGCATGGACAGAGTACTTGACTTCCACGCGAAAATCCGGGGATCGATTCTCGACTGGCGACTATTTTTTTTCATATTTATTTTATTTTAAAAATCAGTAAAATTCATAAATTTGTTTAAAATTAGTTATTTTGTCTTAATAACCTAAAATATTTTTTAATTTGTTGATTTCCGTTAGTGGGTCGTAAAAAAATATACTGTACAACTCGAGTGGATCGTCCACTATTATTTCCTACGACCACTTAGGAAAGTGACACATATCGCACTATTTAGTCTTACAGTAAGTGCTCTGTATCAATGCGTGTGGATAAGAATCTGCTTTCCACCCGTGTGTGAATTTCTACTTTCCGCAACAACTGTCAAATATGTCAAACGCGTAATTTCTATTTTCATTTTTTAAATATTTTACTTGATGAAGACGACCATATTAGAAAATTTTTGATATTTTATAAGGTATATTTTTTATCCCCGACTTACGGTTTATTTGGAAACAATGTCCCATTTAAACGGTTTCTCACCACCGAAATTATTAATGTTTCAGTAAGAATTCTAAACAAATTATTTAGATGTCACATTTTACTATTTTTTACCACTGTGAATCACTGAATGTCTCTGTAAGTGATATTTTAGAGTAAAACTTTTATTACAATTGAATGGTTTTTCACTGTGAGTTATTGAATGACTAAGTTACTTTTATTATTAAATTATTTAGAACAAACGGCACAATGTTTATATAAGGTAGATTTATTATTAAAGTTTTTGGAACAAATATTACACTTGAATGGTTTTTCACTACTGTGAATTACTAAATGACCTTGTAAATGGGATTTTCGAGTAAATCCTTTATAACAAATATCACATTTAAATGGTTTTTCACCGCTATGAATTATTAAATGTCTCTTTAAGCAAGATTTTTGATTAAATCCTTTATAACAAATGCCACAATTAAATGGTTTTTCAGCACTGTGAATTGCTAAATGATCTCGTAAGTGGGATTTTTGAGTAAATCCTTTACAACAAATGTCACACTTGTATGGTTTTTGACCACTATGACTTAATAAATGATTTTGTAAGTGAGATTTTTGATTAAATCCTTTATAACAAATGTCACACTTAAATGGTTTTTCAGCCAAGTGGATTACTAAATGATATTGTAACTGGGCTTTTCGAGTAAATCCTTTATAACAAATGTCACAATTGAATGGTTTCTTAGCACTGTGAATTGCTGAATGACCTTGTAAGTAGATATTTGAAGTAAATCCTTTATAACAAATGTCACACTTGTATGGTTTTTCACCACTGTGACTTATTAAATGATTTTGAAAGTGACAATTTCGATTAAATCCTTTATAACAAATGTCACACTTGAATCGTTTTTCAGCAATGTGGATTTTTAAATGTTCCCGGAATTTACATTGTTGATCAAATATTTTGAAACAAGTGTTGCACTTAAAGGAGTCGTCAACGTTAATGCTATTTTGCTTCAGCTCTTTAGAAGAAAAATTTAATTTCAAAGGTTTGTCTTCATTTTGAATTTTATTTCTATTTTTCACTACATGTATAAACAAATGTCGAAAAAATTCAATTTTTTTCATTTCTTTTCCACAAAACTGACAAACTAGGTAGCGTTTTTCGAAATGTCCATCAATATGAGTCGATCTTGACTTAGAAGAGGGAAAATCTGCAAATTAAAAAATGCCAAATAACAAAATATATATTATGTATGATTTATTATTTTATTGACCAGTTTTTAAAAAAAGCAAAATGCAATGTTTAATAGGTTAAGGTTTCTAAATATATAATTTTCCATACAATTGTAAAGGATCAATTTAAACTACAAGTTCTAGTTAAATCTAAATTAAAGCGACAATGTTCTTTTCAAAGGTGGATTTAACAGTTAATTATTGTACGCGGCAAATAGCTTTCTGCTCGAATTAGGCACACACAAGATTTTTACTACCATTACATGACATTAACGAATTCAAATTTTAGCACGCTTTTAACAGCTACCGTTAGCTAACGAAACGTGCGTTGTGTATGGTGTGTTGCCTACTTAAGTGCAGATTGAAAAATATTTATTATGTACATTAGTTTTTATTTTCTAACGCATAGGTCTTACAAAGAGAACAAGGGTGTAGACAAAAAGTTAGTCGAGAAAGAAGAAAGGGCGGGAGTTTACCGTCATCTCTTACAACACAATTTTTTATACAAGGACATCATAATCAACCTACCAGCTCTGATGAAAGCCTTGAGGAACCCTTGCCAAGTTCTGGAACTACTACAAAAAGAGGAAGGAAAGACTTTGTCACGCCTAAGTTAGTTGCAGCTTTAAATAGATGTCAATTAAGCATAAGGGATTATGTTTATATACTTCAGGCTGTAGTAGAAGCACTAGATCTTAGCTGTTATTATTTCCCGATAAACAAATCGTCCATTCAACGTATTCGCACAAAAAGTAGACAAAATAGAGCCGAATCTATAAAATCAGATTTTCATAATATGCCTGAAATGGTGATCGTTCACTGGGATGGGAAATTAGTACCTGGACTGGACGTGAGAAGTTCTAAAGAAGAACACTTGCCAATTCTAATTTCATTTGGAGAAAAAGAACAACTTCTGGCTGTGCCCAAACTGGAGAGCTCTTCCGGTAAAGCTGTGTTAAACGCACATTATGACTGGAACCTCAATGACAAAGTACAAATAATGTGCTGACACAACTGTATCTAATACAGGGCGATTGAAAGGAGCTTGTGTACTTTTGGAACAAAAACTAGACAGGGAATTAGTCAAATTTTTTAATGGATTAGTTTTATGTTTCTGCATTATATTAATGCAAAAGGACACGATGTATTGCTACTGCCTTATCCAGATCTGAATCTTATTGAGTTAGTTTGGGCTGAAATAAAAGAGTATGTCTCCAAAAGGAATGTAAATTTTAATTTTAACTAGGTCATTCAGTACTGATGATTGTTTAAAAAAATTCTTTGCCGACAGCATTTATTATGTTTCTTGACCATACCGAGAAAAAAGCCCACCCAAAGGTAGGTTTTTCCAGGTAATCGATAGTGGATAGCCCCAAAGCGAACAAAACAAAAACTGGAACTCTTATTTTTCTATAATATATGTATTATTTAGTTTTAGGAAAAAATATGCAAATAATTTTAAAAAATGTATAAAATATGCAAAGAATGCGAATAGGAATAATTGTTGCACATACTGTACATTCGAGGAACTTCCTGTCATCTTTATCTGTTGCACAGTGACTCTTTCTTCTGCGTATCTCAAAGGCCAAGCTAGAATGGTTGAGCTGTAGTTCCGTGTAATTATTTTTCATTATTTTATATAGTCTGTTTTTCTCTTCAATTGAGATTACAAGTCCAGAAGTGATCCACGATTTAATTTTCATTTGTTATTTTTAATTTTACACTTTTACAACAATTTGCAATGTAATATTTTAATTTATTTTTAAACAAAGAAGTGCTTCGGTTAATGTTTATTGAATTATAGACGTATCAAATTAATTTTTGTTTTAGTTCTGTTTTATTTAAAATTTGTTTAAAGTTGTCTACAGAATTTTTGTGATGTTTGATTATGAATAAAGTATTTGCTATAGATATTCGTTTCAATAACTGCTTGAATATTAATATATTTATCTTTGGTTTTTTATAAAAATATGATCACGATGTCTTTCACCACTGTAAATTATTAAATGTTTCTGTAAGGAAGATTTGTCATTAAATCTTTTGGAACAAATGTGTCACTGGAATTTTTTACCACTATGAATTATTAAATGTCTTTGTAAGGAAGATTTGGTATTAAATCTTTTTGAACAAATGTCACACTTAAATGGTTTTTTGCCACTGTGAACTATTAAATGTATCTGTAAGGCAGCTCTGTGATTAAATCTTTTGAAACAAATGTCACACTTGAATGGTCTTTCACCACTATGAATTATTAAATGTCTCTGTAAGGAAGATTTATCATTAAAACTTTTGGAACAAATTTTACACTTGAATGGTTTTTCACCGCTGTGAATTAATAAATGACCTTGTAAATGGGATTTTCGAGTAAATCCTTTACAACAAATATCACATTTAAATGGTTTTTCACCACTGTGAATTATTAAATGTCTTGTTAAGGAAGATTTAAAATTAAAATCTTTGAAACAAATATCACACTTGAATGGTTTTATATCGCTATGAGTTACTAAATGTTGATTTAAGTGAGACTTATTATTAAATCCTTTGGAACAAATGTCGCACTTGAATTGTTTTTCACCACTGTGAATTAATAAATGTTTTCGTAGGTCAGATTTATGATTAAATCCTTTAAAACAATTATCACACGTGAATTGTGTTTCAGTTTCGTGAATTCTTAAATGGGCTCGTAACGTAGATTTATCGTTAAATCCTTTGGTACAAATATCACATTTGAATGGTTTTTTACCGCTGTGAATTACTAAATGATTTTGTAAGTGGGATTTTCGAGTAAATCCTTTATAACAAATGCTACAATTGAATGGTTTTTCGGCACTGTGAATTGCTAAATGACCTTTTAAGTGGAATTTTCGAGTAAATCCTTTATAGCAAATATCACACTTGTATGGTTTTTCACCAGTGTGACTTAGTAAATGATTTTGTAAGTGAGATTTTCGATTAAAACCTTTATAACAAATGTCACACTTGAATGGTTTTTCAGAAAGGTGGATTTTTAAATGTTGTAATTTAAATTTATGATCAAATATTTTGAAACAAGTGTTACACATAAAGGATTTGTCGTCAACATCAATGCTATTTTGCTGCAGCTTTTTAGAAGAAAAACTTAATTTTAAAGGTTTGTCTTCATTGTGAATTTTAGTTCTATTTTTCACTACATGTATAAACAAATGTCGAAAAAATTCAATTTTTTTCATTACTTTTCCACAAAACTGACAAACTACGTAGCGTTTTTCAAAATGTCCATCAATATGAGTCGATCTTGACTTAGAAGAAGGAAAATCTGCAAATTAAAAAAAATACAAATCACAAAATATATATTGATTATGTATGATTACGGATTTATCATTAATTAGCAAATATTTATTATTCCATTTTAGATTTAAAGCTTCAAGGAAAATGCAATACCTTTAATAGGTTAGGTTTCTAAATATATCATTTTCTGTACAACTGTAAAGGTCCAGTTTTAACTACAAGTTCCAGTTCAACCTAAATTAAATCTTCAAATTCATTGCAAAGTTGGATTTAAGTTATCCGCAGTTTCACCAATTATCATAGGCGGAAAATAGCTTCTCGCTCGAATTAGGTACACATAAGATTTTTTCTACGATCACGATATTAAAAATTTAAATTTTAGCACAATGTGTAGTTGGCAGGCACATCTACCTAGAGACACGTGAGTTATGACTGTTGTGTTGCCTACTTACGTGCAGATAATAATAATAATAATAAAAATAATAATTAATAATAATAATAAAAAAAATAATAATTAATAATAATAATAATAATACATTTATTGACCCATTTGATATACAATAAAGAGTATACATATTAACACAAACTATCTAAAATCTAAATATTCACATATGGAATAGAAACAATTATCAGTTAAAATTTTTTTTTGCCAATTTATAAAAGTTCCTATATATATTTTGTTTTGAGAATAGACTATCTAGTTTGTTGTATAACCTAAGGTCCAGCTTGTTGCTTTGTGTAAGTTTGATCCGACTATAAGGAGTAATAAGATTATCTGCTCTTCCTGAATGCGTAAGATATTTTTGCAGATTTTTATGAATTTGTAAGACTGTTTCAAATGTTAATATACAAGGAAGAGGGTGTATTTGATATTTTTTAAATAACTCCTTACAGTGGGCTCGACATTCAGCACCATCAATAATACGCACAACAGACTTTTGCATGGCAAAGACCCTATGTGTATTATGGATGAGGGCGAAATAAACTGTTCTCAGAATATTATTAGTTGTAAGGGCAGAACGCAATTGTCTCATAATGAATAACTGAGTTGAGAGGTTTGAGCAAAGAATGTCTGCCAGATAAGTCTAGTGTCTAATGTAATTCCTAAAAGTCTAACAGGCTCAGATTTAACTGCAGATCTATCTGAGCTAAATAATATATTTTTAGTCTTATCTTCGTTTAATTTTAACTTGTTATCAACAAACCAAATTTTGGCTTAATCTCCTTCCTCTGGATAAAATTGTGGTGTCATCAGCAAATAGCGTGACAGAGCTTAGTCTTTCCACGGCCTTCGGTAAATGTTTACGTAAATTAGGAATAATAATAATTATTATTAATAATAATGCATAATAATAGTGCATGCAGATAGTCAGTACACCCCGCTAAACCTTAAAGACCGAGATGACAATAGAAAAATCAAAACCGCAGGAAGACTTGATCAATGAGTGGAAAGAAAAACCACTACATGGAAGATTTCCAACAGACCTTGATGTCGACAAAAAAGCGTCGTACGATTGGTTATGCTGTGGAAATCTATACCCAGAGACGGAAGATTTTATGATCGCAATTCAAGATTAAGTCATCAGAACACGGTATTATGCGAAACACATCCTAAAAGACCGAACGGTTCCTAATGATCTTTGTAGAAGATGTAAACGTGCAAAAGAAACTATCCACCATATAACAACAGGGTGCCAGTCGATAGTACACGCAGACTATAAGGTCCGACATGACCAGATGGCAAAGATAATGCACCACAAAATAGCACTAAATTTCCTATTATCCCAAGAAAACACCTCTTATTATAAATATACTCCTTATAGGGTCATGGAAAATGACATCGTTGTATTATACTGAGACAAAACGCTACTTACTGATCGTACTGTTTAAGAAAATAGACCAGATATAACTGTAATAAATAAAATAGAAAAATGGGCATTCTTAATAGACGAATAACCTCCAGTATAAGCATAATACAAAAATAAACAAATATAAGGAACTAGCAGTAAAAATAAAAGAACAATGGGGTCTCAATAAAGTTACAATTTTACCAGCTGTTCTCTCAGCAACAGGAATTATACCAAAATCATTTATAGATACCTTAAATGCATTATCAATGCCAGAAATGATTCGTCCCATCCAAAAAGCTGTCATATTATCCACATGTAATATGACAAAAAAATTTCTAAATATTCAATAACTATTTGATTATCATACTTTCGACTTATTAGCACTGTCTGCTTAGGTATCAGCACGCAGACAACTACCAACCACCGGTAAAAGCCGAGATTGAGAAAATAATAATAATAATAACGGAGTGGGTGCCTCAGTGGTAGAGTCTCTGTATGCGGATCCTAGGGTTCCGGGTTCGAATCCCACCGTTGGCGGGGATTTTTTCATTTAATTTAATTATTTAAAATTAATTCTAATGTCTTGGTAGGATTCCCCACTCGACCATTCACTGTTAAGTTATAATTAACAATGGTGTTCCTAAAGTGGTGCTGAGAAACAGTAACAAAACCTACATAGAACACGAGGCGAAATAACCATAGTAGTTGAAGCCGATGATACAAAAGAATAATATTAATAATAATGAATGAATTTATTTATACTAATTTACAAAATATAATACAATCTTGAGATAGGTATAAATAAATGAAAAAAAGAATAAGTGAATTTTTCACTTGTTTCCATACAATAATAATCACAAAAAAATAGAAAAACTTACAATAAATGAACAATAATAGATAATAAAATTACAAAGTTTAGAAAAAGTTAATATAGCTTAATATACAAATATAAATACAATAAATTTAAATAAATACAAAAAAATAGTGGTCATTAAAGTTCAGAAAGTGGAAAATTTAATATATACAAATAGAGAACGCTGGATCTAGGCATTTTCAACTACACAAATTATTGACTACCGAGTTTGTTCAAGTAGAGAAAATTTCAAATATTTTTTGAATTTATGCGGATTAGTTATTACTCTTAATTCTAGTGGAATCTTATCTACCTACCCACATTCACTAAAAATATTCATTTTGTAGATACGACCTCTTAGCAGGACAAACTTTTATGTTCCATTTAGGTTTTGTAGTTATAAAATTATATTTTTTTTATTATAGGTGGGACACCTCAGAGGATAAAGGAATTTGGTACAATAACTAAGAACAATTTAAAAAAACGTTTTTCGGTGAACCAGTTAGAACCCTACTAAACAGCAAGAACAGTCTGTTTTTATTTCAAGATTATTAATTTCTTCAATGAAACTAATGACGGGAATTAGTGTAGTGCAACATAAAATAAGTACAATTATTTCTGCTAGGAGAAAGAAACAAGTAGCAACACTGACCTCAGCAGAACGGAGTGGTTTAATTACAGTGGTTACATGCATGAATGCGGTAGACACTTACATACCCCCTTTAATTGTCTGGCATTGAAAAAACATGAAAGACGAGTTAATGGATGGCGCACCAGCCGGCTCCATATATGCTTGCCATCCATCAGGGTGGATACAGACACATATTTTTACTCAGTGGTTTGACCATTTTATAAAGTTTATTACGAAGCCGACAGCGTCTCAGCCCGTGTTACTAGTGCTCGATGGTCACTACTCGCATACTCGCAACATCGAAGTAATAACTAAGGCAAGATACAACCATATTTCAAATGTTTGCCTACCACCTCATAGTACCCACCGTATGCAGCCGTTAGATGTGGGCTTTATGAATCCGCTAAAAACTTACTACGCGCAAGAAATTGAGACTTGGTTGCGAAATCATCCTGATAGAATTATAATTCCTTTTATCATCGCACGATTATTTTCTGGAGCTTACAACCGAGCAGCTACGATGGAGGTCTCGGTCAACTCTTTTAGAAAAACTGGTCTTTATCCCCCTCAATAAGCATATATTTCGTGATCATGACTTTGCCATTTTTAAAGAAAATGAAGAATCTCTAAATACAGCAAACATTTCATCTCAACCACAAACAGAAACTTTAAATAATTTAGATGAAGATTCTTCTTCAGTAACGACAAAAGATGCTCTAGGAGTAAAACAATCCTGTCCAGGAACTTCATCGGATTCGTCTGAAGTTGAACAGGCCCTTCCAGGTTCCTCAACAGACCAACCTCGTCTAATTATTACTAAGAATTTTGTAAGTCCAGTTCAAATAAAATCTCCCCCAAAAATCTTGGCAAAGAAGCCCAGTGCACGAGCTGGAAGTGCAGCCTTAATCATCTCGTCTCCGTACAAAGATGAGCTAATAGCAAGTTTGGATAAGAAGGGAAAACGTTATTCTACCGACAGTGAAGTCAAGAAAGTAAAATTTGATGAGACTACAAATCTTCCAAGCAGTAGCAAGACACTACAAAAAACCAAGAAAGAAAAATTTAATGAGACCACAAATCATCCAAGACAATACAAAAAAGAAGAAACCAGTTGCTGATTCTTCAAGTGATGAAAGCGATTCGGAAGTTCCTTAAACGACGACAGCGATGAAGAAGACAATGATGCAGAGTGCCTGTTTTGTACGAACCTGTATTCTGCGGACACACATGGTGAACAATGGGTAAAGTGCATAAAATGTTACCGATGGGCGCACGAACATTGTGGTGCAGAAGATGCAAACTTCATTTGTCCAATGTGTGAAAAGAGGAAATAATATTTAGCTTAAACCTTCTTACTGAGTATCCAAAATATATGTACGGTTCCTAATAAGAGACAGGAGATCCCAATATGAGACCCCTGTCTCTTATTATTAACCCCAATATTTTTTCGCCAATGTTTGCTTAATTAGCTTTAAGTTTATTTTTTTGCTAAGTTCGCAGACAAATTGCATATTCTTTATTTATTTCTTATATGTTGTTCAATAAACGTCTTCAAGTTCGTAGAAAAGTCTTGTTTGGTAAACGTTACAATTTTTTTTAAAAAGGGTTAGGGTTAGGCTCCTTTATCTTACACTTGAATTTTTAAATACCTTTGTAAAATAGTTTTACTAGTAAAAATGCCTCATTTAAATAGTTTTTCAGCACTGTGAATTATGAAATGACGTTTTAAATGAGCTTTTCGATTAAATTCTTTAGAACAAACGTCACACTTGAATGGTTTTTCCCCGCTGTGAATTACTAAATGCCTCTGCAAATTACATTTATCATTAAATGATTTACAACAGACAGCACACTTGAATGAATTCTCACCTCTATGAACTGTTAAATGTTTTTTTAAGGTAGATTTATAATTAAAGTTTTTGGAACAAATATTACACTTAAATGGTTTTTCATCACTGTGAGCTATTAAATGATTCTGTAAGGGAGTTTTCTGAGTAAATTCTTTGGAACAAATGTCACATTTAAATGGTTTTTCACCAGAATGAATTATTAAATGTCTTCTCAATGCGGATTTAAAATTAAAATCTTTGAAACAAATGTCACACTTGAATGGTTTTTCGCCACTGTGAATTACTAAATGACCTTGTAAGTGGGATTTTCGAGTAAATCCTTTATAACAAATGTCACACCTGAATGGTTTTTCACCGCTGTGAATTGTTAAATGATCCTGTAAGTGAGATTTTCGATTAAACCCTTTAGAACAAATGTCACACTTCAATAATTTTTCACCACTGTGTATTGATAAATGAGTCTGCAAGGAAAATTTAAAAGCAAAATCTTCGAAACAAATGTCACACTTGAATGGTTTTTCCCCACTGTGAATTATTAAATGTCTCTGTAAGCCAGCCTTGTGATTAAATCTTTTGGAACAAATGTCACACTTGAATGGTTTTTCACCTCTGTGAAGTACTAAATGACATTTTAAGACGGATTTTCGAGTAAATCCTTTATAACAAATATCACACTTGAATGGTTTTTCAGAAAGGTGGATTTTTAAATGTTGCCGTAATTTAAATTTTTGATCATATATTTTGAAACAAGTGTTACACATAAAGGATTTGTCGTCAACATCAATGCTATTTTGCTGCAGCTTTTTAGAAGAAAAACTTAATTTCAAAGGTTTGTCTTCATTTTGAATTTTAGTTCTCTTTTTTACTATATGTATAAACAAATGTCGAAAAAATTCAATTTTTTTCATTACTTTTCCACAAAACTGACAAACTACGTAGCGTTTTTCAAAATGTCCATCAATATGAGTCGATCTTGATTTAGTAGAAGGAAAATCTGTAAATTAAAAAAATGACAAATCAGAAAATATATATAGATTATGAATGATTACGAATTTATCACGAATTAGCAAACTATTTATTATTCTATTAACCGATTTTTGGATTTAAAACCACAAGAAAAATGAAATATGTTTAATAGGTTAGGTTTCTAAATATATAATTTTCTATACAACTAAACCTAACTTAAAGCAACAAATTCTTTGCAAAGTTGGATTTAACAGTTATCCGCAGTTTCACTAATATTCGTGGGCGGCAAATAGCTTCCCGTTCGAATTAGGTACACACAAGATTTTTTCTACGATTACACGATATTAACGAATTTAAATTTTAGCACAATGTGTACTTGACAGCCTCCGCTAACTAGCGAAACGTGCGTTGTCTGTTGTGTTGCCTACTTACGTGCAGATTGAAAGCTTTAATTTACGATTAGCCTGAAAAATATTTATGCATGCGATCCCAATATTTCTCTACTCTTTTTGAGTAATAAAGTGGAGACGAGATGAATTACGGGATATGGATGAAAAAACACGAAAAATGATGACCATGAAAAGGAGCCATCATTCGCGGACATCGGTTCCCTGTTAAGTTTAGAGTGTTTGCACGATATGATTGTATTGAGTTTGGCTTGCAAAATCAAGATCCATTATTACAGCTCGATCAATCTCTTAGAAGATTAGAACCTCTCTTGGTGAAATCTAAGGCTAAAACAGCAGAACAGCTGCTACTGGAAGAACATGTAAGAAAAGCACAACATGGGATGTTCTATCGAAATATCGAATCATTAGAACTTTCGAGGAAACTTACATTCGCTTTCCTCAAATCAGCCGAGCGAAAGTCTGAGAATGAATGTTTCGTAGTAGCCTGCCAGGACAGTGTAATAAACACCTTGGTATACCGTAGTCAGTTTTCAGAGGTACCTGACGTGCGATGTAGAGCGTGTCACCAGCACCCTGAAACATTAATACACTTGTAGTCTGCATGTTCAGTACATGCCCGAACTAGTTATATTGATCGTCACAATGCAGCACGGGTACTATACTATCTGAGACATGCTTACGGTATAGATGAAACACCAGTGTTGCCGTATGAACCTGGAGACATCGAAACTGTAATAGACAAGGAAAACTGTCGAATTTACTGGAATTACGCTATTCCCACCGCCAGACGACTTCAAGCCAATAAACCTGATACCGTTCTTCTGGATAAGCTGGACAATTCAATGTACATCATAGAATTTTCAATAATAATAATAATCTTTATTCAAAAGAAAACAATATAATATAAATTAATTAATTGGAAATAGTACGAATAAAGTAAAAAAGACACCCATTGATAACCTCTAAGAGGTTGCACATGGGCTATTTTTTACAAATTCGGCTTATTCAAACAATTAAACATATAAACATTATACAAATAAAATAAATAGTAAGTAATATGAATATATAAGTATATAATAAAAATTTATGATAAAATTAATTGAGTACATAATAAATAGTATATTATGCAACGATCATGTAATGATGGTTATTAATACACGAGCATTAACCGGGATACGAAACGAGCCAAAGGCGAGTTTCGTATGGTTTATGCGAGTGTTTTAATAACCATTACATGAGAGTTGCATACGCTATTTTTTCTACACCCGATAAATAATCAAGACCTATAAATATTATATTTATATTGGTATTGAACACAATAACAGTAATTACTCGTATTTCTATAAAAAATTCTACAAAATTGTAATTAATGGTATTACTTCAGGTATTGGTATTTCCCTAGATTTTTGCGGTAAAATATTTTGTACTGTATTTTCTGCTTTCTCCGATATGTGTGGAGGAGTCTTCTATATCGCTAATATCAGACATTTTAATATTATAATTATCGAAGTTTAGCTACCTACGAAAATTTAATACGTTTTGACAACTAAAATAATTACATAGGAACCTAGGACAAACGTCAAACAGCATGCTTGATTGAAAAATTGTAGGTTTCTATTGATTAAAAATCTGTATCGTAATGAAAAATCTGTATCATAATGGGTATCATTATGAAACGGATTATGGGCATATAAGTGCATTATTATAATACGGGTGTAGAAAAAATTAGTTTAATTTAACACACATTTAAAATTAAAGGGAACACAAAACAGTAGTAATATTGTATATATGGGAAAATTTTAATACATAAAACATATATACACATGGAAACACAAGTGATTTAGTTTTTTATTATTTATGTTCGATTAGCATATATGCAAAAGATCTCTATCTGATGTTATTAAATAATTTTTGATAATTTTTTTAAGCAAATGTATTGAGTTGATAGTACGTAAATAAATTTTGTATATATCAGGTAGTGAATTGAAAACTTTACTACAAAGGTAATTTAATGATTTCTGGCCAATAGATTTGTTTGCTAAATGAATTTGTACATTATTTTGAATTTTTGCTCTTGTTATGTATTTATGTTGTATCTCATATTTTTTTTGGTATATAATAAGATATTAAAAATAAAAATTTGTCTAACATCCAGTAATTGTGTTTCTTGGAACAATAGATTTGATCGGTAAGTATTTTTTTTTATAAATAACTTTAATTATTTTTTTGTATTATTTCCAGTTTTTTTAGATAGGTCATATCTGCTGTACCCCACGATGTTATACCATATCTTATTCGGGATTATACTAAACTAAAATAAATTATGCGCAGGTGAGTACTATCTATAAATTTTTTCAAATATTTGAATTTATATAAAAATGCTCTCAGAGTATTAACCGTATTATTTATATGGATATCCCATCTTAAGTGACAGTCAATACTTACTCCAAGATATTTTACTTGTTCCCTTTTTTTTATGTCTTCACTGTTTCTTACATTGTTTATTTGTAATGCGTTATAAGTTGGAAGTGAATTTTTGTAGCTACAAAACGGAACAAAATAAGTTTTTTCATAATTTACTGTAAACAGTTTGTGTTTAAACCAGTTAATTATATTTTTTATATAATTTTCTGCTATTTCTTTCAATTCGGTCCAGCTGTTTGCCTCATAGAATACAGCTGTATCGTCTGCAAAGCTCACAATTTTTCCTACCGTATTTATTTTAAAGAGATTGTTTAAGTATATTGAGAATAAAAGTGGACCAAGTACAGTGCCTTGTGGTACACCGAATTTTACTATTTTCGTATCACTAAAATGTTCATTAATTTTTACCACCTGATCTCTGTTTGTTAAGTAGTTTTTTATAAGGTCTAGAGAGCCTCCGCGTATCCCAGTATCTTCGATAGATTAGAGCAATTGAATGTGTTATTTTAGGAAGGTGAGTTGTCCAATATAGCGAAAAATATTTTTGTTGAAAAATCCATCAAATGTCATTATCTTTACATGTTGATAGTAGAAACGGCACATATTCAGGCATCTACGACGTTTTTATTCACGCTGAAAGATGTGGCCTTCGACAGTTTTATTTAAGAAACGTCGGTTGTCCGGGACATATGACCTTACTATAATAAACGCGTCAAAAGTGCCCCCACTTTGATAAGAACAAACGGTTAGAAGGTGGCAACGATAGAAGGAGATGGGACAATGTTGATAGTTTGTTTTTTTATCTATTTCGTTGATTTCTTAGTAGACAACAGGTTGTTGAGTTGTAAACGTGCTTGTTAAAATTTAATATAAACCTGTGGAATCTAATCACTTATTAGTTTTTTCTATTTGTTCCAGATGTCGTTGGAAATGCACTGAAAAATTCACAGATGATCAAAAGACATCTCTCATCGAAAATTTCTCCAAACTATCGAGTAAAGATGCTCAGGATGTCTACCTGCAAAGCAGAGTCAAATTGGAGCCTGTGAAGCGCCAGAGATCAAGAAAAAATGTGTTTGTTCGATCAGCTGTATTCCTCTATTATGTAAACGAAAAAAAGGTTTGCAAAAAAGCTTTTATCAGTTTATTCGGCATAACAGAGAAAAGACTCCGACGTCTGACTTCACTGCTGCAGCAGGGGAATATCCCAAAAGATATGAGAGGTCAACAAGACAATCGATATAAGATGCTTGAGTCAGACTGCCAAGAAATCAGGGCGCATATAAATAAATTCCCCACAAAAACTGCACGCTACTCAAACTCGGAGGTCAAGTATCTAAGTGCAGAGCTCCCTATAAAAGCAATGTATGAGCTGTTTAAAGAAGAGCACCCAGACTCGAGAGTTTCCTACTTTTATTACCAAAAGTTTTTCAGACAGCACTTTGACTTGAGGTTTGGAAGGCCTCAAAAAGACACCTGTTCAAAATGTGAAGAGCTGATAACAAAAAAGAACAGTAACGAACTCAACCCACATGCCAAGAGGGTGGCTGAGGCTGAATTAGAGGTACATAAAAGGAGATCAAGAAAGTTTTACTCCAAAATGAAATCTATGGAATCTCTGGGTAGGGATAACACTGCAGGGATATCTATGGATTTTATGCAAAATCTTCCCCTTCCTCACATCCCCGTACAAGAGTTGTTCTATTATCGGCAACTCTGGGTTAACGTCTTTAATATTCATAATATCAGCGCTGGTAACTCAATGTATTACGTTTATCATGAAGGCCAAGCCAAAAAAGGTCCAGACGAAGTATGTACAATGCTTAATATGTATGTTCAAAACGAGCTACCTCCCCAAGTGCGACACCTTCATCTTTTCTCCGATGCATGTGGTGGCCAGAATCGGAACCACACTTTACTGAGATTCTTGTGTGCATTGGTTCAAACAAAGAGGTTTGAGACTATCAACTACTACACGCCCATCCGTGGTCATTCTTTCATGCCAAATGACAGAAATTTTGGCACCCTGAAGAGACGAATAAAACGGCTTGATAGAGTATACGTTCCCAAGCAATACGTTAAACAAATCGCAAATGCAACCAAGACACCAAAAAAGGCTATGGTAACAATGGTTTCCACAGAGGATATTAAAGATTATAAACAATGGTGGCCAGTGCATTACAGGAAGAAAACAAAAGGGAGTCATGTTCCTAAGGAAACAAAGTTTCATTTTTAATCTCGAAGTATCACCATTTTCGTATGTCTGCTGGTGCCCCAGGAGTAATAAAATGTTGGGGCTTTATCGATGGTCTTGACAATCACACTTTCAGTCTAGGGAAGCATGGAGCTGTTGAATTGCCGAATGAGCCAGCTTATAATGGCAAGGTGCCACTTAATGTGGAAAAAAACGGGACATCGAGAAATTGATCAAGTATATACCTTCCCAATACCTAGATTTTTAAGAGGATCTACGCAGCTGGCCTACTACCACTGAAGAAGATGAAGGTTAATGATTATACTCTTGAGTTCAACATATAAAATACATGTTTAAAGTAATTTGCACATTTTATTTTTGAAATCCTTCATGTTTATTGTAGAAACGTCATTTGTCCAAAAAAAATTATGGGCAACCCTGTAGTCATATAAAAATGTTTTTCTATTCCAAGCTTACTAAAACATTTCTAATACAATATGTATGCATCTGATTTGTTTTGAAATTTTTCTTTAAGCTTTTTTGGAAATGATACTGTTTTTTTGAGTTTACCAAAACTAGTGTTTTGTGACAAATGACTTTCCTAAAATAACACATTCAATTGTGAATGGCTCACAGTATCAAAGGCCTTAGTAAGATCCAAAAAAACGCAGAGAGTATTTTATCAATTAAAGTGGTGTGCTCAAACCCTCCTGAAATCCGAACTGGCATTTAGACATGATATATTTTTTTTAAAATTTTGTTATTCGATTTTTTAGCGTTTTCTCAAAAATTTTGGAAATGTTGTAATGAGTGAGATAGGCCGATAATTATTAAGTAAGTCTTTTTTGCCTTTTTGTGAATAGGCAGAATAACTGTTTTTTAAATCCGCTTGGGCACTTACCTGAATTAAAAATTGTATTGATTAGATCTACAAGAAGTGGCGCAATATAGTCTACCAAATATTTAATTATTTCAGCTTGAATACCATCTATTCCTGGAGTTTTTTTGTTTTTTAAAGAGTGTACAATTATCTTTATTTCTTCTTCAGAGACAGGTTCCAAGAAGAGAGAATTTTGGACATAATACCTTTTTGGATAAGGAGTGTTTGGTTGTGTGATTTCGAGTGCTAATTTTTCTCCAATGTCTGTGAAAAAAGAATTAAAGAGATTGGATATTTTTCTGTGGTTATTTGTAAGTTCTCCAGTTTCTGCAAGTATTTCATTTATGCATGCATTAGCTCGTTTTTTCCCAGTTGTCATTTATAACTTTCCATAAATTTTTGGAATTTTTATTTTTTATGATTTGTTTTCTATAATAGTCTGTTTTTGCTTTTTTTATTAATTTGTCCAAGTTTTTTCTATATGTTGTATATACATCTTTTTTAAAAATATTATCTGGGTTATTTCTATGTTCTTTATGGAGCTTATTTCTGTGTTTAATTGAATGTAATATACCAATAGTTATCCATTCTTTTCTTTGTATTATATTATCTTTTTTTCTGACTGTATTTTTAGTTAATAAATTATTTATACTATTTGTTAGATATAATAGTTTTTTGTCCAAAATATTGAGGTAGGATGCCCAGTTATATTTTTAAATTCATGTTTCAAATTTTTATAGTTATTTGTTTTATTTTATTTTATTGATTTCACCATATTTTGCTTTTAACGGGAGAAAGGCTATTGTAGCTTTATGATCGGTAATTCTTGTTTCAAATGTTAATGCAGTACAGTTTTATACATTTAAAACTAATTGTTCCTACTACTCCTACTAGTAACATAACAAATACATAACCTTACAATTTCAAAAAATTCTAAATTCATCAAATATTCTGACGATTAGACAACACTACAAAGCCGTGGCATCATAAATGATCTCTGACGTGCATCGGGATTTGTATTAAAAATAGTTCTTCACCTCTGTAAATTATTAAATGACGTTGTAAATCATTTTCGATTAAATTTTTTACACACACACTTACATTTTTTTTTCGTCAATGTGAATTTTTAAATGAAGTTTTAAGTGAGCTTTTTGATTAAATCCTTTAGAACAAATGTCACACTTTAATAATTTTTCACCAGTGTGTGTTGTTAAATGGCCCCGTAAGGAAAATTTAGAAGCAAAATCTTTGGAACAAATATCACATTTGAATGGTTTTTTACCACTGTGAATTACTAAATGTTTTTTTAAGGTATATTTAGAAAAAAAATCTTTGAAACAAATATCACACTTAAATTTTTTACCAGTGTGTATTGTTAAATGGCTCCGTAAGGCAGATTTAACAATAAAATCTTTGGAACAAATGTCACATTTGAATGGTTTTTTACCACTGTGAATGATCAAATGTTTTTTTAAGTTATATTTAGAATTAAAATCTATGAAACAAATGTCACACTTGAATGGTTTTTCCCCGCTATGAATTATTAAATGATCCTGTAAATGAGATTTTTGATTAAATCTTTTGGAACAAATGTCGCATTTGAATTTTTTTTCAACACTGTGAATTATTAAATGTTTATTTAAGTCACATTTATGATTAAATCCTTTAAAACAAATATCACACTTTAATTGTGTTTTAGTTCCGTGAATTCTTACATGGGCCCGTAACGTAGATTTATCTTTAAATCCTTTTGTACAAACATCACACTTGAATGGTTTTTCAGTGCTGTGAATTATTAAATGCTTTCGTAAGCGGGATTTTCGAGTAAATCCTTTAGAACAAATATCACAATTGAATGGTTTCTCAGCACTGTGAATTGCTAAATGACCTTGTAAGTAGGATTTTTGAGTAAATCCTTTATAACAAATGTCACACTCGAATAATTTTTCATTATTGTGAATTTTTAAATGGCCCCGTAACGTAGATTTGATCTTAAATCCTTTGGTACAAACATCACACTTGAATGGTTTTTCACTGCTGTGTAATAGACAATGTCTTGTTAAGGTAGATTTATCAATGAAACATTTGGAACAAATGTCGCATTTAAATGGTTTTTCACCACTGTGGTTTACTAAATGATTCTGTAAGTAACATTTTCGATTAAATTCTTTATAACAAATATCACATTTGAATGGTTTTCCAACAGTGTGGATTTTTAAATGTTCCCGTAATTTACACTTCAAGGAGTCAACATCAATGCTGTTTTGCTTCAGCTCTTTAGAAGAAAAATTTAATTTCAAATGTTCGTCTTCATTTTGAATTTTAATTCTATTTTTCACTACATGTATAAACAAATGTCGAAAAAATTCAATTTTTTTCATTACTTTTCCACAAAACTGACAAACTACGTAGCGTTTTTCAAAATGTCCATCTATATGAGTCGTTCTTGACTTAGTAGAAGGAAAATCTGTAAATTAAAAAAATAAATCACAATATATAGATTATAAATGATTACGAATTTATCACAGATTAGCAAATATTTATTATTCTATTAACCGATTTTTAGATTTAAAACTACAAGAAAAATAAAATATCTTTAATAGGTTAGGTTTCTAAATATATCATTTTCTGTGTAACTGTAAAGGTCCAGTTTTAACTACCAGTTCCAGTTAAACCTAAAGTAAGGCAACAAATTCTTTGCAAAGTTAGATTTAACAGTTATCCGCAGTTTCACTAATAAACGTAGGCGGTAAAAAGCTTCCCTTTCGAATTTGGTACACACAAGATTTTTTCTACGATCACACGATATTAACGAATTTAAATTTTAGTACAATGTGTAGTTGACAGCTACCGCTAATCAGCGAAACGTGCGTTGTTTCTGCCGTGTTGTCTACTTACGTGCAAATTAAAAGCTTTAATTTATGATTAGCGTGAAAAATATTTGTTTAGTATATACATTTAAAAAATACTAGCAAGAGCGGTTAGAATACTCTAATCACAAATTGTACATCTACTATAGTAGGTTTTAATTTTATTAAAAAAAAATCATTCAAAATTATAATTAAGATAATTTGAAGTATTTTCTAATCATTTAAATTTAAGTTAATTTTGTCAATTTTATTTATATAGTTAGGACGTATAGGTTGAAATAAATTCGATTGTTGAAAATTCCCAACAGGAAGGAATTAAAATAAAGTAATATAAGATAATAACGAAGCTGGATAATTTCTAGTTAAAATCCAAATACTTTTTTCATGTAATTTGTAATTGTATTTAAGTACCTTTTTAAAAGTAAGTTGGAATTTGTAGAGGAATTGTACTTTGTAATCATATTATTAAATAATAATAATTAATAATAATAAAAGACAGCACAATAACATCTGATACTTGTCGAAAATGCCATCTAACCTCAGAAACTATCGACCACGTAACAGCAGGATGTAAGTTATTAGCTGGCACGGAATACACCATTTTACCAATATCAGCCTCAATTATTGAAAATCCACATTATAAAATAAACTATGATCTACTAAGACAATTAGGGCCAATAGACCTGAAATTATTGACAAATTGAAAAAGACGACCTATCTGATTGACGTCTCCATACCAAACAATAACAATATACAACAAAAATTTAGAGAGAAAATAGACAAATATACACCACTGGCTATAGAAATTAAGAGGATCTGGAAACAAGACAAGGTAGTACCGCTTATCATTTCCGTAATGGGTATAACACCAAAGAACCTCATACAAATGCTACGAACACTAAACATTCCGGAATATATCCAAGCCATAATTCAAAAAACAATCATACTCAATACGTGCACTATTGTCAGGAAGTTTCTCAATTCAGACTACATACCAAATATGCAAAAGGCATGATTTACTACAACTTGGCATTGCTCGTTGTAGAAGAAACTACCGATAAATCGAGAAAATAAAACAATAAATAATAATAATAATACTTTATTTTCTTTATGGTAAACATAGTTTGTATAGAATTAGTCAAATCATAAATATATTCTTAACCTAATTAACCTAAAGAGAGACAACATATGGCAATCGCTTAGATTAAAGAGACCGAAGATGTAACATTGCACACTGCGCATGTTGTCTATTTTAAGCCAAAGTAACCCACCAATTGAAAATCATTGTTGCACGACGCCATCCGAATTGCTCCGATTTCCATTCAGCGATCACACCTCCACCTGAGTTTAATCACCATTGACAGCTGTTTTTTGATTTATTTGTTGGTATTTTAGCAATTTAAAGTGTTCTAGTTATTCAATTTCAAGTTCAAAATGTCACGATGTATCTTGAAAAATTGTATGTACTTATAATACAAGTACTACTGTTATGAATATATTCGTTTTCAGCGGTAAATATTTATTAACGTTTTGACATAAAGCGCCATGATTCTCTGGGCTGAATACTTCAGATCCGCATTAAGGGGTTTCAATAAATATTAAGCATCACAAACTCAGATTTCATATTACATAAATTTACAAAAGGGTAAAATTTTGAACATTTCATTTAAATAAATAGTAAATAGGCATTATTGCTAACGAAATTTTGTATTTAAAAAGTAGTTTTATAAGAATGTTTTCTAAAGGTAGTTTTTAGCCCTTTTTGGTAGATAAATAAGAGGTAAAGAATCATAGTTGCTAGCTAAATTTTATTTTTATAAGAATATTAGATGAAATACAGGATGACCTACTTAAAATTTCAAGTTTCATCTTATTTGCGGTCAAATCGAAAGTGACATTGAATTTTCAGTCTTAAAACAAAGTAATCTAGTACAAGCAAAAAAAAATACTAAAGTTACAGGAGTTAGGTCCGATTCCACCGTTGTGTTAAACGGAGATTAAAATGACAGTGTTAATGTAAAAATATCATTACATTACAAACCCCTAAACAACTCGAACATAATTTTCGTTTACTAAAAAAAAACCAAAATTTAGCAATATTTATTTATTATACAAGCGAATGCGATTTCAAAGATAACTGGATCAAAAAATCCGAATCTCTAAATTTTGGAGCTAAATGCTCAGATAAAAGCAAGCGACCGATAGGGGTTACAAAAATAATCGATTTATCGATAATTCTGATATTTTTTAATGAAAATCTATTTATCCGCTGTTTTTAATAAATTATTTTCGTTTTTTTTTAAGATAATGTATTAATCAATTTTAAAGAAATACAAAAAAGTAGATTTATTCAAAATAATCGATTTATCGTTTAATCGGTTTTTTAATTATTTGATTATTTTCGATTTTTCAAAGATATTATATGAAAATAATCCATTGAATATAATCGGTTATTTTACATAATCGATATTTTGGTTATTTTTTTAAAATTATCGATTTATTGAATAATGAGCTTTTTAATAATCAATTATTTTCGATAATCGAATAATCAATTTCAAAGGAAATATGAAAAAAAGATTATTAGAAAATAATAGATAATTCGTTTTATTTTTTGGAAAATCGATTTATCATAGAATCGGCTTCTTAATTAATTGGTTATTTTCGATTAGGCGATTATTTTGGAATCATTGATTATTTTTGATATTTCAAAGATAATCGAATTATCGATTTTAAAGGAAATACAATAAAAATAGATTATTGATAATAATAGATTGATAGAAAATAATCGATTATTTAAAATAATCGATCATTATGTTTTTTTTTTTAAATCGATTTGTCAGTTAATCGAATATTTTTGAAATACAATAAAATAGATTATTGGTAATAATCGATATATCATAGAATCGGCTTCTTAATTAATTGATTATTTTCGATTAGGCGATTATTTTGGAATTATCGATTATTTTCGGTATTTCAAAGATAATCGAATTAACGATTTTAAAGGAAATACAATAAAAATAGATTATTGATAATAATCGATTGATCGAAAATAATTAATTATTTAAAATAATCGATCATTCTGTTTTTTTTTTTAAATCGATTTATCAGTTAATCGACTTTTTAATTAATTGATTATTTTTGATTAATCGATTATTTTCGATTTTTCAAAGATTATCGAATAATCTGTTTCCATGAACGAAAAAAAATGGTTTATTTGAAAATAATCGATTATTTAAAATAAACGATAATTCTATTTATATTATATTTTGTAAACACTGATTTATCGGTTAATTGGCTTTTTAATTAATCGATTATTTTTGATTTTTCAAAGATAATCAAGTAGTCGATTTTAAAGGAAATGACAAAAAATATATCGTTTGAAAATAATCTATTGATCGAAAATAATCGATTATTTTCAATTATCGATAATTTATTTCGATAATCACTCATCCCTAGCGACCAAATGACTTTTAATAGATTTAAATTTTAAAATGTTATCTGGTTTCAGACATATGCATTTCTAGAGTTTTATGTGACTCATCCTTTATAATAAATAATATTCTTAAAGAAAGAAGCCTTAATATACTTTTTCTGAGGTTACAATACAAAACAGCATTTTCTCATTTTGACTAATTTTTAATAATATGTGATAGCCGTAGAAAAAATATAATGTTCAACTCATAAGGGTATATTTGCAGTATTAGCCTGCGCACATGCTATTTTTATAATACTCGTAGACAATGAGTATCATTTTTTGCTCTATTAACAATATATTCTATTTCAACATTTTACTGTAATCTCTTGCAGAAAAGTCCGTAGTAAATAAACGCTAACGAAATATTCTATAAAAGGTCTTCTCTTTACATAAAATGTCGTGGCATCTGTTTGATATTAAAAAATCACGATAATTTGATTTCATAATACAAAATTCGATTAAACACCTTTTAAATAAACCTAAAAGTTCATTAAGATGCTAATAAACAAAGTCCGGTCCCTGTCACAGAGTTCGGATCGCCGCGTGTCGCCGCCCAGTTCCCCCACTCCGTTAACCCTTCTTTAGAAATTGACAACATTTGCGCAGGTTTAAAACCGGTGTATGTTATATCTCTGGTCTCTTTTATCTAAGGGCAATCGAAAGACAACTTACATTAAAGTTTAAATACAATGTTAGAATTGGCCATTTTAATAATATATTTATTTTATAACAAGAATAATTCGTATGAATTTGTCGATATTTGAAATTTAATCTTAAACTTAAACTAGATAACCCAACTAAAGAGAAAATATTTTTTAAATTTTTTTATTACACAGATCTGCAACAAAAAAATGATCTCAAATGTAATCGGTAATTTTTATAAAAATTTTAATGCTGATCATGGAAAATATTTAAAAATATTCCATCAAATACAGTTTTGCAAATATTTTAAAATAAGTTGTTATATTTTACAAGCACTTTGGCCTTTATAGTTATGCACTTTTTTCAATATTCTGTTGTGTATAATATGTAAACCATGCCATCTTTTATCTCCTTAGTAAAATTTAGAAACTTTAGCGTAAAATTTAGTTTTTTACCCAAAATACACCATTCTTGTGAGATATTCTGAGGTGGCCGAAAAAATGATTTTTGTTTTTGAAATCAGCACTAAAAAATACACTATAAATCAGTTATTTGGGCAATTTTAAAAATATTTTTTGCATCCTGTGTAATTAATGCTAATAATTTTTAATTTTACTATTGAGCCGTCCTCACTTGTAAAGCATATAAAAAAATTTTTATTTGATTATAGACAAAAATTGACCAATCAAATAAAACTGGCACACAAGGAGGTCCCAAAATTAGATGACACTGATAAACTAGTGATATAAATAATTGGAAAGGAATCTCCTGGAGTGCGTTTAGAAACCACGCACGGCGCGTCTGGACCCTATTCTAATGTATGTGTTAAGACGCGCCCGTGCGAGGTTTCTAAACGCACTCCTGTTGTTCAAAGAATTGGCGTACCCGATTCAATGGAAACTGTTTCCGAAGTTAAAGACATTACCGAGGACTTTAGTTATTCTATGCCCAATGAAAACGATGATAATGGCACCACAAAAAACAAGTGCTCGTTTCAACAAAGTTCATGTAGAGGTAAGACTATAAAATGACTAAAAATATTTCAAAACAAGTGGTTGACTTGTTATTAAATATATAATTTTCTATACAATTTGTAAAGGTTCAGTTTAAACTACAAGTTCTAGTTAAACTGAAATTAAAGCAACAATGTACTTTGTAAAGGTGAAAATTATTTCAAAACAAGTCAACCTAGTTTCTAATTCAGATGATTACATATATTATTTTTGTAGGCAAGAAAAGAGTTATCGTTCAGCAACCAGATGATGCTAAGAACATTCAATCTCTTAAAATAAAGAAACTTCAGCTTGAGGTTCGGAAGTTGGTACTGGAAGTTTTGGAAAAAGAATGCTCACTTAATGTTAAACATTTTGTTCATACTATGAATATTGAATCCTCCAACTATATCAGTGGTTGCGAAACACAACTGAGACAGCAATTGGTACACCTTATTGCAGTGTTGCAACACCTTTTTAAAAAATGTCACTGATTAAGTTAGGTTATGTTATGTTGAGTTGATTATTGATTGTGTATTTTGTTTTCTGTAATTTAAAATCCTTTTGCCTGTATTTTTAAACTTTGCTAGTTATACTTATAAAAAACTGTTTTTCAAAACAACCATAATGTGAATAAACTGATTATTTGTAGTTTATTTTTTATATACAAAATGCCCAAAAAAACTAAATAGTCCTTATAAGGAGTTGAAAGCTTCTTTAATCCACTATTTTGAACGAAAGCGTGATAATGATTGACCACGTTTACCTTTAACTCTTGTAAGAGAGGTAAGTTACAAGTTATAAAAATTAATAGAAATATGAAATTGTTTTCTTGTCTTTTTTAGTGTGTTGCAGCGTCTCTAAATAAAAATATTTCTACTGTCAGTAGAATTTCGCAAGCAGTCAAAAATAATGAATGATTAAAATCGCTAATTAAAGAGCATTCATATAAACAAAGGATTACTAATACAATAACACTGGGTACAAGTGGAATCCGAAGTGGTATTTATAATATGTACGAAACAAGTAAGTATAAAGACAAATCTATTTATTCAATCATAATTTATTTACATTACCTATAAACGTTTCAATTTTTATACCTATCTACAGTTATATAAATACATACTTATTTGCAGGCAAACGTATAACTTTGAAACCTTTGAGAGAAAAGTTGCTTGAGAGACAAATGTTTAATGGCTATATTGCATCATTGTGAATTGTATTAAAAGAATGAAGGAAAAAAAGATAATCAAGACGTGGGGTTGTAAATAGTTCAATATATCGTTCAAAATGAAACATTAAACAGCTTCTCGCAAAATAATGACAAAGGGTGTTAGACCTACAAAAATCGATGGCAAGAGGTAAGTCGCCAAATTGAAGTAAATACAGGTATCAGTAATTGTGTAAATCAAGTAAAAAACTTATTAATATTGAAATGACACATCATATTGAAGATTTAATAGTAGATACGCTATTCTAGCAATCATATGAAGACAATTGGAAAAATTTGATTACAGTGGTCAATAAAATCTACATGTTTTACACATTTTTAAGATGTACAGTGAAAACCAAAAATGCCTTTTTTTTTCAGAAATAAACTTTAAAACAATGTCAAAAAATTAAAAATGAAGTTACAAGATTTGATATAACGGCGTACCTAACATTAAATCTTTGATATAATGTGTTGTTTCGATATTACAATTTAAAATATAGCGATATTGACACACGTTATACGAAATATTTTCGATTAAATTTTTTGGAACAAATGTCACTTAAATTTTTTTTTCGTCACTGTGAATTTTTAAATGACTTTTTAAGTGAACTTTTTGATTAAATCCTTTAGAACAAATATCACACTTAAATAATTTTTCACCAGTGTGTATTAATAAATGGCCCCGTAAGGAAAATTTAGAAGCTAAATCTTTGGAACAAATATCACATTTGAATTGTTTTTTACCACTGTGAATTGTTAAATGTGTTTTTAAGGTATATTTAGAAAAGAAATCTTTGAAACAAATGTCACACTTAAACGGTTTTTCACCGCTATGAATTATTAAATGATCCTGTAAGTGAGATTTTTGATTAAATCCTTTAGAACAAATGTCACACTTCAATTTTTTACCAGTGTGTATTGTTAAATGGCTCCGTAAGGCAGATTTAACAATAAAATCTTTGGAACAAATGTCACATTTGAATGGTTTTTTACCACTGTGAATTATTAAATGTTTTTGTAAGTTATATTTAGAATTAAAATCTATGAAACAAATGTCACACTTGAATGGTTTTTCACCGCTATGAATTATTAAATGATCCTGTAAATGAGATTTTTGATTAAATCCTTTAGAACAAATGTCACACTTCAATTTTTTACCAGTGTGTATTGCTAAATGGCCCCATAAGGAATTTTTACGAGTAAAATCTTTGGAACAAATGTCACATTTGAATAGTTTTTTACCACTGTGAATTAATAAATGTTTTTTTAAGGTACATTTAGAATTAAAATCTTCGGAACAAATGTCACATTTGAATGATTCTTTACCACTTTGAATTATTAAATGTTTTTTTAAGGAATATTTAGAATTAAAATCTTTGAAAGAAATGTCACACTTGAATGGTCTTACATCTCTATGAACTACTAAATGTCGATTTAAGTGGTACTTTCTATAAAATCTTTTGGAACAAATGTCGCATTTGAATTTTTTTTCACTGTGAATTATTAAATGTTTCTTTAAGTTAAATTTATGATTAAATTCTTTAAAACAAATATCACACTTTAATTGTGTTTTAGTTCCGTGAATTCTTAAATGGCCCCGTAACGTAGATTTATCGTTAAATACTCTTGTACAAACATCACACTTAAATGGTTTTTCACCGCTGTGAATTACTAAATGATTTTGTAAATGGGATTTTCGAGTAAATCCTTTATAACAAATGCCACAATTGAATGGTTTTTCAGCACTGTGAATTATTAAATGCTTTTGTAAGCGGGATTTTCGAGCAAATCCTTTAGAACAAATGCCACAATTGAATGGTTTTTCAGCACTGTGAATTGCTAAATGAACTTGTAAGTAGGATTTTTGAGTAAATCCTTTATAACAAATGTCACACTCGAATAGTTTTTCATTATTGTGAATTTTTAAATGGCCCCGTAACGTAGATTTGACTTTAAATCCTTTGGTACAAACATCACACTTGAATGGTTTTTCACTGCTGTGTATTAGACAATGTCTCGTTAAGGTAGATTTATCAATGAAACATTTGGAACAAATGTCGCATTTAAATGGTTTTTCACCACTGTGGCTTAATAAATGATGCTGTAAGTAAGCTTTTCGATTAAATTCTTTACAACAAATATCACATTTAAATGGTTTTTCACCACTGTGGATTACTAAATGATTCTGTAAGTAAGGTTTTCGATTAAATTCTTTATAACAAATATCACATTTGAATGGTTTTCCAACAGTGTGAATTTTTAAATGGCCCCGTAACGTAGATTTGACTTTAAATCCTTTGGTACAAACATCACACTTGAATGGTTTTTCACTGCTGTGTAACAGACAATGTCTTGTTAAGGTAGATTTATCAATGAAACATTTGGAACAAATGTCGCATTTAAATGGTTTTTCACCACTGTGGATTACTAAATGATTCTGTAAGTAACATTTTCGATTAAATTCTTTATAACAAATATCACATTTGAATGGTTTTCCAACAGTGTGGATTTTTAAATGTTCCCGTAATTTACACTTCAAGGAGTCAACATCAATGCTATTTTGCTTCAGTTCTTTAGAAGAAAAATTTAATTTCAAATGTTCGTCTTCATTTTGAATTTTAATTCTATTTTTCACTACATGTATAAACACATGTCGAAAAAATTCAATTTTTTTCATTTCTTTTCCACAAAACTGACAAACTACGTAGCGTTTTTCAAAATGTCCATCAATATGAGTCGATCCTGACTTAGAAGACGGAAAATCTGCAAATTAAAAAAATGCAAAATCACAAAATATATATTGATGTATGATAACGGATTTATCATTATTCAGCAAATATTTATTATTAATTGACCAATTTTTAAAAAAAGCAAAATGCAATATGTTTGGTTATTAAATATATAATTTTCTATACAATTGTAAAGGTTCAGTTTAAACTACAAGTTCTAGTTAAACTGAAATTAAAGCAACAATGTTCTTTGTAAAGGTGAAAATTATTTCAAAACAAGTCAACCTAGTTTCTAATTCAGATGATTACATATATTATTTTTGTAGACAAGAAAAGAGTTATCGTTTAGCAACCAGATGATGTTAAGAACATTCAATCTCTTAAAATAAGGAAACTTCAGCTTGAGGTTCGGGAGTTGGAACTGGAAGTTTGGGAAAAAGAATGCTTACTTAATATTAAACATTTTGTTCATACTATGAATATTGAATCCTCCAACTATATCAGTGGTTGCGAAACACAACTGGGACAGGTTATGATTGTAAAATAATATTTTAATATCTTTAAAAGCATTATAATAAAACATATGTTACACTTTTATATATTTTATTACTATAACTGATGAGTTTAATAAGTAGCTACTTTCCAAATTCCATTATTTTGCAGAACAAAAAATATATACAAAATAAATTTTCCACTTGTAAAACTCTATCTCGTCGTTGGGTGAAAGAAGGAAAATATTCGTCAACTCAAAAAAATACACTTTACTGTGGAACACAAAATACAAATTATAACCATAACATTATTAAAATTACGTCGCCAACAAGGGTTAAGCAAGACAGTGCTCTCCTCTCTCTGTCCCCAAGTCGACTGACTGCCCGTCGTGTGGTTCCTCGTTCCAGCTCATACCACCGTCTCGTCGTTTCACCCCGCACTCCTCACTTACCGCACCGATCGCGAGACAAAGTACACTCCCGCTAGCACTTCGTAGTACAGCATTGGAAACAAGTAAACGTCGAGGAGCGTAAGAATAATATTAAAATAAACGAACTAAAATAGGCTTTCTACACACTATGCTGAAAAATAAAATGTTTTCTTTACATTTATAGATATTATTTCAGGCATTCCGAAAGTGATTATAAAAGTAATGTAATGTTTCCTCGCCACCTGCACCTAATTGTACGCCGTCGTCTACCATATCAATGTTAATATCATTTTCTTCTCTATTATTATACCTTTAAACATCTACTTTTGTTAAATTGCAGAGTACAACGCAAAATGTTATTACCTCGCAAGCAAATCTAGGTTTTAATCTTAAATGGTTGAGGCATGGAAATTTTTCTTTCAAAATACCAATGGCACATTCAATAACTCGCCTTGTACTTTTGTGTGCTCTTAAAAATCTTTGTTGTGCAGGATCTTCTGCATACGAAGTACAGGTGGTATAAGCCAAGGTTTTAAAGGATAAATTGAATCACCTAACAGTACGGCATTTGGAAAAGGTCTCCAACCATCTTCCATTCTGATGCTAAGTGTACTTCGCCTCCAAACTCGTGCATCGCTTACGCTACCAGGCCAATTGGCATTTACATAATAAAACTTCATTGTTGGACCACATACAAGCATCACGTTCAATGAATGATTACCATGACGATTCACAAAACCAGGCTCGTATTGACTTGGAGCATCAATTTTAATTGATCCACACACAAGGGGCATTCCAGCCATTTCACTAAACCCATGAATTACTTCAGCCACATCCACTGGCCAACAAACTGTTTCGTTTATTAAAATTTGATTAATGGCTCTAACAAATCTGTGAATAACTCTGCATACAGTAACTTTACTAATACCATACATATCTGCAACACCATGGTACTGCGTCCCACTTCCAAGCCAATGTAGTTCACTTATCAATTGCTGCTTGGCTATAAGCGCATGATTTCTTTGAGTATCGGAAGATACAAGATGTTCTATCGGTTGCAGTATTATATTAAAACTTCCAGTAGGTAACCTAAACCTTTCATTGAATTGATAGGTTTTTTCTAAATGTACACATGAAATTCTCTCTCTGAAAATTCTCGGTCGTTCAACTACAATTCTAATTTCATCGTCACAAATTAAGTAATAATATTAGTAGTTATTTATTATTTAAATTATTTGTTTACTTTAACTATGAAACTTCAAATTTTACAAATATAATAAACTAATATTAAGAGTAAGTTTACTAATAACTAATTTTATTACCTAAAAATATTATGAAACTAAAACTAATATTTCTTACTCATAATATTAAACTTTAGCCAATATTATTAGACTAATAAGTTTTATGAAATAGGCCCCTGAAGTAGAAAAAAAAAAACAATCCCAGTTATAAGGCTATAATTACAATAAAGTCTTATATGTTAGAACATTTACCATTTTAAAGATAAGTGTTCCTTAACGTGTTTACTAAAGTTAAGTAAAGCCATATATTTAAGTATAATTTCCCCAGAAAGTAAAAGAAGTTCTGAAATTTTGCTGTACGATGTTGGTGAATTTCAATATTATATCTATGCCGGAGGTTTACATTATGTGCGTCAACCTTGAATAATTTTTCGGATAGATATACTGGTTCTTTATTAATCAAAATATTAAGCAAGAGACAGAGGCCATGAAGTTTCATTCGATTGTTCATATTTAACCATTTTAGTAATGATTGTAAGTTAAATTTTCGATTAAATTCTTTGGAACAAATGTCACACTTGAATTTTTAAATGTCTTTGTAAATTAATAATAATAATAACGGGGTGGGTGGCTCAGTGGTAGAGTCTCTGTTTGCGAATCCAAGGGCCCCGGGTTCGAATCCCACCTTGACCGGGATTTTTTCATTTAGTTATTTAAAATTAATTCTAATGCCTTGGTAGGATTTCCCAATCGATCATTCACTGTTGAGTTTCTGAAGTGGCGCTGGTAAACACGAGGCTAAATAACCATAGTAATTGAAGCTGATGACACAAAATAATAATAATAATAATGAGGTTAGCTACCCAAGCAGATCGAGGGTATACGCCTCTAAACTCACAGCACCATCAACTTTTGTTTGATATAAGCATAAGAGAGATCAAGAAACATGGACGGAACAAGCTCTGCATGAAAAATTTCCAAAGAGTTTGGAGTTAAAGAACATCGATAAGGCACCATCATTGGCTTGGCTTGACGCTTGTTATCTATATCTGGAAACAGGATTCATAATGGCTATTCAGGACAGAGTTATAAGAACACGAAATTACGAGAAACACTGCTTAAAACTAGAGGTTAAAAGCAGATGCAGAAAATGCGGATCAATGGGTAAAACTATCGAACGCATAATAGCAGACAACGCATACCTAGGACGTCACAACCAAGTTGCCAAGATCATCCACCAACAACTTGCTTTAAACAACGGTCTTCTGAGCTCCTTCCCATCTTACTATAAATATCAGCCCGCAGTTTCTCTAGAATCAACAGAAAAGGTACTATATTGGTACTACAATAGACCAGACAGTCATTATCGATAAAAAAGAGAAAACAGGATTGATCATCGATATAGCTGTACCACTGTCATACAAGGTCACTAAAACCGAGACCGAGAAGATCAGGAAATATGAAAATCTGTCATATGAATTAAAGAACATCTGGAAACTAGATGAAGTCTCCATAGTTCCACTGGTGATGTCAGCGGATGGAATTATATCGAAACACTTCACTAAAAATGTCCAAGATATAGGATTATCATAAACTATAGTAAGATATGCAAACCTGCCATATCGTCCGCAGGTTCTTAAACGGTACCTAAGTGGGACAAACTGAATTGTTTCCCTGCTAGGTTGTCCGAGTCCATACATATTGTATAGCGAAAATTTATACCAGTATGTACCGAGAACACGAAAATAATAATTAAATTAATAATAATAATAAATTTATTTATACTAATTTACAAACTATAATAATACAATCTTGAGATATGGATAAATACATGAAAAAATCGATAAGTGAATTTTTCACTTGTTTCGATACAATAACAATCACAAAAATAATAAAATAGAAAACTTAGGGTCTATTTATACTCCCTTATTATTAGTATTTGCATTAGTATTATGATTAAGCATTAAGTTGAACCTTCACAATGTAATGGGAACATTTATACTCGATTTATGATTAGTATTAGCATTAATATTTATGCTTAATAATTGACAGGTTCAACTTTTAAATTAAATACTAAATTTCTTCTTTTCTATAAAATGAATCAATGGTGTATTTGGCCTTTGTTTTTAATAGACAACGGATAAGGATAATTGACAATACACATATGATTATGTTGTTTATTTGTTTGTTCCAACAAGCTCGAAAATGATAATATTTCGGTACAAATCATGCTCTATATACAATTTTTGTGTATCAGCAGTGTTTACCGATTATAAAGTTGACAAATGACATGTCACCATGAGGAAGCAAAGGCCTCTTTTCTGTCTGATTTGTATCAAATTTCTGCTTCTTTTTATCTGTTATAAATTTGAGACTTAAATCCGTTAAAATGTCCTTATATAAACCTATTTTTAAATAATATTAACTAATTAACTAGTAAAAATATTAATAAAAACACATTTAAAACTCAAATATCTTAAAAGAACACAACCGGCCTCTTACACATTTCTTCAGTAACCATATATTTTGTTGACTGCAGAATTATATCTTATTAGGTATTAGGTTTAAAAAAGAATTACTAATACTAATTATAAAACGAGTATAAATACCTTTTTTGAATGATTTAACAAATTTAATGCTTAATCATAATACTAATACAAATACTAATACTAAGGGAGTATAAATAGACCCTTACACTAAATGAACATAAATACAAAAAAGTAATAGATAATAACATTTCAAAGTTCAGAAAGAGTTAGTATGCTAAATATACAAATATAAATACAATAAATGTAAATAAATACAAAAAATAGTAGTTAATAAAGCTCAGAAAGTGGAAGATTTGATATATACAAATAGAGAACGCTGGATCTAGGCATTTCCAACTATATAAATTATTAACTGTCGAGTTTAAGTAGAGATTTCAAATATTTTTTGAATTTATGCGGATTAGTTATTACTCTTAATTCTAGTGGAATTGTATTAAACAATTTTGGGCTCATTTATGTTCAGGAACGCTGCCCAATTCATTTTTGCCTTATAGGGAGTTATTTGAAATTATTTATTCCGTGTGTATAAGTGTGTAAAGATACAGCGAATTTATTATTCATGTAGTAAGAAAAAACTATTTTGAAATACTAGAGCTGACGAATATTAAAATATATAATTGGTCAAAATGAAATGACAGGTCCTTTTTATAAATTATTTTTAGAAATCTTTTCTGTAAAATCTCTAATGGATGAAGGTGAGTTTTCAGTGCATTACCCCAAATAAGAAGAGCATATCTGAGGTGACTCAACCAGTGCATAATAGAGGGTTTTAAGCTGGTTAATATTTAAAATAGATGTTAAATATTTAAACTTATAGAAAATACATCTTAATTTTTTGAAAGTGTAAAAAATATGTACATTCTATCTCATATGCGAGTCCAGATATATACCTAGATATTTCATGTTATTTACTACATTTATTATATTATATAGGTTGTTACTGGTAATAATATTTAGTTGATTGAAAGAAGGAGCTGTGGATTTATTACAGAAAAAGAAATGTAAAAGGTTTTTTCAACGTTACGCGGTTCACTTCAATAATTGTACTTTGTTTTTAGCAAGTTCTTTATTGAATCGGATATGGTTTTTGTCTAGTAAACACATTCCATATTTAAATAGTTTTTCACCTCTGTAAATTATTAAATTACTTTGTAAGTCATATTCTCGATTAAATTTTTTGGAACAAATGTCACACTTGAATTTTTTTTCGTCACTTTGAATTTTTAAATGTCTTTGTAAAATAGTTTTACTAATAAAATCTATGTAACAAATGCCACATTTAAATAGTTTTTCAGCACTGTGAATTATGAAATGACGTTTTAAGTGAGATTTTCGATTAAATTCTTTAGAACAAACGTCACACTTAAATGGTTTTCCCCCGCTATGAATTGCTAAATGCCTCTGTAAGTTACATTTATCATTAAATGATGTACAACAATG
This sequence comes from Psylliodes chrysocephalus, assembly GCA_927349885.1. NCBI lineage: Eukaryota > Metazoa > Arthropoda > Insecta > Coleoptera > Chrysomelidae > Psylliodes > Psylliodes chrysocephalus. The sequence goes on from OV651825.1 coordinate 8,145,849, forward strand.
GTCACATTTGAATGACTTCTCACCTCTGTGAACTGTCAAATGTTTATTTAAGGTAGATTTATAATTAAAGTTTTTGGAACAATTATTACAGTTAAATGGTTTTTCATCACTGTGAGCTATTAAATGATTATGTAAGGAGGTTTTCTGGGTAAATTCTTTGAAACAAATGTCACATTTAAATGGTTTTTCACCTGAGTGAATCATTAAATGACTTTCATACTGAGATTTTCTATTAAATTAAATTTTTTATGAATTTTTATTATAGCACATTTTCACAATATGTAATTATTCTACCATAACTTTTTAATGATGTGCCAATTGTAATGGGACGGTGCTCGTCCATTATTTAGAAGAAATTTTATACTCATATGAATATCTAGTATGAGTTATTAAATGTCTCTGCAAATGAGATTTTCGTTTAAATGGTTTAGAACAAATGTCACATTTGAATGGTTTTTCACCAGTGTGAGTTATTGAATGTCTTTTTAAAGCAGATTTAAAATTAAAATATTTTAAACAAATGTCACACTTGAATGGTCTTACATCGCTATGAACTACTGAATGTTGATTTAAGTGATACTTTCTATTAAATCTTTTGGAACAAATGTCGCATTTGAATTGTTTTTCAACACTGTGAATTATTAAATGTTTCTTTAAATCACATTTATGATTAAATCCTTTAAAACAAATATCACACTTTAATTGTGTTTCAGTTGCGTGAATTCTTAAATGGGCCCGTAACGTAGATTTATCGGTAAATCCCTTGGTACAAACATCACACTTAAATGGTTTTTCACCGCTGTGAATTACTAAATGATTTTGTAAATGGGATTTTCGAGTAAATCCTTTATAACAAATGCCACAATTGAATGGTTTTTCACCACTGTGAATTGTTAAATGACCTTTTAAGCGAGATTTTTGAATAAATCCTTTATAACAAATGTCACACTTGTATGGTTTTTCACCACTGTGACCTAGTAAATGACTTTGTAAATCAGATTTTCGATTAAATCCTTTATAACAAATGTCACATTTGAATGGTTTTTCAGCAATGTGGATTTTTAAATGTTCCCGTAAATTAAATTGTTTATCAAATATTTTGAAACAAGTGTTACACTTCAAGGAGTCAACATCAATGCTATTTTGCCTCAGCTCTTTAGAAGAAAAATTTAATTTCAAATGTTCGTCTTCATTTTGAATTTTAAATCTATTTTTCACTACATGTATAAACAAATGTCGAAAAAATTCAATTTTTTTCATTTCTTTTCCACAAAACTGACAAACTACGTAGCGTTTTTCAAAATGTCCATCGATATGAGTCGATCTTGACTTAGAAGACGGAAAATCTGCAAATTAAAAAAATGCAAAATCACAAAATATATATTGATGATGATTACGGATTTATCATTATTCAGCAAATATTTATTATTTAATTGACAAATTTAAAAAAAAGCAAAATGTTTAATAGGTTAGGTTCTTAAATATATAATTTTCTATACAATTGTAAAGGTTCAGTTTAAACTACAAGTTCTAATTAAACTGAAATTAAAGCAACAATGTTCTTTGTAAAGGTGGATTTAACAGTTATCCGTAGTTTTTCTAATTATCGTAGGCGGCAAATAGCTTCCAGCTAGAATTAGGTACACACAAGATTTTTTTCTATAATCACACAACACTAACGAATTCAAATTTTAGCACAATATTTATTTGACAGGCACCGTTAGCTAACGAAACATGCGTTCTGTGTATGTTGTGTTGCCTACTTACGTGCAGATTGAAAGCTTTATTTTATAATTAGCGTGAAAAATATTTATTTAGATGTTAATCTTAATAGTTACATAAAATGTTACATACGTTAAATTTAAATGCAATTTATAGTTGTGAATAACGTTTGGTTATCAACCAGTTTTTTTACGCACCAATGTCCCATTTGAACGGTTTTTCACCACCGAATATTATTATATATTTCAGTAAGATTTCTATACAAATTGTTTAAATGTCACACTTTATCAGTTTTTATCACTGTGAGTCATTGAATGTCTCTGTAAGGAATGTTTATCATTATCGGGTCGGTGATGTAGCGGTCTAACGCGCTTATATTCATTTATAAGCAAGTTTATGTGTCAGAGACTGCTGGGCTTCGAATCCCAGACCAGACCATGTGGATTTTTAATTAAATTGCATGGTTCGGTTTAGGATTTGATGTGTGCAGTATTAATAGAAATTCAATTTCTGTTGATATGACATGCAGATTATAAAAAATCGCCATACATTACATGATGGTGGGTGAGGTTTTCCTCCCAATCATCTTTAAATCGCCCCGGAGCGCCACGGCAAACAATAATAATAGCCGTCCCTTTCCCCGCACAAGCTCAGCTTTTGGGGTTCAAATTCACTCGTAAGGGGGTGAATTAGGGAGAGTATTATTATTATAATCTTTTAGAACATATCAATCGGTCATTTGAAAAAGCCCATAAGTCACAAATTTTACATATTCCAAAAATGGCACATTCTTATTGCTAATACTTCGGTGCACATTCCAACGAGAAATCCCATTAGTCGTTAGCACTCCTTGTATTAAATATTCAAACGTCAAAATCTGCTTTACTTGAGAAACCCCATAAGTCGCTGACTAATAGTGTTTCTCTAATACATGCGGCACACGAGCTAATACAATCAGATGTCGCAGGTTGACCGAAATTGTTAGTAATACCTGTGCGATCCGTAGGGATTAGTGCTTGGGTGAAAACATCACTTTCTAATTACATACTTTATTTTATAACTATTGAAACTATGTTAATTTTATTACATGGTTCATATACAAACTACATACTTTTTACACTATATATAAACTTTTCTTCGGAAATTTGTTACTTAAACACTCAAGCCATCTTGTACACCGCAGAACGATGTGTTGTGTTTGAGAGGTACTGACGTTCTGCCGGGAGAGAAGTTGTTTAGCTAGATTGAGTGACGATCAACGTCGACCAATTAGGAAGTGCCTAACGCTGGTGTTTTTAATCATTGAGGGCGATTGCCGGGTATGGATGACCAATGAGAAGTGGACAAGAAGTGAATGACGCCTGTGACGTAGCTATTAGACGAAAGACCGTTCTTATCGGCAGAGTGCGGCTTGCAGAGACGTCTCCAGGAATAATAAAAAATAGAGAATGAAAGCTTAGCGCATTATTGAATATAATGAACGAGCAGTATCACAAGATAAAAAGATATCACTTAAAATAAGTCAGTATGTACATTTTAAACATTTTTTTGACAAAATTTATAGATGGACTGACTTGTGATACATTTCGAAATACATTAACACAACCTTTGACTCTTCCTGTCAAAATGACTTATGTTGGAAAAATACCTATTAACAGATTAATGATCTTGTCAAACTAAAGAAGTATTATCCGGAATGAGAAGACGTAATTTTATAAAGATAACCATAACTGGCCGACTGTTGATAAAGATAAAGTTTTAGATGAAATTTTAAATTAAATAAAAATATTGTTAAATAAACATATTATTTCATTAAAATATAGTTTTATTGTCTAAATAAATTAAAATAATATCCGTATATTTGAAAAACCCCATAAGTCATGATTTTCAAAAATGCTTTGTCGCACATAGACTATTTAAGAAAGTTTTTCAAATTCCCAAACTTTTACTTTTTTGACTTATGGTGTTTCTCAAATGACCAATTCAAATGTGATATTTGGATGGTTTTTCACCACTATGGATTATTAAATGTCTCTCTAATTTAGATTTATTTTGAAAACCTTTGCTACAAATATCACATTTGAATGTTTTATCACCACTGTGAATCATTAAATGACTCTGTAAGTTAGATTTTCGATTAAATTCTTTGGAACAAATGTCACACTTGAATTCTTTTTCATCACTGTGAATTTTTAAATGTCTTTGTAAAATAATATAACTACTAAGTTCTTTGGAACAAATACCACATTTAAATGGTTTTTCACAACTGTGAGTTATTAAATGACTTTGCAATTGAGATTTTCGATTAAATTCTTTAGAACAAACGTCACATTTGAATGGTTTTTGCCCGCTGTGAATTAATAAATGCTTCTGTAGGTTACATTTATTATTAAATGTTTTAGAACAAACGTCACACTTGAATGACTTCTCACCTCTGTGAATTGTTAAATGTTTACATAAGGTAGATTTATTATTAAAGTTTTTGGAACAAATATTACACTTGAATGGTTTTTCACCACTGTGAATTATTAAATGATTCTGTAAGTGACTTTTCTGAGCAAATTCTTTAAAGCAAATGTCACACTTGAATCGTTTTTCGCCACTGTGAATTATTAAATGTCTCTGTAAGTAAACCTTAAGATCAAAACCTTTGGAACAAATAGGACACTTGAATGATTTTTCACCACTGTGAACCATTAAATGTTGCTGCAAGCAACGTTTTTGAGTAAAATCTTTAGAACAGATGTCACATTTAAATGGTTTTTCACCTGAGTGAATTGTTAAATGAATGTCAAATTGACATTTTCTATTAAACCCTTTCAAACAAAAGTCACACTTGAATGGTTTTTCACCACTGTGAATTACTAAGTGTCTTTGTAAAGCAGCTTTAAAATTAAAATCTTTGAAACAAATATTACACTTGAATGGTCTTTCACCACTATGAATTACTAAATGTTCCTGTAAGTGATGTTTATTATTAAATCCTTTGGAACAAACGTCACATTTAAACTGTTTGACACCACTGTGAATTATGAAATGTTTCCGTAAGGCCGTTTTATAATTAAAACCTTTAAAACAAATATCACACTCGAATAGTTTTTCATTATCGTGAATTCTTAAATGACCCCGTAACGTAGTTTTATCCTTAAATCCTTTGGTACAAACATCACATTTGAAAGGTTTTTCACCGCTGTGTACTAGAAAATGTCTCGTTAAGGTAGATTTATCAATGAAACATTTAGAACAAATGTCGCATTTAAATGGTTTTTCACCACTGTGGATTACTAAATGACTCTGTAAGTGAGATTTTCGATTAAATTCTTTATAACAAATATCACATTTAAATGGTTTGCCAACAGTGTGGATTTTTAAATGTTTTCGCAATTTAGATTGTTGATCAAATACTTTAAAACAAGTGTTACACTTGAAACAGTCGTCAACATCAATGCTATTTTGCTTCAGCTCTTTAGATAAAAAATTTAATTTTAAAAGGTTTTCTTCATTTTGAATCTTAATTCTATTTTTCACTACATGTATAAACAAATGTCGAAAAAATTCAATTTTTTTCATTACTTTTCCACAAAACTGACAAACTACGTAGCGTTTTTCAAAATGTCCATCAATATGAGTCGATCTTGACTTAGAAGAGGGAAAATCTGCAAATTAAAAAAATGCCAAATCACAAAATATATATTGATGTAAGTATGATTACGGTGTTTACGCATTATTTAAATTACTTTTTTTGCAAATATAATAGATAAAATGTACATATGAGATTCGAAGCAAAATCGGCAGTACCGTGTTAATGAAATACGCGATACATGTTTGAGTACCATTACCATTTTAGTTGCTAATAATTTATCATAATTTTTCGGTTAATATTAATAATCGTAACGCATTCCTTATTTAATCCCAATTTTACCCAAACCCTTTCATTCTTTATATGTCGGTGAATGAATTTCAACAAAGGAATAGTTTAGCAAGTCAAGGAGTTTTTCTTATTTTTTGATAGTAATACAGTCTGTTTTTTTGTTTAATCGTAAAATTCGCAACATACGGATTTACCATTATTTAGCAAATATTTATTATTTTATTGACCAATTTAAAAAAAAGCAAATTGCAATATATTTAATAGGTTAAGATTTTTTTCTACGATCACACGATATTAACGAATTCAAATTTTAGCACAATATTTATTTGACAGGCACCGCTAGGTAACGAAACGTGCGTTCTGTGTATGTTGTGTTGCCTACTTATGTGCAGATTGAAAGCTTTATTTTATAATTAGCGTGAAAAATATTTATTCAGTATGTACAGGGTGAGCGAAACTCGATGTCTCAGCTCCATTATGGGACAAGGGAAAAAGATAGGAAAATGTTGAAAAGAGGTTCTTAAATGGGATAGAGTAAGGTCCGTTTTAAGCCCAATTTGCATATTTTTACAAATTTAAAAAGAGCTAATTTTTCTGAACAAATTTTATAAAGAAAAAAATTTGATATCTCCTTCACTTTAAAAATTATAAGCAAATTTGTAAAAAAGAAACAAATAATATATTACTTACAAGAGAGAGAAACAAAGCTTGTATGCATAGTCAATCACTAAAACAAATATGCAAATTGGGCTTAAAACGGACCTTACTCTATCCCATTTAAGAACCTCTTTTCAACTTTTTCCCTTGTCCCATAATGGAGCTGAGACATCGAGTTTCGCTCACCCTGTACATTAGGGTGGCCCAAAAAAATCGAATATTTTTTTATTTAAGTCTCCTATGAAAATATGTAAGTTTATCATGTTTTAAGATCAACCTCCAAAGGACAGCTCAAAAAAAATTTTTAAAGGGTCGCTCCGAATTTTTAAAAAATTTCAAAACCGTCGAAAACTGGATTTTTTTGTTTTAAATTTTTTTTCTCATTATTTCATTTTTTTTCTATAAGAAAAATCATAAAGATCCTGAAAATTTCAAGTCGAAATTTTAATATTGAAAGGTCACTCCGAATTTTTCTAAGGTTCCAAGTCGAGTACTTTATATCTCTACTTTTGAACATGAATATTAACAAACTTTATATTTTTTTTTTTAATTTTACGTCTAATACAGTTTCTAAATAAACATAAAAATTTCTCAGATCATCATTATGGTTTTAGAGCGGGTAAATCAACAAAGGATGCTATTTGTGCATTAACATCTTTAATTTATGAAACAATTGATAAAAAATTCCTGCCTTAAGTATCTTCGTTGATCTCTCTAAAGCCTTTGATACGGTCTGTCACAAAAATCTTTTGAAAAAGCTTTATGCGTATGGTATTAGGGGGGAGCCATATGAACTGTTAAAAAGTTATTTAACGGATAGACGACAGCAGGTTGTAATTAATGGAATCAAGAGCGAGGCGAGAACAGTAACCTTTGGCGTTCCACAAGGAACAGTCCTGGGGCCAATTCTCTTTATTATATATATAAATAGCTTACTAAATCTTGACGTCAAAGGTGCGGTCCTTAGTTTTGCTGATGATGCCACGATTTTTTATCAGGCAGATTCTTGGGTCGAATTAAAGCGAACTGCAGAAACAGATTTCAAACAAATTAGGAAATGGTTACGATACAATAAACTTACACTAAATGCTGAAAAAACCTGTTATCTACTCTTTACTTCATACGTAAATATTATTTAGGAATAACCATTGATAGACATTTACGATGGGATTCACAAATCGATAATTTGATTAATAAAATACAGAGGATTAACAGGTCGATTTCGATATTTGACAGATTTGTTAGATATTAATCATTTACGTATTCTTTACTTGAACTTAGTTCAATCACAGTTGTCTTATGGTGTGCTGGGATGAGGAGTTCATGATTGCCATCTTGATAAAGTGAACATATTACAAAAATGGATACTAAGAATAATATATAGAAAAAACATTAGGTTTTCTAGTAACGCATTATATCAAATTAGTAATGTACTTGACGTAAGGCAACTGTATTGTGAAAAAGTTATTATAAACATTCATAAAAAAAAAGTAATAATAGAACCTCTGTCACACTCGTATTCTACCAGAAACAAAAACCCTAATGTAAAGGTACCTAAATGTGAAAAAACAATTAAACAACGAAGCATTAATTACCTTGCACCTAAAATTTATAACAGCATTCCAGCAGAACTTAAAAATATCCAAAATACAATTACATTTAAAAATTCACTTAAACTTTGGATTAAAGATACACCCAGAGTAACATTTCATAATATAATAAATAACATATCGTAGGGTACACCTTGAGTACACCAAACTAAATTAATAAACTAAATTAACTAATACAGATTCTTGTATCAAATTATGTTATACCTTCTATGTGTACCTATACATCATACATAATATTAATTTTAATTGTATTATATTTTAACTGCCATACCGATTAAAACATTATTTTATATATACCCTATTTGTCGCTTTACCCTATTGTGATGCTTTACCCTAATTGTGACTCATATTAACCCTATTGTGACGCTTTACCTTATTGTGATACTTTACTGAGTTATTTTTATTAATGTTAATAATATTTTATTTATACATTTATTTTTTTTTCATGCCAAAGTTTCTACATACAAACTGACACTGCCTGCAGGTCGGTTTCAGTGGATTTATGTTTATTCATTATGTTATGTTTCTTATAAACTTTTTAAAAATTATAATGTACATTTTTATATTTACATTATTGAATAAACATTATTATTTAAAAAAAAATTATTCTGGGGTTGTACCCCAATTTTTTTATCACGAGAAATAAGCGACTTTTTGTACGAATTTCCATCCACTAAATGTCACATTTAAATGTTTTGTCATCACTGTAAATTATTAAATGTTGCTGTAAATTACAATTTTGGGAAAATTCTTCACTTAAATGGTTTTTCACGACTGTGAATTATTAAATGTCCATGCAAGGAACATTTGTAATTAAATCCTTTGGAACAAATGTCACATTTGAATGGTTTTTTACCACTGTGAATTATTAAATGTCTTTGTAAGGCACATTTAAAATTAAAATCTTTGAAACAAATATCACACTTGAATAGTTTTACATCACTATGAATTACTGAATGTTGATTTAAGTGAGACTTACTATTAAATTCTTTGGAACAAATGTCGCACTTGAATTGTTTTTTACTACTGTGAGTTATTAAATGTATCCGTATTGCAGATTTATCCTTAAATCCTTTGGTACAAACATCACACTTAAATGGTTTTTCACTACTATGTACTATTAAATGTCTCGATAAGGTAGATTTATTAGTAAAACATTTAGAACAAATGTCACATTTAAATAGTTTGACCCCACTGTGAATTAATAAATGACTCTGTAAGTTACATTTTCGATTAAATCCTTTATAACAAATATCACATTTGAACGGTTTTTCACCACTGTGTATTTTTAAATCTTTCTGTAATTTAGATTTGTCGTCAACAATAATGCTATTTTGTTGTAGCTCTTTGGAAGAAAAATTTAATTTCAAAAGTTTGTCTTCATTTTGAATTTTAGTTCTATTGTTCACTATATGTATAAACAAATGTCGAATAAATTCAATTTTTTTCAATATTTTTCCACAAAACTGACAAATTACGTAGCGTTTCTCAAAATGTCCATCAACATGAGTCGATCTTGAGTTAGAAGATGGAAAATCTGCAAATTAAAAAAATGCAAAATCACAAAATATATATTGATGTATGATTACTAAAGACCGGACAATTTAATTTATTCTTATCAGCGAAGTAACGGTAAGAGCGGACCTTCGATTTGAATAATACATTCTGAATAAAACAAGTTATTTACTGAACTGGTCGACACAGTAGATAAGATATTGGATTTTTATCGCCCGGGCGTAACATTTGGGGCGGGCTTATTATTACATTTACATTGCAATAATTATTTTATTAAATTTTAGTTCAAATTTGGTTGGATATTATTATATAATTACAAATGATATTATTATTTATTTTTTTATTGTGTTGTGGGATAATGTTGTTGGCTTTTTCTGTTAATATATTATTGACTAATAAATATATCAACGAGGATACACCATCATTAGTTTTATGTTTAGAGTGTTCCAATATACACTCTTTATCCTAAAGTAGCAAATATACAATTATATACAATATATACAATACAAATTAATATCAATCTTCTTCATTTGAAAAATATGTTTGTATGACTGCATATTTTTCTAAATTGTCTTCAGTGAAATTACTTCTTTTAGAAGTCAATAAATCTTTAAACCTAGAAAACGATCGTTCTACGTCACAACTCGTTACAGGAGCAAATGAAAAATGTGGAACAAAATCACAATATTTTAAAGCAGTTTCATAATCGTTAAAATTGTTCAGGGAGATTTGTTTCAGAGTCTGTAAATTTGGATTTCTTTTAATAACACAATCTATTTTATGGTTAAATTTATCTTGTAAGGGCCACTTTACGTTTTTTAAGTGTAACAATGTCGATTCAAATTTTTCCATAGCAACCGATAATTGTAAGTTACGGGTTTCAAGGAATTTTATAGTTTCTGGGAGACACGAAAAATAAGTCGCAAGAAAATTTAACTCCAACTGCAAAGTTGTTTTTGTTATTAAACCTTTACACTGAGTGATAGAGAGAGCGTCCTCTGATAAGTTGGAAATAAATACTTTTAGTCTGTCGAAATGCTCCGAAAAAAAGAACACAGCCTGTAACCAAGTTCCCCATCGTGTAATAACTGGTTGTGGAGGTAGGGGGATATTCGGACATATTTCTTTATATAAAGAAACTCGGGACGGTGCTTTTAACAAAATTTTTTTAAAACAGCTAATCAACGAATTAATGTCTGGAAAGCTGTCACGGATAAACTCACAAACTCGGTGTAACGCGTGAGCAAGGCAAGTTACATGCAGCATGTTTGGAAAATGTTCTTGTAATAGTTTCCCTGTTTTCAACATTACACTTGCCGCGTCTGAAATAAACAATAAAACTTTTGAAACGTCATTATCAATTACATTGTTCAATCCACGTTTCACTATTTCATAAATCATTTCAGCGTTCACAGTTTCACGAAACACACTAGAAACTAAATACTGTTGTGAAGTATTTTCAGCACTTAATAATCCTACAACAACATTAACAACACATCTACCCTTTATGTCAGTCGTTTCATCTGCACTAACCCAAATATATTTGCTGGAAATTTTCGTTTTTATTGCCGTCATTGCTTTATCGTACTGATTTTGAATATAATGTTTTCTAATTGTGGATTCATCCGGTATTTTACGTTTAGTATATTTACAAAGAAAATTTTTGAAAATTGTATTATTTAATTTTGTTAATGGAATATTTGCAGAAACAAATGCGTTGCATAAATCTTCATAAAAGATTTTGTCTGGACATCCCTCTAAAGATTGCATGTGTTTTTGTGTTTTCACATGTTGTGTCATACTTGACTTTCCATTAAAAACTAACACCTGATCACAATTGCGGCAGTATAATTTGTTGTCATTAAAACGACGAAAACAATCAAAGTCCGATAATAAATTTTCCATATTTACGTTTCCAGTTTCTATCACTTTTCCCTTTGAACTAAACAAAGATACTCATTGGAAAAATCTAGTGATATTTTTACAAGACACTTTCTTCTCAAATCTCCTGTTTATCGACTCTTTGTTATCTTTTTACATTTTTTCAACCAACAGATACCTATATAGAGTGAGCAATTGAATTAATACATACATTACAGAAATTTAACAGACATTTATTTTATTGTCTCATCGTGTATAAGTACCATAATATCCACAGGAAATAAAAACATAAATGTTTTGTTACAAAAAATCGGTATGTACGGTATCGATAAAAGCCAAAATATTCATAAATATAATATAAGGATTGACTTTATTTGAATAAAAATATCACCGGCAACTAACCGACAATGGATCGAGAAAGTATAAGACAACATATGATGGGCCTATTTGACATTCATTTTAGGCCCTCTCTACAGCGTCTTAGTCCAAACGCTCGTAGAGTCCTAATATTTGGCCCCGATGCAATTTCTCCAACAATGAATCGGGACCAGCTAAGGCTAGAAATTTCCAATTTTCTGGAGGAAATAACAAATTCGGGGGAGGCAGCTGGGGTCCTCGATCCTCATTTTAGGCAGGAGAGTAGTGTACCACGCCAAAATATTGAGGAATAGATATTTTGTAATTATATAAGAGATAATAATAAAAAAAATATCATACAGAATATCGTTTACATTACTACACCTTAAACTCGCTTATGAAAAGTTTAACATCTTCATCAAAAAAGTTATTTTTTTTTAAGGAAAATTTCTCAGGCCACAAATTAAAGGATCTGAGGTTACTAAAAACTTTTGTAAAATATCCTACATATCCTCGGCGTTGGTGAGAAGAAAACATTAAATTTGTTTAATGAAAATGATTCAAAAGACAAAGAATATAGGTACACGATAAAAAAAAATCTCACTTTTTTGTATTAGTTTTAATGTCTATGTATATATCAGTACACTTTTTTTATCTTGTTTTAATAAAAAAAAGAGGTTTGTCCTGATAGTATTAGAATCTGCCGCACTGTCTGCCGTCTTAAATAGCGAACCCAGAATGAGACGCCTATGTGATTAAAACCAATTATTTGAACGCGATTAAAATGTCCGGTCTTTAATGATTACGGATTTATAATTATTCAGCAAATATTTATTACTTTATTTAGTCCGATTTTCAGATATAAAACTGTAGATTAGAAAATTCCTATAAGTCATTTAAAAAAACGTAATTACCAGACGCTTGTAAATTCTTATTGTTTTTACTGTGTTCTGTAAAATTAGTAAAAATGGATTTCCGACATATGCGAATTAGGGAATTAGGACATGTTATTTTTTTGTTCAGAATAATTTTTTTCTATAAATCTAATATAGGTGTATTTATTTGAAATTCATGAACACATCAAACTTAGGGAATAAAGAACGCATATTAAAATGTACTAATTTTAAATTTTTATTTACAAAAATAGCCAACATCAGTCCTAGATTTAATATTATCTATATTTAGACGTCTATTGAGAGTATCTCAAATTTTTTAAACTTTATAAACTATTTCTCCTTGGTGCCATTCTTAGTGCTAATTTTTACTGTGACTAGTAAGTGAGATTTGTCAATAAATGCTTTGGAACAAACGTCGCACTTAAATGTTTTTTGTTTGTGTTTAAATGTCTCTGTGACACTTCTGAGAAATGTCACTAGTTTCTTTTTTACCACTGTGAATAATTAAATGTCTCTGTAAGGTAGATTTGTCACTAAATCCTATGGAACAAGTGTCACACTTGAATGGTTTTTTGCCACTGTGAATTATTAAATGTCTCTGCAAGGAAGATTTATCACTAAATCTTTTGGAACAAATGTCACACTTGAATGGTTTTTCACCACTGTGAATTATTAAATGCCTCTGTAAGGAATATTTGCCATTAAATCTTTTGGAACAAATGTCACACTTGAATGGTTTTTCGTCAGTGTGAGTTCTTAAATGTTTCTGGTAGGAAAATTTGATATTAAATCCTTTGAAACAAATGTCACACTTGAATGGATTTTCACCAATGTGAATTATAAAATGGTGCTGTAAGTACCACTTCTGAGAAAATTCTTTGAAACAAATGTTACACTTGAATGGTTTTTTACCACTGTGAATTGTTAAATGTCTCCGTAAGTTAGATTTTTGATTAAATATTTTGGAACAAATGTCACACTCGAATTGATTTTCACCAATGTGAATTAATAAATGTTGCTGTAAGTGACACTTCTGAGAAAATTCTTTGAAACAAATGTCACACTTGAATGGTTTTTTACCACTGTGAATTGTTAAATGTCTCCGTAATTTAGATCTTCGATCAAATATTTTGAAACAAATGTTACACATTAAGGATTTGTCGTCAACATCAATGCTATTTTGCTGCAGCTCTTTAGAAGAAAAATTGGATTTCAAAAGATTTTGTTCCTTTTCAATTCTAGTTCTTTTTTTTACTACATGTATAAACAAATGCCGAAAAAATTCAATTTTTTTCACTACTTTTCCACAAAACTGACAAACTACGTAGCGGTTCTCAAAATGTCCATCAATATGAGCCGATCTTGACTTAGAAGAAGGAAGATCTGCAAATTAAAAAAAAATGCCAAATCATAAAATAAATTGATTATGTATTTACTATTAATTAAAAAATTATTATCTTTTAATTTATTTAATCCGATTTATAGATATAAAACTAGGGTAAAGTCGGGAAAGATGACGAACGCGCTAAGATAACGAATTGCGAATTTCTGCTACTAGAAAAGATATGTCGCGACATGTGTAACTCCTTATGCTCTATTGGTTGTAAACTTTCTCTAGTATAAATGCGTAGCATCGTGGAAGAACGCCTTAGTGAGTTGTGACCATTTATACCGTTTGGACGGTTCTTCTTATAATTTTGGCTCGGAGCAAAATAAGCTCTAATTTTCGCAAAGTACGTTATTAATTTATTTTAATTTTATTTTTTGGTAGTAGAAACCATTATCTATGGTAGGACATGATCAATTACTAATAAGATTTTGTTAAAATTTAATTATAGATTTTTATCCAACTTTACCCTACAAAAAATGTATTAAATTTAATTGGTCAGATTTTTAGTGACTAGCTGTACCATGGGAGCGGGATGTTTTGAAAATGTTATTTCGTCACATAAATTTTGGGTTTAAATAGACTGTCGATAGTTGACAGAGGATACTTGAGTAGCGATGGACATAATCGGATTATTTTAATAATGGGTTACTCGCGATTCGAGGATTTTCATAATCTAATGATCCTCGGAATCGACATGGCAATCTGTAATCGTTATTGCTCCGCTTAGCCGCAGGCATGTGCAATGTGAACGCGAGTATCTCAAATTTTCAAAACTTTATAAACTATTTATCCTTGATGCCATTCTTAGTGCTAATTTTTACTGTGACTAGTAAGTTAAATTTTTCAATAAATCTTTGGAACAAACGTCGGACTTAAATGTTTTTTTGTTTTTGTGTTTAAATGTCTCTGTGACACTTCTGAGAAAAGTCTTTGAAACAAATGTCACTTGAATCGTTTTTTACCACTGTGAATTATTAAATGTCTCTGTAATGAAGATTTGTCATTAAATCTTTTGGAACAAATGTCACACTTGAATGGTTTTTCACCACTGTGAATTATTAAATGTCTCTGTACTGAAGATTTGTCATTAAATCTTTTAGAACAAATGTCACACTTGAATGGTTTTTCACCACTGTGAATTATTAAATGCCTCTGTAAGATAGATTTACGATTAAATCCTTTGGAACAAATGTTACATATGAATGTTTTTTTATTACTGTGAATTTCTAAATGTCTCCGTAATTTAGATTTTTGACCAAATCTTTTGAAACAAATGTTACACTTGAATGGTTTTTCGCCAGTGTGAATTAATAAATGTAACTGTAAGTGACACTTCTGAGAAAATTCTTTGAAACAAATGTCACACTTGAATGGTTTTTTACTACTGTGAATTATTAAATGCCTCTGTAAGATAGATTTACGATTAAATCCTTTGGAACAAATGTCACATATGAATGTTTTTTTAACACTGTGAATTTTTAAATGTCTCCGTAATTTAGATTTTTGATCAAATATTTTGGAACAAATGTCACACTCGAATTGATTTTCACGAATGTGAATTAATAAATGTTGCTGTAAGTGACACTTCTGAGAAATTTCTTTGAAACAAATGTCACACTTGAATGGTTTTTTACCACTGTGAATTGTTAAATGTCTACGTAATTTAGATTTTCGATCAAATATTTTGAAACAAATGTTACACATTAAGGATTTGTCGTTAACATCAATGCTATTTTGCTGCAGCTCTTTAGAAGAAAAATTGAATTTCAAAAGATTTTGTTCCTTTTCAATTTTAGTACTTTTTTTTACTACATGTATAAACAAATGCCAAAAAAAATCTATTTTTTTCATTAATTTTCCACAAAACCGACAAACTACGTAGCGTTTCTCAAAATGTCCATCAATATGAGTCGATCTTGACTTAGAAGAAGGAAGATCTGCAAATGAAAAAAAATGCCAATCATAAAATAAATTGATTATGTATTTACTATTAATTAAAAAATTATTATTTCTTAATTTATTTAGTCCCGATTTATAGATATAAAACTACATAAAATGCATTAAATTTAATTGGTTAGATTTTTAAACATGAGAGCGGGAAGTTTTGAAAATGTTATTATTTCGTCACGTAAATTTTGGGTTTAAATACTGTCGATAGTTGACGGAGGATACTTGAGTAAGGGGAGACTCGAGAAAAGGACTGCGGTCCAAAACTCTGACAATTATTTCTCTCAACTATTTATGGGATCTTCGGGACCCTAGGTCCCGAAGCGTCTTAAAGTGTAACATTTTTGTGCAGATTTGTTTGCTAGAGGTAAATATCTTTAAATCACTTTAACATGTTTGGTTTTGTTTTGAGACAATTAATTTAGTGACTTCCATATAAATGTAATTTTTTTATTTTCGCCCCCCAAGTTTTATATATCTTAATTTATCAATATTTATTTATTTCAATAGTTATTCCTTAACTATAAATTAATTATTTTAAATATAAAAATTATGTTACTGTTTATTCACTTTTATTATTATTATTATTATCTCCTCCACTTTCCAAAACCAATTATATATTCCAATTATTTGTGAAGCCTCTGTTTAAACCCCTAAGGACTAGAAATATATAACTAGTTGCCAAAGCCGTTCGCCTGTACTATTGAGAGATACTTTTTTTTATTTGTCCCTGGTGAATGAATGTTCCTTCCGGACGGGCTGGTGACAGTGCTGCCTTCATCCCTTACTAGTACATTGACAACAGTAGTCAAATACCTATCATTGTTACAAATGGGTCTTTAGGCTAACTGATTGTTACATGGCTTCAAGAGTGTATAGAGAGAAGGGGAGGCCATTTGAAAGGCACAATTTTTAGTAAATAAAAATGGCCCACAATTATCTTATTGTTTGTTATTTGCTCAGTGCGAAGTCAAAAGCGATTCTTAGCGTTTTGAAATAGTTAAAAATAATTCAATAAGCAACCGGAGTTGCTGTTTTGTAAATTGTAAAAAATACTAGCAAAAAACAATGTATATTTTAGAAATTTTCTATGCTTAGTTTTAGTGAATAATTATTTAAATGAGCATCTTGTTTTTGTAAGCACTCTCCTTACTGTAAATGTAAGCGTGATAAGGTTTAGCAACATGTCAGTAAATATTGTTTGTGTATGTCTGATTACATGTATATTGTATTGATTGGCTTTTAAAATTATCAAAATTATTCTACCCTAGCTTTATTGGGCTTGACATCTACTGCCTTCGATCATGGTGGACTGTATCATAGTATATTTTACCTGGGGTGGAGGCCTTATGCTCCACCCTGTAGCCTCTGGGAGATATTCTTGAAGTTCTGGTTGAAGCACTGGGTTTATTCAAATAAAACTATCGTCCTATATTTGAATTTGATATATTCACGGCTTGATGATTTCACATTTTACACATTTACTACTTGGTTACATAAATTTATTAACTTTTTGTAAATCAATTCGCACAATGCTTGAGATTAATTTACGGCGAATGCCGGCTTTGTAAGTGTTTGACTTGTCGCTTCGTCAACTGAGAAAACGAAAGTGAGTGTTTTGTTTTGCTATGCTTGTTAGCTCGCATCGGTTTTACCGGCTTTCTTCTAATTGGTTATCTAGTATCGTATGATTGCACGCGAGAGTAATGATTGGGTGAAAAAATCTCGCGTGACTTAGTTTTAATTGTTTGCGAAGTAGCAGGTGTCTTTGAAGGTTATTTGAAAGTTAACCGGGTTGTTATTTCACAACTTTGGATAATTGGTTTATTCAGGGAGTGTCTATTTAGTATTTTATTCTTTTTATTTGTTAAATGCTGATTTAGATTAGCAGATAGGACATGTTGAATGTAATTTCAACAAAAATATTAAATAGATATGAGAAACAACAGTAATTCCAGGACCAAGTGAAGCTACTAAATGTATATATTTTACCCGAAAAGAAAAAAAAATCAAAACAAAAGCAAAATGCAGTCAAGTAAACCGTTCTTCACCCATCTACGGCGAACATACCTACTAAATTAAGATAAATCTATAAATTTTGTAAAATTATTACTATTTTGATTTAATACCGAAGGGACAACCAAAATAAAGGAGTGTGGAGCTAGCTCAAAACATGAAGATTGTCTATTTATAGTGCCACTATGAGACGGAGAATGGCATGGGTTCATAAAATTTATATAATACTGAGTGACCACAATAATAACACCAAGGTAAGTTAATAGACTGTCGATAGTTTCTTTAATTCTGGATGTCAAATCTTAGATCACGTGGTAGAATTAGTTACAAATGACGTCGATTCCCTATCATATTTTATTCCAAGCGCAACTAACCTGCGCAAAGTACCTTATTTGGTATATCTATATAAGAATGTGGAACCTTGAGAAACTTCAGGAAAGCTAAAAATTGTTTAACTAGGGATTAAATATTAAGTTGCAAATCTAAACTGAATAATAGTTATTCATTTTAACAGTATATAAACCGTTATACGACTTGTAAATAATAAAATATTTCAAAAATCTTTTAACGTGTTTTAAAAATAAGAAATCAAAATACTTACCTATGAAATGTTGTTCCTTGGTTTCTACCTTTAGAGGTCAGATTACAAGATACACAGCTAACCATATTTTGTCTTTTAATGAAGAAAACTTAAAATTTATACTCAACACTATCACAATTATGTATTACTAGTTAAAACTTGCCCAATTTCTGTCGCAAAATTAGATTAGTATAACAAGCTCTTTACTGGCCCTTTATATTTTAATGTGTGAACATTGTATGCGGTGAAACGCTACCATTAATTTTTTCTCAATATTTTTTACCTTTAAACATCTAAATTTATTAATTGTAAATATTTTCGCTAAGATCTATATTGTTCATTGCTTTATGTATGGTCTAATAATTCAATTCAATTCTTTATTAATCCATTTAAACAGATATGTTATTTGACACGTCAGAATTTTAAATAAAAAAATGCATATGTATAAAATAGATAAAGGCAATAAAATACAATAAAATACAATAAAATAATACAAACAGAAGAAACAATCGTAAAAAATGGAAGGCGAAAGATATACATTTGTAGGGTCCAATTACAATTAGAACACTGCTACGGCATAACCATTACTTTGAATTTTGAATATATTATCTAAAACTATCAATAAATAAAAAATAAGTTGTCAGGTATAAAATAATATTTCCTATATTTCTACAATATTAACCCTCCGCTAAACCCCCAATTGGCGGCAATAATTAATTACTTTGCCAAGCTGTGTAATGGGACACATTTATTATCCAGAATAGATTGGTGGTGAAGCATGTGGTACGAATTTATATTAAAGATATTCTTGCATTGAATATAGACATATTTCTAAAAGCTGTTGTTTTATTAGATAATTAAAAAATGTTTTTAAGTAAATTTTTTTATGCTCTGTGGCAGTTTATTGCATACTTTTATTCCAAGTATTGTTGGCAGGGGCGCATATATAGGGGGGTAATGGGGGTAATTACCCCCCTCCAAGAATGTTTAAACCTAACTTTTTATAGATACTAAAAATGTATTGCACAAACTATTGAAAGACCAATTGCAGTATTTTTTGTTCAATCCAGGTACTTTTATGAAGTTTAGTAATTTAGATTTAAGTTTATGTGATTATAATATCTAAAATTTACCATTGTTGCAAATTATTTTTGTTCTTGCAGATACTAAACACAACAGAAATTAGCAATGAGTAAGAGAAAACAGAATACCTTAAATAATTATTTGTTAAAACCAAAACAAAATAGGAGAATAATAACCTCGGAAGTCGTGAATTTATCACCAGTCGGGGAATCCTCTGAGGAAGCGGGTTCGAGTATGGGAAAACAAACTGCCGAAACTAGCGCCGGTAGCAGCAGTGACCACAGCGTTGCCATATTTAATATTTTACATGGTTATAAAAAATCGATAGACATTGCCCCTTTTGTCAATACATCTAAAATAATTACATTGCGGGAAAAATATTCGGTTTTAATGTACTCTATGGTTCCGGATCAAAATTTTACGTACCCGTTTTCAATTCACAGAAAAAATGATAAAGATATTAAATGCTTTTTATCAAAACGACATTTTGACACTCTTTCTTGGCTAACATATTCGGAAGGTCTAGAGGGTATATTTTGTAAATTTTGCGTTATTTTTTCAAAAGTGGGTGGTGTACATCAGTCAACTAAGTTGAGACGTTACCACACCACTAAATAAGTATTCGGAAAAGATGGCGATTTGATAATGCATGATAAATCGGTCTATCATAGTAAAGCTGTTACAGAGGAACATAATTTAATTAAAATTTATGAAAACCCAGAGATAGATGTAAGAAATACATTAGATCAAGAAAGACAAAGGCTGATTTTAGAAAATAAACTTAGATTGAAACCCACTATCGAGTCAGTAATCTTTTTGGGACGACAAAATATTCCGTTTAGAGGTCATAGAGCTCGAGGATCTTTTGTCGTTTCCGAAGGTTCTTCTGAAGATGAGGATAGTATTGTAAATAATGAAGGTAACTTTCGTGAATTAATTAAATTTAAAATAGAGAATGGCGATGTTGTATTAAAAAAAAGAACATTTAGAAAACACTTCATCTCGTGCAACCTATATTAGCAAAATGAAATAATTGAATTCTGTAGTGAGGAGATTTTAGAAACCATTTTACAACGAGTAAATAAAAGTAATTTTATAGTTTTATATTTGACGAAACCACGGACATAAGTCATAAGTCACAGATGTCAATAATCTTAAGATACTGTTACGAAAATTGTCTGTACGAAGATTTCGTAGGTTTTATTGATTGTCACGCAATGTTTGATGAGGACACATTAGAACCAACAGTTAGTGGTAAAATTTTGGCTTAAATCTTATTTAATTTCATTAAAAAACTAATTTAAATCCCGATAAATGTATGGGAATTTAAACTGATACTTGCAACTTAATGCTTGGTGAACAAAAAGGAGCCGTTAATGAATTAAAAAAAAAATTAACTAATGCACTTAAAAGTCCTTGTGCCAGCCTCTCATTAAATTTATCTATTTCAAAAAGCTCAAACATTCAAGGTGTTAGAAATGCCGTTCGCGTTATAAAAGAAGTAAATGCATTTTTTAAAGCTTCCGCAAAAATAAATTTTCTTCTTAAGCAAAAGTTAGATGGCCATAGTCAGCTTAAAAGTCTTTGTGAAACCAGATGGGTTGAACGTCACGAATCTGTGCTTCAGTTTCAAAGTACTATTCAAATCATTGTAGACCTCTTGATATTATTTCCCACTAAAAAGATCCGGACGCCTCTTCAAAAGCAGAATGTTTAAAAAATGCTATAGGTTCCACCGTTATTATAGTTTCTTTACGCTCTCTGTCTGATATTTTAGCTTTAACTGTAAATTTAAGTAAAATATTGCAAAAGAAGTCAATTGATAAACACTATGTTACTACGCTTACACAAAATGTTATCAGATATTCATAAAAAAATAGTTTCAGAAATTATCAAACCAAGAGTTACTCAGAGCCAAACGCATCGCCCCAATATATCTGCAGAAAATAACGAATCTTATTTTAGACTTAGCATCTACATTCCTTTGTTAGATAATATATTGCAAGATCTCCAATTTCGTTTTAACGAGGAATCTTTGAATATCTACGAGTTCAATATATTTGTTCCTTCCATTTTCAAAAACGGATACTGAAATTAGTCAGTCGATTGAAGTAGTTGCGGAATATATAAGCAAATTTGAAAATAACCAAAACAGAGATTTAATACTTTTAAAATTAAAATCTGAATTCAGTATTTGGAAAAGCGTAAAAAAGCGATACAGATGGTATCGGTTTATATTCGTTTTGCGATTAAAATATATTTCGTTTATTAAAAAAATGCCTACAAGTTTTGGTCACTCTACCCGTTAGTGTAGCTTCAGCTGAAAGAAGCTTCTCTCTGCGGCGCCTTAAAACCTGGCTTCGTTCAACAATGGGTCAGGATAGATTAGGTGGGCTCACTTCTGTTTATATACAGAGACATTCAAGTAAATGTAGACCATATTATAAATAGATTTGCAAATAATAAAAATAAACGACTTGATTTTACGTTATAATTTTTTCATTTCATGTTTTCTGGTCATGCGAGTATAAGCTTTCGTGTTATTAATATTTATTATACATGTAAAAGTTGTTCTTTTTAAATTTACTTGTGTTATATGTTTTTTGTTTGTTTTGTTTTTAAATTATATCAGAAATAAAGTCAATATTTTCACTACCCCCTCCAAACTTAAACTCTGGATGCGCCACTGATTGTTGGTGACTTAGCACAAATATTTAGATGTGCAAACAGGGGAACAAGTTCATCTTTATTCCTGGTTCTATACGAATGAAAGTCGCCGTTACGTTTAAAATTTGATTTGTTTTTATACAGGATAGCTACTTTTTATGTTAAACAGCATTGCTATCTCGAAAATCGTAAGAGTAACAAATTCGGTTAAATGGGAAAAAAGTTGTACTTTTGCAAGACTAATTTAGTGATGTTTTAAAACCAAGAACATCAGGACCGGTTTCCAAGATATTTAAGGAAAACCAAATAACTCTATTTTCGAATGTATTGTCTTCATTTTACAAATTAGAAAAAACTAATTAGATTTTTTATTTGGTATTAAGTAGCGCTTAATATACCGTAGACAGAATTTTTATACAACGTTTCGTTTCTGGAGGGCCACCATCAAGTATATTTTTTCGAATACGGACTTGTATTTTTAATTCTATTTTATAAAAGTACATTTAATCATAAATTCAACCGTGCCACCATTATGTATTTATTTAATCAGAATGAAACCAACATGCTTCAAAAATTACAAAATAGAGCAATGATGATATTGTCATGTGATAAAAGGAACAATATAATATGAATGTTACAAAATTTACAATGGCTTTCTGTTAAAAACTATTTTCTTTAATTAACTTTAACATTCATTTAGAAAATTAAACATGGACTGGTTCCCTTTTATTTGCTAGAGGAAAGCAATTACATCCTTGACTATCATAACAAGAAATAGATCTAATTTTCATATTCCGCAAGTTGCAAGTAAACAGTGCCAAAATTCAGTATTTTTTAAGGGATTTCCAGCTTTTAATGAGTTACCCCTACAACTCATGTAATACATTTGAATATAAATTAGAGATTATAAGTTAATAAGCCAAAATCTGTATTTTAGTGTTTAAAGTGTTATATATTATATTTTAGATATAGATATATTTATTTTTGTAATTTTATTTAATTGTAATTTTCTATTAGCTTTGCTAAATAAAACAGAAATATATGTTATTATCTCTGCCTCACCCTTACGACCCCTTGCCTACGTTTAATGTTGAAATGCTTAATAAGCAGATGAATGAGTTGTAAGACATGTGTTTAAAATTTATACAGTTTTAAAATTGAACAATCCAGTGGTTTTATATTATTATTTTCTTGCAAATGTTTAAATTAGAGAGTTGAAGTGATGTTATGAACTTAAATATTAACATGAGAATTGACAGCTATGCATGCAGATTTACGTTTACGTACATATCTAACATTATAAGCTCTGGCGTAGGCAAGTATTGCAAACCTATTTTTTTTTATTCGAAAAGCAGACATCCTAAATCCTAATTGTCATTTTATGTCATGATTAAATATATTATTTAACTTTCATCCATGGAAAATACATTTAAAATAGCACTGAACAGAAAAAAAGATTTTGAGTTAATTTACATTTTTTGAGAGATTACGGGACAAAATTGCATCATCCATATTGTCATTCTCAACGTCTGTGTCTTCCAACAATTCAAAATTCTATTCTATTCTAAACAACAAATTTTTGTTAAACATTTGTAAAAAAAATAAGGGTCTAAAAAGTATGCCTACTTACTTTAAGAGTATATAGTAATTTTTATAAAAAATATTTTTTTTTATCTATTCTAATTTTATTTATTTTTAAAATGTTTACGACTTTGTAATTTGAACGTTCGTTCTCTTGTGGAAAATTATGATGAATTTCTGAGTTTGGTAAATGAGTTTGACTCTATTGCTGTTACTGAAACATGGTTGTCTGCAAATATTGATACAAACACCATTTCAATTCCTGGATTCAATTTTTACCGACTTGATAAACAATCTAGAAATGGTGGTGTTGGTCTTTATTTAAATAATTATATTACTGGTTTAAAATTAGTTGAATTTAATTCCTCTGACTTAAACTGTGAGTAAATGTGGATTAAATTTACGATAAACGGTTTTCGCGTTTGCATTGGAATTATAAATTGACCACCAAAAGGTAATGTGTTCCTTTTTATTGATAGTATTGACTCTACTTTGTCAAAAATTCTGCCTACAGTTGTTCACATTATTTGTGTAGGTGAGATAAATATTGATTTGTTGACAAATGATAATCCATCTTGTTTTGATGCCTACAACTTATATCAATACAATACAATATCTTTATTTACTTTAGAAAATATTACATTTTATGGCTCGTCAAATTACAATTAAAACTATATATATATACATACAGTGAGCATCATAAGTCTTACCCCCCTAACTAACTCGTTACTGGGGTCTTGTTAGGAAAATCGCCGAGACAGGTCGATTTTTGATTTCTACAATGTACATTTTTGCATGATTAGTTTACCCTTAATTTCATCCCTTACTGGAGGGTAGCAACCCTTTCGAAAAATTTAAATATCATGGGGTTGTGAGTGATAGCTCATTTGAAAGGGGGTTTTATTCTCTATTCAACCGTGCAAAAAATTTTAAAATTTGCTTCATTACATGTTGATTTATTAATGTTTAAAAATAACAAAACCTCACAAAATAGGAAAGCAACTAAACTAACAGTGACCTTCTAATGGCAAAAAGTCTTACTTCACGTCTGAACCAAAACCGAAATCGTGCAGGGCCGAATTTTAATTCTAAGGATGAGTGAGCTACGTTAATTTCCGTTATTCTGAAACAACAATTAGTCGAGAATTAATGAAGCAAATTTCAAATTTTTTTACACGGTTGAATAAAGAATAAAACCCTCTTTCAAATGAGCTATCACTCACCACCCCATGCCATTTAAATTTTTCGAAAGGGTTGCTCTCCTCCAGTAAGGGTTGAAATTAAGGGTAAACTATCCATACAAAAATGTACATTGTAGAAATCAAAAATCGACGTGTCTCGGCGATTTTCTTGACAAGACTCCAGTAACGAGTTAGATAGGGGGGTAAGACTTATGGTGCTCACTGTATAATAAAATTTACCTAAATATAATAATATAAAAATATAAAATTGAAATTTACAAACATTTACAATATAGTTCACCGAATCACTCAGAGGCCACAGTGACAGCCTCCATCTGTATTGATTTAAATTTCTCTAAGCTATATAGGCAATTATTGGATAACATTTGTTTTAATGCATGTTTAAATTTATCTATAGGCTGATTTCTAAAATTAAGTGGTAGTATATTGTATAGTTTAATATAATATTTCTTTGTCCTTTCCAGTCTATACTGCCTTGAATTATAGTTATGAATATCTGAGTATGTATATCAAAAAAAATAATGGACCTAAAATTGAGCCCTGAGGGACACCTCTCCTGATATGCATCAATGAACTTTTGCAATTTTCGATGATGACGGTTTGACATCTGTCAGTTAAATAAGATTCAAAAAGCTGTAAACAAATCCCTCGTACTCCATACCTCTTCAGTTTTGATAATAGAATTGAATAATCCACACAATCAAAAGCAGAGCTTAGATCTGTAAATACACCTAAACAGTTTTCAGCTTTTTCAAAACAATTTTCTATATATTGTACTAGAGATAATACTGCATCTATTGTAGATCGCCCCCTTCTGAAACCATACTAATATATAAATATATTAGATTATTATACATAATTTTTTCCAAGATTGTGGAGAATATGGTAAGTACAGCAATTTGTCTGAAGTTGCAAGGCTGAGAAGGGTCTCCTTTTTTAAATAGAGGACAGACCTTAGCAATTTTCAAGCTATCAGGAAATATTCCTTCAGTTAGACAAGCATTTATAATTATAGTTAAAGGTTTAGACAAAAAAGAAATACATGTTTTCATTATAAATACATTAAATCCATCAATATCCTCTGTTCTTTTATTTTTTAAATCTTTTACAATTGATTCTATATCGGTTTGGGTAACTGGCTGAAAAAACATTGAATTTTTTAATTGTGGTATATTTATAGAGGAAGTAGCAGGTATATCTGGTTTATCTAGATTCTATAACTGAACCTACTAGAATAACATCCACCTTGATGACTGCTTGGTCCTATTTATATAAGTGATTGTAGTTCAGTAAAAAAACCAGGTGTAAACCAAACAAATTTTTCTGACCATGGGTACTCTTTCTGTAGTTTGGAATTTTCAAAAATAAGAAAGAAACCTAAATTTTATACGTTTAGAGAGTATAAAATTTTTGACTATGACAGTTTTTACAATGATTTTAATAAATACTCCATTTCATGAAATTTCAATATTGAAAATATTGATGATAAAATGCAGTTTCTTACAGAACAAGTGATTCTCTTGTTTGATAAACATGCACCATTAAAAACTATACATAATACTAAATCTTATGCACCCTGGTTAACTTATCCAATCAAATTACTAATTAAGGAAAGAAATTTAAGCAAACAAGATTACACACTGATTGGGATAGGTATAAGGAATTAAGAAATTTCACTCTCTCCTCTATATGTCGTGAAAAAATAGCCTATTTTGACAACCTGTTTAATTCCCATAAATCCAAGGATTTATGGAAGGGTCTAAATAAACTTCAATCCAGAAAGCAAGAAATAACCCTACCTATTTCACTGCAGAAACTCGAAGAAATAAATAAGTACTTTTGTTCTACTCCATAATATCAAATCTAATGCGATAGGTTCTGATGCTGTGTCAATCTCCATGCTGAAGTACTGTAGTCTGCATATAGATAATTACATTACGTACCTTCTAAACTGTTGTATTCAAAGAAACTACTTTCCAACATTTTGGAAAATTGCAACAATTAAACCACTTTGTAAAGTTACACAACCTCTGATTTAAGGTCTATTAGTATTCTGACTGTGATGTCCAAAATTCTTGAAGAGGCTATCTATAATAGAATTTCCCTTTATATTGATGAAATTAAAATACTTTCAGATTGCCAGGCTGGTTTCCAAAGTGGCTACAATACATCTGTTACACTTTGTCAAGTTACTAATGATATTGTAAGAAATATAGACAGAAGACAAAATACAGGACTATTCCAAAGCATTTGATACTATCAATCACAATTGACTTTGTTTCAAACTAAAATATTTTGGTTTTTCTGAAAATTCTATTCATCTCATTCATTCATATTTGTCTAACCGTAGTCAAAAAGTTCTTTTAAATAATGAATTTTCTTCATTACAAAATGTAAAGTCTAGTATGCCACAGGGCTCAATATTAGGACCAATGCTTTTTATTTTATATACCAGTGATATCTTGACATCTATTCGAAACTGTAAAATACAAGCGTAAGTATGCCAATGACACCCAACTTTATTACAACATTGATAGTAATAATAATGAAGTTGTTTCTCTTTTACTATTCAAAGTCACATAAATGTCACAATACGTTCAACGACTCATATTTTGGACATCAATGTAAACATCATTTTTGTGTATTTACTTCTACTTTAAAGTTAACATACTAAAAACACTTCAACTCTCTAATAAACCCTTGAAAAAAATAACCCTCTTACTAAAATATTTTAATTAAAGTAAGGTATAGAGATGCCTCTTTTAAAGCTAGCAGAGCACCACAATTTTTATAAGGATCATACCTACAATAGTTAAATTGGTATAAAAATAAGTATTTTTAAATAGATGGAAAAATATGGCCTAAGTTATCTACCTATAGTTCCCATTGTGCTCTGCTGCCTTTTTATGCATCTAGCAAGGTATTTAAATGAGGCCAAAAATCAACTTTAATAAATCATAAATTCACTTACTTTTTTCGCAGATCGGGCACTTGTATCTCCTCTTTTTCTTTAAAATTACTTTGGTAGTGTCTTTTAACGATTTGCTGCTACACGGATGTTCTATGTGGTAATAGTCCGGATAGTCAGTATTTTCAATTTTCAAAGTCGGTAAATCACAATGCGAAGTCAACAGTTCACTTTCAGTTTTTGGTTGTATAATATATTCACTAACTTCATGCTTAATATCACTGATATCTTTCACTTTAACGTCGCTAGTGCTCTCAAGTTCTTGTTTGATAGGAAACATTTGCACGTTTTCGGAAATCGTATCATGGTCAATTTTTGTCGGCAAATCCGGTAATTGTTCAATTTTAGGCATTTCACATTCGATTTCTTCAATTTTAGGCATTTCACATTCAATAATTTCTTCTTTAATTTCAGCAATATGCTCGAATTGTTCTATCGTTTCAGTTTCGAAAGCATCACCGTGTTCATATTTAAACGTTTGTAGTAGTTTACTAGTGCAAGGCTCGTTTTCCTTTGTTTGACTGGAATCAGTTTCTGGTTCAGTTTTAATAAACTCCTTAAGAGAATTGGAGGAGTCTTGGTCTTGTTTTACGTCCATTTTTAACAAACGATCAAAATAATATCAAACGGGAAAACAATGATTTTATTTTTTACTTTAAAAAAGTAGAAACAAATTTCACAGCGACAAGCCAAGCCATCAAGCAAATGACAGGGGACATGACATGTGACATGAGCGACAGATGCAATCATTGCGTTCGGTCTGCCAAGTTCCTTTAACACTTTTAACTCCAAACGACCCTTTTAGCGTTCGGTTTAGTCCGATTAGTGACAGTTTAACACGCTTAAATGTCATTTAAAAGCACCCTAAAATTTGTCCCGCTCCAGCCCCTGACTATCCGAACTTGCCTAGGTTGCCCGTTCTAAAAATTTTAATAAAAAGGTACTAGATTTACAAAAACGTACTAAACTTTATAGTGATTTAATCTAAAGCCTTGGTTTCTTTGAACACTCCGTCGCGGTGAGCGGACAGTCCGTCGACCGCTGAGGACAGCAATTTTCGCCCGAGGTGGTTTGTTAAAAAATATAGAAAATGATACTTTCTCTATGTCTGTACGTGCTGTTTATGTATTATGAATGTAAACGAAAGGTACTAAAATGGTTGCAAATAAATTGTTTGCGTTGTTATTATTGTTGGAAGAGGAAGAACAAGAGGAACTGGCAATTGCAACCGTCAAAGTTTCCAATAAGCCAGTGAATGAGTTGTTTTTCTGTCGCGATACAAAAGGTGCCTTTAATATCACTGTGCAGCGGAGGCTTTTTGGAAATGAAACCAAATTTAGGGAGTATTTTAGACTTTCTACAGATCTTTTTGAATTCGTGTTGAGTTTTATAAAGGACATAATTTCCAAGAAACCTAAAAATAAAGTCATGATGTCATCTGTATGTGTGAATTTGTCACTCTTTGTTTTAAAATTAATAACAATATAGTCTCCGCACACGCCGACGATTCCGCTGATATCAAACTCAACAGATATCAACCGACTCTTCGCGACAAATCAGCGGCATGACGCCGTCTTGTTCAGCTAAGCGGATTCAAGAAAACCATTCCCATTTAAATACTCTGGTTGGATAAAATCGTCAAAACGCGACGGTTGACGGACTGTCCGCTCACCGCGACGAAGTGTTCAAAGAAACCAAGGCTTAATCCAGATTTGCAAATCTCGTTTAAATGGCTAGTGAATATTTTCTATGCACCGGCTACGGATTAGATAATCGAGTTTAGTATTCTGACAACACTGGAATTTTATAAATTTCACAAAAAAAGAGAAGAAGAAAACGTCAGATTTGAGTAGGAAAAATGTTTGTCAGAGGATAAAAGGCCGATGAAAATAGAAGCCCTATTTTTTAAATGTACCAAAACCGTAAACACACCGTAAAACGCAACCGAATTCTACGCAGGGTGAAAAAAAAATGTCAAATGATTTTATAAAAATTCTATAGTAAGATGGCGATTACCATTATGTTAATTATTGATAATTTTAACATATACACATACAAGCTGCTGTATTTCAAGCTTTTTTATGCAAAACGATACACCTATGTGAATACTGTATTCCCTATACTGTGCATGTTCAAAACTAGATATGACATTATCAGTATTTAAAAGTGGACAAAATCAGATAAATATATATATAAATATATCTGAGAATAAATTATTTCATTTGAGTCTAGAATTGTTAATTAATTCAAGAAAACTCTTACGTTTATTGTAAGTATGCTACGTTCTTAAAACCGACTATCGCGTACTTGATTCAATGTTATAAAAGGATTCGATTCAAAGCATTTAAATTTCAGAAAAAGAATTAAACAATTCAGATCAAAGACTTATGTACTTCACAAAAGATTAGCGAGTACACATTTACTGCACGGTGTTGCCAGCTGTAACTTATTTTAAAATGCAACCACTGCACTGGTACGGTAGATATATATCTGGTACATGTTGAGATGTAATTTTATTCGGAAGTCAGAGAATAGAAAATCTGGCAAATTGGTATTAGCACGTGTTCATTCTATTGTCCATTTTCTAACAAGTTTGCATCGTATCGTTAGGGTTGCGTTCTACTTTTTGTTAGAAATTCTTTGTGATTCAATTAATAAGTCTATGAATAAATTAAATTGAAATGGAAGATTTGTTAGATGGATGGGGCCTCAGCGACCTGATGCCAATATTTAAATGTTTAGTTTACTTCTTTTGTTATATTATATGTAAGTAAATTTATAATCTTAAGAACACGAAACAAACTAGAATAGAAGTAAAAAAAATGTATGATGCTGGATGACGACTTTTTGGAAAGACGACTTCTGCCTTGTTAAGACAAGAGGTCGTATCTACGAAAATTTAATAAGCTTACATTTTATTCCATTATGACACAAAATAATAAAGGCCTATTTGCATTAGAAAATGTTTACTATAATTATTAGAAAAGGTAAGTAAAATATGCAAAACTTATTTGCAAAGTCTAAAAGGACGTAATTATCTACCTACCCACATTTACTAAAAATATTAATTTTATAGATACGACCTCTTAGCAGGACAAACTTTTATGTTCCATTTAGGTTTTGCAGTTATAAAATTATTTTTTTAATTATAGGTGAGACCTCAGAGGACAGAGGAATTTGATACATTAACTAAAAACAATTTTCAAATAGTATATTACATTACGAGTGTGGAGTGACATTTTTCACAAGAGTGGGAAATATTGTCGCACGAGGCGAGTGCGACTATCACACGAGTGTGGAAAATCACATTTCATCAAAAAATGTAAAACCAGGTTATTATAATAATTAAATTGTATTTAAAAAAATAATCAACATTAATCGTATTTATTCAATTTTCATATTTTCTAAACAAAAAAAAAATAAAAAAAAAAACAAAAAAAATTCTGCCCCCGCAAGGATTTGAACGCGGTCGCTCGCCAGGTCTCAAATGGCAAAGTTGATAAAGTTTTTAAAATCATTTATTCAAATATTTACAATATGTACATTTACATCTCAAACACGAAATTTTACAAAGAAAGTAATGCATATAAAGTATGAAATAATTTACACGAATCACAGTCTTCAGTGGGAATCCGGTAGTCAGATTGGCCCTGGCGATGTTCTGCCTTTTTGGCAGCTTGGGACTTTTCTTGTTTTGAAGGTCACTTGCTTACTCCTTACCAAGCCGGTATTATTAAGCAATTTTGAAATTATTATGCTGTTGCAGTAAGTGAATTGAATTGGTGTTGTGTCTGGTTTTAATTTTGTCTATTTTCTCTGAAAAAGCTATTGAAAAACAGGGTTTTGAAAAGTGCGTGTGTTTGTAATAGTCTCTGGTGGATTGTAACACTGTTCGACCTTCAAGCAAGTCGGCTGGTCATTGGATCGAGAGAACCGCCAATGGCAGCACTCTCGACTCGATGCGCCGCCCATTTCTCGGTATCGAACAGTGTGTTTCAGTAATCATTAGATGTAATGATTGTCGATGTTATTGTGCTTTATTTGTCAAGTCTCAACGATTGTATATTGTAAGGTTTTCATGAAGCCAAACATGCTTCCTATTATTGCTATTTTGGATTGTAAATTGATTTATGTCTTCCTTTATTCTAGGAGGAAGACAGTTTCTAATAAAGTTTGATACTCTACCATCTGAGCTAATAGGCCTTGCGTCAATTGAATGATCTAATCGGTTGTGTTTAACCAGTGTATAAAAAGCAAACATAACTTAGTTATTTTAATAATAATTGTTAAAGATAAATATGTAGGATCTAACTTACAACAATTTCAATAATTTAACAATTATATTGATTTTAGTATTAATATGGACATTACATAGATCAAAATAGAAATGATGCGTTTGACATTTTGTGGCAGCTGATGCGGAAAGTAGCATATTCGTACACGGGTGGAAAGTAAATTCTTATTCAAACGCATGTGATATAGGGCACTTTCCATAGGACTATATAGTGTGATATGTGTCACTTTCCTAAGTGGTCGTAGCAAAAATGTTTTTCGGTGCATAGGTACCAGTGAGAACCCTATTAAATAGCAAGAATAGGCTGTTCTTATTTCAAGATTATTAATTTCTTCAATGAAACTATCCTATAATTCAACCAAAATCAATATATTTATGTCAAAGCCAATATTAACATTTCTTGGAAGAGTTCATATTATAATTGTAAAAAATTTAGTTGTATTGGATTTAAGAACAAGATATTATTGAATATAAATAAAGTATATTTAAAAAAAGTGTAAGACTATTTCATTTAAGATGTATATAATACTGCAATTAAGCAATAGATACTCTTCATTTAATAAGAGGTATTTTAGTCAGGGCAAGTTGATTTTAATCTTAAAGCAAGGCTTATTAGCTATTGTTTACTACAATTTCAAATCAAGGATAGTTTTACTTGCGGATATACAAACACAACAAAACATTGAAATTAGACCATTCATCTTGAATATAATACACCTTTTTTTGTGTATTAAACGGCTCTGTAAGGTTTTTATCATCGTGAATTTTTGAATGTTCCCTTGAGTGAGATTTCTTAGAAAATTCTTTGAAACAAATCCCATTTTTTTATTTAGTATGAATTAATAAATGTTGCTGCAAGTGAGATTTTCGTTTAAATCCCCTAGTACAAATATCACAATTGAATGGTTTTTCGCAGCTGTGAATTTTTAAATGATTATGTAATGTAGATTTTTGTTTAAATCTTTTAGCACAAACGTCACACTTAAAAGGTGTTTCATCACTATGAATTAATAAATGTCTCTGTAAGGTAAATTTATCATTAAATCGTTTAGAACAAATGTCACATTCGAAAGGTGTTTCATTACTATGAGTTATTGAATGTTTCCGTAAGTGAGATTTATCATTAAAACATTTGGAACAAATGTCACACTTGAATGGCTTTTTACCACTGTGAATTATTAAATGTCTTATTAAGTGAGATTTTTTATTATAAGATTTAGGACAAATGTCACACTTGTATGGTTTTTCACCACTGTGACTTATTAAATGTTGCTGTAAGGAATGTTTCCGAGTAAATTCTTTGAAACAAATGCCGCACGTGAAAGGTTTTTTACCACTATGAATTACTGAATGTTGCTTTAAGTTACTTTTATTACTAAATCCTTTAAAACAAGTGTCACACTTGAATAGTGTTTCATTATGGTGAATTCTTAAATGGACTCGTGAGGTAGATTTATCCTTAAATCCTTTGGTACAAACATCATAATTGAATTGTTTTTTATTACTGTGAATTATTAAAAGTGGCTGTACGATAGATTTATCATTCAAATATTCGACATCAACGGTAATGTTTTTTTGTTGAAACGGTTTGTCGTTGTGATGTTTCGTTCTATTTTTCATCCTATGAATAGAAAAATGGAGAAACATTTCGATTTTTTGCATTAGTTTTCCACAAAACTGACAAACTACGTAGTGTTTCTTAAAATGTCCATCAATATGAGTCGATCTTGACTTTGGAGAAGGAAAATCTGCAATAAAAAAATGTCTGGATTGTACTGATTGTAACAATAATTTGATATTTCTAATTTTATTATTATTTAATTTTCACAACACCCTAATTTCAATTTAAAATAAAAACAATTATTTATTTTGTCTCAAAAATTATTTATATCTAATAATAATTTGTATTTTGAATATTTTACTACAACTTAAGGGTAATATAAAATATTAATTACAATTCAAAACATAATTTATAAACCCAACATCTTAAAATTAAATATTTTGCAATAATAACAAACATCTTTAAAGATGGTTCTCAAATGTAAATATAATTTTGATACTTTGTCATTTTTCGAAAAATATTGCATTAAATTTTTATTGAAACTTTGTTTCGGTTACCAGATATTTCAGTTTAAAGTTGACAATGCAATTTGTTTCTATTAGAAAAAGTTTGAATTATTTCGTGAATTTTTCCAAAATGTTAATTGAATTAATTCACGATTTAGATTACTGACTTAATTCGTACCAACGCTGCACACCACCTAACTGTAAGTTATCATGGCTTGAGTGTACAGCCTTGTTTTTGTAAGTTAGATCTATGATTAAATCCTTCAGAAGAAATGTCAACTTGAATGGTTTAAAATTATATAAAAGGAGTGGATTCTTGTTTTTATTTTGGTAAATTTTATTTGTCATCAAATACAAAAGTAAATGTTATTTCTACTATTAAAGCAATGCAGTTTATATATTTGGAATAAAACATATAGTTATGTCTCTCAAACGTTTTGCTAGTACAAATTGCAACAATCGGAACTAAAAAATATTTTCTTGGATTGTATATTAATGGATTAAACAGGAGTAATCCAAAAACCCGATATTTTAAAATGAAATATTTTGCAATAATAATGAATAAGAAAAATAACAATCGTAAAATTACTTTGTCTATAAAGATGGTACTTAAATAAGGTTAATTTAGATATTTTAAGGTAATATTTTGATAAATATCTGATAAGTCAAATAAACAAAATCACTTACAAAGGCTATGTAAAAATAAGTTAGTTTGTATTTTAAAAGCCCTTCCCTTTTCTAGTCTTTAAGAACCCTTTAGGACGTTTTCGGTGCTCAATCACGCATAAATGATAGAAAAGAAATACGACGTATTATTATATTAATTCTAATAGACTTTTCTCAAATTTTTCTGAAGTCCATGTGATAATTTATCGCCTTTTAAATATCATTGGCAAAATAATTATTGAAATTTAAAATATGTAATTGATGTGGTTGGTGATGTCAAATCAGTAAAAAGCTAATTATCAAGCGATATTATCAGATAATCAACATAATGAAACAACTTCATCTTTGCAAATGTAATAAAAAGAGAAACAAAAGTTTCCAATAAGTTCTGTTCACACTCAGTGCTATTCCAAAGAAGCGATACGCCCTCGTGCGAACGCCGGAAGAACCACTTACATAAATGAAAGTACGCCACCGGCAAAATATTTGAGTTTGAATTAAACATAGGTGTACCCAAAGGAAGTAAAAGGGACATCAAAATTAAACACTTATTAAATTCTACTAAAACACCTTTTAATTAAGAAAGTCACAAATTGTATGATTAATACGCAGTTACAATAAATATTCCAATAATAAAAATATTAATTAAAATACGTTATAAATAAAAAAAAAAAAAAACTTTTTTGGCACCCATATCGGCATAGAAATAAGAACAAGGGCAAACAACCATTTAGTTTAATATGGAGGTCCAGTAGTTTTCACTTGACATTGTTAATTGCTTATACCACACTCACAGTAATAGACTTGAAAATGTACAAAACAAATTTTTAAAATAACGTCTCTTCAAACTCCACTTTCCATCCTAGGGAATTGTTTACGAAACAAGATTTACTGTATGGGGTTCAAAGTTTGGAACAAAGACGACAGGAGGCAGGACTGTTCTTTCTAAACAAGTTGCTTGATGGCCAAGAGAATTGTGAAGATTTGCTAGAA
Source organism: Psylliodes chrysocephalus (assembly GCA_927349885.1). Taxonomy (NCBI): domain Eukaryota; kingdom Metazoa; phylum Arthropoda; class Insecta; order Coleoptera; family Chrysomelidae; genus Psylliodes; species Psylliodes chrysocephalus. The sequence continues at coordinate 8,181,812 of OV651825.1, forward strand.
TTAGTCTGTTCCTTTAAGACGAACACGTCACTTAACCTTATTTCATGTGAGGACTAATAGGACTAATTACAGCAAAATTCATTTATTGACAAGTTATCAGGTAACTATAATAATTTTTCATAAATCACCGCAAACTATTAAAAATAACATTAGATTATAGATCTCTTCTTTAAATTTCATTGTTGTTCGTATTGGAAAAATTTGTATTTGTATTCCATTGCATTTATGTTTTTTTCAATCTATTTTTAATCTTTACAGGCAATTATATTTCCCATTGTTTTTGTATGTTTTTAAATCTTTTGATTCAATTTGTCTTTATCTTTGTCTATACTATCTTTTGCTCTTGCCATGTACCAATTAGATTATATCTGTTGTATATTGCAATAAATAAATAAATTATATGAATCAATTAACACCTCGGGGCAAACATATCATATCTACAAACCAATCTACTTTTTTGTAGCTTGTCCCAACGAACTGTGGTACACAATAAGTATTTACCCACAAACTGTGTATCTCTATATGGGCACGCAACATGCATTGATTCTATTTACAAACACAACTACATTAAGTTTAAATGCTTATTATAACGGTTGGTTCAGGTTGTGGATAAATTCTGGCGGAACAGTTTCGCACATGGTCAATAGGTAGAAGAAACTTTAGGTACTTTTATGAAAATATACAGTTGTGAGTTGTGAACACAAATCGTGAACAAAATTTTTGAAAAAGTCCACAATCGTCAAATGCAGACAAATAAGGCAAGAGCACCTGAAAAAGACCATAAGCTTACTGAAGAAAACAAGAGAGGAAGATACACTAAGTGCTACAAAACAGTGATAGATATGGAAGATAATAGTGAAGTATTCCAAGAGAGTAAGTACATCATGCCAGGCATGTAGTGAGAAGTTCTTATGCAATGACTGTTTTTTTGCTACACACAATTGTCAGATAAGTAAAAAAAATCCAATATTGGTACATGTAGTTTTTAGACAATGACTTTTGTGACAAACCGTGTGTACCATTTTTTAACACGACGTTTTGAACATGTTTTTTGCAAAATTATACATTTTTATAATATAGTACGGCTTGTAACTATTCAAATAAAATAAATTTAACAAAAAAACGCCTTAGTTTATGGCAATTATTTATAAAATATCTGCCAGGTTTTAATATTTTGTGGCCATATATTGTACACACAGTCCATGGTAACGACTTCTGGTACACACAGGGGTTAAAGTGTTAAAGTAGAATTCGAACAATCTTAATTAAATCTGGGCAACATTGAATTAAACACTTTAATTAACTGAGCACCTTTGAGAAACAAGAGTGATCCTAGGAATTTTGAAATTTGTTCATAATTCTAGTTCACACTCAACTAGCCTTTAAATTTTTTATAAGTTTTTACTTAACCACATTTTTTCAATACCTGATTATTCTACTACAACTTTTTAATGCTATGACAATTTTATTGTACATTATTTGGAACAAATATACTTACATGAATATTATTTAGTATGAGTTTTTAAATGTCTCTGTAAGTTAGATTTCTGTTTAAATCCTTTAAAACAAGTATCACACTTGAATGGTTTCTCACCGCTGTGAATTATTAAATGGTCATGCAAATGACATTTCTGAGTAAATCTTTTGGTACAAATATTACACTCGTATGGTTTACAACCACTGTGAATTATTAAATGTTTCCTTAAGGAAGATTTATCATTAAATTCTTTAGAACAAATTTTACACTTGAATGGTTTTTCGCCACTGTGTATTATTAAATGTCTCTGTAAATTGGATTTACCATTAAAACCTTTGGAACATATGTCACACTTGAATGGCTTTTTACCACTGTGAATTATTAAATGTCTTATTAAGTGAGATTTTTTATTATAAGATTTAGGACAAATGTCACACTTGTATGATTTTTCAGCACTGTGATTTATTAAATGTTTCTGTAAGGAATGTTTCCGAGTAAATTCTTTGAAACAAATGCCACACGTAAAAGGTTTTTTACCACTATGAATTACTGAATGTTGCTTTAAGTTACGTTTATTACTAAATCCTTTAAAACAAGTGTCACACTTAAATAGTGTTTCATTATCGTGATTTCTTAAATGGACTCGCAAGGTAGATTTATCCTTAAATCCTTTGGTACAAACATCACAACTGAATTGTTTTTTATTACTGTAAATTATTAAAAGTGGCTGTAAGTTAGATTTATCATTCAAATATTCAAATTCAACGTTGATGTTTTTTTGTTGAATCTCTTTGGCAGAAAGGCAACATTTCAATGGTTTGTCGTTAATGTGATATTTCGTTCTATTTTTCACCCTATGAATAGAAAAATGGAGAAACATTTCAATTTTTTGCATTAATTTTCCACAAAACTGACAAACCACGTAGTGTTTCTTAAAATGTCCATCAATATGAGTCGATCTTGACTTTGGAGAACGAAAATCTGCAATAAAAAAATGTCTGGATTGTACTGATTGTAACAATAATTTGATTATATTTCTAATTTTACTTATTATTTAATTTTCACAACATCCTAATTTCAATTTAAAATAAAAATTATTTATTTTATCTCAAAAATTATTATTTATATCTAATAACAATTTGTATTTTGAATATTTTATTACAACTTAAGTGTAATATAAAATATTAATTACAATTCAAAACATAATTTATAAACCCAACATCTTAAAATTAAATATTTTGCAATAATAACAAACATCTTTAAAGATGGTTCTCAAATGAAATTATAATTTTGATACTTTGTCATTTTTCAAAAAATGATGTTAATTTTTAAAACTGTTGGCAATTCCCGTGATTATCAAGTCAAAGATATTGCATTAAATTTTTATTGAAACTTTGTTTCGGTTACCAGATATTTCAGTTTAAAGTTGACAATGCAATTTGTTTATATTAGAAAAAGTTTGAATTATTTCGTGAATTTTTCCAAAATGTTAATTGAATTAATTCACGATTTAGATTACTGACTTAATTCGTACCAACGCTGCACACCACCGACCTGTAAGTTATCATCGCTTGAGTGTACAGCCTTGTTTTTGTAAGTTAGATCTATGATTAAATCCTTTAAAAGAAATGTCAACTTGAATGGTTTAAAATTATAAAAAAGTGGATTCTTGTTTTTATTTTGGTAAATTTTATTTGTGTCATCAAATACAAAAGTAAATGTTATTTCTACTATTAAAGCAATGCAGTTTATATATTTGGAATAAAACATATAGTTATGTCTCTCAAACGTTTTGCTAGTACAAATTGCAACAATCGGAACTAAAAAATATTTTCTTGGATTCTATATTAATGGATTAAACAGGAGTAATTCAAAAACCCGATATTTTAAAATGAAATATTTTGCAATAATAATGAATAAGAAAAATAACAATCGTAATATTACTTTGTCTATAAAGATGGTACTTAAATAAGGTTAATTTAGATATTTTCAATTATTATTTTGATAAATATCTGATAAGTCAAATAAACAAAATCACTTACAAAAACTATGTAAAAATAAGTTAGTTTGTATTTTAAAAGCCCTTCCCTTTTCTAGCCTTTAAGAACACTTTAGGACGTTTTCGGTGCTCAATCACGCATAAATGATAGAAAAGAAATACGACGTATTATTTTATTAATTCTAATAAACTTTCTCAAATTTTTCTGAAGTCCATGTGATAATTTATCGCCTTTTAAATATCATTGGCAAAATAATTATTGAAATTTAAGTAAGTTCTGTTCACACTCAGTGCTATTCCAAAGAAGCGATACGCCCTCGTGCGAACGCCGGAAGAACTACTTACATAAATGAAAGAGCGCCACCGGCGAAATATTTGAGTTTGAATTAAACATAGGTGTACCCAAAGGAAGTAAAAGGGGGACATCAAAATTAAACACTTATTAAATTCTACTAAAACACCTTTTAATTAAGAAAGTCACTTACAAATTGTATGATTAATACGCAGTTACAATAAATATTCCAATAATAAAAATATTAATTAAAATACGTTATAAATAAAAAAAATAAAACTTTTTTGGCACCCATATCGGCATAGAAATAAGAACAAGGGCAAACAACCATTTAGTTTAATATGGAGGTCCAGTAGTTTTCACTTGACATTGTTAATTGCTTATACCACACACACAGTAATAGACTTGAAAATGTACAAAACAAATTTTTAAAATAACGTCTCTTCAAACTCCACTTTCCATCCTAGGGAATTGCTTACGAAACAAGATTTACTGTATGGGGTTCAAAGTTTGGAACAAAGACGACAGGAGGCAGGACTTTTCTTTCTAAACAAGTTGCTTGATGGCCAAGAGACTTGTGAAGATTTGCTGCAACTTTGCAGATCTGCAAATATGGCGGACTTACAAATGCAAGTATTCCAAAAAATATCTGCAAATTCGCAATATTTATTGTGGTTTATTACCCCCAACAACACTAAACCCAAATTTGGAATACGAAAACTTGATACTTGCATGTGTAAGTCAGTCATATTTGCAGATTTTCAAAGTTGCCGCCATATTTGCAGATCTGCAAAGTTGCAGACGTTCTGTAATCTCACCCTTAGTCTGTTCCTTTAAGACGAACACGTCACTTAACCTTATTTCATGTGAGGACTCATAGGACTAATTACAGCAAAATTCATTTATTGACAAGTTATTAAGTAACTATAATAATTTGTCATAAATCACCGCAAACTATTAAAAATAACATAAGATTATAGATCTCTTCTTTAAATTTCATTTTTGTTCGTATTTGAAAAATTTGTATTTGTATTCCATTGCATTTATGTTTTTTTCAATCTATTTTTAATCTTTAGACGCAATTATATTTCCCATTGTTTTTGTATGTTTTTAAATCTTTTGATTCAATTTGTCTTTATCTTTGTATATACTATCTTTTGCTCTTGCCATGTACCAATTAGATTATATCTGTTGTATATTGCAATACATAAATAAACACTTTGACCTCTGGGCAAACATATAATATCTACAAACCAAGCTACTTTTTTATAGCTTGTCCCAACGAACTGTGGTACACAATAAGTATTTACCCACAAACTGTGTATCTCTATATGGGCACGCAACATGCATTGATTCTATCTACAAACAACTACATTAAGTTTAAATGCTTATTATAACGGTTGGTTCAGGTTGTGGATAAATTCTGGCGGAACAGTTTCGCACATGGTCAATAGATGGAAGAAACTTTAGGTACTTTTATGAAAATATACACATGTGAACACAAATCGTGAACAAAATTTTTGAAAAAGTCCACAATCGTCAAATGCAGACAAATAAGGCAAGAGCACCTGAAAAAGACCATAAGCTTACTGAAGAAAACAAGAGAGGAAGACACACTAAGTGATACAAAACAGTGATAGAAATGGAAGATAATAATGAAGTATTCCAAAAGAGTAAGTACATCATGCCAGGCATGTAGTGAGAAGTTCTTATGCAATGACTGTTTTTTTGCTACACACAATTGTCAGATAAGTAAAAAAAATCCAATATTGGTACATGTAGTTTTTAGACAATGACTTTTGTGACAAACCGTGTGTACCATTTTTTAACACGACGTTTTGAACATGTTTTTTGCAAAATTATACATTTTTATAATATAGTACGGCTTGTAACTATTCAAATAAAATAAATTTAACAAAAAAAGCCTCAGTTTCTGGCAATTATTTATAAAATATCTGCCAGGTTTTAATGAATGATATTTTGTGGCCATATATTGTACACACAGTCCATGGTAACGACTTCTGGTACACACAGGGGTTAAAGTGTTAAGAATTCGAACAGATCTTAATTAAATCTGGCAACATTGAATAAGTTTTTACTTAACCACATTTTTTTCAATACCTGATTATTCTACTACAACTTTTTAATGGTATGACAATTTTATTGTACATTATTTGGAACAAATAATATACTTACATGAATATTATTTAGTATGAGTTTTTAAATGTCTCTGTAAGTGAGATTTCTGTTTAAATCCTTTAGAACAAGTATCACACTTGAATGGTTTCTCACCGCTGTGAATTATTAAATGGTCATGTAAATGACATTTCTGAGTAAATCTTTTGGAACAAATGTTACACTCGTATGGTTTATAACCACTGTGAATTATTAAATGTCTCCTTAAGGAAGATTTATCATTAAATTTTTTAGAACAAATTTTACAATTAAATGGTTTTTCGCCACTGTGTATTATTAAATGTTTCTGTAAGTTAGATTTACCATTAAAACCTTTGGAACATATGTCACACTTGAATGGTTTTTTATCACTATGACTTATTATTAAATGATTCCGTAAGTGATAATTTTGAGTAAATTCTTTGGAACAAATGTCACATTTAAATTGTTTTTCATGACTGTGAATTAATAAATGTTTCTTCAAGTTACCTTTATCATTACATTCTTTAGAACAAATATTACACTTGAATGGTTTTTGTCCACTGTGAATTATTAAATGGTTCTGTAATGTAGATTTATAATTAAATCTTTTAGAACAAACATCACACTTGAATGGTTTTTCGCTGCTGTGAATTAATAAATGTTTCTGTAATGTAGATTTATAATTAAATCCTTTAAAACAAATGTTACACTTAAATGGTTTTTCACTGCTGTGAATTAATGAATGTTGTTGTAAGTGAAATTTATGAGTAAATTCTTTGGAACATATGTCACACTTAAATTGTTTTTTATCACTATGAATTATTAAATGTCTTTGTAAGGAAAATTTATCTATAAAACCTTTAAAACAAATATCACACTTAAATGGCTTTTTACCACTATGAATTATTACATGTTTCTTTAAGTGAGATTTTCTATTGAATTTTTTGGAACAGATGTCACACATGAATGGTTTTTCACCACTGTGAATTAATAAATGTCTTTGTAAGTTAGAATTGCGTTTAAACGTTTTAAAACAAATGTCACACTTAAATAATTTTTCAAAACTGTGAACTATTAAAGGATTCTGTAAGTTATATTTTAGATTAAATATCTTTTGCTTCGACTTGTTAGACGAAAGATTGCATTTCTTAGGTTTGTCGTCAAATTGAATTTTAGTTCTATTTTTCACTACATGAATTAAAAAATGATGAAAATATTCAATTTTTGTCATTAATTTTCCACAAAACTGACAAACTACGTAGCGTTTTTCAAAATGTCCATCAATATGAGTCGATCTTGACTTGGAAGAAGGAAAATCTGCAAATTAAAAAAATATATTGTTTGGAATTGTATGACTAACTACACATTTTATTTTCTTTTATCTACAGTGCTATACTCTGTTTTGAAACTAGGAGGATCAAATTTAAAAGAATCATTTACACAGGGAAAAGTAACTAAAATAAGTAATTAGACATTATTTGAGCGGTAAATTTGAATCTGATGTTTGTATTGTTTGAAACAAAATATTTTTAAACTTTGTTATGAACTTTTTACGAATTGCAGATTTTTTAGCTTGACATCCATTTTTCACAAATTAGTTTAAATTAATAGCGTTTTATTAAAAAAATGTAGTTCACAGACGAAATGAAATAACAGGATAAATCAAAATGTTAAGAATACATCAAACAGTATGTAATCAACTTAATGAAGTAACTTCATCTTTGCAAATGTAATAAAAAGATAATGAAGTGTTCGGACATTTAACTCAATCTGGCAACCGCGCTTCTGTAATGTGTGGAGGGTGGGTTATCCCACGGCACTTAGGCCTCATTGTGCATCCTCCTGAGAAGATAGGCACCTACTAGCTCGTGAGCCAGCCTACAGATTTAATGTAGTTGACAACGTCGCCAAGAGGTGCTTCTCTTATATCGGCCGGTGTTAGCTGATACTCGATGGCAACCGCGCTTGTGGAGTGTTCTGATCGAAAATGCCACGTGATGGTTCTGGGAGAATGTGTGGGAGTTCAATACCTAATTATTCCACTAAAACTTTTTAATGCTATGCCAATTTTATTGTAACGAGACGGGGGCTCGTACATTATTTGGAACAAATGCTATACCTACATGAATATTATTTAGCATGAGTTTTTAAATGACCGTGTAAGTGAGATTTTTGTTTAAATCCTTTAGAACAAACGTCACACTTAAATGGTTTTTTACCGCTGTGAATTATTAAATGATCCTTTAAATGAGATTTCCGAATAAATTTGTTAGAACAAATGTTACACTCAAATGGCCTTTTACGACTGTGTATTATTAAATGCTTCTGTAAGTAAGACTTATTATTAAAACCTTTGGAACATATGTCACAGTTGAATGGTTTATCACTATGACTTATTATTAAATGATTCCGTAAGAGATATTTTTGAGTAAATCCTTTGGAACAAATGTCACACTTAAATTGTTTTTCATGACTGTGAATTAATAAATGTTTCTGCAAGTTACCTTTATCATTAAATTCTTTAGAACAAATGTCGCACTTAAATGGTTTTTTACAGCTATGAATTACTAAATGTTGGTTTAAGTGAGATTTTTGAGTGAATTCTTTGGAACAAATGTCACACATGAATGGTTTTTTATTACTGTGAATTATTAAATGTCTTTGTAAGTTAGATTTGCGTTTAAATATTTTAGAACAAATGTCACACTTAAATATTTGTTCACTACTGTGAATTAAAGGTTTTTGTACGTTATTAATTATTTTTTGTTTCGACTTGTTGGAAGAAAAGTTGTATTTCTTAGATTTGTTGTCAAAATGAATTTTAGTTCTATTTTTCACTACATGAATCAAATAATGATGAAAAAAATCAATTTTTGTCATTAAGTTTCCACAAAACTGACAAACTACGTAGCGTTTTTCAAAATGTCCATCAATATGAGTCGATCTTGATTTGGGAGAAGGAAAATCTGCAAATTAAAAAAAATATATTGTTTGGAATTGTATGACTGACTACATACGGATTTAATATTCTTTGATCTACAGTGATAGCTAAAAGTCTCCTCCCCCCTGTATATTTTGAACGGTTATACTTAAACAAATGAAATTTGGAATGTAAAAATAAATGGATGTAAACTCCAGGACCAATAAGAACCAGAGATAGTTCTTATTTTTACTGGATTAAATCTTATTTGAGTAATCGGTGTCAACGTGTCATAGTGCATAATTCCGTATCATGTGACGTTGCAGTCCTATTCGGCGTTCCTCAAGGTTCACATATAGGTTCCCTATTGTTTTCCTTATTCTTTAATGATGTTACGTCCTGCTTTCTTAATAGCCAATGCCTTCTTTTCGCGGATGATTTTAAGTTTTTTAGTAGAAACTCTGGTAATAACTCTGCATTACAGTCTGACCTAAACAGGTTTGCTACCTGGTGTAAAAATAACGCTCTTTCTATAAATATTTCTAAGTGCACAACCATGCATTTTACAAGATCTCACAATCCTACTCTTAACTGTTACATTATTTACAGCGTCAACCTAGATAGATCCTCGACAGTTATTGATCTGGGCTTTACTTTTGATACCACAATATTTTTTAACAATCATATAGATTCCATAGTATGCAAAGCCCTCAAAATGCTTGGCTTCATCAAGAGACATACTAGGTACGTGAATGACACAAAAACAATCATGACACTTTACAATAGCGAATGCGAACTGGACAGCCGTTCTCTTAAAAAGTGTGTGAGTGGTATTCTTGAATTGAAGTGAAAGATCAATTCGCATGAAAATCGAGAGAACGTATTTCTCTTAGTCAAAACCAGTAGAAGAGCACCATTTCGGTAGAACATTGAAAGAACTGTCATTGTCGTGCGCTATCAAAACGTCACTTTTTTTAATTAAAATGGATTTGGACGAAGCTCTTATTTATATTCATATTTTGAATGATCTAACTGAAGCGGAAGAAGATGCCAATCGACCAAATAGAATGGTTTTTAAGAAAAGAGGATCCTTTTGACTTTAGTGACCGAATATTCATAAAAAATGTTCGTCTAAGTAAACCTTTAGCACGGGATTTAATAGAAAATAATGGAAAATATAATCTATTACAATTGTCAAAAAATATTAAAAAAATTGAAGTAAAGTGCCTTCTAAAATAGTTCTAACGCACAACTTAAATTTGGCAGCGGTGCTCCGTGAACCTATGAGATGTGAATGATTCAAGAATACCGAATACGATGACCGAGAGAACAAATTGGTGATAGGACACTTCACATCCCACAGTGGAATGTTCACATCATTCAAGTTGGAGAATAGGGCCCCTGGTGAGAAGTGACCTGGAATACTGTTCTGTTATTTGGCAACCTACTTAACCTGTCATATCAATAGAATTGAAATGGGTGCAACGTAAATTCTTAAACTACCTGCTCTTTAAACACCGATTTCATAACCATAACACATGTTATCAAATAAGATTAAGGCTTTGCGGCATGCAGAGCCTGGAATACAGAAGAAAACAGACTTTACTCATATTCCTGGCTAAATTAATAGGTGGTTCTATTAAGTGCGGGTCACCAGTGTTGTTCCTGGTTGTACAATTGTACAAAAAGTTGTACAATCAGTTATGTGGTTGTACTGCTGTAAGCACTTTTGAAGGAAGGTAGAAATGTTGTACAATTTAAAGTTGCTAAATATTTATGTGAAATCTGGTATATAATAGGCTTTCTTTTGCTCAAAAAGTCTACGATTCGTTAAATAGTATGCATTAAAATTAATAAAACAATAATGTTTAAATTTGGCGCCATTCGCGACCAATCAGTACACCGTTTTACATCGAAAACATTTTTTAAAAAGGGAAAAAAAGAAGAATTTTAAGCATCGGGAAGTAGTAGGCCTGCTATTAATAAAAAAGATTAATTAGTGGTTGTACAATCGAACGTAATAGTGTACAATTTTGACATTAAAAGTTGTACAATTCAAAAATCCCTAGGAACAACACTGCGGGTCACTGCTTGAGAGAGTTCAACTATTGGTTCCTGCCCGACGGACTCGGTACACATCACTTTTGAATGTAAAAAGCCACAGAAAAAATTATGAACAAAGTGCATTTATTGATCGTTTATACAAGAACTATGACAAATTTTACTCGGACTGTGATATATTGTAATATTCCCGCTGTATTGTGTTATTCTTCCTTTTTTTTTTAATATTTCATATATATTTTTTAATTTATTTTATATTGTTTCTAATTCCTAGAATTGTTTGTGTTAGGTTAGTAGAGCTGTGGCAAACCGTATGTATTCGTTACTCAGTAACGAGTAGTCGGTCAGATACGAAATACGAATTCGTTACTGCATTTTAAATTTCGTTACTCGCATCCGCATCGTCGCATAACGCACAATAATAATACTTGAGAATACATACCGCCACCGGTTCGGTGTGCAAGATGCGAGATGGCCCGATGGGCGATGCGAAATGAGAGTGTGGCCTTGATGCGAATCGACTATCGAACCGCACGTCGACTGGGACTCGAAACGTACTTTTGTTTATATTTATGTATTTATTTATTTCAGTTTTAAAGAATAGTATAATAGTTGTTTTTCTGTTGCGTGTTGCAAGAATATAATGTTTTTGTTTATTAAAGTTATGATTTTATAGAGTATTATTATTGTTTCTACTAGTGTGTTAGAAAAATATATGTTTCTGTTCAACCTGTCTGACGATATTTTATTTTGCAAAACTTCACATCAGTTCTCATTGCTCATGCTCAGTGAACTACACGACTTTGTTACTAATTACAAATTCCAAATTCGCTATGTATTTATTTAACCAACGATTCGATATCTAATTTCATCCGCACCCTCTGTTAGACAGTACCAAAACCTAACAACCGAAGCAATGCGTACGTACGATTAGTTACCGACACCAATTCCGCATCCGCATAGACGTGTATGAGGTCCACACGATGCGTGTTCTGTAGATTCGTATCACAGTAACGAAAGTAACGAGTAACGAATATTTTTATAAGGGTAGTCAGATCCGAAGTAACGAATACATACGGGTATTGATTTTCTCGTTACTTTTACAGCTCTATAGGTTAGATATACTGTACTATTTGGAATTTTGCATTCTGTAAGTACTACACAAATAAAGTCAAAGACCTAGAGAAGAAGTGTAGAGGAGTGTTTCTAGGAATTTTTAAATTTGTTTTATATTCTAGTTCTATAATCTATCGTTACTACCCTTTAAATTATTTATGCATTTTTATTACACCACATTTTCACAATATGTAATTATTCTACCATAACTTTTTAATGTTGTGCCAATTGCACCGAGACGGTGCTCGTACATTATTTAGAAGAAATGTTATACTCATATGAATATCTAGTATGAGTTATTAAATGTCTCTGCAAGTGAGATTTTCGTTTAAATGTTTTAGAACAAGTGTCACATCTGAATGGTTTTTCACCGCTGTGAATTATTAAATGTTCCTGTAAGTGAGTTTTCTGGGTAAATTCTTTAGAACAAATGTCACATTTGAATGGTTTTTTACCACTGTGAATTATTAAATGTCTCTTTAAGGAAGATTTATCATTAAATCCTTTAGAGCAAATGTCACACTTGAAAGGTGTTTCACTACTATGAATTATTAAATGTCTCTTTAAGGTAGAACTATCATTAAATCGTTTAGTACAAATTTTACACTTGTATGGTTTTTCACCACTGTGTATTATTAAATGTTTCTGTAAGTTAGATTTACCATTAAAACCTTTGGAACATATGTCACACATGAATGGTTTTTGATCACTATGAATTATTAAATGATTCTCTAAGTGAGATTTATGAGTAAATTCTTTCGAACAAATATCACACTTAAATTGTTTCTCATAACTGTGAATTATTAAATGATTTTGTAAGATACATTTATCGTTAGCATCTTTAATACAACTGTGAATTATTAAATGTTTCTGTAAGGTACATTTATGATTAAATCCTTTAGAACATATGTCACACTTAAATGGTTTTTCATTGCCGTGAATTAATAAATGTTGCTGTAAGTGAAATTTCTGAGTAAATCCTTTGGGACAAATGTTACACTTGAATGGTTTTTTACCACTATGGATTATTAAATGTCTCTGTAATGTAAATTTATCATTAAAACCTTTATAACAAATATCACACTTAAATGGCTTTTCACCACTATGTATTATTAAATGTTTCTGTAAGTGAGATTTTCGATTGAATCCTTTCAAACAAATGTCACACTTGAATGGTTTTTCACTATTGTGAATTATTAAATGTCTTTGTAAGTTACATTTGTGTTTAAATATTTTAGAACAAATGTCACACTTAAATAGTTTTTCACTATTGTGAAATATTAAAGGTTTCTGTACGTTATTAATAATTTTTTGCTTCGACTTGTTGGAAGAAAAATTGTATTTCTTAGGTTTGTCGTCAAATTGAATTTTAGTTCTATTTTTCACTACATGAATCAAAAAATGATGAAAAAATTCAATTTTTGTCAATAATTTTCCACAAAACTGACAAACTACGCAGCGTTTCTCAAAATGTCCATCAATATGAGTCGATCTTGATTTGGAAGAAGGAAAATCTGCAAATTAAAAAAATATATTGTTTGGAATTGTATGACTAACTACGGATTTTATATTCTTTCATCTACAGTGATAGCTCAGTTTTCTCCCCCTGTATAGTTTAAACCATTTTACTTAAACAAATGAAATTTGAAATGAATGGATATAAACTCCAGAGGCGGTTTCTCCATTGGAGCATTTGTAGTGAACACCCAGTTAAATTTCATAAAATCACATAACAAAAATATAAATTAAATTTTAATAAATTTATTATTTTTGTACATGTTAATCTCTATTTTTTGGTACGCCACTGCGCTGTCTATCGGTTACAATGCCGATTAAAGACCAAAGTGACCAGTTATTTCCGCAAATGTCTGTAGTTAAAAAAAAAAGAGGTCAACAGCGAAGCTTATCAGTTTTGGTGAGAATAAACGCCATTTTATATAAATGATATAAAAACATTTTCATTCCGTCAATCTTCAAATATAAAATTATTACCTTCAAATTAATCAAAATACAACTCAATTTGCGTCCACTTTTAATATGGCAAAATAGTGTATATTAGGGTGTATCATTTTTAAGCAACTTTTTTTTTTTTCAACTAAAAAACAGGCTAAAAACTTTCAGGAAGGTGAAAAAAGAAGATATTCAAACTTAAAGTTGCAAATGTATGAAATTAGGACTTTTATTTTATTAATCTGATGACTTTTTTGTCTTAAAAATTATTTTCTAGAAAACATCATTACTTTCATATAGAAAGAAAATAAAGACGCACAGAAGACAAAAATTCACCAGAAATATTTTAAACAAAAATAGGAGTGACTTTGAGTCAAAACAATCATTGAAACTTTTTGACAAATTTGATTTGCCGTACGACTTTCTAGATGCAGATGTCCTAATTTGGCCAGATAATGAAAGTTATTAAGAGAATTTGGAGTTTTTCGAAAAATTGAAAGTTATCAATGACGTTGCAGGACGTGGCGTCGCATTAGTAGAAGATTATAATAGATGCTTAACTAAAGATGAGGAACAATTTTAATATTTATTAAAATTGATAAAGGAGCACCGACGAAAATATCCAAATTGTAATAAAAAAAATCAACAAATATAGTTAGGGGAGACCGGGAACAATTGTAACATGGTACAATTGTAACAGCGCCCACAACAAAACAAAAATACATTTTAAATATCGCGCCACTATCTGATGACCTTCGCTGGCGTCAGAGGTTCGTGTCGCTGTAGTTTCAGCGAGCCAGTACTGGTAGAATCGTCTTAACGTGCAGTTAGTGTATTTTTTAAGCAGTAAGTAATTTTTTCGCACTTTAATTATTTTATTACAAACCATAGTAAATATGTATAAAATACGTTGAAATTTCGTCAACGTTTTATTTAAACATGGCTCTAATAGTTGTGAAAATTAGAAATAATGATAGATGTTGAAGGTTTATCTAGATTAATTTTAAACAATAAAATGGTAGCTGGAGACATTTGTAACACTCAATTGGGGGACGGTTGTAACATGTTACAATTGTCTCCCACCGCAAGGTATTTAATGAAATTAATTTTGTTAAGGTTTGAATTTTTTTTGCAGAAAAATGCTACGTTCGAGGATGAGAAAAACTGAGAGGGGTCCTTCCAGTATTGATCTACAACAGGCAACTTCATTCGCAATAGACCAAGGTGTCTCCGAAAGGGAAGCTGCAAAACGATTTGAAATTTGTCATGTTACCCTACGCAGATATATCAAAAAAGTTAAAAGTGGTAATGAAAAGCCAAAAGTTGGTTACAATTCTCATAATAAAATATTGCCCTCAGAAGACGAGGTAATATTTTGTGATTACATTCGCAATTCAGCTGACATGTACTTCGGTCTTACACCTTCTGATATTCGTTCTCTTGCATACGAATTTTGCAAGGGGAAAAATATCCATGTTCCTGAACAATGGCACTTAACAAAAATGGCGTCAAGGGATTGGTTTTCCAATTTTATGAATAGAAATCCTACATTGTCGATTAGAGTACCAGAAGCCACAAGTCACGCTAGGGCTGTGAATTTCAACAGATTTAATGTTGGTCAATTTTTCGACAATTTAGCTAGAGTAATGGAAAGAGATCAGTTTGAGGCTACTGTCCAAAAACCTAATAAAATTGTTACTACCAAGGGCACCAAACAGGTAGGAGCCGTTACATCTGCGGAAAGAGGAACATTAGTTACCCTCTGTGTAGCTGTGAATGCCATAGGAAATGCTATCCCGCCTTTGTTTATATTCCCCAGGAAGCGGTTTAAGCCATACTTCATGACAAATGCCCCAGCTGGTTCAATCGGAGAAGCTAATGGGTCTGGTTGGATGGACACAGAAACTTTTTTCACTTTTATAAAACATTTTGCAAAACATACTAGACCTTCACTTGAAAATAAGATTTTGCTTTTACTAGATAATCATAGATCTCACTTGGGCTTACAAACAATTGACTTCTGCCGAGAACATGGCATAGTTCTTCTGTCGTTCCCGCCCCACACGTCTCATAAATTACAGCCCTTAGATCGGAGTGTTTATGGGCCACTAAAATCATATTTGAACAGCGGTATGGACGCTTGGATGAAAAATAATCCCGGTCAAACTATGATTATTTATGACTTACCTGGAATTGTTGCTGAAACACTACCAAAAGCTACTGCACCAGTCAACGTAATAAATGGATTCAAAGTGAGTGGAATCTATTCTTTCAACCGGGATGTCTTTCAGGATCACGAGTTTGCTCCGTCTTTACCAACTGACAAGCCATTGGATCATATTGATGATTTAGCAGCAGAGCCGAACAGAAACAGAACACCTCCAGATATTATTTCTGATGATGTATCGATACCATCTACGTCCAAAAAACCCGACCAAGACATGACGTTGCCCGAAACCGAAACTGTTCAAATAAATAACGATTCGAAGCCATCAACTTCTAGGCAAACTGATGAATTAAATGCCTCCAAGGAATTGTTAGAATACATTCGACCCTTTCCAAAGGCTCCTATGACTGCCAAGAAAAATGTCAACAATAGAAGGAAAAGGAAATCAGCTATATTGACAGAAACTCCGGAGAAGATTGCACTCGAAGAGGAGGCAGCAAAAGCAAAGAAGCACAATGCGAAAAAAGTAAAAAGGGTGATTGCAAAAAAGAAAAAGGACATTGAGTCAAGCTCGTCAGATGATGACGACGCCTTGTGTTTGTATTGCCTAGAGGCATACTCTAACGATAAGCATGGAGAAGAATGGGTGAAATGCAAAAAGTGTAAAGGCTGGGCTCATTCCGAATGCAGAGACGATGATGGTGGCTTTTTTTCTTTTGTATTAATTGTAGGGAATAAGTTTATCATTCAACACTGCTCTTTGTTTTATTTTATTATGTTATAGTTTTAAGGAGGGTTTGTTCTAGTTTTATTTGTGTTTTTATATTAAAACGAATATATTTTGTTTTTTATTGATGTTTTAATGTTATTTATAATGTTACAATTGTCTCGCAGTCTGTTACATTTGTCTCCACGGGTGGTACAATTGTAACAGGTGACATTGGTATGAAAATATTTTTTTTATTTACTAAATAAAACCGCCAGTGCATTCCAGTCTCTGGTAAGACAAAGGCTAATCTTAGGTTTATATATTGCCGAAACCTTAGAGCATTATGTCCAATATGCATAAAGTGGTGTCGCCATATATAAAAATTGTTACAATTGTCCCCGGTCTCCCCTACATCATTTAATTCTGATAAGACATTAAAATATCTATTAGTTTCAAAATTAGTATGCTAATTGTTAAAAAGTTTTTTTAATCTGTAAAATAATAATTTTACCGAACCTAATTCATAATTACTTTTGTTTAACAGTTACTGAAATAATCAAATAATATCTAAGATGTATTTTTTTTATTTTACCTTTCTAAAAATATTAGCGCACAAAAACCAGTTTTCCGATTAAAAATAATTTTTAAGACATAAAAAAAGTCATCAGTATTATATTTAATAAAATAAAAGTCCTAATTTCATACATTTGCAACTTTATGTTTGAATATCTTCAGAACGGCTCACTATGAAAAAAATAAATTAGAATTTTTTGTAGAGCGTTCAATTTTTTACCAAAATAATTTTTCACTTTATTTTTACAATGCTCAAATCTCAAGCTACAAAAATAAGAAAAAAAAAAAAAATTTCCATGTTATTTAGTTGGAAAATGGAAAGTTAGGAACAGGCACCACTAAATGTTAATATTAAGAGCTCAAATTTTTAGAGGCTTCTTTTTTCACCTTCCTGAAAGTTTTAAGCCTGTTTTTTAGTTTAAAAAAAAAGTTGCTCTAAAATGACACACCCTAGTGTATATGTCGTCTCTAATTCATTATGATGTTTTCAATCAAACTGCAAAACTCTAAAAATCAATTATAATTGTTTCTTTAAAAAGTGTGTTTAAATAAAACTGTGACTTTAATAAATCAGATGTGTGTCAATTCAACGATTGATGGCTCCCAATAAAACTGAAGAAAGTGTTTTCTAATGTAGTTTCATAATTATGCGCAAAAAACTTAGTTTAGATCCTCGCGACGGCGCACTAGTCACAAAGCGGCAGCGAAAGTGTTAAAAGACCTAGAGAAGAAGTGTAGAAGAGTGTTTCTAGAAATTTTTAAGTTTGTTTAATATTCTAGTTCTATAATCTACAGTTACTACCCTTTAAATTTTTTATGCATTTTTATTATACCACATTTTCACAATATGTAATTATACTATCATACATTTTTAATGATGTGCCAATTGTCAAGGGACACTCGCGTCTAGAGAAACGAATTCACTTTGGCTCCCTGGCTTCCCCATGCGTAGATAGATAATTCTGATTGAGGTTATGTTATGCTGTCATGCTACATTGTTTTTAATAATTTCAAGTTAAATAATTTTGTTTTGATTTTGATGTTTTAAGCACAGTTTATACCGTTTTTAAGTTTTAGTTCTAATCCATATAATATAAACAGAAAGTGTGGTAAATTTTCAAATATTTATACTGCTTGAAATGGCAAACCAGTGCTCTGAGTGCAAAAAAGAGTTTTCCAAACATTCTTACTTAAGATCCCACGTTAAAAAATTTCATTCTGGTAAGTTTTTGAAAAACTGTTTAGGTATTTCAAATATGAAGGAACTTCCAGAAAAATTAAATGACATTGCACCGAATAAAAATTTCAAATGTGCTGCTATGTGTCGCAAATGTTCCAAAACTATTTCAGTTACCTTATACAAATTTAAAACTGGCGCGCTTCTCTGCGCTCCACATGCACCATTTTACGCATGCGGAAGCCTCTAGACGCGAGTTAACGGGACGGTGCTCATAAATTATTTAGAAGAAATGTTATACTCATGAATATCTAGTATGAGTTATTAAATGTCTCTGCAAGTGAGATTTTCGTTTAAAGGTTTTAGAACAAATGTCACATTTGAATGGTTTTTCACCGCTGTGAATTATTAAATGTTCCTGTAAGTGAGGTTTCTGACTAAATTCTTTAGAACAAATGTCACATTTGAATGGTTTTTTACCACTGTGAGTTATTAAATGTCTCTTTATGAAAGATTTATCTTTAAATTCTTTAGAGCAAATGTAACACTTGAAAGGTGTTTCACTACTATGAATTAATAAATGTCTCTTTAAGGTAGAACTATCATTATATCGTTTAGAACAAATTTTACACTTGAATGGTTTTTCACCACTGTGTATTATTAAATGTTTCTGTGCGTTAGATTTACCATTAAAACATTTGGAACATATGTCACACTTGAATGGTTTTTCATTGCCGTGAATTAATAAATGTTGCTGTAAGTGAAATTTCTGAGTAAATCCTTTGTGACAAATGTTACACTTGAATGGGTTTTTACCACTATGGATTATTAAATGTCTCTGTAATGTAAATTTATCATTAAAACTTTTAAAACAAATATCACACTTAAATGGCTTTTCACCACTATGTATTATTAAATGTTGCTGTAAGTGAGATTTTCGATTGAATCCTTTCAAACAAATGTCACACTTAAATGGTTTTTCACTACTGTGAATTATTAAATGTCTTTGTAAGTTACATTTGCGTTTAAATATTTTAGAACAAATGTCACACTTAAATAGTTTTTCACTACTGTGAAATATTAAAGGTTTCTGTACGTTATTAATAATTTTTTGCTTCGACTTGTTGGAAGAAAAATTGTATTTCTTAGGTTTGTCGTCAAATTGAATTTTAGTTCTATTTTTCACTACATGAATCAAAAAATGATGAAAAAATTCACTTTTTGTCAATAATTTTCCACAAAACTGACAAACTACGCAGCATTTCTCAAAATGTCCATCAATATGAGTCGATCTTGACTTGGAAGAAGGAAAATCTGCAAATTAAAAAAATATATTGTTTGGAATTGTATGACTACCTACGGATTTTATATTCTTCAATCTACAGAGATAGCTAAAAGTCTCCTCCCCCTTGTATATTATGAACGGTTATACTTAAACAAATGAAATTTGGAATGTAAAAATAAATAAATATAATCTCCAGGGGTTGGCGGTTTCTCCTTTGAATCATTTGTACAGTAAATACCCAGTTAAATTTCATAAAAACATTTTAAAATTACATAAAAATATAAATTCAATTTTATTAAATATATTATTTTCATACATGTTAATCACTATTTTTTTGGTACTTCAGCGCGTCTGTCAGTTACAATGCCGATTAAGGAATCGTTTCCGCAAATGTCTGTTGCTAATAAGAGAGATCAACAAATCCGTGAAACCGGGTGAAACAATGTGACTGCTTAAAACCACGCTATTGTTTTCATCCCACACAAACAAGACACGACGTCACAAAGTAGGGCGTGGCATACGAACCATAAAGAGGAGATGCTATAACGACACTTAGTGTCCGAATTTTTGCATTACACTTTAACGTCATATGTCAAACTCGAGCTAGCGGAGCTTACCAGTTTTGGTGAGAATAAACGCCAAAATTATTAACTTTCAATTAATCAAAATACAACTCAAATTGCGTACACTTGCCATAAAGCAAAATAGTGTTTGTCGTCTCTACTTCATTCTGATGTTTTCAATCAAACTGTAAAAGTCTAAAAATTGTGTTTAAATAAAACTGCGACTTTAATAAATCGGATGTGTATCAATTCAACGACTAGACGGCTCCCAATAAACATGTACGAGCCCTAACAACTATACAGTGAGCACCATAAGTCTTACTCCCCCTATCTAACTCATTACTGGAGTCTTGTTAGGAAAATCGCCGAGACACGTCGATTTTTGTTTTCTACAGTGTACAATTTTGTATGAATAGTTTACCCTTAATTTCATCCCTTACTGGAGGGGAGCAACCCTTGTAACATTTTAAAAGTCGAATTATAAAATGTTATTTTAAATGTGTGCCATCCGGTATAATTTAATTATCGCCAACACAAATATTCTAAAGAAAGGGACATTTCTTAAAGTGGGAGTGCCACTAGCCAAGCGATCTCAAGTCAGATTTGTAAATTTCATTTCATTATTACCTTTCAATTAAATCTGTGGTGCATTTGGGCTGATAAAGTGGTAAGCACAGAAAGTATATAATGTATTTATTAAATATCTCAGTAGAAATATTATTCTAACCTTTTGTTAATTATTAGTTTTTTAATAGTAAAGTTAAATATATTTTTATGATTCATTCTGGTTGCTAGAACGGCACAATATGTATAGTCACTAGTTTCTATTATCTGATTGGTTCATTTTTAAAAAAAAAAGAAAGTAGATATTTCAAATTTATATATTGTACAGAACCACGTGAAAAACAAAATCTATTTTTGTCTAGCAAGCGAATGGAATCAGCCATAAGCAATAAGCCATAATCCATAAGCAATAAGCCATAACGTCATAAGCCGAACGTTATAAAGCCGTAAAACCATTCCACCGCTGTAATCTGAACGTTGGTTCCCGAGGAGCAGAGATCTCTAGTGAAAAGTTGTTTGATTTGGAAAGGCGACAGCTACAACTCGAAGCTTCATAGAAGGAAGATTAACAGACAATGGCGTTGGTTTCCGAGGGACAAAAACTACGTATGGTTATCTACAAGTGACTAATAATAAAACAATTGGTAATTACTAGTGACTAAAATTATTTATGTACGAATCACAATTTTAATAATATCTGATAATTGTGAATAATTTGTTTTCGAAAAGGTTTCTTTTTTTAAATAAAATCGTTGATTTTTATAAGTATATATTTTTGAATCTTATTTTTTAATGGTCACAAGGAATTCTCTTTCATTCACTAAATTCTGTATAATTTTTATTAACTTCTTTTTATTGATAAAGCTAGAATTTATAATTCTCACTAGCTTTTAAAAATAAAAAAGATAATTATTGGTGCCCAACATTTCCTAGAAAGATTACTACCCTTAAAATTGTCTATTTGAAAAGCCGAATTCACGACAGAGAGAAGGATGTGCTCATTTATTTATTTTTTTAATTTTTAAAGGTAAGTAACGTTTGATATTAAATTTCACTGAGCTAGTAAAAATCTCTATAAGTGTTTTGAAATTAACATTTATCAAAAAGGTAACAAATAATAATGCAAATTGTAGCCTAACGGGGCAAAGGAACATTGCACCCTTTCGAAAAATTTAAATGGCATGGGGTGGTGATAGCTCATTTGAAAGAGTTTTATTCTCTATTCAACCGTGTAAAAAATTTTGAAATTTGCTTAATTAATTCTCGACTAATTGTTGTTTCAGAATAACGGAAATTAACGTAGCGCACTCATCCTTAGAATTAAAATTCGGCCCTGCATGATTTCGGTTTTGGTTCAGACGTGAAGTAAGACTTTTTGCCATTAGAAGGTCACTGTTAAGGTACTCGTTCGATAGTTGCTGCAGCGACAGGCTGCAGCTGCAAGGCGGCCGAGGCAAGAGGCAAGCGACCGAGACAGAGCAGGAGACACTTGGAGGACTCGTTCGTAGCATGCGACAGAATGACAGATCAGTACTTATTTTACTGTTGAGAAAGGTGCATCTAGAATGTCTGCCGAGAATAAAATTATTAAACAAATTTTATTAGAGGAAGAGGAAGATCAGGATTTAATATTGTACTATTTATACAAGAAAAGCAAAAGAGCTCCAATACACTCCTTATTTAAAAAAAGAAAAACAGAAGGCTATTTTAAACTGTTAATTTTACAGCACCTACAAGGCGATGAATATTTATTTAGAAAATATTGCAGACTGAATAAAACTCAATTTTATTTTGTTTTAAGTTTAATTGAAAAAGACATGCAGCCAAAAAAATTGAGAACGAAAATTACAACTGAAGAAAAACTCTTTATTACTTTAAGGTAAGTCAAAATAAATAACATAAAAAATTATACATTTAGTGAATATTTCAATTCATGTGCCACATTGAGATATCTGTGTAGGTATGTTCGTTTGTCGATGGTGTTGAAATTGATGCCTCTATTGGGGAAGATATTGAATAACTGAAGTCAGATACTGAACTTTGTGGACGGATTGCGTCAGAAGGAGTCATTGACATAAGTTCATACTTACTCATAGTGTTAAATATTTCTGTTTTAGCTTTAATCATTAAAATTGGGGGTAACTTTTTGAGTACAGCTTTAATATGTTCTCCAAAGGAATTGATGCCATTTTCATCTCCATTATTATCATTATTTTCTTTATTGCTCAAATTTTTAAAAATCGTTTGTCTTTGGGTATCCCTTTCTTTTAGATAATGTAGGAATTCATCTTCTTTGGTTTGCCGTTTCCGCTTTCGAGTTGGGACTTGTTTCGAAGTATTTTTATTTTGTTGTAAAACTTGTGTTTCGTCCTGAGATTCGTTCACAATCGTCGATTGGGTTTCATTGTCAGCAGTATCTATATCACCACCATCAGCATCGTCATCATTTATATTAATATTGGTTTCGTTCTCATCATTCCCATGGTTGTCGTCATCATCTGAAACAGCAGGTACATTCGACATAGTGTCTTTATGAGATGATGTTTCTAAAAAACTTAGTCTAGCATACACCTCCCATTTAGAATTTTTAGATTTAGCAGCACTTCCTGTCCCTGCATGTCTTTTCCGTTTATATCTGTTGTAGGAGTCTTTAATGCACTTCCATCTTTTTTTACAATCGTCCCCTAAAATGGAAACTAACTTTTATTTTTTTTTTAGATTTATGGCAACTGGAGAAACTTTTGTGTCTTTATCTTTTGCATATCGTATATCTGACTGTTATATTTCAAAGATCGTTAGAGAAGTTTTAAAAGCATTGTGCAAAAACCTTGTATCAGTTGCAATGCCAACATTATCTGAACAGGATTTTTATAGAGTTTCCGCAACATTTTGGAATAAATGGAATGTACCGAACTGTGTAGGAGCAATAGATGGGAAACACATTCGAGTTAAATCGCCAGAAAAAAGTGGTTCATTATATTTTAATTATAAGGAATATTTTTCAATTGTGCTTTTAGCCGTTGTAGATGCGGACTGCAAATTTATTGCAGTTGATATTGGTTCGTACGGAAAAGAAGGAGACAGTAATATATTTAGAAGATCCGCTATATGCCATCGAATAGAATCAAACAATTTTAATATACCTGAAGAAAAATGTCTTCCAGGGACTAATATTTATATACCACATTTTTTAATTGGTGATGAAGCATTTGGAATTGATTCCTACATGATGAAGCCATATCCTCGAAAAACTGCAAAACACGACAATAAAAAAGAAATATATAACTATCGCATTTGCCGCGCTCGCAGAGTTTCGGAAAATGCATTTGGTTTATTAAGCCAAGTTTTCAGAGTCTTTTATACACCCATATCAATTAAACCTGAAACTTGCAACGAGTTGATAATGGCAGCATGCTGCTTACATAACCTTTTACGTAACGAATATTTACAAAACAATAATAGTGGCGGATTTCAGTACAACGAGAAAGAAAATCCACCCAAATTAAATATGGCTCCTTTAAACCATTCTGGCGGGTTCGCTAAGCGAACGGGTTTATGGGTCAGAACTCAGCTTACAGAATACTTTTTAAGCGAACACGGAAAATTGTCCTGGCAAGAGCAACATATCTTCAATAAAAAAGACTAGGAACAGCGTTCCATACCACTCATTTCAGATTTATATTTGTAGAAGGATTTAAAATTTAATTACTTTGTATGTCATGTACCATGTCTATATGTTTATTATAATTCATAATTAAATTGTAAGACAGATAAATTGACAAAAGTTACTTTATAATTATAATATGCATTATGATTTTGCTTTATAAATCATTTAAAATAAAAGTACATACCTGTTCGTTTTAATATTGCTCCTATTTCTTTCCAAATATTTTCCCGCTTTACAATATCTTTGTAACTTTCTAGTTGAAGGTCGTATAAAGTTGGGTTTTGCTCAACTAAATCTATAAGTAGATCATCTTCTTCCCCTGAAAATACTGACGACTTTGATTGCGATGGCGTATTTTTCACTATTTTATCCAAAGAAGCCATTGCTTGATAATAGCACAACAATACTTATTACAACGATTGCTGCAGAACGACTGCCTCCAGACCGGTCTTGACGCTGACGCGCGTCCAAGCAGCAGAGACAGGGCGAGACACTTAATAAGCTAGTTGCTGCTGCAGCGTGCATCGAACGGTAAATCATTAGATTTCATTAGAACAGTAGTGTCTCTGCCTCTTGCCTCTGCCGCCTGCAGCTGCAGCATGTCTCTGCAGCGACTATCGAACGAGTACCTTTAGTTTAGTTGCTTTCCTATTTTGTGAGGTTTTGTTATTTTTAAACATTAATAAATCAATACGTAATAAAGCAAATTTCAAATTTTTTTGCACGGTTCAATAGAGAATAAAACCCCCTTTCAAATGAGCTATCACTCACCACCCCACGCCATTTAAATTTTTAGAAAGGGTTGCTCCCCTCCAGTCATACAAAAATGTACATTGTAGAAATCAAAAATCGACCTGTCTCGGCAATTTTCCTAACAAGACTCCAGTAATGAGTTAGATAGGGGGGGTAAGACTTATGGTGCTCACTGTATGTTGGAACAAGCAGTTATTTTGCGAATAAAATGCCAATTTAACGAAATTCTTTTATTCTATTTTTTTTTTTTTTAATTGTAAATATGAAATTAACAACATTTTTTATGATGTATGGAATTATTTTTATGGTTTAATTACATATTTTTTGTTGATTAATATTTAATTACTTGTTTGACAATCGAAAAATGCAGACAACTAAATATTGGAACATATTTAGCTTTGCCTTAGGTTTCTTGAGTTTCTAGGAATTTTTAAATTGGTTTATTATTCTACCGTTACTACCCTTTAAATTTTTTATGCATTTTTATTATAGCACATTTTCACAATATGTAATTATACTACCATAAATTTTTAATGATGTGCCAATTGTAACGGGACGGAGCTGGTACATTATTTAGAAGAAATGTTATACTCATGAATATCTAGTATGAGTTATTAAATGTCTCTGCAAGTAAGATTTTCGTATAAATGTTTTAGAACAAATGTCACATTTGAATGGTTTCTCACCGCTGTGAATTATTAAATGTTCCTGTAAATGAGTTTTTTGAATAAATTCTTTAGAACAAATGTCACATTTAAATGGTTTTTTACCACTGTGAATTATTAAATGTCTCTTTAAAGTTGATTTATCATTAAATCCTTTAGAACAAATGTCACACTTGAATGGTTTTTCATTGCCGTGAATTATTAAATGTTGCTGTAAGTGAAATTTCTGAGTAAATCCTTTGAGACAAATGTTACACTTGAATGGTTTTTTACCACTATGGATTATTAAATGTCTCTGTAATATAAATTTATCATTAAAACCTTTAAAACAAATATCACACTTAAATGGCTTTTCACCACTATGTAATATTAAATGTTTCTGTAAGTGAGATTTTCGATTGAATCCTTTCAAACAAATGTCACACTTAAATGGTTTTTCACTACTGTGAATTATTAAATGTCTTTGTAAGTTACATTTGTGTTTAAATATTTTAGAACAAATGTCACACTTAAATAGTTTTTCACTACTGTGAATTATTAAAGGTTTTTGTACGTTATTAATTATTTTTCGCTTCGACTTGGAAGAAAAATTGTATTTCTTAGGTTTGTCGTCAAATTGAATTTTAGTTCTATTTTTCACTACATGATTTAAAAAATGATGAAAAAAATCAATTTTTATCATTAATTTTCCACAAAACTGACAAACTACGCAGCGGTTTTCAAAATGTCCATCAATATGAGTCGATCTTGACTTAGAAGAAGGAAAATCTGCAAATTAAAAAAATTATATTGTTTGGAATTGGGTGATTAACTAAGTACGCATTTTATTTTCTTTTATTTTAAACTAAGAGGTAATTATTTTCATTAAAGTTTTCTTTAAATTACAAGAATTTAGGGAGCTCAGTGTACGGAGCAAATGTTAGAATTTCTGAAAGATTTAGACCGCAATGTGGAGATAGATACAGCAGAATATAATGAATTTAAAGAGTATACTGAACATATAACAACCAAGGCATAGGTACTGTTGTACCGTTGTAAAGAGGCTTCCAAGACCTTACAAATGAAGTATCACTCAACCCCTCTTCCCTATTCAATTTTGAGGGGTTGAAGCACCCCCTCATAGAGGGTTGCTCATTCAAGCCACAAATATACGTCAAAAGATGTCCCCCAAAGAAAATAATCCGACGTGTTTCGGGAAATTTTTCCAATTACTACGGGATAAGAAATATACGGGGTGGCTCGTCTGAGATGGAACACCCTGTATATAATATTTAACAGGTAACAAATAACAACAATGTGTTAATTTTGCATTTTTATATAAGTACGTTTATTTTATTTATATTTTTTTCTATTTTACTTTGTATATATTTTATTTGGGTTACAATTAAATAAAGGTTCTTTTTTCAGGTAAAATGTAAGAAAGCTCTGAAGCATATTTATGCTCTAGGTGAAAAAAATTTAAAAGCAAATGTAGCATTTCATTGGAATCCTGTTTCTAAGTAAATTCCATTGTCTAAAATAATAGGGGGGGTCAAAGGGATGCGGAATTCTTCTAAAAACCTATATAATTAAAACAATTTTAAAGATCACTGACTCCATTTTATTGGTCACTGTGTACTAATATCTCATGTATTTCTAAAGAAAAGAAATAAAAATATTAAGTGCTAGAAGGGAACAATATATTTAGTTTTTGCGTGCGGGTGCCTTTATTCTTTTCTACAATAAAATTAAAATATGAATTGATTTATGGAGCTCAACTGAAAAACAGGAACTAATGCTTTCATTCAAAAAAATATATATTATGGTCAATAAAAGGAATTTATATCTTCAAGCCCTTATTTAAAACAATTAAATATTAATAGTTATCTTTACAAATTGTTACAAATAATGAACTTGTTTGTTGACATAAACATTATTTTCATAATACAAATAAATACATCTTTGTTAAATAATGGTCAAATTTTATTTAACATATTCATTTAAACATGTTTTTGGTTTTTGTCTGAATGATATTGAATACTAACTTTTTCTATATAACTTCTTATACCCGACATTGTGAAATAAAAACCTCTCGCTTTTTTCTTTCAATTAATTTGTAGTTTTTGTCCAAATGGATAATTTTTTTAATTGTACAACTTATAACTCAGCTGCTGATAGCCAGTGTAACAATACAGGTTTTTTTATGAATTTGTTACAGAGGCTGTACACATAGGTGGTTCATTATAACAGATTACTCCAACAACAAAAATAATGTTTGATAAAATATAAATAATATGCTGAAACATTCTATCTTATGATCGTTACATATTTTAAAACCAAAGGTACCTTTTCATTTAACCAACTCATACATGGCTACCCCAAGTTTGAATATTATAAACCCGCTTGAATATATGCAACAACAGGCATAGAAAATATTTTTAAACACCTAATTTAAAAATGTAAAATGTCACGAGACCGTTTATGGTCCATTCACATTGGCCGTCTATATTTATTAAGGTACATGAGCGATAATATTACTAAACTATCTGGACGCTTTTCAACTCGCGATCAATTGTAACATTATTTTGTGCTATTGTGGAATATTTTTCGGCTCCTTTGTCTCAACTTCACGTGTATACTTTAGAATATGTAATCCCATGAAGGATACAACCCTGAATTAGTACACCACTTAAATTCTTGTAGACTTATTTATGCAGATGACTTTAAAATATATCTGTTAGTACTAGGCATGTATGACTGTTTAGTGGTTCAGCAGGATCTTCTAAATAGATTATTAGATTTGTGCATGTAAAATAGGTTAATGCTAAATGCATCTAAGTGTAAAGTGATGGTATACACCAGAAAAAGGTCTAATACATATTTCTATTATAATATTAATGGTTTAGTTTTGTCACGTTGTTCCTCTATCACTGATCTGGGTGTCAGTTTTGGCTTGAGACTAAGTTTTGTTGAGCATATTAATATATGAATGTGTCTGGTGCAAATGAAATGTATGGTTTTGTTATACAAAACTGTAGTGGATTCAGAGACATTAGAGTATTAAAAACATTATACTATTCATACATCTGCACTAAGCTTGAGTACTGTTCAATTATCTGGTATCCCTACTATATTATTCACATTATTAGTGTTGAATCTGTTCAAAGGAAATTTTTGAATTATTTAGCTTTCAAAGTAAATGGTGTCTACCCTCCAAGAGGAATCGATTATCAGCTACTTTTGGATAGTTTTAACATGGATAGTATTGAATTTTGAAGAGTTCTAACTTGTTTGGCTTCTTTATATAAAATCACGAATGGATTGACTGTTCTATTGTAGCGAATAATATTTTAAATATTCCCAATATAATAGCAAACATCATTTAACTTTTTATTGTTTCAGATCTAGAACAAATATTCTATCAAGCTCACCTTTCAATGTCATGTGTAATAACTTTAATATATTATATTGTAATTCATCAGATATATTCATAGATAGTTTGGAAAAGTATTAAAGCACTTGCTTGTACTAATTATGACAATTCTTAAAAATCTCTTTTTTTGTTTTTTTTTTTTTATTATATTATATTTTATATTTATTTATTTATTTATTTTGTATTCATTGTTTTTTATAATATCCATACTATATTTGTCACCTTTACTATAGTATTAATAATTTGTTGGGTGTTCTATAAAGGGATTTATATCTGTTAGGCAATATAATTATTAGATATTGAGATTAAATACACATTAAAATGAGTTGTTTTTTGTAGAATTGATAAATAATAGCATTTCTAGTGTTCTAACACAACTAAAACTATTCACAAACAGATTTGTGTACTGTCATATATAAGTTCCTAGGTCTGAATAGGAACGAATTGTCAAGACAGGTGCAAAGCCACAATAAAAAGTTTCTTGTTTCTATTGTCTCTGACAGCTCTAATTTGTATTTGTCAATTGAGTTTATTCTTAATAGTTTTTATTCATTATCAATTATGTTATTTTGTGGTTTATTATAATAATGTCCTTTAAATTTTTTAAAAATTTTAAGATTGTCAACAATAAGTTGTGTATGGTTCCAACATCTTTGTTAGAACAAACATATAATGTTCTTTGAGTAATTCAATAAGCCATTTTAATGTGTGATAAGTTGGCAAATTGCCAAAGGAGCTCACTGGTCTGACATGTATTTCTTCAAAAACATTTGACTTATGTATTTTCAAGATCCCGTAAAGTCAGAGGATTAATTTATCTGGCTTGAATTTATTAAATAGAGGTGTAGTTAATCAGATTTTTACTATTTTTAAATTTGGTGTATATTTATTTATTTTAAGGATTGTTGAATAAAGTTTTTGGTGTTTAAAAAATTGTAGACAGTCATTGTTCTTAGTTTTGGTTAATATTAAGTTATTTTTGATTTTTTTAGAAATATTTTTATTTCCTTTGTCAATAAAAGATCCTATAGTCAAAAAATTACTAGACAAAGAGGCGTTTTCTTTTAAGTAGATTGATTACATAATTTCGAGCCTCATTTCTAAGTAAGTAGTAACTAGGTAAAATTGATTCAAACTCTAAATTATTTTTATGAGAATTATAATTACTAAATACCAGATTGAACTTATTGCCTTTTTTTATACAAATCAATTTCTGTTGTCTTTAAAAAGACAAAAATTAAAAAGTTTGTAGAAATTACCTAGGTTGTATTTGATTATTATGAATTAGTCATAAGATATTGTAGTATTTTGTTTAATGTTCTCATTTTATTAGTATACCTACTTATTGAAAAGTTATAAATTTCTAATTCGTGTAAAAAATTATTCAAAATTAAAAATAACCATACTTCATTCGGTAAATCATAGATATTAAATACTAACATACATGAAAGAGAAATGTGATCTCCGAATTTAATTATTCTTTACAAATACCTTTTAAGTACAGACTCAAGTGAAAAATAACGATTTTTACCAAAAAGCTAGTAAATAAGTAGTAAATCATAAAGGAACTTACTGCGTTGGCATATAGGGCAGATGTATCTCTTCTTTTTCTTTAAAATAACTCCAGAGGTATTTTTCAACAGTTTGCTGCTACTTGGATATCCCAAATCGTAATAGTCGGGAAAATCAGCATTTTCCATTTTCAAAGTAGGTAAATCACAATCCGAAGTGAGCAGTTCAGCTTTCGGTTCTATAATACATTCACTAACTTCTTGTTTAATTGTCACTTTACCGTCGTCGGTGTTCTCAAGTTCTTCTTTAACAGTTTTAGGAAAAATTTGCTCGTTTTCGCAAACCCTATCATGGTCAATTTTTAATGGAAAATCAGAACTTTCTTCGAATTTAGGCGTTAGCAAATCAGAACTTTGTTCGAATTTAGGTGTTTCAAAATCTATAATTTCTTCTTTAATTTCAACATGTGCGATTTGTTCAGACATTTGAGATTCAAAAACATTGAATTTGGCATCTAGTTCGGTTTTAGACTGTTGATTTCTAGGACAATAGTTTTGCTCTTTGGTTTCACCAATTTCTGGCTCTGTTTTAATACACTCCTTAAGAAAATTGGAAGAGCCTTGTTCTTGTTTTACGTCCATCGTTCTTTTATACAAATTAATCAAAATGATAAATAGATAAATTATAAATAATTTTAATCATAAACAAAATTATAAACCAGCGTCCACTGTCAACGTCAACTGTCATGACCTGCGAATCAGTGTTGCCACTAGAATATATTTTTGCTATGTACCAGATTCTATGAATTGTATCAGATTCTATGAATTGTATCAGATTTTTCGAATTGTGATGGCACAGCTGTGGTGATGGTTAGGTTCATTGAAGAGCAAAACAAAAGTACATTTGTTAAAACTCTAATATATTTTACACGTCAAATAGAACACGCTGAAAAAAAGAAACGTACTAGATTTTACTTCGAGTGTAGTAGCAGTACTAGAGTACCATCATGGAGGTAGTAGGTCTTTTTCTTTGCATTGAAAAGGTCTTTTCCTTTGCATCGAAAGTGTAGCACTGAGCTACACCACTTCTGAAAATATCGTTCCATCCATACAATTTGTATAAATGGAACGATATTTTCAGAAGTGGTGTTGATCAGTGCTACACTTTCGATGCAAAGGAAAAGACCCAGTTCAACCTCATTGAGTAGATAATGTACTAATCTTGTACAATTGTACTAGACTGCGCGTTGCCAACCTATACATCTTTAAATCGTAGAAAATCGGTAGATTTAAATTAATTAGTAGAAGCAGAAATAAAATATATTGTTAAAAAACAATCACAAACAGGCTTTTATTAAAAAAAAAAAATACAGACAAAAATAAAATAAAAAACAATTCAAAATGAGTTAATCTAAATATGTATTTTATTAATATACAGGGTGGCCCATCGAAAACGTACCGCAAGATATTACAGGGTGGAAAAGAATTTTTCGGCGAAAACCAAAAACACGTCAAATTTGTTTGTCAAGGGGACATCTTTTGACGCAAAAAGCATAATAAAACCTTCAACCCCCTTAGGAGGGGTGTCATCCTCTAATTTTTTTCAAAGGGAAAGGGGGTCAAGTGATACCTCGTTAAAAGGGTCTTCTCATGGAATTGCTGCACTTGCCTCACGGCTCGTGCGGTCAACTTTTCCATTCGTGAAAAAAATTTCCACTTTATGCACTTGTTGCATAAAGTAATTTGCGCACAGATCGCCAACACTTTGGTGGTTTTTTCTTTTTTGAGTTAGCTCTTAATTTATATTTTTACTTTCCTATCTGTATACAGATATAAGGAAAGTATAGGAATCATGATTTTTTTCGACCTCGAGTTTTCGACGGATTTTTACGTTTTGAGGTCCCCTGAATCCGTTTTGACTATTTTCGCGATGCTGTCTGTGTGTGTGTGTCTGTATCCACCATAACTCATGAACCAATACACAGAAAAACACCAAATTTTAGACTTAAGCTTTATTCCATCGTCCAATGAACTGATTAGTTTTTGGGCATAGTCGGAAAATCTGGGGGTACTTTATAGGTGGTCATTTTTATATTTTATGGAATATTTCTGTTATTTACGCTTGGAGAAGAAAATTCTTCAAATAAAAGTTACTTTTATTATTATCTATAATTTTTGTTCTATACAAAATTTTCCTAAAATGGTCTGTATTCGAGAAATTTGACAAAATAAAAAAAAAATTTTTTTATAAAAATTCTTCAAACAAAAGTTGTTTGTAATATAATTCTCTATAATTTTTATTCTATACATAATTTCTCTATTCGAGATATTTGAGAAAATGTGTAAATTTCGAATTTTGAAGAAAACTCAAAAAAGGATAAAGAAAAAAACATTAAATTTTAAACTTAAGTTTTATTTCGGCCTGACGTGAAATGATTAAATTTTGGACAAAGTCGGAACATCTGGGGGGGGGGGTACTTTATGGGAGGCCGTTTTTATATTTTATGGAATATGTCCCTTATTTATGTTTGAAGAAGAAAATTGTTCAAATAAAAGTTACTTCTAATATAATCTATAATTTTTGCTTTATGTCAAAATTTCCTGAAATGGTCCGTATTCGAGAAATTTGACAAAATTTGCAAAATTCTGATTTTTATGAAAATTGTTGAACTAAAAGTTGTTTGCGATATCAATCTCTATAATTTTTGTTTATATATGATTTTTCTAAAATGGATCGTAATGGAAAAATTGGAGGAAGAGTGC
This sequence comes from Psylliodes chrysocephalus, assembly GCA_927349885.1. Lineage (NCBI taxonomy): Eukaryota > Metazoa > Arthropoda > Insecta > Coleoptera > Chrysomelidae > Psylliodes > Psylliodes chrysocephalus. The sequence goes on from OV651825.1 coordinate 8,215,593, forward strand.
TAAATTTAAAAAGGTAAATCAAACAAAGGTGGTCCTTAGAATCTCACAAGAGTATTTTATTACGACCGGTTTCGAGGATCAAATCCTCATCATCAGGTAAGGTCTAAAAATAGAGAGGAAAAACGAATGAGCTAATAACTAATAAGTGGGTTTAAACATTTTAATATGAAAGTTGTCAAATATCAAGAACTCACCCGTAATTACTCATCTATTTAAGACTAAGCTAATAGAATTATCCCAGGGTCGGTGTAAAAACAAGTATGCGAGTATTTTTTAAAATACATAAAAAATACATAAAACCCATTTTAGTGCTTGTAGGGTTTTTTAAAAAGTTTTTAAATTTGTTTGTCTTAATTGTTCGTCCGTTCTTGAAATATTTTAATAATTTTATTAATAGTTTTAGACCTACTTTTGTTTATGTGTTTTGACATCAACTTTTTGTTGCAACTATTGTTTTTTTTATATTTTTTATGTATTTTAAAAAATACTCGCATACTTGTTTTTACACCGACCCTGGGATAATTCTATTAGCTTAGTCTTAAATAGATGAGTAATTACGGGTGAGTTCTTGATATTTGACAACTTTCATATTAAAATGTTTAAACCCACTTATTAGTTATTAGCTCATTCGTTTTTCCTCTCTATTTTTAGACCTTACCTGATGATGAGGATTTGATCCTCGAAACCGGTCGTAATAAAATACTCTTGTGAGATTCTAAGGACCACCTTTGTTTGATTTACCTTTTTGAACTTATAACTCACACATGGCTACCACCTTCAACTTTAATGCTAAATTTAAATTTTTCAGTATTTTCGTTTCCAATGAATATCTATAGAAAAATGTTTCGAGGTAGATGTATGTGGAAAATGTATATATTTAGTTTATCCTCTAAACATTTATAGAGGTGCTGCAATAGGTTGTACAAAATAACCGGAAAAAGCCTATAATAACTAGATAGGAAAGTCATGTGTTGGACACATTAGATTTTTTGTTTTTTAATGAGTTTATTAGGGATTTCATTTCATTTTCTGTGACTGGCCCTAAGAATGAGGAATTTTGTAGATAATACCTATTAGGTTTTGGAGTGTTAGGTATTTTAATAACTAGATAGGAAAGTCATGTGTTGGACACATCAGATTTTTAAATTTACGCGCCGCGCCACTAACAAGCGCTGCGAATGTTTTGGTCCAGACATGCTGAGTAAAGGTCTGTCCACATTAGCCTGACAAAGCACGGTCAAGTCACGATTAAAAATCTTTTTGAAATCATTCACAATATCGAGTCATGTCATCGTCATATTCGAGCAGTTTTTCAAAATTTTCCAAAGTACAGCAGGCAATCATGCATAAGTGTTATTTTTAGAGTATTTTAGCTTGTGGCATCGCGATCCTAATTCAATCCTAATCACTTTTTGATTTAAATACATTTTTTGATTTAAATACTTTGATTTTAAATCTTTTAAAAAAAATGATTTTTGATTTATGATTTAAATCTTTCTTAAAAGTATCTTTGATTTTTTATTTAAAAATTAAGATATGAATCTTTTTAAAACCCTAAGAGAGAAAGCCCACTCACGCGCATTTATTTTATTACATAAGGATTTACGTCAACACAAAGAAAGTTCTTCAAATATTTCATTTCATTTGATGAACTGCTAGCGCAGATTCCCGAACAAATATTTTTTTCGCTATTTTATTTCAATTAACTGTTCGATATTTGAGGTAGGTCTTGAATATCGGATATAAATTCATTTATATCAATACAACTGTCGGAAATTTTTTCACTGGAACTGTCGAAAAGTTAACAGGAAACTCCAACCCTCAACTGGCGTTTCGCACGCGACTTGACGTTTGTATGAGTGATGCTCCATATGAATCCATGATAAAGCTGGCCGCGTGCGGCAGGAAAATCGCGGGCTTGTCATTTCTAATTTTCAGCCGCGTACGACCACGCGACAGAACCGCGTTAATGGACTTTGAGTCATTTAAAAACATCTAAAGTATTGCCGCGCGCGATGCCTAGCGATCAGTCGCGCGTCGCATGAGTGGGCTTTCCCTCTTATTCGTCAAAATCGTTATCAACCTGTCTATTCCTGAATAATAATCTAGCTAGCATGTCAGTAGGGTTGAATCAGAAATCCGGGAGAAAAGAAAAACAAAACATAGTAAAGTGTAACAAATAATTGCAATGACTAAAGATTATTCTTAAGGAGGTCTTTTCGCCACCAATGGTAAATAAAAAAATATCAGATTATGACTAAAATTAATTTTTTTCTAATAGTAGAAGTCCTTATTTATCTAATAGTGAACGTTTTAACTATACCTTACCGTGCTAATTTTTAAATTTTTTTTTTTTAATGTGAGTATTTGTACAGTGTCTTACGAGAAAGTCAGACCTCAACAACAATTCTCGAATTATACTATTATTTATTGAAAAATAAGGTTTTTGAAAAATTTAGGTTTTGTTTTTTTACAATGGAATTTATTGATAAATTAATATTAAAAAATCACAAAAAATTTCAAGTAACCTAGCTTAAAATGGAGTCAAAACATTTGGCAACGGTGCGTAGCGCGCGAATTTCAGACCATTGAATATATTCAATGTAAACTTTAACGCAATTATGTTTTTCATTTATATTTATTAATTTATTTAGTTTTACCAAATTTTTTTATTTTATAATTGAAAATATCACAATAAATGAAAAATATCAGCTTATTAGAGTACTATCTAATTATTTATTTATTTATCATAATGAGATATACTTACACATTATTTATTATAATTTTTTTTATTATTTAAATAAAATTACGACACAAATGAGTAAATTGAGAACAATTTTTTTATGAATAGTGTAAATTTAATTATTCAGTCATAATCTAATATTTTTATTTAACATTGGTGGCGAAAGGACCTCCTTAAGTATGAAATTTTACAATATTTTTGACCCAATATTTTTTTTGTAAAGTTGTATTTTTTACACCGCAAGCAGCTGGAAATACTTTTTCATTATCGATATAATCCTAAAACTCTTTACATATGTATTTTAAATGTATGCACACTTTTATTTCAGATTTGACATGAGTTGCATTAAGACGATTATGACTTTTTGACCAGTTCAATAAACACGCTTGGCATAGGTAGAGCGAATTAATTAATTTTTTTATTTCTTTGCCTGATTCATCCACACATTTTTCAAAAAAATTAACCCAAACGCGCCTACTTTGGTTATTTATTTACTCGCAATAACTTCACGTTGGGAGAAGAACTCTTTTAATTCAGCCCACTCAATTTCATTATTCATAGCCGGGAGATTTTGAAAATGAAATGCATTTTTCCGGGAGAGTCTCCTAAGTACAAAAAAAATATATTTTTAAAGAGTCTGATGTAAATGATTTAAATTGTAAAAAAGATTTTTGATTTCAATCTTTCTTTTTAAAAAATCGATCTTTGATTTAAATCATTTGTTCAACTGCAAACGATTTATGATCTTTGATTTAAATCGTTTTTAAAATGATTTTAAACAGCTCTGTCGACTGTTAGTGATTATAACGTAATAGTCACTTAACCAAAGTGGCGATATTAGTTTCTGTCACTATAATGCTACTTGGGTACCTGCTTACATGAATTTTTATTTAGTATGAATTATTAAATGTCTCTGCAAGTAAGATTTCCGTTGAAAATGTTTAGAACAAATGTCACACTTAAATGCTTTTATACCACTGTGAATTATTAAATGTGCATTTAAAGAAGATTTATCCTTAAATTCTTTAGAACAAACGTCACACTTGAAGACCGTTTCACTACTATGTTTTAATAAATGTTTCTTTGCGAAATATTTATCATTAAATCGTTTAGAACAAATATCACACTTGAATGGTTTTTTATCACTGTGAATTAATAAATGCCTCTGTAAATTAGACTTATCATTAAAGGCTTTAGAACAAATATCGCACTTAAATGGTTTTTCACCGGTGTGAAATATTAAATGTCCCTGTAAATAAGATTTCTTAGTAAATGTTTTTGAACAAAAGTCACACTTGAATGGTTTATTATCACTGTGAAGTAATAAATGTCTCTGTAAGCAAGATTTATCATAAAATGCTTTAGAACAAATGTCACACTTAAATGGCTCTTCTCCACTGTGAATTATTAAATGTTTCTGTAAGCTAGAGTTATGAGTAAATTCTTTGGAACAAATTTCACACTTGAATCGTTTTTCATCACTGTGAATCATTAAATGTTGCCGTAAGGTAGAATTATCATTAAAATCTTTAAAGCAAATATTACATTTGAAAGGTCTTGTACCACTGTGAATTAGTAAATGTCTGTTTAAGCTAGAGTTACGAGTAAAATGTTTGGAACAAATTTCACACTTATATCGTTTTTCATCAATGTGAATTATTAAATGTTGTCGTAAGGTAGAATTATCATTAAAATCTTTAGAGCAAATATTACACTTGAAAGGTCTTTTACCACTGTGAATTATTAAATGTTTCCTTAAGGTAGAGTTATTAGTAAATTCTATGGAACAAATGTCACACTTAAATTGTTTTTCAACATTGTGAATCGTTAAATGTTGTCGTAAGGTAGATTTATCCGTAAAATCGTTAAAGCAAATATTACACTTGAAAGGTCTTTTACCACTGTGAATTATTAAATGTCTGCGTAAGTTAGATTTAAAATTAAAACTTTTAGAACAAATATCGCACTTGAATGGTTTTTCACCGTTGTGAATTATTAAATGTTGTCGTAAGGTAGAATTATCATTAAAATCTTTAAAGCAAATATTACACTTGAAAGGTCTTTTACCACTGTGAATTATTAAATGTTTCTTTAAGCTAGATTTATGAGTAAATTCTCTAGAACAAATGTCACACTTAAATTGTTTTTTACTATTGTGTATCATTAAATGTTGTCGTAAGTTAGATTCGTCCTTAAAATCTTTAAAGCAAATATTACACTTGAAAGGTCTTTTACCACTGTGAATTATTAAATGTCTGCGTAAGTTATATTTAAATTTAAAACTTTTAGAACAAATATCGCACTTGAATGCTTTTTCACCTTTGTGAATTATTAAATGTACCTGTAAGCGAGCTACCTTAGTAAATTTTTTGGAACAAATGGCACACTCGAATGGTTTTTTACATCTGTCAATTATTAAATGTTCCTTTAGGGTAGATTTATCATTGAATCGATTAAAACAAATGTTACATTTAAATAATTTTTCGTTAATGTGAATTTTTAAATGTTGCTGTAAGTTACTGCGATGTTTGGTTCTATTTTTCACTATATGAGTAGAAAAATGTTGAAAAACTTCATTTCTTTGCATTAATTTTCCACAAAACTGACAAACCACGCAGGGTTTCTCAAAATGTCCATCAATATGAGTAGATCTTGACTTGGAAGAAGGAAAATCTGCAAATTAAAAAAAAAATGTTTGGTATTGTAAGACTAATAGACCAGGGTCGATAATTTTGAAAATGGTAAAAAGTGAAAAAAAATTATAGTAGGATGAAACCCGTTAAAAAAGGACGAGAATATAACAAAAATGAAAAGAAAAATAATTTACGGGCGATCTGAGGTCGGGAAGTGGAAGGGGGTGAGTTTTTAAGGGAAAAAAACAGTGTATCCCGATTTCTGGCAAAACTACAAGTCCTATGGAAAAAAATTAAATAAGAAAGTTGTAGGTAATAAAGAGACCTACAACTTTTCTGATTACACTTTTTTCACATGACCTCAAAATTTATGTGAAAAAATCAAGTTTTTTTTTACTTTCCTATCTGTATACAGATATAAGGAAAGTATATAGGAATCATGATTTTTTTCGACCTCGAGTTTTCGACGGATTTTTACGTTTTGAGGTCCCCTGAATCCGTTTTGACTATTTTCGCGATGATGTCTGTGTGTGTGTGTGCGTGTGTGTGCGCGTGTGTCTGTCTGTGTGTGTCTGTATGTCGCATAACTCATGAACCGATACACAGAAAAAGACCAAATTTTAAACTTAAGCTTTATTCCAGCGTCTAATCAACTGATTAGATTTTGGGCAGAGTCGGAACATCTGGGGGGGTACTTTATTGGTGGTCATTTTTATATTTTATAGAATATATCTGTTATTTACGTTTGGAGAAGAAAATTCTTTAAATAAAAGTTACTTATAATATAATTATCTATAATTTTCCTAAAATGGTCCGTATTCGAGAAATTTGACAAAATGTAAAAAACATATTTTTTTATAAAAACTGTTCAAATAAAAGTTGTTTGTAATATGATTCTCTATAATTTTTATTCTATACATATTTTTTTTAAAATGGACCGTATTCGAGATATTTGAGAAAATGTGTAAATTTCGAATTTTGAAGAAAACTCAAAAGCGGATAAAGAAAAAATCATTAAATTTTAAACTTAAGGTTTATTTCGGCCTGACGTGAAATTATTAGATTTTGGATAAAGTCGGAACATCTAGGGGGGTACTTTATGGGAGGCCGTTTTTATATTTTATGGAATATATCTGTTATTTATGTTTGGAGAAGAAAATTGTTCGAATAAAAGTTACTTCTAATATTATTATCTATAATTTTTGTATAATGTCAAAATTTCCTGAAATGGTCCGTATTCGAGGAATTTGACAAAATGTGCAAAATTCTGATTTTTATGAAAATTGTTGAACTAAAAGTTGTTTGCGATATCGATCTCTATAATTTTTGTTTATACATGATTTTTATAAAATGGACCGTAATGGAAAAGTGCTAAATTTAAATTTTTCAGTATTTTCGTTTTCAATGAATATCTATAGAAAATGGTTCGAGGTAGATGTATGTGGACAATGTATATATTTACTTTATCCTCTAAAATTTATAGAGATGCTGCAATAGGTTGTACAAAATAACCGGAAAAAGCCTATAATAACTAGATAGGAAAGTCATGTGTTGGACACATCAGATTTTTTATTTTTATCTTATGCAAAAAGTTTTTTTCTCGAAATTTGGTGAAAACTTACTTTTTTATGTCCTAAAGACACTGTATTTTTTTTTGACTTGAAATATTTATTTTTTCACCTTATTTTGATTTAATATCGAAAAAACACCCTAACACAATTTGGTAAGCCGTTTTTAAAAAAATGCCAATTTCAAAAACACCCTATAACTCGGTATAAAGGACGCAAGACCCATACTATATGGGTTTTTTGTGATCCCTGGATAACCTTTATATAGGGTTGAAATATTTCCCTTTTCCAATGAAACACCCTGTATTTTTTAATAAAATAAAGCACCTTTTATTTAAAAGCTTAAAATAAAAATATTTTATAAGCAGAAATGTGGACTATTTACATACATGGACCTTATTTTGACCACCTATGGATGTCCAAAAGTGTCGCCAGTGGATATGCACTGGACGTCCATTCGACATAAAGTGGACCAAAATTGAACGTTCAGTGGGCATCCACAATGTATGTACATCATGGATGTCCATCGGATGAACACGTGTTACACGGGCATGAATTTTTATTTATTATGAATTTTAAAATGTTTCAGCAAGGTAGATTTTCGTGGAAATTTTTTAGAACAAATGTAACAACTGAATGGTTTCTCACCGCTGTGAATTATTAAATGGCCATTTAAATGACTTTTCTGGGTAAATGTTTTGGAACAAATGTCACATTTGAATGGTTTTTTACCACTGTGAATTATTAAATGTCTCTTTAAGGAAGATTTATGAATAAATCCCTTAGAACAAATGTCACACTTGAAAGCTTTGGAGGGTTTTTCATTACTATGGATATTTAAATGTCTTTTTAACGTATAATTTTCAGTAAATCGTTTAGAACAAATGTCACACTTAAATGATTTTTTACCACCGTGAATTAATAAATGTTTCTGTAAGTAAGATTTATAATTAAAACGTCTGGAACATATGTCACATTTAAATGGTTTTTTATCACTGTGAATTGTTAAATGAGTCCTTAAGTAAGATTTTCGAGAAAATTCTTTGGAACAAATGTCACAATTAAATTTTTTTTCGCCAATATGAAATATTAAATGTTGCCGTAAGTTATATTTTTGATTAAATCTTTTAGAACAAACGTCGCACTTAAATATTTTATTACTACTGTGAATTATTAAATGCCCCTCTAAAGAAGATTTATCAATAAATCCCTTAGAACAAATGTCACACTTGAAAGCCTTGACGGGTCTTTCTTTACTATGGATATTTAAATGTCTTTTTAACGTAGATTTTTCAATAAATCGTTTAGAACAAATGTCACACTTAAATGATTTTTCGACACCGTGAATTTTTAAATGTTTCTGTAAGTTATACTTATTATTAAAACGTCTGGAACATTTGTCACATTTGAAAGGTTTTTTACCACTGTGAATTATTAAATGAGTCCGTAAGTGAGATTTTTGATTAAATCTTTTAAAACAAACGTCACACTTAAATGGTTTTTTACCACTATGGATTATTAAATGTCTTTGTAAGGTACATTTGTGTTTAAATCTTTTAGAACAAATGTCACACTTAAATATTTTCTCACAATCGTGAATTATTAAAGGTTTCTGTAAGTTATATTTTAGATTAAGTATTTTTTGCTTCGACTTGTTACAAGAAAGATTGTATTTCAAAGATTTGTCTTCAAATTGAATTTTAGTTCTATTTTTTACTACGTGAATCAAAAAATGATTAAAAAATTCAATTTTTGTCATTAATTTTCCACAAAACTGACAAACTACGTAGCGATTTTCAAAATGTCCATCAATATGAGACGACCTTGACTTAGAAGAAGGAAAATCTGCAAATTAAAAAAAAATAATTTTCAGAATTTGATTGTATGACTTATTAAATTGTATATGATATTGTCTATATTTTTAATTTTACTTATTTTTTGGACTTTCACACATTAAAACATTCTATTTTCAATTTAAAATAAAAAAAGTTTCATTTGTTTTATTCTTCCAAATTTATTTATTATAAAAATATGCACTTTTAATAGATATCAACTTAAATGATGCAAAAAACGATTGTATCGTAACGAAAGGTAAAAAACCCAAATAGGGTTTATAATAGCTGTAAGAATATTCTTAAAGCAAATGTTTATAAGAGAATAAGATTTATAATTTTACTTGTAGGAATTGGGCACCAAATTATACATCAAAAAAGTTATTAGTTCCCTTATAAATGCTTTATTAATGTGTCGCAAAATAGAATAAATCTTATTTGTAGATACTTACAAGGGTTTAATAAAGCAATCTCAAATAGTATTTTAAAGACAAATTTATAGTTACTCTATTTGCAATCAAATTTTATTGGTTACGTAGACACAACCAAAACTCTAACTATAGTCAAATACCACTATTGTAGATAGTGATTCATGTTGTAAAGAAATTTTATAGGCCAATCAAATTAGACGTTTACCCTGTAGAAAAAAGTTATTTTTAATAGTTGTTGATTTTTTGAATACCGACAAAAGAAGAAATATTCAGTATTAATTAATAAACAAATTAGTGGGGTATTACAAAATTTATTTAATCTCTCACAAATTTACAAAAAACTTCTTCTTCTTCTACTAAAACCTTTTTCTTCTACTCACTCTTCAAACACTATACGTTCAGATAGTTTCAAAAAAATTGAAAAAATCGCTATCTTTATAAATTTTTTGAATAACTAATTCATTTGTTTATTATTTACCTCCAGAACAGATATCATTTTGTTGAAATAATTTTAATAATTTGACTGGTCCATTTTTAAACTGTTCAAACGTTTTTCAAACGATTGGTAAATTGGAACGTTGCCCAGCGTTTAGTTTGCATCTTTATCTAACGGTAGATAATATCCGAGATCCACACTGTCGTCGCAGATTAAATCGACGTTATTGGCAACAACGCATTTGAATCTTGCTTGGATGTTATCGTTGAAGCGATGTCATAGGCGCGCTGATAGGGATTTCATCAGCAGAGACCAGAATTGTTTTCAGATATTCTTTTAAAAATCCAACCAGGATCTGTTATTGTTATAGATAACGCTCCATACCACAGCCGGCGTGTAAAACAGTTACCAACCACCAAATGGAGAAAAGCCCAGATTGCAGATTGGCTTACCAAGAAAAATATTAAATTCAATGAACCGATTTTAAAAATCGAGTTACTAAACCTAGTACGGTGTCATAAAGATAAATATGTCAAATATGTATTAGATGTTGAATTATTATTACTATTACTATCATCTCAAAAGACTATTACTTACAGTTTACAACAGGGATTATGTAAAAAATATACGAGCCTGTCTCAGTGAAGTTGTCCCCCCACAAAACATGATATTTGTGAATTTATCTGAGGACAAATTAAAATTTTGTTTAAATTGTAATATTTTTGGTTTGTTTAAATGTTTATGGAAAGACCAGCGTGGCTATTTTTAAAGAGTTTGTATTTCGAAATTGTTTTATTTGTAAAATGATTTGTGTTTGGCAAAATACATGATGGAGACAACTTAAGTTGGTTTATCGGCGTCAATAAAATCAAGGCAGGCTTTGTAAAACAAATGATAATATTTGACTTTGCTAAAGGGCCCCACTCACCTCGTTCTTCTTTGCCGTTTTTAACCGATGGCAGTGGAAAAAATCGTGAAAAAAGAAAAGCTCGAAGAAAATGGACAAAAGACTGGCTACTTAAACGCAGTACACGGTCACAAACAAATTTACTGGAGGAGCTAAGATTGGAGCCTGGTGATTGGCACAATTACTTGAGGATGGACTGAAGTTTTCTGTTATTATTTCACCGCAGGCACTAGGACGCATAATACACGAAACCTGCCAAGCTCGATAAACTCTAATAAAAAATCTCTGTTCCACTGCTTAATATCCGACATTTTTATTGTAAATAATAATAAACAACAAAAACATGCTGAACGTCACTGCTACTGATAAGTGCCCGACCAGTCAAACTGTTGAGAACACACACCTCGTGTTTACTCGAACGGTTGGCACGATAACCGTCAAAAATCAAGACTCGCCTGAAATTTTGGAACGACGTTCATAAACGACGTTCTTGCCCATACACCTCGTTTTTGTGACATTTTTACCCTGACGTTTTTAACCGTCGGTTAAAAACGGCGGAGAAGAACGAAGTGAGTGGGGCCCTTTAGAAGCCGATTTTGACGTTTTAATTAACTTTCTTACATTGGTGGTGTTGTTGTTAACAACTAAAAATGGCTCGTGTTAAAGCTGTTTCTGACGAAATAAGGAAAGCGATAATTCAGTTGCATTTGAAGAGCCAAACTTCTTCCCAAATCGCAGACAGTGTTAATAAATCGAGATATACAGTTCGAAATATTATTAAACTGTACAAAACAACTGTATATGTGGCTCAAAACCCGAGAACTGGAAATTATCCGCAATATTCCAATCTCAAATTAAGAGCTTTAAAAAGGATTATCAAGCAAAATCGGCGGGCTAATTATAACAAATTGAGAATATTATGAAATCAGGCAACGGGAAAAACATTTTCCAAGCAATTTGTCACAGAGATGCCAAAAAAACTGAGATTTAAAACTTCTTGTTTTTAATTCAATAATTCATAGGAAAAAGAGAAGTCCTTACTAACAACGTTTCAGAAGAAATATAGACTAGCGTGGGCAAAGGAACATCAGTTATGGTCTCCACACCAACAGAACTCTATTATTTGGAATGATGAAGCCAGATTTAAAGTTTGCATTGTTGATTGTAGGAGTCGTGTCCTAAGAACAAAAGAAGAAGTGTTTCAGAATGACTGTCTTAGAAAGAAAGTTAAGTTTCCGGCTTCTGTTATGATATGGGGAGCCATGTGAGCTTAAGAAGTGGGAAACTTACACTTTGTGGAAGGTATTATGAATAACTGATAAGTACATTAATGGGCTTCAAAATAACTTAAAATCCCAAATTGAAAAAATTTCACTCTATATCCTTTACTAGGAAGATCAACAGGATTAATTATCAATAGTGCACCAGTGTCCCAAGTTGCATCCATTCGAGATCTGGGTGTTATTATGGAGTCCAAGCTCTCATTTGTCAATTACATTGACACAATAGTACCCAGAGCACTTGGTATGCTTGGGTTTATAAAGAGGAACACATCAGACTTTACAAGTATTAATGGTTATTGTACTGTAGTCTTGTTAGGACTTTGCTAGAATATTGCTCTTCAGTCTGGAACCCCCATTATACTTGTCACATTCATAGATTAGAACAGGTTCAGAGAAAATTTCTTCGCTACTTAGCATTTAAATCAAATATTCCATGGATATATGACTATTCCTATGAATTTACAGAGATGCAAGAGACATGTTCCTTACCAACTTTGAGAAGAAGAAGAAGAAGAGATCAGGCAGATCTGAAATTATTTTTTAAGCTCATTAATTATATGGTTGACTGCCCTACATTGATTTCAAGCATGTTGTTGGCAGTCCCAACTAGACGCACAAGATCAATAAACAGTCTTCATCAGCCCTACATGAGAACTAATAATGGCCTCAATTCATTGATGCCTAGAGTTTCACGAAGCGCTAATGCTTGTGCTGATAGTCTTGAATTTTTTAATTCAATCTTTTCTAATTTTGTGAGGGTGTTAAAACTTACTGTGACTTAAATTCCCTAGTCTTAATATTAGTTGTTTCGATTTTGTACATGTTAATATATTTATGATTTTTGCTGTTAGTTTATTTATAGTTTATCATTATGTCATATTATTTAAATTGACTATATTTGAGTTTTTTTTTTGTTTTTATTTGTACTGAAAGTGGGCAAGGCCCGTGAATAAATAAATTACAGGAGTGAGTAAATAAATAAGTAAGTAGTAGGTAATAATTTTTTTTTTTTTAATATTTGAGAAAATTGACATGTTAAGGTATGAAGTCGAAAATTTAAATACAGAATGTATAAAAAGTAACTTAACTTGTTAATATTTAGAATCAAGTTTGGTTTACAAAAAGTTTTATGAAATCAAGTTATCAGTATAAGTTAATAAGAAATATACTGGGTTGACCATTATTCAGAAATAATGAAAAAATATATTTTTTAAATAGTTTTTCGTATGTGCTCTATTAAATTTCAAATAAAAATATTAAAATTCAAAATCCTTTCATTAGTCTATCCAACTGCCTAACCACTTGAGGAAAGGAAGCATGTCCTTTTCATATATCACTGGTTTCACCCAGTGTTTACTGTAGTGGGTGAGGGTGTGAGTCAGATGAGGGTAACTAACTCTTATGGTGGAGGTGGAAAAAGAAAAAAGATATATTGATGTATATTTTAAATGAGTTGCAGTGTTCTGGGCCAAATCTTACCCTACCTGCTTATAACTGACAAAGATAAAGTTATTTTAGAGGAGTTGCAGCTGAATCACTGAAAGCACCCAGACATCATGGCTGACCCAGTAAAAACTGAAAGTTTAAACACTCTTTGATAACACATATTAATTAAATTTAAAAGTTTTCAAAAAGTACTACAATTTGATCAAAATGGATACATAAATTGCCAAATTGTGATTGGAAATCAAAAGTTAAAAAGTTTTTTAGGAAAAAAATCGAAATAAATTAATAAAAGTAGTACCTAATGCTTTTTAAAGTATTTGGAAATGCTATGCCAAAAATAAAATACTTTTTCTCACAACAAAGATAAAGATATTTTAGAGGAATTGCAGCTGAATCACTGAAAGCACCCAGGGGGTGACGTCACAGCTGACCCAGTAGAAACTGAAAGTTTAAACACTCTTTGATAACACATATTAATTAAATTTAAAAGTTTTCAAAAAATAATACAATTTAATAAAAATGGATACATAAATTGTCAAATTGTGGCTGGAAATCAAAAATTTAAGTAGTTTTTTTAGTAGAAAAATGAAATAGAATTATAAAAGTAATGCTTTTTAAAGTATTTAGAATTGCTATTCCAAAAATAAGCTACTTTTTCTCACTTTGTTTTGCGATCTACGAATTTTTGTTACAAAAGAGAATTTTTATGGATTTGAAGCTCGATAGTGTTATCAATTGTCCTATATTTTATAAAGTACAGGCACTTTAAAAATTCGCAACATAGCTATAGAAAATAATAGAAATGTATTTTAAGAAAAATTAAGTTACATAAAAAAGGTATATTTCTTGTTTAATACACAATATTTTTATAATAACTATAGTTATTTTGGTTTTGCTGTAATTAATTAGATCAAAAATAGTAAGTAGTATTATTTTCATTAGGAATCTAAGCATGTGAAAATAATGAAAATTGTTTACCAATACCTCATTCTCTACTTATACCTTTCAAGTACCTACAGATTCTAGTAAAAAATAATGAATTTTTTACAAAAAGCTGGTAAATAGTAAATCATAAAGGAACTTACTGCGCTGACATATAGGGCACATGTATCTCTTTTTCTTTAAAATAACTTCAGAGGTATTTTTTAAGGGCTTGCAGCTACTCGGATGTTCCAAATCGTAATAGTCGGGATTATCAGTATTTTCACTTTTCAAAGTCGGTAAATCTATATCCGAAGTGAGCAGTTCACTCTCAGTTTTTGGTTCTATATTATATTCACCAACTTCTTGCTTGATTGTCATTTTAACATCCTTGGTGTTCTCTTGTTTAATAGTTTTAACAAAAATATGCCCGTTTTCACAAACCTTATCATGGTCAATTTTTATTGGCAAATCAGAACTTTGTTCGAAATTAGGTGTTGATAAATGTATACTTTGTTCCAATTTAGGGGTTTCAAATTCTATAATTTCTTGTTTAATTTCAACCTGTGCGAATTGTTTCGACGTTTTAGATTCAAAAACATTTAATGTAGTAACACTATCGGTAAGTCCAATACCATGTTCGATTTTAGACTGTGGTTTCTGTCTTGTTTGAGCAATTTCTGGCTCTCTTTTGATACACTCCTCAGGAAGATAGGAAGTTTCTTGTTTAATGTCCATCGTTATCGTTTAAACTTTTATACAATTTATCCAAAGTGGTAATAATTATTTTATTTTTAACGTTAACAATACCTATACAGTACACATAAAAATATGATACGGTAAAATTACTAAAATTAGGCATATAGGCATCCCAAATATCCCAACAACCTGTCAAAATACTAACACAAATGGGAACTGACAGTTTATGTTATGGCAACCCTGTGGCCTGCTGTCATTGACAGGGTCAATGATACAGATAAAAGTTATATAGACAGTCGTTTGCGAGCAGCCATATTGCCTTGCAAGTGATCATTAATCAGAATCAGTTTAGCAAATATCTGTTTTAAAACCAATTGTCAGCCTTTGGATATAGTAAAAAAAATTATTACCTACATTTTTATTTCAAGGCACAGTCTTATGTTTAATTTGAAAAACATGAATGTTCAATCTATAGAATTATCTACAGCATTGACTCGGTCAAATCACCAGCACAACGTTGCCATTAAAATCTGTTTAGATTTTCGATATTTTCATCGATGGTTTTTTTATCTGGGATATACTTATTAATCCAGTAACTGAAGGGTCAAACCTGTAGAAAATTCGCTGATGAGTTCTCACATAGCGCAATTTGTAGGTCATCGCAGGTGTTTTTAAACGAGAAAATCCTTAATACGTTCTTGGTACCGGAAGGGGCTGAAAATGGACCCCTAAACTCTGAAAAAGGGGTTTCCCGCTAATATCTGGCTAAATATGCCAATTAGAGAATTTTTGTTCAGACAAAAAATGAAGACCAGCTCCTTATCTACAAAAATGGCCCTTATCATTTTCTTCGAAAATTCAATAGTTTTCGAGATAATGGCACTCAAAAGTCCCCTCATTTCAGCTGCTACTCTACCTACAGGAACTCCGATTTTTATGAATTAACGAGTAAGCGGGCGGACGAATTGTTCTATATCTCGGGAAAAAATTGATATTTTTTGATGATTCAAAGTTCATCGCAATGGGAAAACCCGTAGCTAAAATTCCATGTGACTTGAAGTCAGTTCGTATTTGCCAAAAATATTTAAAAAAGCGGTCAAAGTTTTTTTTAACAATATTTAGAGACTGCTTCATTAATTTATTCATATTTTCTTTAAAAATGGTCATTTATTCTAATTTTGTCTTTATAATCGGATCTTGGGGGGTCTTGAATGATCTCAGAATTTTTTTTGTAATACTTTGCTTGCGTTTTAATAAATAAAGAGCGAGGAACAAGAAATGGCCGGTTTTCACTCGTGTGATCAATTTTCGTCATTTCTTGAAAATTATTAGACTATTAAAAATAAAAAAATATATTCGAAAAGTAGACTATCTAAGCTTTAAAACGATGTGCATTGGAAATCAATATAACGGATCATAACATTATAATTCGCGCTTGTTCCGAAGATTCTATGGAACTCCGAAATCGGCTAAAACATGTAAATAAATAAATCAATTTTGTATTAAAATGCAAGAAATGTATTACATACTGACAGTATTCATCGATATCACAAGAAGAATTAACTGCCAAAAAACCCGAACGCAAAATATTTTGATTTTTGTTCCGCATAAATCTAGTTACAACACAACTAAAACGTTAGTAAACGCTCTATCGTCCAAAAGACAACACGTGTTTTATCCTGGGAGCTTATTGTAAAGTGGCAAAAATGTTAATGTAAGTTAATCAAAGTATGTGTCCATGGCCTCTAAAGTTAAGTGTATAAAGTGTTACATACTGATTAAAATTCTCAAATCTGAGGTAGTTTCTTTCATGTACCATTTTTGATTTGTTATTTTTTTGCTTCTGCTTTGTTTATATTCAACTCGAACTGAACGTGAACTGAACATATAGTTTATAAATCTAGCTTAACGCTAACATACATTTACAATATCTGAATCTTAAGGAGTAGAAATTTTGAGGGAAGAATGAGACAAAAATACAAATTTTCTGTGTTGCAGATAAAGAGGGAAAACCGGTTTTCTACTCCCTCGAATTCAATAAAAAAGCTATCATAATTATAAATATTTAGAAACAATTTTTATTATTATCCCATCATTTGTCAATACAAATTCTTAATAAACAAAAGTATATGGTATCTACTCGTATTTCAAATATTTCAGTGCATTTGAGCATTTTTTTGGTGATTCCCCTACATAGAGCACGATAGCGGTTCATTCTATCTACTTCATTCTGTGTTGCTTAAGAATGTATATCTACACTTTATGCATATTTATTAATTTCATACTTAAATCAAAGAGAATCTTAAATTAAATGGATATTTAATCAAACTGCATAAATTATTTAAGTTATAATTTATTCGAAACAAAAGTATCTTTTATTGGTTTAAAAGTTAGTTATTAGATTAACGAAAATTCGTTGCCCACATCAAGATACTCAGGTGTGCCTTAATCACACCAGCGATAGCGAATTGCTGATATGCTGATGTCGATGACGACGACATGACATTAGACCGGACAGACGCCATTGCATTGCATTATTGTTATTTATCTCCTTGTTGCAAGTAGATAAAAGTGTAATTAATAAAAAGGTGTGATAATAGTGATTTAAAAAATATATAGAGCTACTATATTTCTTTAATATGCAGAGAAATCAGCATAATGATAATAAAAATCCTAGAAATGGTGGTGGAAGAAATATTAGAAGTGAAGGTAGGATATATTTAGAATTTTAGTTTGATGGTTGAATTAGGTAAATAATAATTTAGATTTGTTTGTTTAGGCTTAGTGGAAATATTGTAGATATAATACGGGTAAAAATCACAAAGCAGAACCTCGCATAATTGTGTTGAATAAGTATTAATAACGAATTAAGGGATAGGGACAATATGAACCAGGAAAGGTGGAACTGTTTTGTAGGGTATTATAGGTAGTAAGCATAAGTTGTATTATGTAAAAATTTCAATCTAATATAGTTCTAATATACTTCATAAAACCATGACTAGTTTCGGACGTTTAGATAACTTTATCTGCCGGCACACCCACAACCAAATTATTTTTATTGAAAATTTATGACTATTGAAACCAGGTAGGTAGGTATAAATTTAAAAAAAAAGAAGTAAAAAACTTAAAAAGTATTGAATAAGTATAAATTTCCTGAGTACCTAATGTGTTGTAGTTGAAGGGTCTGGAAATGCGCCTGTGCGGCAGTGTTGCCAGGCCCTGTCAATCGAAAATCTGTAGAATTATAGAGAAACATCGGTAGATCTCAGCAGAAAACGGTAGATTTCAAAAATCAAACGAAATTTGTAGAAAACAAAGTTTTTAATACTAAAAAGTAACAAAAAAAATCTAAAACACATTAACATTTTTAAAAAAGAAAAACTTAAAAATTAAATTTTAATCGTAGAAAATAAACAAAACCCATTATATAATTAATATTTTTAAAAGAAATAATAAAGGGACATTTTTTACAAAATTTTAATATTAGAAAACTAACTGCAAACTGGAAAACTATCGAATTAGGAATTATCTTTTACTTTTTAAAATTCCCCTATTTATAACTTCGTTGCTTGTGATTCCCCGATCCCCGATTGCTATTGTATGTTCATAATACGGTAAAGAATGGTGGAAAGTCTATAGTTTGTTTTACTTTCAATGCATAATATTTTAATTAGTGATATTTAACAAATATTTAAAAGTTAAGGACTTTCCACCATTTTTTATAGTATTTAGAAGCTCTAACGCAAAATACATTCTTTTATTTTTGTGAATGTGAATATTTGTATAATCAAAGAATATTTGAAAAATCGGTAGATTGCCTAAAAAATCGGTATATCGGTAGATCTACCGATTAATCGGTAGCAATGGCATCACTGCTGTGCGCATCATTCCTTTTCCAGCTAGTTCTTCCAGTTGGAATCGTTACATAGTTGCCAGGTTATATTTAATTATTTGGAACCAGGGAATAAGCAGATTGAAATAACTATTTTTCTTTTAAAAGCGTTATCCATGTGCTAAAATTGACTTAAAGTAATTCCAAGATTCCAGGCCTATTATTTAATATTTTTTTATGAAATTTGGCATGCATATTTATGGAGTTGGGCATAATGGGGCTACTGAGTCCAAATTTTGATGTATAAAAAAAGCATTTTTAATATATATATCAACAAAGCAAAATGTAAAAAAAATGAGTCTGTAGCCGTATTTTTAATTAAAAAATATAATGTTTATTTTAATTATTTTTGTTTCTACAAAGCCCTTTTTTTTGTAAACCTGAAAATACTAAAAATCGAAAAATGTATTTAGATTTACCCCAGATAACTACTTAGCAACGTCGCACTGATATTGACCTTGTCTCCAGGATCGGCTTGCGTTTAACCTCTAACCAGATAGGTTAAATTTTCGTAACGCTGCTGCAGATTTGACGTTTCCGAGACGCTTACTTGCATATTATGTAAAAACTACTAAAATTTTTTTTTAGTTCTTTATTATAAACGCTTTTATTTATCAATTGACCTTAATAATTATGTACCTATAGATATTTATTAAATTGAAAAATAATTTCATAAAATATTTTATTAAAAATTTCTACAAAAAAGATACCTATAGGAAAACAAAAAAATTCATAAACATAAACCTATATCAGTCTAAAAAATATTTTGGCAAAAGGCAAAATAATCACAAGGGTGATAAACTGTTGACCAAAACTAGTTGAAACGCGTTAAAAATGCGAATTATGCCTCCCGATTGACCGGTGGACGGGAAATACTGAATACGTCTCACAACCACACAGGATTCGGAGGATATATATCATGATATTAATCATGATATTTATACCTTGATATATATCTGATATATTCGATAATTTTATTTCTTTAATTAAAAATGTTTTCCACCATTCTGAACATCCGAAAATGTCAATACGCCCTTGAATAAAAATATAATAATTAGCGATTTATATGTGTTTGTGTTAAAATATTAATGTTAATAAAATAATGATAAAATGTTTTTTTTTATTAATTATTTTTGTTTTTTCTTTTTAATCTGAGATTAAATAAACATTTTTGTTGTTTAGAATATAGGTTTTTGCTTATATATTTGTGTTAAAATTTAAAATATAGTTTGTGCAAGAAACAATACTGTTTTTTAATGAAATAATTAAATTTTAAAAATGATATATATCGGATATATATCGGACAGTGTTGCCAGTCTAGTACAATTGTACTAGATCTAGTACATTATTTGAGAATCTGGTACTTTAATACACTCAAAGGAAAATCTAGTACTTTTTTCAGCGTATGTTCCATTTGAAGTGTAAAATATATTGTTCAAATATTGCCAGAGAAATTAAAATAGTTGTTAAAAATTGCTTCAGAGATCAAATAGTAGACATTTCTCGAGAGATCAAATATTGTCCAAAAATAGCTGGAGAGGTAAAAAAGGGTGTTAAAATTGGTCGAAGGATAAAATATTATTAGAAATTGCTTGAGGGGTGAAATATTGTTCATAAATTGCTTTAGGGATAAAATACTGTTAAAAATTTAATGAGAGAAGAAAAAAATTTAAAAGTTGTTCGAGAGATCAAATAGAATTATAAATAAAATCGTGTTCAAAAATTGCTCGAGGTAAAGTAGTATTACAAAATGTTAAAACCTTGTTTAAAAATTGCTTGAGAGATAAAATATTGTTGAAAATTTTATTGAGAAATAAAATATTGTTTAAAATTGACTCGAATATTGTACAAACATTGCTCGAGAGATAAAAAAGTTGTTTAAAAATCACTAGAGACATAAAACATTGTTAAAAATTTATCGAGAGTTAAAATATGTACCATTTGTGAATAAGTCGGTAAGTCACAAATTGAAGTTTTTCAGTATGGCCATTTTAAACAACATTTTGATGTTTTTGAAAAACAAATTTTAGGTTAAATTTCTTTTTTTGAAATAGGTTGTTAATTATACAACCAACAATGTAAATAATTATGACCTGTGAAATTATATTACTTAATGGAAAAAATCTGACTTGCCTATTAATTTATTGACCTCAAATGTGTGTGTTTTTGTTGAGTTACTGACTTATTCTAGTATAAATAAACAGGACAAAATTTTTTTAATATTTTTATTTATTCATGAAAAAAGCAAAGTGAACTTATTTCAAATAACATACATTTTGATTGGAAAAGAAAACTAGAAAACGACTGATAATTTAGATAAACCTCTTCCAAATCCGGGGATAGCTATAGTTACCGGTTTTGGCACAAAAAATTGGAGAAATCCAACTATTCACGGAGTCCTCTGAAGTAAACTCATGGAGGAAGCTATTAAGAATTTGAATCACCCATTTATTCACCAAACAGAATAGGAAGAGCACTTTAGATATTTGTAGATATTATATTTTTACTAAAATTTGACTTATCCACTTATTCACGGATGGTACAGAAATATTGTGCAATTTGCTAAAAAGATAAAAAAAAGTAGTTCAACATTCCTCGAGAGATAGAATAATGTTAGAAATTTATCTATAGATAAAATATCATTAAAAATAGCTAAAAAAGGTTTAAAAATTATTCGAGAGATAAAATAGTGTTATAAATTGTTAAAATTTTGCTCAAAAATTGCACGAGAGATCAAATATTGTTCAAAAATAGTTTGAGAGGCTGTTTAAAATTGCTCGAGTGATTAAATAGTGTTAAAAATTGTACAAAAAATATTGCTCGAGAGATAAAAAAGGTTTATAAACTGTTTGAGAGATAAAATATCATCATAAGTTATTAAAATCTTTTTCAAAAATTGCTCGAGAGGTAAAATAATGTCAGAGATTTGTCGAGAGATAAAATATTGTTTAAAATTTTTGTGTTCGTGTTCTCTATAAGCCTTTTTTTGCTCTTTAATGACCACCCTTCATAATTAGAAAATCTGGTAATTTTATAGAATCTAGTACATTTTTATGTAATCTGGTACATTTTTTAGAAAAATCTGGTACATTACAAAAATATATTCTGGCAACACTGATATCGGATATATATCATGTGATATGATATTTATATAAATATCATGATATTTTTGAACCCTGCAACCACATTAATTTTACATTTCTGTTTAGTTCATAGATAAATAGATAGTATTTTTATTTACAAAAAAGTGACAGAGTTTAAAAAAAATTATGTTATTCTTGTTGTTGATAGTGGGGGGGGTTTGGGTGTCAGAGGGTCCTAGCGTCACCATTTCCGCTATATATACATTTGAAACAAAACCACAAATATTTCTACCAGGTCCAGGGCCAGCTTCACATAACAAAAAGGTAATGTTTCTTCGTGATGTGGACTCCTCTGGGTTTTTTATTGAAAAAAACTGAACGAGACAATAATTTCTGGCATAACACAATGCAAAGAAAACTCCATTATTTTTATATGAATTATTGTGTTCTCCTAGAAATATTCGACTCTCGTTTATAAGGGGGGTTAGAAATACAAAACCCTCCTCAAAATGATGCTCAGTAATGAGTAGTATGGATTATAATAAATGTTATATACATATTCATTTTATTTTTTTATAGTACCTATTACATTGTGAGCAAGTAAAGTCCTGTTATGTAAACTAAATATCCTTTATCTGTCGACAATCTCGTACATGCGATTGTCTACATATAAGTAATTTTTTAAATAAATCTATATATTTTATGTTTTTTGGTGCATGCTATTATTTTATATTTTCTGAAATTTGCGGTCATATTTCTACTTTATCATAAAAAAAATCAAGTGATAGCTCGATTAATTTACAATCTACGGTGATGTAAATAATAGTAACATTTAATAATTGCTGATTTTTGTTTTTTCTTGTCATAAAAAATGTCTGACCTACATAGGTACTGAAAAATGTCTAACAACCGTATGCATAGTCGATCGTCAGCGATTCGCCAGAGATTCATTCCGGCGTATCCCCAGCGATTCGCTGGCGATCCGCTGGCGAAAGCCCGAAAAGGTGACGACCCGCTGGCGATTGTCACAGGCATGTCATTTTTCGCAAGTTTTCATGTTCTTTTATAGGGATTATCACCGGCATCTCTCGCATTTTATTATTGATTCATTTCTTAAAACTCAAAAAACAATGAACGAATATCAAAAAAGAACATGGAAAACTTGCGTGAAATGACATGCCGGTGACAATCTCCAGCGAGTCGCCACCTTTTCGGGCTTTCGCCGGCGGATCGCTGGCGATGTGCCGAAATGAATCACTGACGATCGACTAAACATACGGCTGTAAATGTCCGTTTCATACACTACTTATTTACATAATACCTATAGGGTCTGCTTTGGATCTACACCAATTTTTATCATCTCGAGTAATAAGCGACTTTTATACTAAATTTTGCTCTATTAAAAACTAAAACGCACACCCAAATCCGACTTGAATATCTTCTCAAAGAAACATCCTACAGACATCGAGCGCGCGACGTTGCCAAATTGGTCTGAGAGCAGCGTTGCCAACTCTACGTCTTTTTACGTAGATCTACGTATTTTATACCTTTTCTGCGCATCTACGAACTTCAGTCCCACAATCTACGTATTTTTTTTTCTCATGGTCCAATAATCCAAAGCAAAATAACATAACTTATTTATATTATTATTCTGAAGAAGCATATTTTCCGTGGCGCCCCTGTCTGCGGGACAAATTATGTAGCGCGGACGCGTAAAACTAGTTAACCGAATAACCAAAACCAAAAAGAGTCCAAAGACAAAACGTTTCGCTTCGCCGCGCCGTGCCATAAAAAGAAGTGTAACTTAACCTAAAAATATTTCGATTCGAATTTAACATAGGAGTTGGTTTGTTTCTACCTTGTTTGATTTGTTTGATTTTACACTATTTCATGTAAGTAACAATGTACCCCGGAACACATTCAATGTTTTAATAAATATATGTATAAATTTAATTTGCCTGAAAATAATAAAAATTGACTCTCTTTTTCTCCCTTTCTCTCTCTTTTTCTACCTTTCTCTCTCTTTTTCTCTTTCTTTCACTCATAAATAAAAAGTACGTAGATCTACGAACTTTTCATATGAAAATTTTACTAAATCTACGTAATTTTCTAGTCTAGCCTACGTCTTTTTCAAAATCCGAGTTGGCAACACTGTCTGAGAGGTACTGCGTCGCATATTATTTAGCAGATTTGAAATCTGGGTTAGAAGCGTACTGGATAACGCTCTTAATAGAAATGGCTGCAGGTGGACACCGAACATTATATCCTTCTTTTACTGCAAAATTAATTCTCTTTCCTCGCAACAGATTATTAAGGTGTTTCTTTTGAATATTTTAGCAAAAATGAAATTATACTCATGTTAAATAACTAAGATACATTAATAATGCTAAAATAGTAAACCGCGAAAAGAGCTTTAAAATATAAAATAATTAAAAATATTAGACCGAAAAAACCAAAGTTAAAAAGTATTGTAATTTTTCTTCTATGGAATATAATTATTAATTATAAAAAATAGAAATGGGCAATCAGTTTATCTGCGTATGTCCACAGTAAACATTCCACACCACATACTCACACTTTATAGATTATAATTATTGAAATCGTTACATTGATGCAATTTTTAAAAATGTAGTCGCGGTTGATATTATAATATATTAAAGTATGTGGATATAACGGTCTTTAAAACACGCGCGATTTTTCGAGCACGACGGCGCAACCGGAGTGCTCGAAATAGAGCAAGTGTTTTAAAGACCAGTTATTCACGAATACTTTACGCTATTTTTTTTATTGGTATACTTTGAAATCCTAAATATTGGTATTATTTCTACAAAAAAATGGAAATAAGAACTAATAACTGAAAATGGTTGAATTTGTGATGTAACATCAGTATACCTCGTTGTCATGAACATGAGACAAACAAACATTTATTTTCAATCTGTCACGTAAGATTAATTGCCGGAACAGTATAAAGTATAGACTATGTGGACTATCCATTCAAAATTACAAAGTATATGTTGAGGATAAACAAAGGGGTCGATATAAAATCGTTCGTCAAAGTGCATGCATTCATGAAGGCAATTAGCAAAAATGAGATAGTCAAGAAGGCATATGTATTCGAGGAAGACGATTTTCGGAAGTTTTTTACAAATGCACCGGACATTACGTATTTATTTTTGAAGTTGGTTGCTATTTGTAGCATCTTTGGCTCTTGTAGAAGATGTGAATTGTGCGATTTACGCTTAGCTGATATCAAGAAAGAAGGAAGCGTATTGCTTATTACTATCGGACCATCTAAGACAGTGAAGTCTCGACGTTTTACTGTTGCCGATAGTGATGCAATTAGATGTGTGCATTTGGTGAAGCAGTATTTATCATTGCGCCCCAAAATGTAAGTACAGACTGAGTTTTCTTACGGTATGATAAGGGGAAGTGCACCAATCAAGTGGTTGGTATTAATACATTTGGATCATGTCCCCAGCAAATTGCACGTTATCTTAAATTGGACGATTCTGAGAAATATACTGGACATGCATTTCGACGTACGTCCGCTACCATTATGGCGAATAATGGCATGACAATAGATCAAATCCAACGACAAGGAGGATGGAAATCGGCAGCTGTGGCGACTGGTTACGTTGAAGAGAGCATTAGCAATAAGAAGAATGTTTCAAATATTATTGGAAGTGCTATTAATGGAAGTTATTGACTTCTAAGAATGTTAGCAATTTTAATTTGAACAGTATTTTAGTTTTAATATTTCAAACAATACTAACTGTACTTTCCACATTCATTTAAACAATTAAGAATGTGAAAAAATATTTGAATAAATTTTTTGAAAAATTTCTCAGAAATATTTTATTTGACATTACAAGGCACTCCTGTCAGATCAATATTTAAAAAGTTGGCATTTAGACATCACGTTTCTCGGGTTGTTGATGTTGCCATGGTAACTTTAAAACGCGTTTTTTAAAGTTCGTTTTAAACACGCTGAGGCGTACTTTAAATAAGTAAAATAGGGTACCAATAAAAAAATTAACTAAATTAACTTTGTATGTTTATTATGTTTACTTTAATATGTATTTATTTTATTGTAACTTTAGTACTAAACGTCTTGCTTTTATTACTGATTTTTTTACTAATTTTATCAAGATTTAATTTTATTTTATTTATTCAACTGAATTTGTGCAGACTGACGATAATATGTAATATTGTTAAAAAACTACTATGTATTAGGACTTCCTATATTAAATAAAGATTATTATATATTTTTTTGAATAAATCGCATGGCCCCCATAGCTCCCCCTGGAGCCGCCCTTGATAGATAGCTACTTACCACCCAAATTTAGTACACAAAAAAAGTTTGGAGAGTAGGTACATTTAACTACTTTTGCAGAGCTTTTTAACAACATTTTTTTGTGGAATGTAATATAAACTTTTTTCAATTTCTATAAAACTTTTTGGGCCACAATTTTTGTATCAGATTTCATGTTGTACAACTTGTTAGCCTTATGTAACATGATCATTATTTAACCAGTTTTTAAAAACTTTAAATTTGTCTAAGACAACTGGAGGGATAAAAAGGAAGATATAGGAAACATAAGTGAGGAAGGCAGACGTCCTATTAACTATACAAATCATCCAAGAAGAAATATAGATAACGACAATGAAGAAAGACGTAGAGATAACCAAATATATCATCCATCAAGAAGGAATCAAAATTTTAATGAAAATAGAAATTTTGGAGGACCACCAAAAATTGGCTTCAGAAAGATACAAGAGCTTTTGAACAACAACAATTTAGAAGAGGTAAGTATACAATATATTTTCACTTTATTTGCACAAGTAATTTTCTCGAATTCTTCACAAATTGCAGGTGGTTTTCTGCTTAACCAACGAACGAAAGGGCATCAGAGCTTTGATGGAAAACGACAATCTGGGTCCAGATCTAATTGTTTTGTCCGTAAAACTTTTAGCAAGAGTTTGCGGATGCAGTTTTGGCGCGACGAAAACCCATTTATTGCAAACTGTAATTGACAGCGGTTTCGCGCGAGTTCTTACTCAGTTCATTTCATCTCTACCGATTCAGGTAACTTGATATGTGGTTACCTACATAAATGTATTATTTCAGGGCGATCTGCTGTGTTATTTCCTCTAAAACCGGCCCTGCAAACTTATGTACATCACAAATACAGTGAGCATCATAAGTCTTACCCCCCCTAACTAACTCGTTACTGAGGTCTTGTTAGGAAAATCGCCGAGACAGGTCGATTTTTGATTTCTACAATGTACATTTTTGCATGATTAGTTTACCCTTAATTTCATCCCTTACTTGAGGGTAGCAACCTTTTCGAAAAATTTAAATGGCATGGGGTGGTGAGTGATAGCTCATTTTAAAGGGGGTTTTATTCTCTATTCAACCGTGCAAAAAATTTTGAAATTTGCTTCATTACGTGTTGATTTATTAATGTTTAAAAATAACAAAACCTCACAAAATAGGAAAGCAACTAGACTAACAGTGACCTTGTGGCGACATCATAGCACCACATAGTCTTACCTTTAGTTTTGACTTTTACGTCAATTTATTTTAAGGTTTTTTAGTCAGTTTTTATTTGAGGTTGGTCAAGTGTCAATGTCAGATGGTACCATTATAATATCACATATATTATGATCTTGGTCGATAGCTGCGTACACTAGCACCCTACTTATCTGATGGATGGTAACCATGGAAAAAGGAAACAAAAAGATTGATTGATTACTGATTTCGAAATTAACAAGACAAGACGTACCTTTGACACAACAATTTTTATATAACGCTTTTCATATTTAAAAATAAAATTATCTTTTAACTACTGATTTCCTGCTACCTACAGACCTTCTAATGGCAAAAAGTCTTACTTCACGTCTGAAACAAAACCGAAATCATGCAGGGCCGAATTTTAATTCTAAGGATGAGTGCGCTACGTTAATTTCCGTTATTCTGAAACAACAATTAGTCGAGAATTAATGAAGCACGGTTGAATAGAGAATAAAACCCTCTTTCAAATGAGCTATCACTCGCCATCCCATGCCATTTAAATTTTTCGAAAGGGTTGCTCCCCTCCAGTAAGGGATGAAATTAAGGGTAAACTATTCATACAAAAATGTACATTGTAGAAATCAAAAATCGACGTGTCTCGGCGATTTTCCTAACAAGACTCCAGTAATGAGTTAGATGGGGGGGGGGGGGGGGTAAGACTTATGGTGCTCACTGTATAATTAGCGAGACAAAGTTAACAAAAAAATCTGTTTTTGCGTTTCAGTCCGACAGAGAGAAAAAATTTAATGCTTTCTTCTGGAACGATGCCGAAAATTTTTGCCTGAACGTTGTTTGTTTGGTTAAAACATTAAATAACTTGATACCGATGTCTTCGTGTGAAGCTAATCTGAAGCTTTTAAAAGCTTTGACGTTCACTATGACGAATCTGCAAGGTGTCCATATTTCGGACAAAATCAAAAACGAATTCAAAGATTTGAGCGATATCGTCGAAAAAGTATGGAACGATATTCAAACAAAGAAAGAGAATACTGGAACGTAAGTAATTAATTCTCCCCCTCGAGCGATAAAAACCTACTTATTACCGTCAAATATATTTATTTTTAACAGGGACGAAGATACCTATATTGAACCACCAGATAACTTCAGAGACATAGGTGTTTATCCAAATACACATGAGATTACCAGCCAGCAACACGTGTTTTTAAGACCTAACGTTATTAAAGGTCCTTATAGAGATATCGAACACTATTTAGACGTGCAGTACAGACTCTATAGAGAAGATTTTGTCCAGCCATTAAGAAATGGAATATGCAAGTAAGTACCTATTCGCTCCGTGCGAAGTCATGGAAAGGGAAGCAAAAGCGATACTAGCGCTAGCTGCGGATAATTCGTGCATTTTAGGGCGATATTTTGTAATTTTGGCATATCAAATACACGTATACATTTTACTTTTTTTCAAAAAAGTAGGTGAAAACAATACAATAAGCAACCGGAGTTGCTGTGTTGAAAATTGTACAAATGCTAGCAAAAAAAAACAGTGAAACTTATATAAAAAATTTCAGTAGCAAAGTGGAAATTAAATCGAAAGAAATAAATGGATAGGTGTACAATAAGAAGAAAAATTACCTTTATTTTTGTAATAATAACAGTAATGCTGGAAATAGTAGACATCAGAAACTTGAAAGGTTTTAAATAAACAATAAATTATCATTTTACGATGTTCTTTAATATCCCTTTATTCTTAAATGTTTATTCAGCATGGACTAGATTTCAAGATTTCTGCCTTTGATTATTATTTATGTGGCTGGAATACAATTTTGTAGCTTACTGATGAGAATCCAGTTTTAATTATTCATTCTATGTTTTCTTTCCAACAAAAATGAAAATATAAATAACGATCCTCTTTTTATACATTTTAACTTTACGCTATTCCTAATTTGAGATTATTAAATGGTATTTTTCAGGGCTGGGTATACCAGCCCTGGTATTTTTTTATTTTGACAGAATAATTCTTCAATGACAACTTATTAGACTAGGACCATTCGCACCGCTAGTAGTTAAGAAATAAGCGAAGCTTAAAATGACATTGTCAATGGAAACATGTCATTTTAAGCTTGGCTTACTTCTTAACTATTAGCGGTGCGAATAGTGATTAGTCAACTTCTCATACATTTTCCAGTAAATACTGTTGCCTGCCTATATTTTATTATTAATTTTTATTGATTATACATAATTTTCTTTAATTTAAGAGATAAAAATATATAATAATAATAATAATAATAATAAATTAATGTTTTACTTGTTTTACAAATCCATATACTTTTATTAAAACTAATATACTTTTTAATTACGAATTCTATTAAAAATTGCATTTGTCAGTATACGCAGAAATAGTCCATTAATATCAAAACGAATTGGCGCTGCTGTCGCGCACGGAGCGAATATGCATGTTCAAAATTGTTAAAATGTCATTGAAATCTGCTAAAACGTTATTTAGATATTAATTAAAACTATTTTTTAAAAAACTTTCAACACTCTGTATCTGGTAAATGATGCCTTTTGAACATATATTATGATTATAAGAATTACAGTAATACCACGAGTCCTCCAAATTTTATCGATTAAGGGTGAGATTACACAAAATGCAGGACTGCAACTTTACAGATCTGCAAATATTGCAGAGTTACCGATGTCAGATACAAAGTATCAATTTTTTGTATTCCAAAAGCATCTACAAATATGCCATATTAATTTTTTTAAAGCAGGTTTATAACCCCTCGGTAACACTAAATAAACTAAACCATTTCGGAACGCGTGACAGACGACAACAGACGCGACAAAGACAAAGGAGACAGATGCATTTACGTTACGCTCCACACATTTGGGAAGCAAGGAGACAGGCAACACGACAACCGCAGACGGCAATTCGAGGGAACGATCAGTGTTGCCAGACCTACTGTTTTAAAGTAGATCCACTGTTTTTTTTCTCTGTTCTCCTGTTTTAGGCATGAAATCTACTGTTTTCGCCAACTTAACAAATTTTGTTCTTAATTTATTAAGTTTGCCTCATTCTTTAGCAAATGGTCAAAGAATATTTTCTCTAGGAAATTTGCTGTGGTAAAAGCAGCGTGATAAGCATCCACTACTGTAGGTTTGCTCCATAAAAAAAACCTCAAGATAATCATTTATGTTTTTGTTTAAAATGCAACAAAGAATTAATAGGACACCTATTATTTTTCATTGTTTTTTTAAGTATATATTAAAAATTTTATTATTTGTTTTTATTCTTTGTTTACTTTCTAATTTGAGTAGAAAAATGTTTATTTTTCGTTTTTTATATACTTTTTTTTTATTTACTACACTGCAAATTATAATTATTTCCCCCCGTATTTAGATCTACGGATTTTTTTTATCCATACTATTCCAGCAAATTCTCATCTGGCAACACTGCCCAGGATAGAACTTTGCAACTACAATTTCTATAAAATATCGTCTAATCACCTCGAAATACAAGCGATGACGATGACTAAGGGAGACGGGCAGCAAACGCTACCCCGAGACCGATCTACCTGTCGTCGAGTTCTGTCTCTTCCACTGGTCGCGCCTTGCGAAATGCGTTTCATATAATTGCATGTGTTCAGACGTGAAAAGACCGTTCTTGTTGTCATATGTCGTCTGTCGCGCGTTCCGAAATGGTACCTTAAGATAACCTGACACGACGAATTATATTCAATCAATAACATAAAACATTCGCGTCGAACACAGATATGGACGTCGAACGCCTGCCAACATAAAAATTAGTCGTCTCTCAACGTCAACTGAACTCGAACTGAACGAAGTTTATAAATCCAGCTTTAAGACTTATAAGGATCATTAAGTGATCATTTGTAAACTTAAGCATTAAATTTTAGAAATATATCTGTCAATACAAAAAGGCGCAGTGATGCCAAGTGTCCAATTAAAAATCAACAAAAAGAAATGTACCTTATTTTCATACACTGTAAAAAGCACTTCTAGTAGAAAGTAGATAAGACGAGCTTTCAGTACTCTTATGATGTAGGTCGCTTCGCTCTCTTGCTTCTATGGTGGTTAGCAGGTGGGTGGGACGAGCGAAGCATGCTTACGGTGTAGGTGTAAAAAGAGCACAGGCGAAATTTTTTTGAATTCTGACAATTATCTATATGTCAGTTAGAAGTAGACATCATTATTCCAAAATAATGCAGGGATGTATTCGAACTAATAATGCTGGCACAATGCGGTTTTAACAGTTTTATTTAAAATTTATTAGAGTACGAAACATTATTTAACAATATATATTCTTGCGTAATTTTGGAGTAATGGTCAACCCAGTATATTTCTGATTCATTTCATAAAATTTTATTCAAAACTAATTTGTAAACCTATCAGGAATCCGAATATTAGTATGTTATGTTACTTTTTGTACACTCTGTATATAAATTTTGACTTATACCTTAACATTTTAAATTTTTCAATAATTCTTAATTTAAAAAAAATGTTTAAATAACATGGCCATAATATTTAATTTTATTACCTACTACTTACCTATTTATTTAATCCTATAATGATCTTTTGAATATCTGAAAAACTTTTAATTTAAAAAATAAAAAATGTTAAACGTAATTTAAAAAATGTACGTTTTAAATGGGATGCCTTTAAAGTACAGTTCATCAAATTTCTAGAGGTGTTCGACGCCCAGACAGAGAACGCGCTACGTGTGACTAAGATAGCTATTGTACAGTCTGCTAAACAAGTTATTTTAAATAGTTTTTAATATTTTTAGGTAATTAAATTTTAAAAGTGTGGAATAGTTTAGGGATTAAATTGGTCTGATTGGACTTTCTTAGAACGTTTTTAAAAGCAGCTAAAGATAGTATGTAGAATTGAAAATAATTATGTCATAAAAGGTGTTTTGGAATTTCTTCAACCTTTTGAAATTGAGTCAGAAAATATAAATTTTATAGGATAGCGGAAAATACCTATAATTTTTTTGTATGCCTTTGTAAATCGTGGAAATAGTTTATATTTTATTTCTACCTTATTAAGGAAAATGGTACCTATTATTAATAACGGTTGTTTCTGAAACATTACTAAAATTTTCGAAATTTTGTTTTTCTACAAAATAATAAACTATACTATTTAGAAAAATATTTATTTCTCTTAAAATTTTATAAAAAATAACAGGGGAATATTTACATTTCTTGATCTATTAAACACAACGATAAATTATCTCGACGAATGACACCATGTTCTAGTACGGAAGCTAGCTTTACATTTTTGTTGGTGGTTTCATGGGTTTCATTTCAATTTTTTGTAATTGTAGTTTACACGTACATATACCTCTTAACACTTGTTTGCTTTATTAAAAAAGTGTGTTGTTGTGATTTACGTCGAAATAAGTCAAAAACAACTTGAAACCCCATATAAAATCAAAAAGGAGAAACGGAAAAAAATTGAGCCTGTAAATGAACACAACTCAGAAACAAAAATAGCTATCTAATAATAAAAAAATAAAATTTGATTCTTGTGCAGCTTCATCTATATCATTAACTGTTTTTGGTTTTTTAATGGTTTTTTTTGGTGATGAAAATTCCGATATCTCACGGTTATCGATTCTTTTTTTCTCTCCAGAAATGCGGACGACAGTGTTTTTAGATACTCCTGTGGCTGCAGCAACACGATCATTTACATTTTTAAATGGTATTGAAGGTGAATTAAAGTTTCCTTCTCTTCTCATAAACTCTATAACATTGGCTATTATTTCGCGAGATTGACTGTTAATCACGCGGCCTCTTAATTTGCTATTAAACTCCATACTTAGGTTCTATTAAACTGTAATGAGCAAAAAACACAAACGAAAATAAAAGAAATGTTTTAGCGAAATTTACATCTGACATTTACGTCTGACTGAAATAGTGAAATACTTGATGCGCAGAGTGTACTTTCATTGCGTAAATCCGTCGGGATGCCTGTCAGTAGTGCTTTCTCTGTCTAGCCGTCGAAAGCCTCTAGAAATTTGATGAACTGTATCCACCGAGTGACGTCAGAGTTAACATAGCACAAATAGAACTAATTCAGCTATCCTTTTGTTGATAGTTGCCTTTAAATTTGGCTGAATGGCGTCATTTGTCAAACAAATTCACTTGTTTCAAACTTTTGGATAACACAAAGTAATAATTATGTACTATAACAATTCAATCAAAATGGATAAACAAATCGTCGAATGTGACTAGAAATAAATTAATAGAAGTGCTTTTTAAAGTGTATGGAAATATGTCAAAATAAGGTACTTTTTCGTTGATTTTAATTGGATACTTGGCAACACCGCGCATATTTGTATTGGTAGAGCATGACAGATATAATTTTAAATTCTAATGAATAAATTTAGATAAGGGATCACTTAATGATCCTCATAAGCCCTTAATATGTATTTTTTTTTTTAATAAAACGTCAATTTATTGGGTTTCCGGTGGTATATTTGAAAAATACTTTCCTTCCTTAAGCCTAAAATGTATGTTTTGTAAAAAAAATTGTATTTTTAAGAAAATGGCGCCTTTACCTTTACCCAAGTCCCTCATTTTTGTATAAAATACTAATCAAAAATAGACAAATTCTAATTTATTTAATAGTTATTTTTGTTTCCATATTTTTATCAATTACTTTATACCTAGAGATATACAGATTTAAATATGGTGGCGTCCATTTTCTAAATGCCAAGTGCTTGTTATATCCAAGTGGCCCCACTCACGTCCCATAGTACTGAGCTTTATTCACTTAAATTGTAAAACAACATCAGGGTTTATAAACTTTGACACCCTCGTTATATACTTCAGCAAATCGCTATGGTAATGCATGGCTTTATTAACGGTTGGCGATAAAAATACTTATACATTTGTAATGTTGTGGAAGCACAAATGGGTTCATTGGATGTCCATTCGATATACAATTTTGAATGATTGGACGTCCAAAAATGTTACCTACTAGATATTAATAGTGTTAGCTAATACAGTAATTTTATCCAACAGATAAATTGGCACACTGTGTATATTTTGTTGTTTTTTATTCCTAATTAAAGTATATATAATGTGAATTTCATGCGAACTACAAAGCAATTAATTGTCTCCTTGGTTTGATGTTGTTGCATCGATGTCTGCTAGTCTAATAAATTTTTTAAACATTCTTTTTGGACGTTTGTTATACTTAACATTTGAAATTTGTTTACAGGTATTTAGAAGACCCAAAAACCAAACTAGAAAATATCAGAACGTACAGAAACGTCCAATTCCTAAATAGAGAAACGATTTCGGATCAAAACTGTTATCGCCTGCAATACGATTTCAGCAACGAAAAAAAGTCTTTCGAATTTGAAAATTCCAAACGGTTTATGTACGGTTCTTTATTGTGCTTCACTCGAGATAATTTTCGTACAATATTATTCGGCACGGTTGCTGGCAGAGATTTAGACACTCTGTCAAAGGGACAGTTGATAGTTGGTTTCAGAAACAACGCTATCGTACCACAAACTATAATCGGTCCACAATTTTTGATGCTTGAAAGTAAAGTCTTCTTCGAACCATACTATCAGGTCCTCAACGCATTAAAGAATATGTCTACTATTCATTTCCCTATGGAAAGATACATAATACTAGTGGAAAGCGAAGCAAAACCTCCAGAGTACCTTAAAACACCGTTAGAGCTACTCCCTAAAGGACAGTGGCCAGAGATTTCAGAAACGCCATCGCAGGTACTACCTAGCGAACAGAGGACAGTGATTCCTTTGGAATATAATGAAAACATCGTGGATGGACTGAATGCCGGCCAACGTGAAGCCTTCGAAGCTGCTCTTACTAAAGAGTTCGTTATTATACAAGGTCCTCCTGGAACAGGAAAAACTTTTTTAGGACTAAAAATCGCTAGAACACTGTTAGAAAATATGAAGCGTTGGTATAGAAAGACACCGATGCTAGTTATTTGTTATACTAATCATGCATTGGACCAATTTTTGGAAGGACTGCTGCCGGTCACTGATGAAGTAAGTTTAGACATACAGTATTGTGACGATAGTTTAATTTATTTATAGTTTATTTATTTAAAACACTATTTACAATTTATTTCAGACGTACTAATTAATTTATATAATACTTAGACACTAACTAACAATTCTAATTTATTTATTACACTTTAACTTTTCATTCCAATACTCTATACTAAACTAAACTGGAATACATTCGTTATTTCGTAAATCGTTGACTTCTGGAAAAAAACCCTTTTATACGTGACGTCCTCTATGTGGGCGTGATAACGACTTCCAGTAAACATTTTGGCTTGTTTTCCAATGTTAAAATTATTTCTTGCTTAATTAATTCGGATATTTAATGTGTACCTTAAACTTCTGCTCTATGAATTAACCGATACATAAGTATTTTGAAACTGATACAAAGGGTTTGAAAACAATTTTATTAATTAAAATAACATACGTCTTTACTCAACAAAAGCTAGACAAAATCACGATCTGTGAATACATAGAAAAATATCTGAAAAATACTGAATAATCAACTTCAGCATCCAATAATGAAGAAAGGGTGTTCCTTTTTTCCTTAGATACTACATACTTCTGCAGAGGCCACTTGGAAACATTTAATAACCAACTCGGTCCCTCCCACCAAGAAGTTTGTACAAGCTTTTTAGGAGAACAACCTCTCGAAACAAGATCGGCAGGATTCAAACTCTCTGCAACATGATACCAATCTTCCTTTCTGGTGAGAGTACGTATTTCTTTTACCCTATTTCAAATGAATGGTTTCCACATATCTTCTCTACGAATCCAGGATAGAACAGTAGTTGAATAAACATCAACTTCCCCAAAATGCAAATTTTTTAAAACAAAACTCTGCAACCTCGAACCAAGAGTAACCGCTAACAACTCCAGCCTACAAATACTCAATTTCTTGATAGGACAAACACGATTCTTTGCCGCAACCAACTCTACAACGACTCCACTAGCTGACTATGTCCTTAAAATCACTACTAATCCATAAGCCTGCTGACTCGCATCACAAAATAAATGTAAACTCTGATGAATTAAGCCAGAAACTGGATTTTTTAAAACCCATCTGGGAATTTCTAAAAAAGCCAAAATACTTAAATCTCCAACCCAGTCTAAGAATTCTTTCTTAATGTCATCAGATACCTCAACATCCCAGCCTATTTTCTGAACCCAAGTTTTCTGTAAAAGAATTCGAGGAACAAATTGAACAGGTCACGAAAAAAGAATAGAACCAGAAACAGTAAACTTATAAAAAAACCAGACATTAAAAAATCGATTTGACTTTTCTTTTTATTGAAAAGATACTTCCAAAACATATATCATATTGACAAAAATAATCAAAGCAATCAAGTCAACAAAATACAATGTTACAAAATAAAATAACAGGTGTTAAACACAACACTTTAACTCCATTTTCTTTTGATATTTCACCTACACTGTACTTCTTAAATTTTGGTGAATATGTTGTTTACATAACCGCAATAGCTCTTTTTTGAGTAATCCCTCTTCTGACACTATTTCTTTGATTATTGGCCAATCGGAGAGTTCTTGCTTTTTCCATTTAGTTTTAGGTAACTGTTGACTGAAATATTCCTCAAAAACATCAGCAGTCATTTCTTCATGGTAGTCTTTCGTAGAATTTGAAACAAATTCTAACAAGTCTCTATCAACAAATCTTTTATCTCCTCCAATAAGTGATAATTAAACGCGACCTTTACCATTTGGAAATTTTAAGCCAGTAGACAAACCTTCTATAAATGCCTAACAAGCATTTCATAAATCTTAACTAAAATAATTTGCATCGACCGATAACTCATTAACATCTTCCAATTCCTTTTGAATTAACATCTAAAGATGCCGTTTCTACAGCGTTGAAATCATTCTTGATTTTACCTTTTTTATATTCTATATAATTTGGTTAACTAAATTTTATTGGAATCGTTAAGCGATCACCAATTAATTGTTTATTATTTAAATATATATTAAAGTACATTGTAATAAGGTCATTAATACCTATGGACTCTGTCGAAAAATTCGTGGAAGTCATAAAGAATAAAGGTCAATATATGATTATTATTTAATTCCTTTAAAGCTGGTATTTTGGCTTGATATTTGATATTTTTAGTGCCCAAAGAGGTTGAATGTGATACATTTGAATGGTAAATACTACTTAGATAAAATTGTTCTGCAATTGTGGGCTTTAAAATGGATTTTGTGATACCGGTATCTACTAATATTTTTTAGTCTAAAGAGGAGATCCAGTCCGTTTGATTGATACAGACGCATGTGCAGTTTTCGATGAATTTTTTTCCAAATTTTCCGTAATTAGCATTTTATGCCATTTTTGATTAGGTCGACAGAAACTTGTA
This sequence comes from Psylliodes chrysocephalus, assembly GCA_927349885.1. Taxonomy (NCBI): domain Eukaryota; kingdom Metazoa; phylum Arthropoda; class Insecta; order Coleoptera; family Chrysomelidae; genus Psylliodes; species Psylliodes chrysocephalus. The sequence goes on from OV651825.1 coordinate 8,253,437, forward strand.
GCATTTCACTGGTGTAGAGTTCAGTGCACGAAACACGTTCTATAAAAAAATCTTCGATGACGGCGCGAATAAGAGGAATATCTGATAGAAAAATCTATGATGTTATGTACACGAAAGTGGTGACGTCATTACTACATAAAATTGTAGCGTAAGACGCGCAGTTGAAAATAAAAATTGACCTATGACAGCATTTTGTTAAAATATTGTTAGATAGAAAAATATAGAATTTATTCTAACCTACTGTATATAATTACGTAGAATTACCAATGCCAAACAAGTTTTTACTTCTGACATAATGTGAGCGCACACCTTTTTTTTACTTTTCTTTGGTTTATTTTCATATTTAGTAATTTAGGAATTTATTGACGAGTTTTCTACCACCCATTTATTTTTTTTTTTTTTAGTTGATTAGAATTGGTAGTCAATCGAAAAACAAAAATATCGAGCAATTCAACATACGCAATCATCGAAGTCAGTTCAGAAACCATACCTTGCAAGAGAAAAGACGTGAAGTGGCAAATTACCTTTCACATATCGATTCGATTAAACATAATTTGAATGAAATCGATAGATATACCAGAATCGTCGATTTTAGCGTGTTCGCTAACATCTTTAACTTTAGAGGTACTTGGTTTGAACGAGCAACTAGCGATAACATTCTGAATTGGTTGTTCGAAGAGGGCCACAATGCCATGCCTAACAGAATGGAAGGGCCGGTGGAAGGGTATCAGGAAAACGAAGAGGTATTAACCATTATAATCGTTTATAATCCGTAAATATCTTGTTTTCACCTTAGGTAACGACAAACGAAGAAAACCGCCGTCTAGAAATCGAAAATGAAGAAAACTTGGATACCAGATTCGAAGAAATCGAAGATATTTTTAAAAATATTGAAATTAACCCTTTCAAAGAGCTGATTGGTCTTAAAAGTCTTAGGGATAGAAGAAGCGAGTTGTTAAAAGAATACGACTATTTGCAAAAAAACGAGATAATAAGTCCTAGAGAAAAATACTTTCAAGAAGATAGGATGCAGATGGAGTTGTACATGATTGAAAATTACTTAGACGTGCTTATAGTAAGTGTTAATTTTCAAAATTACCAGTTCTCTTATTCTTCTGGGTGGTGGTATTAGTTTTCATAGATATATAATCAACTCCCAGCATGAATTCACATTCTAGGCGTTCTTGGTAGAAATGCAATATTCTGATAAATAGAACATTGATGCCAAGTTAGGTTGTTCCTAACATTAATAGTGCAATATTCGCTACCTAGCATCATTAAGTCGATAGGTTTGTTCCAACAACGTTCAAACACCAGGATTTGCGCAGTAGATTATTGGGACTGCCAAATTATCTACTGAGCAGAATCCTGGTGTCAGTGACTGGTTTCTGATCGCTATTGGAACAGATCTCATGTTCTGCCAAGATCATCGATTATCTCGCTCATATTTAGAGATACCATGTTTTTGATGCTGGCTTCATAACAAATACAGATTTATGAATAATTGGAGATATATTATTTTCCAATTTTATCTGAAATCGTTTGGTTTTTAGTTCAGGCTATTGCAAGGTCAAAAGAATAAAAACAAATCCATTCAGCCTGAGTTTATCGATATGCGTAATCCGTACAACATGCCTTACGACCTCAGATGGCAGTGCTACTTCTATTGGCTCGAATTGTATAAAAAATCTTTACATCATGACAGAGAAGTGCTCATTAGAGATTTCCAAAGGATTTATGGAGTTTACAAGGAGATGCAAGAAATGGAAGATACGCAAACGATGAAAGGTAGGTAGAATTTTTAATTTCATAATGAACTAACTTATTAAAAATAATTAAAACTTTTTAATAAAAAAAACCTAATTTATTGACATCGTTTATGGTTTCCAGCTCAATACATAGTAATCATTCTGTATATTGCTATATTTATTTCGATATATCAGTACCAATGCAACGTACTTCAGGTAGGGTCCGATTACAATAATAACACAGCTGTATCATCACTTGGCAGAGTCAATCACCGCCTACTGATTATTTGGTTATTTCCTCCAATGAAAGCGAGGTTATTCATGATAATTTACCACTTGTAAAAGAGGATGATCACCATGCGGCGCTGTCAATTACTTTTAGTGAAATGAGTAAAAAGGATATTACTTTTTTAACTAATTCGCAAACCAAAGTATACAATTTCAGGAAACTGATTTTCCATCACTGTATACGGAAATTTCAAACCTCGACTGGGGGTTTTTGGATGTATACAATGATGGTTAGTGATTTTTATGATAAAATATATCTTATGTGCGATAAACACATTCCAACTTATAGAAATTATAAACATAAACATCCAACATGGTTTGAGTCAGACATTAAACATATAAAACTGAAAGATATCATCGAAAGTATAAAAAATAGGGCTACATGCAGATTTTAAACGGCTTAGAACACTAATTAAACTGAAAATTAAAATATCCTATGATAATTATTTGGAAGATGTTCAGTTAAGAGTAAGTAATAGGCTCGCTCGAGCTGCAGTGTCTGAACAACCCACATTGTCCGAAAAAGGATGAACAGAGAAATTTACGTGAGAATAATGTTGACAATCTGCTCGAATCGTCAGGTCCAGTCTTAAGCGAACTAGAGAAAATCATAAGCGTGCCAGCCAAAAATTATTGTTCTCCCAGGCCCTCGAATTTAACTGAAGTACCTGAACACGGTGCGCGCGTCGTAGTTGTAGCTACATAATTATATTTGTGAATTCTACGGAGATGTTTTACCGATTCCGGTTGCGAGAGACTTTTTTATTTTCAGGAAACTTCAAGTATTTTAATATATTTTTTTTATGTTTAAAATATAATTTTGTGAGCTGACCTTTGCAGACTTGATCTTAATCATCGAGCATTTGAACGTGAATTAGATCGGATGATAAAATGTTTAACTACATTTTTTTTTTAATGTGAAAAGATTAAGATACAAAAATATTATAATTATATTTATAATCTTCAGATATTTAAGAACTTAATTATAATTTTAATTCAATACTTTTTCAACCACTGAGTTTCAAATTTCGAAAAGTTTTTTTCCGAAGCACATTAATTTTTTTTCCATTTATACAGAATGAGGAAAAAATTTGTCTATTTTCAACTAAAAATAACTTGACTTATTTAAATATGTATTATGTATATTTTTAAACCATTCGAAAGCTGAGTTATTATGCTTTTAAAAAAATTTGCAGTTTAATTTTCACAAATAAAGAAGATACGCGACTTTTTATGAGTGCGTCCATTCTCATTAATTTCCATATTGCTAGTAGATAATCAATTTTTTAAAGAACGCATTTTCTGCTTTTTTTTTATTTTTTTTTGTTTGTACACTGAAATAAGTTAAACTTACCGAAAGATTTCAGTATATAAATGACCAAAAAAATTAAACATGCAGAAAATATATAAGTAATTTAAAAAATTGAAAAGCTATGCGATAATCAAATTAATGTAATTATAAATTATTTGTACAACTTAAAATGCTGGCATTTTTTAAAACCTAAAGAACGCAGCTTTCGAATGGTTTAAAAATATGCAGGGTGTTCTATTTAAACAAGTCAAGTTATTTTTAGTTGAAAATTGGCAAATTTTTTCCTCACCCTGTATAAATGGGAAAATTTGCTAATGTGATTGGGTAAAAACTTTTCGAAATTTAAAACTCATTGGTCAAAACCGCACATTTTTATCTTATTTCTTTTTAGTCAATAATTACGTTTAAAATGTGTCAATTTATAGATGGACACCTTGTATTTCTAAGATTATATAAATTCTTCCCTTAAAATATTGGGAAGTGGCAGTAAATAATTGAGGATTTTAATATAAATTGATTTAATACTGCCTATCGTTTTATTAAAAAATATTTTACTGGGAGTGTTTTTTCAACTTTTTTAATTCTTCTAGTATCCAAATTCAGATTGTTTAAATTCGTTGGAATAAAAAATATCTTTAGGTATTTATTTTAAATTCTCTTTTATAGCACATCATTTTTACCTATCTGTTTAAGATTTTTATTCAATATATTGCTACCATAAGTTATGTATATTATATAAATTTAATTAAATACGGTATAATATAGGAATTTCAAAAACCACATAGAAGTTTTTATATGACATCTTTAATTATTTCTTTTAAATAAGCATCGTAATAAAAAAATATATTTTAGAATATATTTTGTTCTTTGAAAACTCATTATCTCTGCAAATTTCTTCAACATGGATAGAGCCTAAAGGGGACCAGACAATAAAATAACAATATTCCTTGCCTAAAAGATGTAGCTGCGATTGTATTTGGTAGTAATACGAATCAGTGTTTTTTAAATACAACAACCCCTCCTCATCATAGGCAAGAAATTTAATTTTCTTTACAGCTACTCCTTGTTCTATTGAGGCAGATTTTCAGGACAAAGGGATATTTCACTTCAATAGTAAAATTGTTGTCTTCAATTAAACCATCTGGACTAGCAGCTAGGAAATATTCTTCTTCAGTTCCAATGAATAAGCCACAATTTATAACAGTTAAACCTACATTCTCTACAAACTAAAATTTAAATTGTAGGTTTAAAATATGAAATTGTTTCAATTTGCGCCCATCGCTGTTATTATGGTATCAGAAATCAAAAAAATTATTTTCTACTTTTGAGCTTGTGCTTAAAAAGTTTTTTATAAAAATTATTTTAAATTTTTAGTCACGCACACTTAGGCTATGGTTCTTAATCTTTGCATTTCGGGTAATGCGTCATTGTTGCAAGGCGTTTTTCCTATTCATTTTGAGTCATATTATTGTATCGTCACCAAAACCATAAATTTATATCAAATTTACGTACGTAGAAGTAAAAAAATAAACTTATACCTATTGATATCGAATACCCTCACACACCATTTTAAACTAAATCGGACGAAATTAAAAAGATCCCCTCACCACTCTCGTGGACAATGGGGAGGTGGAAACTTAAAAATACCATAGGGTGGCATTGTCACCGGAACTATAAATACCTAAAGATTATTACCCATTTGATTTTTGGTGAACATCTATTTAGCCGTTTTTTCTAAACCGTTGACTTAAATTTCAGACAGACAGGCACACAGACATGTTTTTCGGACCCAGGGCCCTCCAAAACGTGAAAATCAATCAAAATCTCGAGGTCAAAATTTTGGGCGATCACAATATACTTTCCCTCAATAATATAATTCAAAAAATATAATTAAGGGAAAGTGTGAGCACTTCAAAAAAGACTTTTTAAAAAACAAAAAATTATGTGAAACCTTTATTAAGCGAAAGCTAACAATGATCTAATATTTTTTTAGTTCTGGCTGATATTTATAACTTTATTACAGAATGCAACGTTAACATTTAATCTTCTATTAGTCGGCGGGATTGTTTCCATAACAATAAGGCTATTAAATTGAGATTTCATTAGACATCCATCAAGGGGAATTATCTAGTACTTCACATGTAACATCGTTCTGCAACAAATTATAAATATCACAGTTTAGTCGTTTTAGTATTAGTTTTTTACATCTATTGTTACATGTGGCATGTGTATTTGTTTCCTTGGTTTGTATTATTTTGGATTATTTTTAATATTGTTAATATTATCCATGTAATTAGACCCTATGGTCTCCGGCATACTCAGACAATTGCTCCAATTCTATCCAGCGTTGATTTTTTTCTAGAGGCCTTAGTAATCGGTATGACCACAACCTGCGCTGCCAGACATCAATCCTCCCTGCAAGCCTTAAAAATCCCGATCGTAATCGTAGAAGAAGCTGCTGAAATTCTGGAATCCCACATCATTGTCGCTTTGACACCGCACTGCGAACATCTGATCTTAATCGGGGATCATCAACAATTGAAACCTTCCACAGCAAATTATAAAATCGAAACCAAGTTCAAGTTGGGCGTCAGTCTCTTCGAACGGATGATCTTGAACAACATCCAATGCCACACGCTGAATATCCAACACAGGATGAGACCGGAGATAGCCAATTTGATTAGACCGGCGATCTATCCGGTGTTGGAGGACGGTGATTCTGTTCAAGAACGGGATCACGTCAAAGGGATCGAACACAACTTGTTTTTTATCGATCACAACGAGGAGGAGCAGGTGTGCAAGGATAACAGCAAGAAGAACGTTCACGAAGCGACATTTTTGATGCAGTTGGCCAAGCATTTGATACTGAACGGCTACAAACCGGATCAGATTGTAGTGTTGGCAGCTTATCTGGGACAGATGTTCGAGTTGCAGAGGCACCGGAGGAACTATAGGTGAGTTAAGGAATAAATTAAGCGCACACCATTTTTTTAATTTAGACTTAAAATTTGTCTAGCGCTTCTTGTTATTATTTTTAAAATTTGTCATACAGGGTGATTCATAAGGAAGGGATACTATTTTACTTGCAGCGGAAAATATGCATTTTTTTTGCTAAATATTTGAAGTCAAATCTGAATACGGATTCTATTAAACCAATATAATTTTTGTAGCGACCTCTATGCGATACACCAGTAATGATAGAGCTTAATCGATGTCAAAAAATCTAATTGTAGCGATTTTTATATTTAAGTGTGAAAAAATAACTGATTTATTTTTATAACTCCTGTATCTGAATTTACATAAATAAATTCATTATTTATCATATTTTTTTAACACATTTAGGATTTTTTAATTTGTTCTCTCTGCATTCAAAAATGTTTATATTTTAGTCATATCCTTAAAGATGTTAGAATAGCTGTTTTGGATAATTATCAAGGCGAAGAGAGCGATATTGTTTTGCTATCATTGGTAAGAAACAATCATGAAAACAGCATCGGCTTTTTAAAACTCGAAAATCGAGTATGTGTAGCTCTGTCCCGAGCGAAAAACGGACTTTACATCATGGGCAACATGAATCTGCTTTGCAGTAACAGCGAAGTAAGAAAACAACAAATTTGTATTTATTTTTGCGCAAGCTCGGTTTTTTTAATGCACCAGATCCTTATTCTTTTTAAAACACGTGGTTATGTCTTGCAATTCCCGAGTTACAGATCTAGAATAAGGGTGAGTTTATCAGTGCATGCATAAATGGTTTATTACATAGCGGACAGTTGTTATCAATAATTCGAGAGACACTAACTTGTAATTCAATTATTTAATTGCCTTCCCTCGTATATATCAAAGAAAGCTTAAAAATATTATTAGGTGTAGCTATAATCTGTATAAAATAAAACACTAATAATAACCGGCACTCGTCGGCATGATGATAATTAAAAAAAGCAAATGGCCGACTTTTCGGCTTTCCAACTAAATCCAGCAAAGCGTTAAAATATAAGTTGAAAAAACATTACCTGACACTTATCCCAACGATAACACACACGAAAGATACACGATAATTATCTAAATCTACTCATGATAACTGCAAACTAGTAGATGTGTCGACACAACACTAGCACATTGAAGTTTGAGTTCGATAAATGAAAAGAACTCTTAAACCAACGGCAGCAGGTTTTATAATTCCCCAGCGTGAACGTAGAAGAACCGATGCGCGCAAAGCTTACTTTGTAAATCTAGAGAAGCGAGGGGTTATGGTTGTGTTGTCAAAAATAAATTTGAAATTAATTTAAAATTAATTTCACGTAACACCAGATATGACGGCGTCTATTACCAATTTGTGGCTTATGCTAAAAATGATGTAACAATTTCGAGAAAGTTCTATAAGTGCCAGAGGCGTATTAAATTATGTTTTAAATTGAAATATAGGTTTCTTCAACAATGTTAATATTAAATATAACGTTACCTTTTACCCTTTTAACCAAATAATTCGCCTGTTACAATAACCGATACTTTGGCTTACAGTAAAGGTTAAACAGTTTTACTTTAATTTGACAGATAGCTGATAAATTTAACAGCTGTTATATCCCTAATACTTGTAGTATAGTAACTAGATTAGATTTTGATGTCAAGAATAAATAAATATATCAGATTTTCAATATTAGTTTTCACCTCGTTATTATTCAAATATTTATAGTTACAATAACAGCTAAATAAAATAGGAACATAACCGTGCACTGATAAACCCACCTTCTACTATAGTCTATTTTTATGTATGAGAGAGTATTAAAATAATAAAGCGTTCGTAATCCATAGGCGTACCACTTCTTTTAGTAGACAGTTAAAATATTTTTTGAAGTTATTCCTCGAGTATACACTTATATTTTCACCTAATTAACCTGCTTATAACTCCTAAACAGATGAAGGTAAAAAAGTGCAATTTTTTCTAAAATGTTTTATTTTTCCACAAGGTATATTAAGAACATTGTGTCAAACGGGTTATGTAGGTATAAGGGTTTAAACTTTGACTTTTAAATAACGTTACGTTCATAAATAATAATTTTAATATAAAAACTACTTCTTACCTACAAATCTAAATCAGAAGATGAACTGTCGAACCAATATTTACAATGAGTGGCTCGATCATTTCATCAGTAATATTGTCCAACTTCCACATTTTCTCTTCTTCTTTAATCGTATGATTTACTGCCTTTTCCCAGTTTTCAGGCTTCACATTATTTACAGCCTCCAAAAACAACTGTTTAACATCACTCATTTTAAAAGAATTATTTTTTCTTGAAACTTCTCCCTTTATCTGTGCCCATAAGTCTCGAGTGATAACTTGCATTATCCATTACTATTATACAGTTCTGAGGAAGAAGATCTATAATTTGTTCGAACCACTCTTTAAAGATATCAGCATTCATGTCTTCATGGTAGTCACCGGTACGAGTAGATTCAAAAGTCAATAAACCACCTTTAACAAAACCGTTTGAACTACCAATGTGTACTATTATTAGTCTGCGCCCCTTTGCTGATAGTGGATTTAAACCAGTAGCTAAATTATTTAAAAAAGGCTGTCTTCTTCGACTTGTAACAGTTTCATCTTGCCAAAATTTATTTGGTTTATGTCCCTCGTTGATCCATGTTTCATCTAAATAAAATATATTTCTTCTTTGGTTTCTCATTTCTTTTATAGTCCTTAGGTAATTTCTTCTCCATACTACAATATCGCTTCTTTCTATTAAAATAGACTTTCTGGAATGCTTTTTCCATAGAAAACCTATTTCTTTTAAAAGTTTCCATAGTGTGCTTCGACTCATTTCAGGGTAATCCTTATCATCTCGAACCGTGGCAAGAACTTTGTCTACTGTCGGAAATTCTTTTCTAAAGAAGAATGCTTGCACTTTCCTTCGAAGTCTTTCTTTCAAAAGATTTTCTAATTTAAATTTTGGTTTTCCTGGAGCTTTACGTGCTGTTTGAAACTCGCCACATTTCTCTTCTTTAACAAGTCTGTAAATCGTAGATTTCCCAACACCAAGCGTACTACTAACTAATTCCACTGTGTCTTACTTTTACATAAATGTTTGTCTGTAAATGATTTAAAACAATTAAATATTAATGTTTTTTCATTAACTGTTAAAGGACCGATTTTTTGTTGTTTACGCGGCCCTTCCAAATTTTCCATGATCACATTAGAATTCACACTGCACCTTGCAAGTTGCAACTAAACGACATTTAGTAAACTGTCAAGAATACACAACTTGGACCTCCTTACTAAATGGAAAACCTATAATCGCATTTTCGGTGAAATTTGTACTTATAATTCGATTACTGTAAGAAATTCTTGGAATTAAAATAAAACAAAATTGGCAAATAGGTACTTATTGAAAATAATCTTAAGATACGGCTATGTAATCTTTAATACACAGGGCTTTTGGCCTGTCCAAACCTTTTTCTATTGTTCTGTACAGCTTATGTTTATAAAGGACCAATAAAAGACCCAAAACTTGTAATAGCTCAGGTACATTTATTACAATTTTAGGAAATATTTAGATTATTCTGTAAAAATATTTAAAATGACCGTACTAAGTTTTGCATTAGAAATGCTGTTTTATTACTCTCTCATACATAAAAATAGACTATAGTTATAACGCTTATAGTTTTTTTACTCTAATTATTGCTTTATTCTCATTTTTTTGCCGCCATATTCACTTTTTATTTATAGCCTTCCAGATATATCCCAAACCAACCATCTAACTGTATTCTTTAATTTTTTAACTACATCTTCAAATGTTTCTGTTTTATTTGGAGTGAGGGTAGCCATATGTGAGTAGTAGGGATTAACTGTCCATGCTCATATGTGGGAAGGATCTTTCGTAATTTTAAAATACGCCTGAAAGAGCACACACGCTGTCTTAACACTAACACTACTGGTTTTTCTCACTTTGCTGCTCATTTGTTAGACACTGGTCACGATTTTGATTCTAGCATTGGCTTCGACATTTTGCATATGACTTCTAATAAATTCCTTCTGAATAACTTTGAGAACCTGGAAATTTTAAAAAATATTAAATCTGGCCCCTCCTGCTCTCTGAATGCACAAATTCAATTTATTAGTACCCCAACGTTCTCTGCGCTTATTTAAATTATTTTCAGACTTTTACCCCCACTCATTTGATCTTCAGTCAGTTACTTACCACAATTAACTCTCCCAATTTAGATTTTCTTTCCATTAATTTTTGCCCATTCGCATCTTATTAAAATTTTTTTAGCTTATTCAAATTCTCCCACGTGGTTGTCATACGCCAAAATTTGACTTTTCTTTTTTGACATTCGTACTGTCAACCTATTTTCCGTTTCCTGTAACAGTAATTTTCTTTTTGATTATCTGCTTCAAATTTCCCTTTTTACCTATGAATTTTCATATTTTCTTGTTTAGTGTTCTATTTTTCTTGTTAGTATAAAAATTTTTTTGCTTTCTCATTCTCAGTTTAATATATTTTACTTTCAATAAATTTTGTCATCGCCACCTATACTCACTTTCAGTAAATAACACCTCCGTTAGTACACTATTTATCCGCTAATTTAAAATTTACAGTTTACTGCATTGATTCGTTAAAAAATCTAGATAGATGTCTTGACAGTCTGATAATTTTTACTTTTTTACTTTTTACTTTCAGTAATTAACATTATTTCCTTAAAAATTTTTAAACTGTTTGTGCTTGTAAAACTATTTTGTGTTGTTTAGTTAATAATTGTCTCAAATGTGTTTTAATTAATTATTTTATTCAAAAAGACATCTGGTGGTTTAACCTAACCTACATTAAACATTTTTTTTTTTTTTTTTAAAATACTTATTACACATGACTTTTTTAACTCGTTCTGTTAAACTTTTTGTAGCGCTTCCTTTATGGAATTAGTCAAGGTGAGTCAATGTTATTGTTTAACTTTCTTTTGTGTTTTTTCTGTTATTTTGTATATGTTAAAGTCCGTTCATGCTTTTATAATTGTTTTTATTACAACTGACTCCTTGACATTCCATTTAGGTGTGCCTGATGATGAAGTGACAACTTCGAAACCGGTCGCCAATAAATTGACTTGTGAGAAATAAAGGACCTTTTCTTTAACCTTTACACTTAAGTTTCTGTTTTAATTTCGATTTATTCGCGTCTCCCCTTTTTTATTGCGTTGCTTATATCGTTTTCGACCTTTCATCTATTTAGATATGGCCAAAAATTCAAGAAACCCTGCGACAACAACAAGCTATAGGAACACATCTGACGCTACGATGCGTGATTCATAGGCATAAGGTTACTAGAGTATCGACCGCTGACGATTTTGCTAAATTACCTGAAGGCGGCTGCGATTTGCTATGCGAAACGCCGTTGAACTGCGGCCATGTCTGTACGAGATTGTGTCACATCGAAGACAGGGAGCACGCAAACTACGATTGTAGAGAGCCTTGTGAAAAGTGAGTGGAATGGAATATCTTGTTATTATTTATAATTACACTTTCTTTCTTTTCAGAATCCTTTGCGACGATCAAACTCACGTATGTTCCAAATTGTGCTACGAACGTTGCGGCCGTTGTTCATACGTAGTAAAAAGACAATTACCGTGCGACCACACGGTCAACATTGCATGCCATCTGGATCCGACAACGTATAAATGCACCATAACTGTCGAAACAACGTTGCCATGCGATCACATAACTATGATACCTTGTTCCGCTGACAAGGAGACTTTTAACTGTCCTTTCCCTTGTGACACTAGAGTGGAACCCTGCGGACATTCCTGCGAGAAGAAATGTCACTTCATAAGCGATCCCGATCATCTGAATGTAAGTGACAACACACATAAATCATTTGTTTGTAGAAATTTCGTTGTTTGAACAATAAAAAAATGAATTTTATCTTTATCCGCTCTGCTCCCACAATTTACTACTTCTACTACTCCCACCTCCACACCAGAGTAGGTCACCGTCACGCAATATCATACCTTCTTTTTATAGTGTCTTGGTTCTGACTGCCCTCTCTAGCTATTCTTACTCTTTGACTATAGTTGCAATGCATTTTACTTTATTCATATTATTTTATATTGTTGGTATACTAAGTATCTCACAATAACATATCATTTTTTGTAGTATTCCTGTCGCAAGCAATGCGATAAAAGTTGCAAAGGTTGTACCGCAGAAGAACCTCATATTTGCCCGAAATTCTGTTACGAAGAGTGCGGAAACTGTCTAGCACCAGTGCGCAAGACGCGCTCCTGCGGTCACATGTTCGACATGGGTTGCAGCATAAATCCCGAGGATATAGAGTGCAAGAAACGCTGCAAGAAAATTTTGGATTGCGGTCACAAATGCAAAGAAACTTGTGGCGATCCTTGTGAGCCATGTAAAGAACAGGTAATTTTTACAGTGTGTGTCATAAAATTGGATCCATATGAGAATAATATTAAACGTCGTAGGCCAAGCATTTCTGCTTATTTAAAGACTTAAAAATAACCCATATCAAAGTTGTCTACTGACATCAGATTTCTGTCAAATTCACATTAAAAAAATATTTTGACTGATAATTAACGCAGTTACCTAGCCAACTTGTTTAATATGTGCTATTTTAAGTTTTACAAAAAGCAGAAGTGAATAATTTTTGGTTATTTCATTTTTTTATTTTATTTATTCTTGTTTTTATTGTCTTTTCAATGAGGAACACTGAAAACTACGTTTGTTTATTTAAACAGGTACAAAACAAATAAAAAATATACCGAAACACCTTAAAACTCGGAAGTTATTCAACACATTTTGCACTACTATATTTTGGATTACTTAACGCATATTTTGTTTATTTTATAATAACGTCGTGTGATCATAGGAAAAATAGGATACACAACTCGGAAAGTATACCTTTTCCACATTAGTTATGTAATATATTATTTTATTACAGGTGGAAAAGATAGTACCAGATTGTAACCACAAAATTAAAATGAACTGTTTTGAACCACCAAACAGGAAATTGTGTAAGGGAAAATGTCCTCGTCTTTTGCCTTGTGGGCACGTGTGCGATAAAAAATGCAATGAAGATTGTACACAAGAATGCAAAGAAATCGTGGATTGTTGCATCACCAGTCCGTGTGGCCATATAATCACAAAAATAGCTTGTCACCTCAAAACAGATCGTAAGTATACATATTATCGAGATATAGCGTTACCAAATGACATTGGTGGAGAAGATTTTCTATAATTTTCGTTTTTATCATTAATTTTTTTTAGTATCAATATTTTATGTAAGTGTTTAAAAATTTAACATTTAAAAATTTTGGGCGTGAGTGGATGATGCATTTTCTTCACTGAAAACAAGATCATTTCATATGTTATTGCCATTTTTAACATATCTACCTTTGCGAAGCCGGATTTTCTGCGCTAGCTGCTTTAAAGATAAAATATGGGTCTTGACTGAATATAGACAAAGAACTGAGAGTGGCTATTTGTAATATAAAACCTTCTTTTGAAAAACTTTGCTGTGTGAGTCAAGCCCAAGGGAGTCACTAATTATTATTAAAACTACTTTTAGTTTAGTACTGATGGGTTTACTATTAGTTTCATTTGGCATTTGACAGTACTTACTGATACAATCATATTTATAATAATTAATTAGTATATTAATTTAAACGGGTACTGTACTTATTTAATTTTTTGTAATGTCAGAATGAATATAATTTTGCTTTTCTTTCTGTGAATTAATTTTTTTTATTAGTAAATAACCTTTTTTTATATTTATCACAGGTTGATAAACGCTACATTTGGCTAGCAGAAGAATGAGTCTGATAAAAGATACACTCAATAATACTCAATATAGTTCCACTGCTGGCCAAGCGCAAATATTATACTATTCGCTCCGTGCGTGACAGCAGCGCCAATTCACTTTTGTACTAGTGTACTATTTTTGCCTATACTGACAATACAATTTTTAATAGAATTCGTAATTAAAAAGTATATATGTTAGTTTTAATAAAAGTCTATTGGTTTGTAAAACAAGTAAAACATTAATTTATTATAATTATATATTTTTATCGCTTAAATTAAAAAAAATAAGTATATTCAATAAAAATCAATAATAAAATAAAGGCAGGCAACAGTATTTACGGGAAAATGTATTTGAAGTTACTTAAGTATAATAAGTTGTCTTTGAAGAGTTAACCTATTCTGTCAAATTAAAAAAATATCTTTAAATAAATTAGCGTGAAGTTAAAATGAATGAATGATTAAAACTGGTTTTCTATCAGTAAGTCACAAAATTGCATTCCAGCCACATACAATAATCAGTATTACTGTTATTATTACAAAAATATAGGTCTTCTTGTACACATATCCATTTATTTCTTTGATTTAATTTCCACTTTGCAACTGAAAATTGTCCATCCACTCAAAATACTTCCCTGGTAGCGCATAAGTCATACATTTATAGCTATAGATATACTATTATGTGGTGTCGCGAGCTGGGAAAATTTTGTCAAAAAAAATTGTAAAAAATGCCAAAAAAATGTAAAAAAAAAATTTGTTCAAAAAATTGAATAAAAGAAAATTTGACAAAAAATGGCCAAAAAATAATGTGCAAAAAAATTTTTACATATATAAAAAAAATATTTTGCCTTTTTTTTTACAAAAATTGTTTAACAAATTTTTTTTTGGACAAAATTTTTTTTAAAAAATTTTTTTTTACAAATTTTTTTTACCAATATTTTTCCTTACAAAATTTTTTTTACAAAAATTTTTTATTTACAAAAATTTTTTATTTACAAAAATTTTTTATTTACAAAAATTTTTATTTACAAAACTTTTTTTGGTTAAAATTTGTTTGCCGTTTTTTAAAATTTTTTTTTTGATAAAATTTTTTTTTTTTTCGTTTTTTTTTTCAAAAATTTTTTGTTAAATTTTTTTTCATTTTTTACAATTTTTTTAATTTTTATTTACAAAAAATTTCTTTCCAAAAATTTTTTTGACACATGCTAATTTTAATAGTATATCTTTACAACAAAAATTTTTTACAAATTTTTAGAAAAATTTTTATTTACAAAAATTTTTTGGTAAAATATGCCTTTTTTAAAACTTTTTTTTTTTGACATTTTTTTTTTTTGACAAAAAATTTGTCACAAAAATTTTTCTTAAATTTTTTTTTTGTCACAATATTAATAGTATATCCTTACAAAAATATTTTTTTTACAAAAATTTTTTAATATATTTTTTTTTTATTTTATTTTTTTTATTTTATTTTTTCAAAAATTTTTTGGTTATTTTTTTTTTAGAATTTTTTTCTTCACAATTTTTTTTAATTTTTATTTACAAAAATTTTTTACAAAAATTTTCTTTCCAAACATTTTTAAACATGCTGATGTTAATGTATATCTATAGCTATAAATAAGTAGACATGCGCATGGCGAGCAGTGGAAGATGAGGGAATAGACAAAATTTTTTTGCCAAATTTTTTTGACACATTAATATTAATAGTACCTATATCTTTTTTACAAAAAATTTTTTTGTACAATTTTTTTTTTTCGTTTTTTTTTTCAAAAATTTTTTGTTAAATTTTTTTTCATTTTTTACAATTTTTTTAATTTTTATTTACAAAAAATTTCTTTCCAAAAATTTTTTTGACATGCTAATTTTAATAGTATATCTTTACAATAAAAATTTTTTACAAATTTTTAGAAAAATTTTTATTTACAAAAATTTTTTGGTAAAATTTGCCTTTTTAAAACTTTTTTTGACAATTTTTTTGACAA
The DNA here is from genome assembly GCA_927349885.1 of Psylliodes chrysocephalus. NCBI lineage: Eukaryota > Metazoa > Arthropoda > Insecta > Coleoptera > Chrysomelidae > Psylliodes > Psylliodes chrysocephalus. The sequence continues at coordinate 8,269,562 of OV651825.1, forward strand.
AAATTTTGTCACAAAAATTTTTCTTAAATTTTTTTTTGACACATTAATATTAATAGTATATCCTTTCAAAAATATTTTTTTTACAAAAATTTTTTAATACAATTTTTTTTTTTTTTTTCATTTTATTTTTTCAAAAGTTTTTTGGTAATTTTTTTTTTCTTTTTTTTTTAGAATTTTTTTCTTCACAATTTTTTTTGACAATTTTTTTAATTTTTATTTACAAAAATTTTTTACAAAAATTTTTTACAAAAATTTTCTTTCCAAACATTTTTAAACATGCTGATGTTAATGTATATCTATAGCTATAAATAAGTAGACATGCGCGTGGCGAGCAGTGGAAGATGAGGGAATAGACAAAATTTTTTTGCCAAATTTTTTTGACACATTAATATTAATAGTACCTAAATCTTTTTACAAAAAATTTTTTGTACAATTTTTTTTTTTTTCGTTTTTTTTTTTTCAAAAATTTTTTGTTAAATTTTTTTTCATTTTTTACAATTTTTTTAATTTTTATTTACAAAAAATTTCTTTCCAAAAATTTTTTTGACACATGCTAATTTTAATAGTATATCTTTACAACAAAATTTTTTTACAAATTTTTAGAAAAATTTTTTGGTAAAATTTGCCTTTTTTAAAACTTTTTTGACAATTTTTTTGACAAAAATTTTGTCTTACAAAAATTTTTCTTAAATTTTTTTTTGACACATTAATATTAATAGTATATCCTTTCAAAAATATTTTTTTTTACAAAAATTTTTTGGTAAAATTTGCCTTTTTTAAAACTTTTTTTTTTGACAAAAATTTTTCTTAAATTTTTTTTTGACACATTAATATTAATAGTATATCCTTACAAAAATATTTTTTTTACAAAAATTTTTTAATATATTTTTTTTTTAATTTTATTTTTTCAAAAATTTTTTTGGAAATTTTTTTTTAGAATTTTTTTCTTCACAATTTTTTTTAATTTTTATTTACAAAAATTTTCTTTCCAAAATTTTTTTTGTTTTTTAAATTTTTATATACAATTATTTTTTTAATTTTTCTTTATAAAATTTTTTTTTATTACATGTTAATGTTATTAGTATATCTTTACAAAAATATTTTTTTACAATGTTTTTTTGCAGGTTAATAAGACATGCGCTTGGCGAGAACTATGAGTGAATGGACAAAATTTTTTTTTACAAAATTTTTTTTCCAAATTTTTTGTTTACAAATTTTTTTTTACATTTTTTTACGATATTTTTTTTGCTTATGTTAATAGTATATCTATAGCTATAAGTATTCAAGCGCTTTGCGAGCAGTGGAAGTATGATGGACAAACATTTTTTTTTACAAATTTTTTTTGACAATTTTTTGGTTAAAATTTTTTTTGACAAACATTTTTTTGGACAGTTCTTTTTGATAAAAATTTTTTTTGACAAATATTTTTTGATAATTTTTTTTTGACACATGTTAATCGTATATTTTTACACACATTTTTTTTTTTAAATTTTGTTTTCGACTTTTTTTTGGTAATTTTTTTTGGACAAAATTTTTTTTTACAAATTTTTTTTGGTAAATTTTTTTCCTTACAAATTTTTTTTTTCTTTACAAATTTTTTTTTACAATTTTTTTTTTTACAAATATTTTTCCTTACAAAATTTTTTTTACAAAAATTTTTATTTACAAAAATTTTTCCTCAGAAATTTTTTTTTGACACGTTAAAGTATATCTTTACAAAAATATTTTTACAAAAATTTTTCTTTACAAAAATTTTTTTGGTTAAAATTTGTTTGCCTTTTTTTAAAATGTTAATAAGTATATCTTTACAAACATTTTTTTGGTTAAAATTTGTTTGCCTTTTTTAAATTTTTTTTTTACTTTTTTTTTCGATTTTTTTTTTTTTATTTTTTGATAAATTTTTTTTCTTTTTTTACAATTTTTTCTTCACAATTTTTTTTTGACATTTTTTTTTTTAATTTTCATTTACAAAAATTTTCTTCCCAAAAATTTTTTTTGATACATGCTAACCTTCCATTTGATGAAAAAATACGGGGATTTTTTTTTGTTTGAACAAGAACAAGCCGAATGAAGTTTATTTTTTTATAAAATTGTAGTTTTTTCAAAATATCTTTTAAAGTAGACTTATTTGAAAAAAAATCTGAAAATTTTGATTTTATTGTGTTAATGAGTTTATTATTAAGAATATCTTCATAAATATGAACTTCATGGAAAAATCAAACGAGAGCTCTTTTGTAGAGAATTTTATTTCCTACAAAATTGCTTCGGCCAAGCGCATGTTATACTTATAGCTATAGGTATACTATTAACATTAGTATGTGTTGCCGCGATCTTAGAAGGTTTTATCCATCCGAAAAACGCCCCACGTGCCTATAAAAGTTTTCACTTAAAAATTTTTGTAAAAAAAACTAAAAAAAAATTGCCTTTATTTCAAAATTTGCTCATTTGCTGCTTGTACGATTTAAGTTATATCTAGTATATGGATATTTTTTGAAAATTTGTGTGCTTACAGTTTTTGTTTTTGATCGGATTAGATAATATTAGGTACTGTGCGATTTTTAGGAAATGTTAAAATATAATCTTAAATACGATATTAAAAAATGTATCTCCAAAGTAAAAACAAACCAAGGAAAAGCTGAGAAAATAAAGAAAAATATGAAAAAAAAAATCTCTTTAAAGCCTTATCTTTCTGCTAAGAACATTTTAAATCTTAAAGGCAACTAAATCAATTTATTTCTAGACGACGACAAGATTCTCGTCGAAAATTGCACGGAACCTTGTAACGCTCAATTGACATGCAAACATAAATGTTCCGGTAGCTGCAGCCAATGTTACCATGGCCGGTTCCACCAAAGATGCCAAGAAAAATGCGGTGTCATTCTAGTGTGCAATCATGAATGCCCAATACCTTGCAGGGAAGCCTGCAAGCCTTGCAGAAAACCGTGCGAATACAGATGTGTGCACAGCAAATGTAAAAAATTGTGCGGTGATCCATGCACTCCGTAAGTACTTGCTATACATTATTTCGTCTTATTTGAAAATAAAAGGAACGTTTTTGTCGGTTAATAAAGAGCATAAAAAACTGCGTTCCCGGTGGTAATCGAACCTGCGCCATGAATCTTGCCGACAAAAATGTATTTTTATTTCCAGGAACTTTGATATACGAGTTAGTAAAAAAGATTGTTTTTAATTAGGTGTAAAGAAATTTGCCAGAGAAAATGTGAGCATCAGCGCTGTAAAAAACGTTGCGGAGAATTGTGCTCGGTCGAGCCCTGCACCCTTCCATGTCCTAAAAGAATAAAAAAATGCGGACATTCGTGCGTCGGATTTTGCGGAGATCCTTGTCCAAAATTGTGCAGACTTTGCGATGCCGATGAACTTACCGAAATCTTTTTCGGTACCGAAGATGATGAGGATGCTAGATTCGTCTTGCTACTAGGTAAAACATAGTAAATATAATAAATTCTATTTAGTTTTCTCAAGCGAATTTAAAATTGTTATTTCTTTCCTCAAACGTGACTCGGCAAATTATGGTGGGATTCCCAAAAATAATGTTTCTAGCTCTTGAAAAAATTGACGTGTTAAGGCTTGGTACTCAAAACAGCGAAATATGTATTGCGAAATTTTACATGTGACGAAAGACCACTGAAAAAGTAAAAATGAGACGTAGACGACATTTTTAGGCAGTTTTTTTATAGAAAAAAAAAGTTTGTATGGTAGTATCGATTTTTTTAAAGGTACGAACTTGAAAATTAGATTTGTAGCTAATCATCATAAAAAATAATGGGTTTTTGGACTTTCACATTTTAAGAGGGGGCATTTTATTGTAGTCTCTTAAGGAAATCTTCGTAATAAATGAACGCTAACGAAATATTCTATATGCTTCTGTTTAATATTAAAAAATCTGATGTGTCCAACACATGACTTTCCTATCTAGTTATTATAGGCTTTTTCCGGTTATTTTGTACAACTTATTGCAGCATCTCTATAAATTTTAGAGGCTAAACTAAATACAGTTCATCAAATTTCTAGAGGTGTTCGACGCCCAGACAGAGAACGCGCTACGTGTGACTAAGATAGCTATTGTACAGTTTGCTAAACAAGTTATTTTAAATAGTTTTTAATATTTTTAGGTAATTAAATTTTAAAAGTGTGGAATAGTTTAGGGATTAAATTGGTCTGATTGGACTTTCTTAGAACGTTTTTAAAAGCAACTAAAGATAGTATGTAGAATTGAAAATAATTATTATGCCATAAAAGGTGTTTTGGAATTCCTTCAACCTTTTGAAATTGAGTCAGAAAATATAAATTTTATAGGATAGCGGAAAATACCTATAATTTTTTTGTAGGCCTTTGTAAATCGTGGAAATAGTTTATATTTTATTTCTACCTTATTAAGGAAAATGGTACCTATTATTAATAACGGTTGTTTCTGAAACATTACTAAAATTTTCGAAATTTTGTTTTTCTACAAAATAATAAACTATACTATTTAGAAAAAAATTTATTTCTCTTATAATTTTATAAAAAATAACAGGGGAATATTTACATTTCTTGATCTATTAAACAAAACGATAAATTATCTCGACGAATGACACCATGTTCTAGTACGGAAGCTAGCTTTACATTTTTGTTGGTGGTTTCATGGGTTTCATATCAATTTTTTGTAATTGTAGTTTACACGTACATATACCTCTTAACACTTGTTTGCTTTATTAAAAAAGTGTGTTGTTGTGATTTACGTCGAAATAAGTCAAAAACAACTTGAAACCCCATATAAAATCAAAAAGGAGAAACGGAAAAAAATTGAGCCTGTAAATGAACACAACTCAGAAACAAAAATAGCTATCTAATAATAAAAAAATAAAATTTGATTCTTGTGCAGCTTCATCTATATCATTAACTGTTTTTGGTTTTTTAATGGTTTTTCTTGGTGATGAAAATTCCGATATCTCACGGTTATCGATTATTTTTTTCTCTCCAGAAATGCGGACGACAGTATTTTTAGATACTCCTGTGGCTGCAGCAACACGATCATTTACATTTTTAAATGGTATTGAAGGTGAATTAAAGTTTCCTTCTCTTCTCATAAACTCTATAACATTGGCTATTATTTCGCGAGATTGACTGTTAATCACGCGGCCTCTTAATTTGCTATTAAACTCCATACTTAGGTTCTATTAAACTGTAATGAGCAAAAAACACAAACGAAAATAAAAGAAATGTTTTAGCGAAATTTACATCTGACATTTACGTCTGAATGAAATAGTGAAATACTTGATGCGCAGAGTGTACTTTCATTGCGTAAATCCGTCGGGATGCCTGTCAGTAGTGCTTTCTCTGTCTAGCCGTCGAAAGCCTCTAGAAATTTGATGAACTGTATATACATTGTCCACATACATCTACCTCGAACCATTTTCTATAGATATTCATTGAAAACGAAAATACTGAAAAATTTAAATTTAGCACTTTTCCATTACGGTCCATTTTAGAAAAATCATGTATAAACAAAAATTATAGAGATATAGAGATAGATATCGCAAACAACTTTAAGTTCAACAATTTTCATAAAAATCAGAATTTTGCATATTTTGTCAAATTTCTCGGATACGGACCATTTCAGGAAATTTTGACAAAACAAAATTTATAGATAATAATATTAGAAGTAACTTTTATTTGAACAATTTTCTTCTCCAAACATAAATAACAGATACATTCCATAAAATATATAAACGGCCTCCCATAAAGTACCCCCCTAGATGTTCCGACTTTGTCCAAAATCTAATAATTTCACGTCAGGCCGAAATAAACCTTAAGTTTAAAATTTAATGTTTTTTTCTTTATCCGTTTTTGAGTTTTCTTCAAAATTCGAAATTTACACATTTTCTCAAATATCTCGAATACGGTCCATTTTAGAGAAATTATGTATAGAATAAAAATTATAGAGAATTATATTACAAACAACTTTTATTTTAACAATTTTTATAAAAAAATATTTTTTTTACATTTTGTCAAATTTCTCGAATACGGACCATTTTAGGAAAATTTTGCATAAAACAAAAATTATAGATAATTATATTAGAAGTAACTTTTATTTGAAGAATTTTCTTCTCCAAACATAAATAACAGATATATTCCATAAAATGTAAAAACGGCCTCCCATAAAGTACCCCCTAGATGTTCCGACTTTGTCCAAAATCTAATCATTTCACGTCAGGCCGAAATAAACCTTAAGTTTAAAATTTAATGTTTTTTTCTTTATCCGTTTTTGAGTTTTCTTCAAAATTCGAAATTTACACATTTTCTCAAATATCTCGAATACGGTCCATTTTAGAGAAATTATGTATAGAATAAAAATTATAGAGAATTATATTACAAACAACTTTTATTTGAACAATTTTTATAAAAAAATATTTTTTTTACATTTTGTCAAATTTCTCGAATACGGACCATTTTAGGAAAATTTTGTATAGAACAAAAATTATAGATAATTATATTAAAAGTAACTTTTATTTGAAGAATTTTCTTCTCCAAACGTAAATAACAGATATATTCCATAAAATATAAAAATGACCACCTATAAAGTATCCCCCTAGATGTTCCGACTCTGCCCAAAATCTAATCAGTTCATTAGACGCTGGAATAAAGCTTAAGTTTAAAATTTGGTGTTTTTCTTTGTATCGGTTCATGAGTTATGGTGGATACAGAACTTTGATATACGAGTTAGTAAAAAAGATTGTTTTTAATTAGGTGTAAAGAAATTTGCCAGAGAAAATGTGAGCATCAGCGCTGTAAAAAACGTTGCGGAGAATTGTGCTCGGTCGAGCCCTGCACCCTTCCATGTCCTAAAAGAATCAAAAAATGCTGACATTCGTGCGTCGGATTTTGCGGAGATATATTCCATAAAATATAAAAATGACCACCTATAAAGTATCCCCCTAGATGTTCCGACTCTGCCCAAAATCTAATCAGTTCATTAGACGCTGGAATAAAGCTTAAGTTTAAAATTTGGTGTTTTTCTTTGTATTGGTTCATGAGTTATGGTGGATACAGACACACACACACACACACACACACACACACACACACACACACACACACACACACACACACACACACACACACACACACACACACACACACACACACACACACACACACACACACACACACACACACACACACACACACACACACACACACACACACACACACACACACACACACACACACACACACACACACACACACACACACACACACACACACACACACACACACACACACACACACACACACACACACACACACACACACACACACACACACACACACACACACACACACACACACACACACACACACACACACACACACACACACACACACACACACACACACACACACACACACACACACACACACACACACACACACACACACACACACACACACACACACACGAGTGTGTACTCGAGGTCGAAAAAAATCATGATTCCTATACTTTCCTTATATCTGTATACAGATAGGAAAGTAAAAATATCACATTAATTTTATTTCATATTAAAACATAAGTAAAACTAATAGTTCATTATGAAGCCAATAACGCAGGTATACAATATTTTATTATTTGACTAGATTGCGGCCATGTTATGGAATCTACCGGTATGATGAATTGGTTAGATCAGAATCGAGGAAATGTCGATGAAGATCAGAAAATACAACCGTTAGTATGTCCGAAATGTAAAACTGTCATCAAAAAAAGCGCCCGATACAGCGACTACGTCAAAAAGAGCATGAAGGATTTAAAAGATGTTAAAATGAAGTTCTACGGAAAACCGAAAGAAATTGAAATAATTAAATACCGTATACAGGAGAAATTGTCGAAGATGTATGAGGGTAATAGAGAAACGACGACCATTTCTTCATTAAGGGCTTCAAGATTAAATATTAAAACAAGAAAGACAATTGGGATTGGTAAGTTTCATGCAATTTTTCTTGGTACAATTTATCTAAAATGTTTCTAATAAATCTACACGCAGTATTATATCCATTTTAGCCTTACTTACAGATTTACAAAAAAAACTACTACTATGTTAATTATAATGTAGTTATTGGACACAAATTTTATGAGGTGGAGGAGCTGATATAAGAAAAAGTTATTAAAAAAATTTCATGTTAGTCACGTCTTTCTTGGGAATAATTTATTTCTCTAAATTGTTTTTAATTATAATGAATTGAGACAATTATTTTACATAACTTGCGTCTTTTTACGACAGAAAATCTCCATTGGTGGAAATCTTATTGTAACTCCATAGTTCTCCATGAATATTATTGGATCTCCAGGGGTCTCCAAGGAGATCATTTGGATTTTCATGGATCATTTTCATTCAATTTTACTTTAGTTCCATAAGTGCCATTTTCATCGATTCTATCTCTTCATATATTTACAGTAGAAGAAGTGTTATCAAAAATTAAACATCTAGATGCAGCCAAAAATGCAGGTCCTGATGGTATACCACCATCTGTATTAAAGGGTTCCTGCGACTCACTCTTTGCCTTCAAGTCTAATTTTTCAAAAATCGTTTGATAGTGGAACGTTTCCTACTGTTTGAAAATTATCTAACTTGGTGCCAAAAGGAAGACAAAACTGACAAAAGATTATCAAGGCATTTCTGTAATCTCTGTGATACCTAAATTACATTTCTCCATATCAACAAGGGTTCTATCCGGTTCTATCACTCAACTGCAACAAATTTTGGCGTGTATCCAAAGTACTTACTTTTATCTCTCGAAGCTGGTTATCAGATTGATGCTATCTATACAATGTTTGCCATGAAGTGCTTCTTAAAAAACTAGCAGACATTGGTATTTTGAATAAGTATCTTAAATGGTTCAACTCTTACCTAAGTAATTGCTCTCTGCGTGTTACTGTGCAAAACTCAGTATCTAGTGAAGTATCAGTGACATCAGGTGTTCCACAAGGATCTTATTTTGGCCCTGTTCAATTTTTAATATTTCTGGACGATGCAGCAGATTGTTTTCAAAACAGTGACTGCCTGTTATTTGCAGACCACTTTAAGTTTTTTAGCATAAAGTCTAGTGACAATTTAGCCTTCACCATGTGGTGCAAACTAAATCAATCATCCCTACATGTCAATAAATGTGCTACAATTCACTTCACAAGATCTGTCAATCCTATTCGGAACTCTTACAAGGTCGATAATGTGACATTAAAAATTCCTCTTCAGTAAACGATCTCGTATTTTATTCACAACTTGTTAAGGTGTTTTAACTTTTGGGTTTAGTCGATATTAAAATCTACTATGGCTTTAACTGTTTATAGTAGTTCCCTTTTCAGACTTTTTTTCTCTTCATGTAAATCAACAACCACCTTGTTTTCTTCGTTACTTGATTGAATTTTGAGTCAAGATCTAGTGATGGGATCTATGAGAAAATCATCAAACTTATTTTTAATGGAATCTGCACGATTTTAAAGTTGTTTTTTTTTTTTTAATTACAACAAGTATATTCTTAAGCACACCACTAGCTGACCTGTTTGTATACAATACAGCTGAAAATAGACCGATTTCGATTGGTTGGGGGCCGCGAAACCAGTTAAAATGATGCTTTCAGGCAATTATATCTTTCTGATTCTACACGGCTGCAGCCGAAGTTCTTGAATTTCCTCGTATATCCATAAGATCTTCCCGTATCTCCACCGGACATCCGTGGATCTCAGATTTCTGCATATCTCCATGAGATCTCCATCCCGTATGACAGTGACTACCTCCTGGGCTATGACTTGAAAGTTTCTTTATTGTATTGATAAACATTTTTTTTAAATTTAAATTAAAATGTCGAATGAGCCTAAGAGAACCGATTTGTAAGCTTGTCTTCCATTCGGATTTATTGAAGAACCTTATAAAGACTCATTATTTCTTATAATAGTCTTGCAAGCTCATTGAAGGAAAGTTAATATTAAAGGAAACTGTTGGCTGTGTGAACTTATATATTTTTATATTGAATCAAAAATATATAATACTATTCAGAAGCAAAATTATATTGCAAAATAAATGTTTGATCTTCTTCTACTCTTTTGTTTTCATGTCTACTCCGGGAATAGAAAAACGGCCTTTCGTAACACTAGTCCCTTTAAATTATTTCTATTAAAATTCCATTTTCCTGACTCAAACATCTTTATAGGAAAGCAAAACGTAATAAATTATGTCCGGTGTTCCTCGGTCTTTTTTTTTACTTATTTTGAATCTTATAACGGCTTAAGAGTGGCTTTTTACTTGCAATTCGTTTAATGTATTTAACATTTTCAGGAAATTCTGCTTTCGTAAAGATTAAAACGACTTTGACTGATAGATTATTAAGTTCGAAAGACAATCGTCGACAGAACATCGACAAAATGGATTTGGACGCCATTCGGATGAAAGTGGAATTGATGCAGTTGGTAATGGAGCCTCTGGAGAAAGAAAAATTGTGTTTGTTGGATTTGACGCTGTCTAATAACCATGTTAGTTTAATAATGGAATTTTTGGGAAAACACATCGATTCCATTACCGAACAAGAGGTCATCGATATCGGTTTGGAAATAAATCGATTGCACAGATTTATTCAATTTGAACGACTCGGTTACAAGCCCTATTTGCAACAGCCGGGTGTCCAAGCTAAGGTAAAATTTGTACAAATCTATTTCTAATTAGTACGATATATTAGTGCCACAAAATATTTTTTTTAATTTAGTATTCAAATTCAATAATTTTAAATATAGGGTAGGGACAATTCAATCAAATATTTTGCATTTGGAAAATTAAATTCATTTTAAAAGATAATGTAAAACAGGTTTACTACAGAATATATTATTTTCTCAAAATTTTTACTTTTTTAAAATATTCTTTGTGGCATCAATACGCCATTATAAAATAACCCTCATTTTGTTTAATAAATTGGTTCAGTTTTATCTTATAAAACTAAAAAAACGTATTTTTAGGTTGACGCCACCATTCTATTATTGAATAAACACGGCAGATACGACGATGATCAAGACAAGATCATTAAAAATTCGTTGGAAGAGTTAAAAGTACTAACGTCTTCAAAAATTGCTCTGACCGACGCTGAAAAATTTGAAATTGTAAAAGCTGTGGGATTGACAACAGGACATTGGTATAAGTGCCCAAATGGACATCCATATGCGATAGGAGAGTGTGGCGGGGCCAATCAAGAGTCCAGGTACAATGTTTTTCTTACCTCCAGTCCTCTTTTTTTATTTTAGCTGTTTCTATTTCGTTTTATATCCTGTTGTTGCAGAGTCTTAATACGAGTACTTTTTTGTCAGATTATCTCTCGTAGTATTCATATCAGTTTTGCATAAAATTCATCTTTTTCCTGGTTTGCAATCATGTTTTATTTATTAATGACAATATATAGTACTCGAAGAGCACGTCGCAATCTATTATACAGTATGTCTCACATAGACGGCGACGTGCTCTTTGAGCACGTAGTTAACAACAAAGTGTATTCAAATATTGTTGTTAACGACGTGCTTGAAAAGCACGTCGCATTATACATGGTGTCCCACTTTATTTATTAGACAGCGACGTGCTCTTCGAGCACGTAGTTAACAACAATGTGTATTTATACATTTTTGTTAACGACGTCCTCGAAAAGCACGTCGCATTTTATTATACAGTGTGTTCCACATTATTAGACGGCGACGAGCTCTTCGAGCATGTCGTTAACAGCAAAGTGTATTCAGATATTGTTGTAAAAAACGTGCATACAGTATGTTCCACATTCTATATTAGACGGCAACGTGCTCGATTTAACAACAAAGTGTATTAAGATATTATACAGTACGTCCCACATTATTTGTTTATGGCGGCGAGCTCTTCGAGCACGTCATTAAAAGCAAAGTGTTTTGTGATATTGTTGTTAACGACGTGCTGAAAGAGCACGTCGCATTCTATTATGTAGTATGCCCCACATTATATATTAGACGGCGACGTCCTCTTCGAGCACGTCGTTAACAGCAAATTTTATTCAGATATTGTTAACAACGTGCTCTTCGATACAGTGTGTCCCGCATTATATGTTTGATGGCGACATGCTCTTCTAAGAGAATATCACAATATATTATACAGTGTGTCCCACATTATATAATAGACGGCAACAAGCTTGAATAACACGTCTTTAACAACAAAGTGTATTTAGATATTGTTGTTAACGACGTGCTCTTCGAGCACGTCGCTTTTATCATACAGTGTGTCCCACATTAGACGGCGACGTGCTCGATTTAACAACAGAGTGTATATTAAGATATTGTTGTTAACGACGTGCTCGAAGACAACTTCGCATTCTATTAAACAGAATGTCCCACATTATTTATTAAATGGCGACGAGCTCTTCAAGCACGTCATTAACAGCAAAGCGTTTTCAGATATTGTTGTTAACGACATGCTGAAAGAGCACGTCGCATTTTATTATACAGTGTTTCCCACATTATATATGCGATGTGCTCTTCGTTATCATAGTTTTGGATATTTCTATCATTTCCTATTTTTTGTTGTTTAATTGACCTTTTTAAATAGCTGCTATGAATGCGGAGCTCCGATAGGTGGAAGATCCCATAGATTAGCGCCCGGTAATGATGTGGCAACTGATATGGATGGAGCAACATATCCTGCCTGGTCCGAGCAAGCAAATATGGCGAACTATCAACTTTAAAATCTTTCGTTGGATGTTATTTTTAATCGTTCTTTTTTTGTTTTTAATTAATAATTCTTGTATTTTTTGTATTTATATTGTTTTTTGTCAAAAATAAAAATTTATATTTAAAACTTTTCTTATTATTCTTTGCTCCTGTTGCCACTAGAAAATTTGTTTCGTATCAAATTTGTTAATTTTAAAGCACTTGCCTCTAAACATGCATAAAAGCAGTGGGAATATGGCTGACAAAATTAACAAAAGCCATTTATTAGCGAATAGCTAAATTTATTGTTTTTACTGTTTGCCGATAGATTGGGCTTTTGTAAATAACGGCAACCAACATTACAGATTAGTGTATTCTGTGTTGCCTATCAACTACAAAGTTTTAAAACAACTATTAAACAGTTCAAGATAAAAATGATCTACAAAGAGGTCTCTGGACTGTCCACTCAGTGTAGTATTTGTGTGGATTTGAATAATAGGCGCACAAAATTCACCATTAAAATAGATAAAACGTGCGATTAAAAATAACGGCAAAATTAGGTTTCTTAATGAAGATACTGTATGATTTTGGGTAACGTAAAATCAATTTCCATACCATTTCGCTCTCCTGTGATCCTAATACAAAGATACGAGTATCAAAAGTCAAACTTAAGTCCCTTTATCAAATAGTCTCTGTCATTCAGGGTAACGCAAAATCGACGGATTTTTAAACTTGAATACCTCTTAAACGACTTAAGATAAAGACAAACAACATAGAGCACTCTAATCTGTCTGTTCGGCTTTACGTTTGTGTGAATTTAGAGATTTATTCGATTATTGATAACAGAAAAAATTATAGAAACCTTAGAGATAGAAAGCAACTGAGTTCACCGTGATTCCCCTTGTTGTTTTTTGGTATATAGTCAAATTTGCATTGAAATAAGGGATAAAAAAAAATTGTCTTTTTTTCTGGAAAAATAAAAGTTTAAAAAAATTGATGTTCTTATAGATTAGAACGTGTAGATCTCAAAAAAATGCTCTGTTTTCCTTTAACAGAACTAGTTCAAAAATTAAGCTCATTTCTTAAAACGCATCATAGATGGATAAAAGCAGACACCAGGCAGACATTTTAAATCGCTTACTGTAGTGCCGTGACAAATTTCATAAAGATCGGAGCAGAAAAAATGTTTTCCATATCTCCTCGATCTTTTGTTATCCTGATACGAAGATCCAAGAACCAAAAGTAATTTCCTTGATAAAACTTTGGTATCAGAATAATAGAAATGCGAGGAGGTGTTTTAAAAATGGCGGGAAAATTAAGTTTCTTAATTAATTTACTATATAATTTAGGGTAACGCAAAATTAGGTTTCCTAATGAAATAGTCATTGCCATTTAGGGCAATGCAAACTCGATGGTTCTTTAAATTTGAATAACTCTGAAACGGCTTAATATAGAGACGAACGGCATAGAGCACTCTATTCTATCTATTCAGCTCTACGTTCGTGTGACTTAATAGAATAATCTGGTAATAAGTAACTGAGAAACACGAAAAAAAAGTAAACCCTTGGAGATAGAAAGCAACTGAGTTCACCCCGTAATTTACCTTGCTGTTTTTGATATGTAGCCAAATTTGCATTGAAATCGGAGACAAAAAAAAATTGCTTTGCGATTTTGAGAAAATAAAAGTTTAAAAAAATTAGTGTACGTAAAAACTTTAACGTCTTTATTTTAAAAAAATACTCTGTTAACTATAGCAGGACTAGTTTAAAAGTTGAGACTTGTTTCTTAACAAGAATCTGACAGAGAGAAGAGACACCAGCCAGATATTTTAAATCGCTTACTGTAACGCAGTGCAAAAGTTCATGAAGATCTGAACAGAAATAACATTTTTCCATATCTACCCGCTCTTCTGCTGGTTCAATTTCGTTGATAAAGTTTTGATATCAGAATAACATAAGAGGAGATATTTTCAAAAAGCGGGAAATTTAGGTTTCTTAATCAAGTTACTATATAATTTAGGGCAACGTAAATTCAATTTCCATACCTCCCCGCTCTCCTATTATTCTGTTACAAAGAGCCGATTACCAAAAGTTGCAATTTGCTCTATAAATATTTGTAAATCAACAAGTCTTGCATCTATTTTCTTATACTTGTATTACGTAGTAATAATAACGTTTTATTTACATTAACTTTGAGACATTTATTATATAAAAAACCTAGAAAAGTTACATAGTCCACTTTTAATTTTTAGAATACGAGGGGCAGATATAAAAAAATGTATGCGATGTGTCGGCGTCCAAAACATATTCGAACAAAATTACATTACAATGTTGCCAGTTGCCATAATCTTAAAAATGTGTATATATTTTTTTATACCCTGGGAAAAATCCGCCAACAGTCGAACGGGCTATTTTTTTTATTTAAGACCATTTTAGACCCTCTGAAACACATTTCAAAATACTTTTTTTGACTGCAAACGCTTTAAAATATTTTTTTCTTACCTTAAAACTTTAAAATGTGTCCTCTAATTTCGATGTTGAAAAAATTTGAACCACATCATTTTAATTAATTTCTTGTTATAGAAACTGCTAAATAATAATACTAGACCATCCATAAAGCAATAAACCATTCCAAATATTTTCACAAACAGTTTATTTTCTTAATTTGTGACCAGTTTAAAGTTCGTCAAAATTATCTAATTTTCATGAACCCAATGACAATTGACATTGCAGTGTGACATGTGTAAAAAAATACAATGTCGCCATATCAATTATTACATAGCAATGGTCATTTTTACCTATGCCCTGTGTTGTATTAGGCCAACCAATCAGAAAAATTCGTCACCCTCATCGGCAGAGTACTCTTCGACGTCAATATTGATATACAATAAGAACACGAACCAAAACGACTCGTTGTTGGGTGACGGCCTGAACAAAGCTCAAATTAAAAAAAAAAAGGTTGTTTTACAAATATTAGATAAGTACCGACATGCCGTAATTAACGCACAATCATCATGAAATATCCTAATCTAACCTAACCTTAACCTAATCTAACCTAAACCTTAACCTAAACCTAACCTATCCAACCTTTATTAGCATCTGGCCAGTGAACATCGATTCCAACTTTTAACGAACGCGTCTTTATCGTGAGCATCTAATAATAAGAAAATATACAATAAGACGAAGCAACGACTTCTTGTAGGGTGGCGGCTTCGCCGCCACTAGAACATTTTAATCCATACTTGGCTACGCCGACCGACATAGACTCTAGCGGCCTGGACACAGCTCAAATTGAAAAAAAGAAGTATTTTTTACAAATATTAGATAAGTACCGACATGCCGACGCACAATCATCATGAAATGAAATAAAAAGACGGATGTCTGTGATTACTACAAATTTACAAATATTAGATAAGTACCGACATGCCGACGCACAATCATTATGAAATGAAATTAAAAGACGGATTGTGATTACTACAAATGTTTTCACTTCAGGATCCAAATTCACCTGCTGGCCAGACACTATTGTTATTTTTCAGCCAACTTTTATTAACCGAATTATTTCCTGACTTATGTTTTCTTACTCGATTTGGCAACACCGCATTTATAGAAACTAGAAACGTCAATTGTCATTAAAAATAATTTAGTTTATTTGTTTTTCTGACAAACTAAAAATAAGAAAATTTGATCGTTTATGAAAAAATTTGGTATGGTTTATTGCTCTATGAATGGTTTAATATTGATATTTAGCCGTTTCTACAACAAGAAATCAGTGAAAATGGTTTATTTCACATTTGTTTTATGATGGAAACCCAACAACAAATTTTAAGGATTTTTTAGTGTCAGCGGACCCAAAATTGTTGTGTATAGTGTGTTTAAAAGTGTCTAGAAACTTTCTATAATATTTCAATAATTATATACGCCGCTCGAGTGTCGGCGTATAATAACCACCTTTTTTTTGAAATACCCTGTATATCTATATAGCCATTCCTATACAGCCTCAGTCTCAGCATCTGAATTTCAACACATGGCTGGACCCTGCAAAAACCCTACCTTCGATGATATCGTAAACAGTTTTGCCTTTTCTTTTCACGACTCTTTCATCATTTCCACCATCCACCGTAGCCTCCAGCGAGTTGGTCTGGTGGATGGTGGGAAGGTGGAGGCACAGCGATCGCCAATCGTCAAATGCACATTCGCAGTCGCTATTATATCGTGTTCGTGCGTATAACATTCATATCTAGTCCCTCGTTCACGTGTTTTATATTTTTTTTAGCACACTCTTTGACCATTTAATTTCACATATCGGGGGGTAGCATCGGATACAAAATCGATACCTAACAGACGGTTTTTTTGTTGATACTGAACTTTTATGTTTCGCCAAATCAATTTTCGAATTCGACTTTCTTAATAAATGTGTCTTTTTGGAAATAATTTTAAGAGTGAATTGTACTGCATTGACGGGATATAATCTTTACTTTATGGGAATTTGACGGTAATAGAAAAAAATTGAAACAGGTAAATATTCAATCGGTTATAAAATTAAGTACATTTTTCATATACAGGGTAAACTAGAAGTATCTTGAAATTGTTACTTATTGTACGAAATGCCAATTCTTGTTTTCCTAGAAAAAGAACTGCTCGAATTGGCAATTGCATAAAACGTCAGTTGAGATGCACTTTTTCATTAAATTGTTTTACATATGAGCGTAAATTTTAAATTGAAATTGAGATAAATGTCAAAATGAAATTTGCCTAATAACAGGTGGGAATTATATTTTGCGTTATTTTTATTAACGATAAATTAAATTCAATATTTTGTGTTAGGTATGCAGAAGAACAAGTAAATAATGTTATTTTAATAAAACTATTTTAATTATTGTATTTTCTTCGGTTATTTAATGGGTAAGAATGTCCAATTTTCAAATACTTTTAAAAAATTAAAATTCCTATTTTCTTAATTTTTTTTAGAATAAACTAAATTGAATTTTGAAAAGTGGTTCCAGAGGAGCATAGATTTAACCTTTACGTTCACGTACATATTTTTTTCTTTTAAAAATAGTCAAAAATAAACTTTAAAAGTGGGGTACTACGAAACCCTTACATTGCAAGATTTTTCGTCTGGAAAGTGGCGCCTCTGTTAGATTTTTAAGAAATTAATATTTGGGAATGAAAACAATTTATAATAATATTTTACTGATGTTTTACGAGGGTACACCTTATTGTTTTACGTAAATCATTTCTGTAATACTAAAATCGTCATATATAATACGCAAGGGTTTCATAGTACACCAATTTTACGGATTATTTTTTATTTTTATTGAAAGAAAAATTATGTAAGTACAGGTAAAAAGGCTCAACCCGTACCCGTTTGGAGTCACTTTTTGAAAAGTTAAATCGGTTGAAAAAAATCTAAAAAGATGTCTTTCTAACAAAAAAAAAAATATACAAATAAAAATGCTAGAAGGGAACAATATATTTAACTTTTACCTAAAGAAGCATTTTTTTACTTACAATAAAATACGTTAAAAGCTTTTTCGTCTAGAATAGTCATACTCAACCTGCGGCCATCCAAGCTTTTCTTTGTTGCCCGAAATACTATTATTAAGAAGGTGAAAACTATTGGTTTCTGTTTTTAAAATCTTGAGCGAAATGTGCAAAAACGTTTGGATCATTAAATGGAGTTACTGCAAAAACAAGATGACTCCACTTTCGGCATTTCGTCTCCAAAATAGATAAAATATTATACGGCATAATCAAGACAAGTATGACTGGTCTATATTCATGATAAACAGATATGGTCAATAAAAACTAACTCCATATTAATACATATGCACAAACAAGATGAGTGGCATTTATACCGAAATATAATCATAGCATTGTGTTCAATTGCTAATAGTGCGTCTACCAAAACCAGATAAGAAACAAGTAACTTATTATTTTTTTTTTTCCTAATAGTTTTTCTGCCAAAACAAGATAAAAGCCAGAACACTTATTTTTGTTGAATCTATTTCTTGAATACTTTTTGTCTAAGCCATTTGTTTTGCCAAGAACCATCTCTGGCCTTTCTAGATGAGTCCGAAATCGATAAGGTAATTACGTCACCCTTTCTTTCCACGATACAGCTAACCTTCAAAAATAAATAAATGATAACACGTGGTGCCCTAATCGTCGTGGTGAATGATTGGATTGGTCAAGCTGTAACGAGTGATTGGTTAAGCCGTAATGAGTGGGCATGCTGATGCTCGTCTCCATATTGTTTGCCCGTTAAAATAACCAGAAGCACTTCTTAAATCACCAAAACAACACCGAAACACCAGCTTTTCGCATTGCTTGTAAATCCCAAGCCATGCACACAGACGGATGCCTGAAGGGGTGAAAAAAGGCTCTGAAAATACTAAAACTTTGCAAATCAGGTGCTACACCTGATGAATTTAACCATTATTATCACAATCTATTTTTATCCAATAATGTTAAAGACACTTCATGAACCTTTCATAAAAGCTAGTCACATAGACATTGAATATTATGACCTGCAAAGTGCACATGGATTTTTGTGTACGAACTCAACACGATACGTATCTAATAGAGAGAGAGATTAAATAAGAATTGCAGTCTGTCGAACAAAGATATGCGTTTCAATACGTCCCGTATCGAAATATAAGAATCCCACTACTCTTATGTAGACAGCTAAAATAAGCTAAGTGACGTTTTTTCTCTTTTTTGATTTTAACAATCGATATATTCTTAGTTTATTTTTTGTAAAGACTAATTATGTTTTAAATTCCTTTTTTTTATTGGAGATGTTGTTTATTAAACAGTTTAAAGCTTTTATAAAAATTGTTCAAATAAAAGTTGTTTGTAATATAATTCTCTATAATTTTTATCCTATACATAATTTCTCTAAAATGGAGTATGCGAGATATTTAAGAAAATGTGTAAATTACGAATTTTGACGAAAACTCAAAAACGGATAGTGGAAAAAACATTAAATTTTAAACATAAGTTTTATTTCGGCCTGAGGTGAATTGATTAGATCTTGGACAAAGTCGGAACATCTGGGGGGTACTTTAGAGGAGGTCGTTTTTATATTTTATGGAATATATGTTATTTATGTTTGGAGAAGAAAATTGTTTAAATAAAAGTTACTTTTAATATTATTATCTATAATTTTTGCCTCATACCAAATTTTCCTGAAATGGTCCGTATTCGAGAAATTTGACAAAATGTTCAAAATTCCGATTTTTAAGAAAATTGTTAAACTAAAAGTTGTTTGCGATATCGATCTCTATAATTTTTCTATTTTGTTAAAAATAAGTTTTTTTTTCTCTCCTGTAAAATTCTCCAATACGAAGATCGGTCGGCGATATTCTTCCTTACTAGTCCTTGAAGTTATTTGGAATTCATACTCTTTCTTATCTTATTCAAGAATGTTGTAATCGAAAGGACATCTACCAACCATCTAAAGATTCTGAAGCACAGTAAAACCCATTATCCATTCAATTTAAATAAATTTACAAGATTATTGA
Organism: Psylliodes chrysocephalus; assembly: GCA_927349885.1. Lineage (NCBI taxonomy): Eukaryota > Metazoa > Arthropoda > Insecta > Coleoptera > Chrysomelidae > Psylliodes > Psylliodes chrysocephalus. The sequence continues at coordinate 8,289,790 of OV651825.1, forward strand.
CACATCTTATTGTTTGAATAATATAAAGTCACAGGTTTAGTTTGTAGCTAACCTTGTCTCTTTAACCTGTGAAAGTATTTTGCGTATGTTTTGTATTTTGGGAAGATCAGATTCGGAATTAATGGTAAAATCCTGTCAAATTATTTTCTAATTATAGATATATTTTATGCATTAAAAAAGGTAAATGAAATCTTGGTTTCTCTTTGATTCACTTTGTTTTTTTTTTTTGTAAAGAATCTACTAAACGATACCTCCCACAAATTATAGGTCATTCACTGAATTTACACCCTATAACGGATTAAGAAATAAATGAAATATTTGACTGGTCAGTTGTATTTTAAACATTTACTCATGGGTGGCGTTATTTTGTATATTGCAAGGGGTTCTTATAGAAACAAAATAAATATAAATTTTAGGTATTTAATTTTGCCTCAGAAAGCTTAAAAGAGATAGTTACATGATTTTGTTGTTTAATAATAGTTTATTCAGAACAAAAATTTTAATTTACATACACAATTTTACCCTGCGATTAAGTAAGTACGATGATTAAAAATAACATTAAAATTTTAAAATTCTATATTAAACAGTGATTATTATAAATAATTGTCTTTTGACATACCTATAAATCTTCAGCATCACTCTCAAAATTTGTGTCCTAGCGTCGCTGTCATCATTAAGGGATATAATTATAGGGTTAATTTCGTTTATCCTGTTTTCACGTATCCACCAGTCGTCAATTAATTTATCACACTTTTGAACACTTTTTTGCCAAATTTCTGGGGTTGATGTATCCAGTGCTTGTTTCCATATTTCCCTTACTGCTTCGTCGCTGTAACCATTAATTCCAATATGATTGTCATTTTGGCTACAGTCCAATTCTGTCTTGGCGGTTTGTTTAAAAGTTCTGTGTGATAGCTCGCATTATCTAACACTATAATCACTTAAATTTGGTAATAGTTTTTCATTTAACCATTTGATAAACATATCCGAGTTCATGTTATCGTGGTAGTCTTCTGATTTTGTTTTAGAGGAAAATATTAATCCTGCAACATCCACAAATCCATTCTTTCCACCTGCGTGCAAGATTATGTGTCGCTTTCCCTCACCATTAGTATGTTTTATTGATTTTATATGTTCATCTTGTCATATTCTTTTCGTCCTACCTTTGGAAAATATCCAGGTTTCATCCAAATATATAGACGAAGCTCCATTCTCTTTTAAACAACATTATTTTTTTCACATAAAGCTTTTCTATTATCTTCTTTCTTAAATGTGAAACCTATTTCCTTAAGCAACTTCCAAAGACTTGTTCTGCCAAATTCACCAATTTGTATTTCTCTTAAGTTAGCCACCAATGTGTCTAAGTTGACATGTTCCTTTTTCGTACGCATTTCATACACCATATCACGAATACGAAATTTTGTCCCACCAGATATATCCAAATTTTTCAGTTTTTTGCGAGGTGTGTATTTTTTCTCACTACTGGCTTTAAAGGTCCTCTGTTATCTTTTTCCGCCGTAAAATACTTATGTAGATTACAAATTAAGTCATCTACACGCAACACGCGCTTCGGCATTTTCAGTTACGACATACGTTCTCTTCGAAATCCAAAACTGAACTAAATAATTTATCGCAATTAGTCCTATAGCATCAGTACAAAAATAGAACATTTTATCTTAATTTTATACCTGAGAAGGGGACTTCCGGAAATTCCTGACCATAAAGCGTTTGTTGTATTCGGGGAAAATGGTATTACCATAAACAATGTCCAAAACAAAATTAAAAATATTTTCATTTTTTCGTGTATTACTTCAGTAATTTAATTTTAATAAATATAATTACATACTATATAAGTAAGTATTTAATAATTAAAATATATTCACCCTCTACCCACCGGAGGACTACGCTTATTTTACTCAACTACCTGATGCGAAATTATCCTGTAGACCGACTCAGTCGTGCATCTGTTTCTTAAACCGATATGGGTGTAAATTCAGTGAATGACCTATAGTATATTTATTACAGATAGAATGATTTGATAAATTCAGTAAAAAAAAAACACCTAATACCGACGCAATATGCATTTTGGCCTTTTGCGCAAATTAGCAAACTTTGTATCACATTTATGCGCAGTGAAATCCTTGAGGAATTATGAGTAAGGGTGAAATAGGTTTTTGAGTTCAATTTGGGTGAAGTGGTACAATCAAACAACGATTTTAATCAAAATGTAAAATTAATTTTTGTACCTATCTCTGTAGCAGATGTTATGAAAACTAAATAAGTACAATGTGACAACATAACTTACTGATTAATATTATAGTAGAATAAGAATTAGCAATAAATTGAAGAACGAGGAAGAATGAGCCAGAATAAGGTGTAGAGTGAAGAGTGGCATCCAAATAATGGTCTAGTTACACAAAATAATAAGTAAAACCTATATCAATTAATAAAAAATGAGAACGTCAACTTTGTAACAATCTCACGACTATTTATGAATATTTTACACTCCTTTCTACAAATTAGAGCTTGGCTATCTAATATATTTTTTATGGGATGCTGAAGTAATATCATCAATTTAGTTATATCAACAACAAATGTTCTACTTTTTAAACGATTCACTTTTGCAAAAAAAAAATACTGAAATTACGCAACAACAACATAGACACTTTCACTAATAACTTGTACGTTGTCCTATTTTTTATTTTTTTTAATCTCGAAACTAGTATTATACCTGTATGTAAATTCGTGCATGACGTTTGTACACCTTTCAGCAAAATCACGATATTTAGCGGATTACAAAATGAATAGTTTGAGGGTACCTATTTTGTTTAATAATAAGAGGGAATTTCAAAAATGATATGAAATATCTATATTGAGATATTTAATGTTAATAGGGTGTTCTCTAATTGAATATTAATATTTGGGCAGGCAATTTTTGAGTCCATTTTAAGAAGAAAACTTCGTGTCCTAACTTTTGAGATACAGGGTGGTAAAGTTTTTAAAAATAAATATTTTAATGATATTTGGTATACAGGTATTATAGTAGACGGCACAGATAAATTTTACTATTTCACAATTAAATATCAGTATTATTATATCTATATATAATTCACAACAGTGGATACGTCTTCCACATTGGGGAAAATGAACTTGTTTTCTCCATATTTCCTTAAGAAAGATATGGTGACTTCATTATCAGATCCAACTAAATATTTAATAGTTTTTTTAGTGGCAAATCTAACTAATACAAAGCTATGCATTTTTAAATTTTCTTGATCTTCAAAATCCTCTTGTTCTTCAAAATCCTCGGAAAGAGTTGACGAAGCAAATGACAAATCATTTTCATTTTCAGATATAGAACTGGATTCATCAGTATCTTGACGTGAGATGTTTTTTTTACCTTATGTTTTAACTTTTCAACTTGTACGCCCTGCAGTTTTTCTATGAAAGAAATACTAGTTAGTATTTCTGTTGATTTCTTTTTCCTGTCACGATTACAATTCACTTGCTTCTCAGATTTGGGGAAAGGTTTCACCACCGTTGCGTCCTGATTGTGGTCATTACATGTTATTAATAATTTGTTTTGCTCATTAAAATAGCAGTAAAAACCTTAGTACCTAGTCTAAGGTAAAAACTTACAATCTGAATCAAAATGTAGATTTCGGCGCAGTGGTAAACGATGTTACTTGTCACATTAACTCTATTGAACTGAATGCATAATTTAAGTAAGGTGGCAGCACTCTGCGGGAAATACAGGCGGTAAATTTTAAAAGTGGCCATTGGTGGAACATGGCCACTGTTGGATGGTCTCCCCTACAATTAAATGAAACAGTTGGCATTTATAATAAATTTTAGTAATATATTTTTTAAATTTTTGTTGATCCAGTAAACATAGGGTAAATGCCACACTAAAATTGAATTATTATTTAGAATATTGTTATTTAGATTTGTATACATACATTTGCCCCAAACAACGCGCTCTTACCCCACCCAAGTGACCCTACCCATCTAAGTTTCTTCTGAGAGTAAAGAAGACTTGGAGGAGTAGGAGGAGGAGGAGGAAGGGGATGATATTAACTAAAAGTTTCGTATATAGATGTCACCTTAGACTCAAAAAGTTATTCAAAACATGTACCACCAATTAAAATTGGAAAATAATTACATTTGACAAAAATTTCAGAACCTTCAATTAGAAAAGTTATTACGAGCCAGGAATGTCTTCTAAGAAAAAAGCAAAATCAAAGATCTCTAGTTAGTCTAGATCACTGCATGATGGAGATTATTAAAAGAAAAGTTTGTAATTTTTATTTTAATATCGTGCCGTATTTTCAAGTGATTAAAAATTAAATAAAGTTGGTTACCGGTTTCCCTTATAAATCTGACAAAACCACTAGAAAAGTGCTCCATTCTTTGGGTTTTAGATATATTACCTTAAATAGAAGACGGTATATTAGGGAATTAAAATTATAAATCGCATTTTGTTTGATTTGAATTAATTATAACGCCATATTATTTCATTCGCAGATACATTATTTATCGACTTAAGTATTATTAGTTGGTGGACACATATATTGAAATTACAATGAATGTAGGTATGTACCTACTGGTAGAAGAAAGATCATTTCGCAAGTCTTATTGCAGTAATAATAATCCATCCAAGTTGATGCATCGAGAGAAATCATTAATTGTCGGCATCCCGTATAGGTACTAAGATTGGGATATTATGTATTTTGATAGCAAAGATAAAGTTGCGTAATATCATTGTGAAATATCGAGAATAACGAAATTATCTAATAATCGCTGCATATGGCTATTTTTGTGAGGTGAAGGTTAGAAACTGTATTGATTAAATAACGGCTTTTACCAGCTAATATAGTTGCTTTATACAAAGTGCGAAAGCAAAAATGTTTTAAGGATTTTCTAATATAAAATTGTATTTATATGCCATTGAGAATACTTCGTGACATTATATGTCTCTACAAAGACGTTTAAGAAAAAAAGGTGAGCAAGATTTCGCCTGTTAAAACAGACAGTTTTGTAACTATTGTAGCAAATAGAGAATAATTTAGAATATCCTGACGACCGGTAAAGAATAAATGATACTATTTAATTATTATTAACAATTTTGTTTACAGAAATAATAGTGTAAGTCCAATAAATCAGTTATTTTGTTGTTTACGATTTTCCGGGCATTTGAGTTCAATAGCTGTAGCAAGTAGAATTGTGAGAAAGGTATCCAGAGAAATTGCGTCACAATGCATTCGAGTGCCAGAGGAAAGACATTTAATTACTGAACAGGCTAAATTTCAAAACATGCACAGGTTTCCGTCCAACGGGTTTTTTAATCCATGAACTATTTTTTCATTAATTATAGATAATATTAGTTCATCAGAGGGATCAGTGTACTGCTTTGGAGGAGGGCTTCCTCCTCTGCGATAAACCTCCATCCTTTCATCCGCCTTTTGTTTTCTTATAATCTTCTTTTGGTTCTCATAATACTTTTTTAGAGATCCTACAGATCTCTTCACTAAACCTGGGCATTGGGCATTAAACTCTATCGTAATTTCTGCCAGAGTCGCCTTTTTTTGGGACACTCCGTCTGTTTGCTTATTTTTAACGACATTTTTGTACTTGTAGACAATATTTAATAAATATTGTTTTTCCCTACTAGTATAGTTTGCAGCTCTTTGTCTTTTTTTATCCATTTTATTACAAAAAACGGCAAGAAGTAACAAATAACTAATTTGAAAATATTCGTGACAATGACAAATAAATTCAAAGGATGATAAGTGACAAGTAAAAAATTATAAAAATTCCCTAAATAAATCCACTGATGCTAAACTGCATCCTCGCCTAACTAAACCAAGTCATACACGAAACGGTGCAAAATATTTTTTTTTGACGTGCTTAAAAGTTAAACCGTACTTAGGTAAGCGCGCTTAATCCAAAAGTCGGTGCAAATAGCCATTACAAAGGCTAAAAAATGAGTTACAGTTTATTTACAGTGATGAAAACTTTATAAATATTGACATCGATAAATTGTTGGAAAAACTATTTGAAAATCGTGATATTTTTCAAGAAGCTTATAAGGTATATTGCTTAATCTTAACTATTCCATCCACTAGTGTTACAGTCGAACGTAGTTTTTTTTTGTTTGCCTACCAATTTAGCAAAAATTTCAATTAAAAAGTTTTATTTTCAATGAGTCACCTACATTCAAACCCACGAGCCGCCACTGCATCGTTATGGCGATTTTATGTTGACATCCTAATGACGTAGATAATTTGAGGGTTCCAATCAAAAAACTCATACTGTATATGTACAAGTAAAAAATAATGTCGCCCATGGGTGACAATTTAAAAACTGAAGAATAGTTTATGAAATATATTAGGTTTGTTCGGCTTTCTTTAAAACTCGATGCAAACCATCCGAGAATCAGAGGAACAGTTCAATTCCAAATTATTCGTCGCATACAATTAGTCCTCTGATAGTTCTCAATGTATTTTTGATGATCCCGAACAGACCTATTGCGAGTTTTTAAATTGTTACTCTGTATAGTGCTTAATGAATAATAAAATAATGATATTTGACAAGTTTTTTTTATTCAAAAATGTCATTTTTCTAGGTTACGCAGTGAAATGTACAAAATATGCGTCGTGCTAGCAGTAGTAGCGTTTTATCCAGGAAGTGAAGTGACTGCCTTAGAAAATGGACTCGCCAGGACACCACCCATGGGATGGCTCGCTTGGGAGAGGTTCCGTTGCAATACCGACTGCAAAAACGACCCTGACAACTGTATCAGGTACTATTTTAATTCTATTATTAACAAACAACAAAAAAAATAACAGTCCTGGAAAATACTAACGATGTTTATAAAAAGTGTTCCGTTATAATTTCTATAACAAATGCCATGTTAGAAAAAACCAATCGATATGAATTATTGCGAATTCAATTGTGTTCAGTAATTGTAATAAAATCGTGACATCCCGATTAACTTTGCTCAATCTTTTGTAGACGCCTAGGGCTACCATTCATTACAAAATATTTATTTACAATTTAGGATACAAACAGGAAAACTTCCCAATGAAGTATCCGCTATTACAATAAAAGAAAAATAATTCTTATACCGGGTGTTCAAATTAAAGTGTTACAGTTGAATACTGCCGAAAATATGCATTTTAGGAAAAAAAGTTTCAGACAAATTTTTTATAGTTTTTTGGGGGAAACATTTTGGCAAAATTCATTTTTTTATAGCTGACCATAATATGGCCATATCGAGGTGGACTTTGTTTTTTTTAAATTGGCACCCCATGTTTTTTTTTACATATTCTTAAAGTACATAAAAAAATAAGAAACTTTAGAGGGAAATATATTTTTTATTAGACTTTTATTTTTTGAGTTACAGCTACTTGAACATTTTGCTGGGCGAAAAAAAAGTTGGCCATATTATGGTTAGCTATAAAAAACGATTTTAGCCAAAATTTTTTCCCCACAAAACTATAAAACTTTCGTCTAAAACGTTTTTCTTTATAAAAGGCGGTATTTAGCTGTAACACTTTAATTTGAACACCCGGTATATCGTTTTTAAACAAACCAGTTAATAATTTAAATGTTTATAAGGCTTCGATCACATTAGAGGCACGCTTGCGCAAGTAATTTGGTGGCGCGCGCGTACACACAGAAACCAAATTCTCAGGAGAGCGACCAGTGTTGCCATTCGTAGCGACTTGTCGCGAAAATAGCGACATTTTAATGGTTTATAAGAGAGGCGATTTAGTCTAAATTAGCTAAAAATAGCGACTTTTTGATCCTTAATACGTTAAGTACCAGTGTAATAAAAAGTAAGCTATTAGTTGTATAGACGAGTCGGGGGGGGGGGGGGGGGGGGGGGGAAGGGAGTTAGTGGTAATATTTTAGACTATTTTTGATATTATTAGGTTTTAATAACTATGAAAATTTAGTTAAATGTAAAATTCTTAGGGATTACTTACCCCCATTACTAGCCTCACCATATATGCGCCCCTGTGATGTGGATGCAACGATCTGCTAATCACCATCTGTCGAAGAAATCAGTTATCTGCAAAAAAAATTAATTCTGTAACTATAAGTAAATTGAGCATTGCAAAAAAATACATTTTACAATTTTACACATATTTAATGCAAAACTATTGAATCTGTTCACGAATCAGATTCATGCTGAATATTTTTTTTTAATTATTTGTGTTATTTAAATTTGGAGTTTAAGTTCTTTAAAAAATGTTTATTAATAGTTTTTTAGTTAATACAACCCACACGTTGGTGTGCGACAGAAACAAGTGGTGCTTGTCCATCGCCGCTCACACTGCACGCAAAAAGCAAGTGCACGCTTGATCCGAAACAAAAATATTTGTTTTTTAATTGCAAGCGTGCATGATCGTGATCTCAGATGATTTCTGACCATTGAGGCAGTGATAGTGCAGTGTTGTGGAGCTCCTGATTTGTGTTTATGAGTATATGATGGATACGGAAACGCTTATCGATGCCGTGAGAAGAATACCTATTTGGGACGCATTGTTAAAATCTCACAGCAATAAATGATTTCAACGGAAGACATCTTGAAGTTGCAAGGTCATTGTGCCATCTATAAGTTTACATAACAACTAATAAAATAGAAAAGAAAACTAAATTATTATTTTGGCAATCTGTCTAAAGTTACGGCGGCGTCCAAGGTCCATAAACTAGTCCAGTAACCTTGGGCGGCGTCAACATAAATTTCTTCTTTTTTTCCTGCCTTCTTCTTTAGTTGTATGGGCCCAGTTTTCACTCTCACTATCGCCAAGATCTGGAATCTAGGGTCCGTATTTTAGGGTATTTGAAAGAAAAGTTTTATATAATGTGTCCAATTTAAGTCGGCGCACCATATATGGGAAACTTTTTTTATTGTTAGTTTTATAGAAAAAAGGTATTCTTTATAAAAAGTTCTGCATGGTCTAAAGCTGAAAATACAACCATTAAATATTAAATTTTTGAGTCGTGGTGCATCAAAAAATATAAATTTTGTTCAAGACTAAATATAAGTACCTTTATTTTTGACAAACCTTGTATACGACTGATAAAATTTGATATCTAATGGTTTTATTTTAGGTTTAAGACCACATACACATACAACTATAAAGAAGACAAAGAAAGAAGAAAAAAATGAATACCGACACGCCGTAACCTTAAACAGATTGCCAAAATAATAATTTACAGTTTTCTTTTTTATTGTATTAGTTATTATGTAAACTTATAGATGGCGCAAAGATCTTCTAATGACCTTGCAACTTCAAGAAGTCTTCCGTTGAAATCATCTATAGGGCAGCTTTGGAACAATAGTGTAAATTGCATAATTCTAAAGTATTCAAAAACCTTATTAGACTGTCTAAGCAAATCGATAAATATTCGTGCATACTCTCCATCTTCCTCTCTGTCTAAAAAATACTCGTTAACCCACTCTTCCCTGATTTCCTGCTCATCCAATTTTAATAATTAACTTGCACCTGCTTGCATTTAGTGTGAGCACATTACTGTTCGCGCCAGCTTGCGCACGCGCCTGCCACCAAATTACTTGCACAAGCGTGCCTCTAATGTGATCGAAGCCTAAGTTCCCTTTTGAAGGAAAAAGGAAACTAACGAGATACAAAAAATATTACTATCATTATATTATTTATTAAATAGCTTACTTAAGACCCAACTCAATTTTGTTTGCGATATAATCACGATTTTTCATTCGAAATAATACAAAACGTCACTTTAAATTTCTATCTCTCTTTACTTCAACAAATATGTAACACGATGAATTTAATAAAACTTATGACTTAATGAATATGTGGCGGCAACTGACGGCAACACTGTCAGCTACTAGAGTACATACAGGTCCGGTATAAATCATATAAATGGAAAATAACAATTAAAATGTTTCGGATTGAGTTAAATAAAATAACAAAATTAAATATTTTTATTTTTAAGTAAATTACATTTTTAAATGTATACGTCTTCAATCAAAAATAATAAAGGCTAATGCTCAAGTGTAAACGAGTGTACTGGACAAGATATATTACACTTTACTTAAATACCTATGGTACAACCCGCCATATGTACAATAAAAATTAATTGTATTTCTTCAAATTGCATTTAATTCTGTTGATCAAAACCATTTGATAAAAAAATTAAAAAGTTTGGGTATAAAGGGTGTTTTTTATATCTGTGATATAAAGCATGCATTGGAGTAGCATGTAGATTATCTAAGTAACAGGTCAGAGAGGTTAAAATTAAATAACATATGCAGTGGGATTCTCATCTTTCAGTACGTCTCCTATCAAGACTCCTATCTTCGTTCGACATACAGCGATTTTAATGTAATGTCTCTCTCTATTTTGTATGTAATGTGTCGAGTTCGCACATAAGAATCGCTATCCTGATCAAAAAAAATTACCACATCAAAGGCGATACACAGGAAGAAAATTAGGTCCTCTATTATTTTTAATTTATATCAATGACATTGTTGATGTCACAAGGGTGTCAATATGACATTTACTCATTTGCTGGGGTGCGTTCAGAAATGTAGGGTAAACGCGTCCGGACGTTGTCTAAACTCTAAAAAGCGTTCCTAAATGAGGAACGTTTTATCTGGACGAATTACCCCAGCCGTTCCTATTTAAAAGAAAAACGCGTCGGGATGAAGAAATTTTACCCACCGTGTTGAGTAGGGTAATTTTTACTCGACTTGCGCAGTATGTCATAGTCCTAATTAACCCAAGAGAACCACCTAGTATTTAATTTATTTTTACTTTTTGAGTAAAAAATATTTAAATATGAGTATGAGTGAGAGAATTAATTTCATCAATTATCGTCTAGTTATTGGAAACGATGGTAATTTCATTATAGAAAATGATAAAATTTTATGACAGGATTAAAGGTAATGAATTGAATTATTACATAAAAAAGTCTATGTGGACGTCAATGGTGTTACAGATTTACTAATTTTTAATAATTCATACAATCTTAGATCACAGAAAAGACAACCAAAAACTTGATTTGACAATACGTTGCACTTACAGTTCGTATTTATCGGACAAAAATAATCGTTCCGACGAATTTTGTCCGGACGATTGAAAATTTGACGCTCTCCGTTTCTGAACGCACCCCTCTGATCTATGTTCATGTAAGTTGTAAGGATTCAGATAACTGTTAATGAAACTCTGCAAAATGTTCATAAATGGTGTTGCAATCATTTGTTAAAAATCAACACAAATAAAACAAAATAAATGCTGATAAGTAATAACTATATGCAGTTTGTGGACAAATAATATAGGAAATTGGAGAAATTTCTATAGTTAGTAGAAAAATTCAAATGTTTAGGGGTAATTATTCGGAAACAGATGAAATTCACAGACCATATGCAAATACTGTTATCAAAACAATTGCAGTTAAATTACATTTCCTATTTAGAATTTGATTATAATAATCATTATATTATTACATTATTTTTTACTAAATTTGAATATTGTCATACTAGCAAACCAGCCAAATAAAGACAATAAAAATAAAATAAAAACGATAACATACCTTTCCTGGATCTACAATAATTTGAAAATATATATAAATAATAAGTACATTTTATCTTTAAAATTATTAAAGTCCATAAAATTAAAATGACAAGTCAAACCACAAACGTCAAATTTTCAAAACAAACATGTTTGTGTTGTGTTCCAAACGGAAAATGCCATTTATAGAATAATTTATTTACTTGAAATCTTTCCCTGCACATCACCTGGCCCCTCACCAAGGAACATGGTCAAATTGAGCTAAGCCGGTTTTACATTCGTTTGCATATGGAGCGATGTTGCAATTTTTCACTTTAGTATCTATTCCGCCTGTTCAGATGACAGCATCTTACGGACAGTACATTTTTTAATATTAACACAAGTTTCCTAATTAGGCAAAAATAAAAGAATGTATTTTGCGTTTCAGCTTTTAAATTCTATAAAAAATGGTGGAAAGTTCATAACTTTTAAATATTTGTTAAATACCATTAAAATATTATGCATTAAAAGTAAAACAAACTATAGACTTTCCACCATTCTGTACCGTACTCTGAACCAAGAATACTTAACTATACCCGGACCAGACATTTTTTTGTAATATTAAAAGAGAACTGAAAATCCATGAAATCTGAAATTACATAAGGTTAAGAAAACAATGATAAACAAAGTTCTTAATAAATTTACACACCTTTAATATTAAATTACATTGCTAATACTTACTAATTACATCAAATCAATACTGTTTATCTTCTTAAAAATAACTTACCGATCTATAGAACTTTCATCATACAGTTCATCAAATTTCTAGAGGCTTTCGACGGCTAGACAGAGAAAGCACTACTGACAGGCATCCCGACGGATTTACGCAATGAAAGTACACTCTGCGCATCAAGTATTTCACTATTTCATTCAGAGGTAAATGTCAGATGTAAATTTCGCTAAAACATTTCTTTTATTTTCGTTTGTGTTTTTTGCTCATTGCAGTTTAATAGAACCTAAGTATGGAGTTTAATAGCAAATTAAGAGGCCGCGTGATTAACAGTCAATCTCGCGAAATAATAGCCAATGTTATAGAGTTTATGAGAAGAGAAGGAAACTTTAATTCACCTTCAATACCATTTAAAAATGTAAATGATCGTGTTGCTGAAGCCACAGGAGTATCTAAAAACACTGTCGTCCGCATTTCTGGAGAGAAAAAAAGAATCGATAACCGTGAGATATCGGAATTTTCATCACCAAGAAAAACCATTAAAAAACCAAAAACAGTTAATGATATAGATGAAGCTGCACAAGAATCAAATTTTATTTTTTTATTATTAGATAGCTATTTTTGTTTCTGAGTTGTGTTCATTTATAGGCTCAATTTTTTTCCGTTTCTCCTTTTTGATTTTATATGGGGTTTCAAGTTGTTTTTGACTTATTTCGACGTAAATCACAACAACACACTTTTTTAATAAAGCAAACAAGTGTTAAGAGGTATATGTACCTGTAAACTACAATTACAAAAAATTGATATGAAACCCATGAAACCACCAAAAAAAATGTAAAGCTAGCTTCCGTACTAGAACATGGTGTCATTCGTCGAGATAATTTATCGTTTTGTTTAATAGATCAAGAAATGTAAATATTCCCCTGTTATTTTTTATAAAATTATAAGAGAAATAATTTTTTTTCTAAATAGTATAGTTTATTATTTTGTAGAAAAACAAAATTTCGAAAATTTTAGTAATGTTTCAGAAACAACCGTTATTAATAATAGGTACCATTTTCCTTAATAAGGTAGAAATAAAATATAAACTATTTCCACGATTTACAAAGGCCTACAAAAAAATTATAGGTATTTTCCGCTATCCTATAAAATTTATATTTTCTGACTCAATTTTAAAAGGTTGAAGGAATTCCAAAACACCTTTTATGGCATAATAATTATTTTCAATTCTACATACTATCTTTAACTGCTTTTAAAAACGTTCTAAGAAAGTCCAATCAGACCAATTTAATCCCTAAACTATTCCACACTTTTAAAATTTAATTACCTAAAAATATTAAAAACTATTTAAAATAACTTGTTTAGCAGACTGTACAATAGCTATCTTAGTCACACGTAGCGCGTTCTCTGTCTGGGCGTCGAACACCTCTAGAAATTTGATGAACTGTAATTCATAAAATAAGCTTTATTTTATCATTTCATTATCATATCACGGTTTTTCATTTTTTACGAGGTTGTCAACTCTTTTAAAAATCCCAGCAACGGTATGGACATTGTAGGGATGGTATGGTGCGCATGTAGATTGATAAAAAATTAAAATAAGAGGAATTTGAAATAACTCTCATCTCATGAAAGTTTACAGAAACCGGCAACATCGCTTTCATACTATTGCGATAGTGGCGCTAACTAATAGTATGCTGGGAACTACAACGTGTTGACAATGGCGTGCATTTAAAACATTCATCTTGTTTTATTAATTTATCTATTATTTCTATGGTTCTGAGTCCTATGCTATTGTAGACATAGGACGAAAACCATCTTAAAAGATCTCCCTGTACACCGATTTCGACTAGATTCATTAAAAGCAAATTATGATCGATTTTATCAAACACTTTGCTATACATACTGATAGAGCGTTAATGAAATTGTGGGACATTCTTTATAAATTGAAATAGTTCCTGCGAATAAATTCTAGTATTTTTGTAATATTCCGAAGCAAGAAGCGATAGATATATGCATAATTGTGCTCACTTCGACTTATAAGGAGAGCACAAGGTTCAATTTACCTTTCAGGCGTATATTCTAGATTGCTTTCAATCAAATCAAAGAAATATGTATTAAGTAGGTGTTATATAAATGTTGAAATATATGTTATTAAATGCTGAGAATATACACGCTCACTATCACAAAATTACAGCAAAATATGTTTATATTTATTTAAATTATAAAGGATAAAACTTTTTAAAATTTTTTCTGAAGTTTTATCAGAAGACAAAATTAATGCAACAATATCATAATTAAATAATTCAAGTAATTACGTTAATTTTGTCCAAATTTTAAATGAAGACTTTGTTGTTTAATCTTTGTATTTTTGACATTTTTTTCTTTATTTTTCAGTGAAAATTTATTCAGAACAATGGCTGACATTCTCGTGAACGAGGGATACGCCAGCACAGGATACGAATACATTAATGTAGACGATTGTTGGTTAGAAAAGGACAGAAACGTTTATGGGGAATTAGTTCCAGATAGAACGAGGTTTCCTAGAGGAATGAAATCATTGGCTGATTATGTAAGTGTAAGAGTTTGTACTCGTAATTAACTCACCATATTTGTGGGACATACTGTATGTACGAATTAGGATTTAATAATTATTATAATTATTAAAATTGTGTGGTAATAAATGGATGGTCAAGGTCAATGTATTCTTCAGAATCTTGATTTCGTATGTGAACAAAATAAATTATTCTAATTTTAATTGCCTAACTGTCCCTCGAAGATAAGCAAAAAAAAAATAATTGCGTTAACAAAAGTATGCGGATTTCGATTAAAATTACAATATTTATGTTCGTGCATTTTAAAATTCCGTAAACATACTTTTATGGTTCCTACGTATAGCGATAAAGGAAAAAAATGTTAACAACGTGACTTTTCTGGTACCAATCTGATATTTACATCAGTTTACAGTTATTCAAACTAAATAAGAATATTGTAATTTATATATTGAGCAAAATAATCCGGGTCTGTGTAAAATAGTTCTTATCTAATAAACTAAGGAGGAAATGGCATCAGACCAGAGCTCCATCAGATAAAACCAAACTTAACAACGCCACCCAGCAGTTAAAAAGAGATAAAACGAATCAAAAATGAATCTATTTATTGAGTTATTCTTTATAAAAAGTCGAGCATGGTCTAAAACCTAAAATACAACCATCAGATATCAAATTTTATCAGTCGTATAAAGAATAAAGGTACTTTTACTCTTGAGTAAAACTCATATTTTTTGACAAACCTCGTATACCACTGAAAAAATTTGATATTTGATGACTGTATTCTAGGTTTTAGATAATTCAGAACTTTTTATGAAGAATAACTTTTTTTTCTAAAATTAATAATAAAAAAGTTTTCCATATGATTCCAACCTAAGGGACAAACTGTATATATATTTTCGAAAAATGTAAAACTATCTTACCTAAATGGATATATAGCCAAAACCGGTAGCCGAATAATTTTTTTAAAAGATTCATTGAGGTATAGATTTTTTTTTTGTTTCATTTATCTCATAGTTGACCACATTTGAAAGGTTAGATTCTTTTTTTCGATTATATTTTTATTAATTTAGCACTACGTATGTTTCGGAATCAAATTCCACCTTCTGGTGTAATCACAGCGACTATTTGTTTACAAAAAATTCTACTACGGTCAGCAAGTTATTTTGTCTAAAAAAAAATTTGTACTTTTTATACCACTCTCTCCTATAGTGTTCCAGTTAGAAGGATAAAGTTTATAAACTAGTTACATTTATAATATCAATTTTAAGAGAAATCAAAAATTTGAAGTATTTATCAGTATCGGTTTCGAAGATATCGTCACAATGTCATCTTCAGGGTATTTTATTCAAAGGGGCGTTGCTGCCAAATAAGAGGGAAAGCCCACTCACGCGACATGTCGCGCGCGGCAATACTTTTGATGTTTTTAAATGACTCAAAGCCCATTAACGCGGTTCTGTCGCGTGGTCATTTAAAAACATCAAAAGTATTGCCGCGCGCGATCAGTCGCGCGTGACATGTCGCGTGAGTGGGCTTTTGGATATATTATATTTTTTATAGAAACTTTCTACCTTATTTAATAATAATATACTAGTGATCTACCCAATATTTTATCTGACTTAATCCTCTCACTATATTATTTTTCATGGTCTGTTTTTTCAAGAGATACATTGCAAAAGTTGGAAAAGGAATTCCGTAAAGTCATCAGTCATCATTTTTTGTTCTGGAGGTGGGAAAATCCGTCATGGACACGCTCTTTGCGCGAATTGGACTTTAACCAACTAAAAAACCACCTCCTCCGAAAAAGCTGAACAGGTACCGCCATGGTGGCATATCTTCTGGGCAGCTCTGGTCTTTGTATATAATTACTGCCTACCTTCTTCTGTATCGTTTTTATGTACTGGTGTACTATCTGCCACTTACCCCTCGTTTGCAACATGTCTTCCAGGCAATTGTCTGCTCCTCGCATTACCCCTAGCTGGATATGTGTCCGTTGTCTTTGTAGCGACCATCTAGCTAGGGCATTCGAACAAAGTGTGTGGCACTGTGTCTGAGGCTCCGCAGTATACGCAGTCATCTGTCGCTGCTTTTTTAAACCTGTGCAGGTATTTTTTAAACACTCTATGGCCTGTGAGTACTTGAGTGAGGTAGAAGTCTGTGCACCAGTGCTTGCAGTTTAACCACTTCTGCAGGTCTGGTATTAGTGCCTTAGTCCACTGCGCGACCCTTTCTGTCTGCTCCCATTCGTTCTGCCACATCTCGAGGGTGCGTTGCATTTCTTCCTTTTTGACTCTGTTGTTAGTTTCTCTCCTAAGGTGAAAAGGGAATCTTTCCCTTACCATCAGGTGTATAGGAATAACCCCGGCCACGACATTTAAGGAGACTGTTGATGCAGGTCTGTAGGCGCTGCAGGTTCGCAATAGGCATTTTCTCTCTACTCTGGGTAGCTATTCTTGAATTCGAGGGAATAGAAAACCGGTTTTTACTCTACATCTGCATCGCACAAGAGTTGTATTTTTGTCTCATTCTTCCCTCATAATTTCTACTCCCCGAGATTCAAGAATAGATACCCTGGATAGAGTATTGTGGATTAGACCACACCGTGAAGAATCTTTCTTCTCATGCTGCTGGGGACTCCTAGATTTGGTATAATGCGAGACAGGCTTGAAATTCTCTGTTCTGTTCTCCTGGTGATTTTTTTTCAGGTGTTCTCCATACTTTCCTTTCTCGCTTAAAGTTATTCCCAGGTATTTAACGTCTTATTTCTGTGTCTGTCATGCGTACTATGAGGTTCGCTCTTTTTTTGGTGCCTTTTAGAACCATCATCTCGGTCTTGTGTTTTGCTAGGGTTAGCTTATGTTTTTCCATCCATACCTCTACCATATCAAGGGTTACTTCTGCTTTATGGATGAGGTTGTATTTTGTGTTTGTACATACCGTGAGAGCTAAATCATCGGCAAAAGCTACTGCATTAACTCCTTCCGGGAATCTGCACTTTAGTACCCCGTCATACACTATGTTCCACAGGGTTAGTCCAAGGACCGATCCCTGAGGGACGCCCGATGATATTTATGACTTCTTTATTGGTGATAGTTATACCCCTGTCATGTAGATAGTCGTCTATTATGTTTTGCAGGTACTGTGGGATGTTTAGTCTTGCCAGAGATTGTTTGATTTTGTCCCATGAAGCACTGTTGAAGGCATTTCTTACGTCTAAAGTAATTAGCAGTCCCCATTTTTTTTAATCTTCTACCGGTGTCAGAGAGATGACCTTCTCTATGGCTTGAATGGTTGGTTTTTTCCTGCGGTCATTATTTACTTTATTAGTAATATATTGTAAATCCTACTTTCTCTACATCTTTGAGTATTAATAAATCTTATGTAAAACGATCAATAAACGTATAATAATTATTACCTGCTCTCCATTTACCTTGAGACAGTTATTGTGTTCTGATTCACGTTGACATCATTATGAACACTTTGGAAAAATCGAAAAGCATGATTCTAAAATTTATTATATCGATCAAACGATGCCATTCTGAATACATTTTCTTATTTCGAAAAAAAATCACTGCCTTTAAATAAAATATAGATAATTAATTATTGTCGTAGGTACACGGAAAGGGTTTAAAATTCGGTATATACGAGGACTACGGTAACTATACGTGTGCTGGTTATCCCGGCGTGTTGGGAAGTCTTCAAAGGGATGCAGAAACTTTCGCTTCTTGGGATGTGGATTATGTTAAATTGGACGGATGTTATGCTCATCCCAGGGATATGGATCGAGGATATCCAGAATTTGGTAATAAAAGATTAGTAAATTTAAGTTATTTGTTTTTATAAGTTAGAAGATATTTTAGAAAAGGGTACCTATAAGTGCAATAACTATATCGCACCTTGAAAAATCTGTTTAGAGGCTATGTTTTAAATTAATATTTTATTTTTAACCTTTTTAGTTAACAAATAAATTGAAACAATAATAAATAAGTCCATCAATATCAAAAGAATCGCTGTGAGTAGTATTTTAGTAGTAAACTTTGTAGGACAAAATAATATTAAAAGTTAAAAGTGATCTTCTGAAAATTTTTAATTTTTGTAAAGTGTCACTTTTGTTTTCAATGAGCGATATGTATATACACTTCGTCCATTATTTATGGAATAATTAAAAATGAACCTAAATTTTAAACTGCCATATATTTGTTGAAAATGCATGTATTTCACCGCGAGTTTTGGAGTTGGATAAATTTTTTATTCGTCTCTTAGAAACCAAGCCTTTATTTTGCCATTTGCAAATATTATACAGGGCATTTTACAAAGTGTACACCCATGTAAAATTCATAAAATTTTATTTTGGGATTTGGGAAATACGAGCGTGTAAAAATTGAAATTTGTGGACCGTTGGTTACAGCTTCCCTTTAAGTAGCTCCTGTATCAGTTTCATCTCAGTGCCGTGCGTGATAAATAAAAAATAAGGTTTTTCAAAAATCTTTCTCTAGACAAAAAACACTAATTTTTAGTGCTTTCTTTGCCATAAGGAATTTTAATTATCCAGGTACTTTTTTCTAAAATACTTCCGTACGTTTAGAATTTTAAAAAATCCAAATTTGAAAGTTATTTAATGTTCGTTTTAGGATTTCATTTGAATAGGACGGGCAGGCCGATGATCTACTCATGCAGTTGGCCCGTGTATCAGATATACGCGGGAATGCAACCGAATTTTTCCTCCATCATCCAACATTGTAATATGTGGAGGAATTTCGACGATATTCAAGATTCGTGGTCGAGCGTCGAGAGCATAATCGATTATTACGGAAATAATCAAGACATATTAATTCAAAATGCCGGCCCGGGACATTGGAACGATCCAGATATGGTGAGTCGTTGGTACGAATCTTATTATAACTAATTTATTTAATAATATTTTTTTTCTACGACTACTAAGATAAAGGTATATTGTTTAACGAGAAAAACACGCTAGCCGGCGGTTCATTTTGTAAATATTATACTCGTAAAAATTAGCATTCTTTACGAGTTGAAGAATATACTTTTTTAATGCCACACGTTGCTATTGTTGAAAATCCAAGTTTAACTTTGACACCCTGTAACTTTATAATTTGGTGAAATTTTAAAATGTGGTCTTTAAGACTATGTTTCTACACATCTTGTTAATATCTATTCAAATTTTGAAGTCTATTTACCAAATAGTTTGGAAATAGTGATGAAATAAAGGCAACAATGTCAAATTGTTGAAAATCCAAGTTCAACTTTGGCACCCTGTAACTTCATAATTTGGTGAAATTTTAAAATGTGGTCTTTAAAAATATATTTCTACACTTCTTTTTAATATTTAGTCAAATTTTGAAGTCTATCAACCAAATAGTTTGGAAATAGTGATGAAATATTGGCAACAATGTCAAATTATTGAAAATCCATGTTCAACTTTGGCACCCTGTAACTTCATAACTTGGTGAAATTTTAAAATGTGGGCTTTAAAAATATGTTTCTACACTTCTTGTTAATATTTAGTCAAATTTTGAAGTCTATTAACCAAATAGTTTAGAAATGAAGATGAAATAAAGGCAACAGTGTCAAATTGTTGAAAATCCAAGTTCAACTTTGGCACCCTGTATTCTTCATAATTTGGTGAAATTTTAAAATGTGGTCTTTAAAAATATATTTCTACACTTCTTCTTAATATTTAGCCAAATTTTGAAGTCTATTTATTAAATAGTTTGGCAATAGTGATAAAATATAGGCAACAATGTCAAATTGTTGAAAATCCAAGTTCAACTTTGGCACCCTGTAACTTCATAATTTGGTGAAATTTTAAAATGTGGTCTTTAAAAATATATTTCTACACTTCTTTTTAATATTTAGTCAAATTTTGAAGTCTATTAACCAAATAGTTTGGAAATAGTGATGAAATCTAGGCAACAATGTCAAATTATTGAAAATCCAAGTTCAACTTTGGCACCCTGTAACTTCGTAATTTGGTGAAATTTTAAAATGTGGTCTTTAAAAATATATTTTTACACTTCTTTTTAATATTTAGTCAAATTTTGAAGTCTATTTACCAAATAGTTTAGAAATAGTGATGAAATATAGGCAACAATGTCAAATTATTGAAAATCCAAGTTCAACTTTGGCACCCTGTAACTTCATAATTTGGTGAAATTTTAAAATGTGGTCTTTAAAAATATATTTCTACACTTCTTGTTAATATTTATTCAAATTTTGAAGTCTAGTTACCAATTAGTTTGGCAATAGTGATGAAATATAGGCAACAATGTCAAATTGTTGAAAATCCATGTTCAACTTTGGCACCCTGTAACTTCATAATTTGGTGAAATTTTAAAATGTGGTCTTTAAAAATATATTTCTACACTTCTTCTTAATATTTAGCCAAATTTTGAAGTCTATTTATTAAATAGTTTGGCAATAGTGATGAAATATAGGCAACAATGTCAAATTGTTGAAAATCCATGTTCAACTTTGGCACCCTGTAACTTCATAATTTGGTGAAATTTTAAAATGTGGTCTTTAAAAATATCTTTCTACACTTCTTCTTAATATTTAGCCAAATTTTGAAGTCTATTAACCAAATAGTTTAGAAATGAAGATGAAATAAAGGCAACAATGTCAAATTGTTGAAAATCCAAGTTCAACTTTGGCACCCTGTAAGTTCATTATTTGGTGAATTTTTAAAATGTGGCTTTTAAAAATATGTTTCTACACTTCTTTTTAATATTTAGTCAAATTTTAAAGTCTATTTACCAAATAGTTTGGAAATAGTGATGAAATAAAGGCAACAATGTCAAATTGTTGAAAATCCAAGTTCAACTTTGGCACCCTGTAACTTTATAATTTAGTGAACTTTTAAAATGTGGTCTTTAAAAATATATTTCTACACCTCTTGTTAATATTTAGTCAAATTTTGAAGTCTATTGACTAAATATTTAGGAAATAGTGATGAAATAAACGCAACAATGTCAATTTAAATATCAAGATTTTTTTATCAACGAAAATGGTTATAAATCAGCTTCGCGTTGTACAAATTTAATTCTGTTTTACATCGTTTTATGATTGGATTTTATCACTCATTTTTAACTTAAATTTTGACGATTTTGTTAATATTACCATCATCATTAAACATATTTGTTCTCAAGTAGACATGATTAACAAACTATTTAAAAAAAATCTGTATTCCACATATGGCATATTATTTATATTTCTTGTAAATTTTTCCATTTTTACCGTATAAATGTGAATACTTAAAGAGCTGAAAACCAATGAAAAGGAAAGTTATTACAACATTTATAATTTTATTAATGTGCGCAACTTTCACGTTTTTACATATTCGATGTTTGTTAATATTAATTATATTTAAGTGTTGCGTTTTTACGAACATCTTAATTTCAGAGTGTCTCACATAAATCTTATCTAACTCAAAACAAATAAGAAATATCTATGTATATGTACATTATTTAAATTAGGATTATTCGTGGTACACTTTCTGAATATATTATTATTCTTTTTGGATTTATTTGAAAATTTTCCGAAAATAGTTTTTGAAAATATCGTATATAGGGAGCGAAAAAGTTTGGCAACAAGTTATTTATAATAGGCATAGGTATTGTTCAATACAGGGTGTTATTGAAATACACGTACATATAAAAAATGGGGAATAGTATGTAATGACCAAAAACGATTGGCACCAATTTTAACTTCAAATTCTAAAATTTAAATATTGGGGAAGAGTCCCCTTTTCCGACCTACTAGTTTCCATATTTAAAGAAGTAAAATAAATCGAAATTGAACTTACCCATAGAAATTGCACTGTTGCCGTAGCAAAACCAATTAATTCAAAATAAAGTTTATTACAGTAATTGTTCAAAATGCCGTCCATTATTATTTACACACACTTGCAATCGTCTTTCCAAAGAACTTTGAACATTAGAAATTAGTCTTGGATTTTGTCGTAGTTCCTCGGCTACCGCATTAACTTTATTGGTTAATTGTTCAACACTATTAATAGGTTCATTATAAACCAGTTGTTTCATGTGACCCCACAAAAAGAAATCGCATGGATTTAAGTCCAGAGATCTCGGAGGCCACTTAGTAGGTCCATTTCTGCCTATCCACTTTTGAGGAAATCTAATGTTCAAAAACTGCCGTACGTTTAAATCAAAGTGAGGAGGAGCGCCATCTAGTAGGTACCACATCCGTTGCCTTAATTGTAACGGTATCTCTTCTAGGAGTACTGGCAAAATATCTTCTAAAAAGTGGAGATATCCTGGCCCATTTAATCTGTTCGGGAGAACATAAGGCCCGATTAAATACTGATCTATTATGCCAGCCCAAACATTTATTGAAAATTTTTTTTGATGCCCAGTTTCCCTAATGGCGTGAGGATTTTCATCACTCAAAATATGCGTATTGTGCATATTGAACACGCCATCACGAGTGAATGAAGCCTCGTCAGTATACAATAATATTTTTAGAAAATCAGGAATATCAACACATTTTTGAATCATCCATTCACAAAACTCCACTCTCTTTTCTTCATCACCTGGATATAAGGCCTGGACTTTTTGGATGTGATAAGGATGTAAACCTTGTTCTTTAAGTGTCCGCCACACAACAAATGAGGACACTCCAATTTCAAGACCTAGTCTTCTACAACTTAATTGAGGCCGGTTTTCAACAGCTTCCAATATTTCTTCTTCGGCCGCCAATGTTCTTTGTGTTCTCGATCTGCATTGACACTCTCAAATTTTCCATGGTCTCTTAGATGCTGAACAGTTGAAATAAACGTACGACAGTCCGGAATTCTCCGATTTCGAAACCGTTCGCGATACAGGATTTGTGCTTGCCGAGAATTTTCTCCAGCTGCCCCATAAACCAGCACTATATCCGTTAGTTCAATATTCGTAAATAGTGGCATCGTAAAAAAATATTTAAAAGTAATCGTAACAACACTTTTTACCAACTTGGAAATGACGCGCTCGTGTTAGCCAGATTCGTAAATCAACTAAAATTTTAATAATCTATAGTTTCAAAAATGTATAGTTTAAAAACAATCATTTATCAAATATTCTAGTTTTTTGATAACGAAGGTAGTAAAAACCAGTCTTCGGAAATAGAAATTAATTCGAAAATCTTGGCAACATGGTTATTTCTTACAAGACTAGTTTTCTTATCATCTGACAAAAACTTGCATATTAATTACTGTTGATATTTAAAATAGGTAAATAAACCTAATTTATATAGGTCATCCTCAACATATCAGTGAAGTACGTTTGTTTTAGAATTAATTTTCAAAAATTAATAACTCCCTTAATAAGGGGTATTTTTAAAAAATAATATTTTTCTACATTCAGTGGGGATCTGCGCAATACCCAGTGTTAATATGTACGTGTATTTCAATAACACCCTGTATATTATTACCGCGAGAAAATTGTATATAACTACATTTAGATGAATTTAAAAATAAGTTATTTTGCCATTGAGTGAAATATTTTTAAATCATCAGCATACATGATAAATTTAGCAAAATTAAAACACGTAGAAATATCGTTGTTTCACCCCCCGTTTTTCCCATTAAAATGTGAAAATCCAAAAACCCTCTTCGAGCATGTCGTTAGCAACAATATCTGAATACACAACTGCTCAAAGAGTATTTATCCACTTTTCATCTAGTCACCTCCTATATGCATCTTACAAAAGTTAAAAAACAATGAGCTTATTTTTAAATTTAAAAATATTTAATTTACTTTCAATCCCAATAAACGATATATTAAACGGTAAATAATCAAAGAGGATTGTGTAATATCTGTTAATTACACAGTGCACATTTACCAATTCAATGAGCTCGTTCAGCTGGTGTTAAAACTTCTAACAGTAATAATGATTGTTGATTCAGAGATAACTGCAATTTCATATTCCATATTCATATTCATTAATTACTTTAATACAAATAGAAAATAGGTATCTAGCGATAGCATCTGCTAAATGAGAGTTATTAAGGAAGTTAATCTAGAGATTTTTGACGTATACGTTTTAGTTTTATTTTCTTACCAGTTTATTATAATATTTAATTAAGAATAATTGATATCTATTCAACATTATAACAACAAAATATTGCTATAAAAATAAGAATATTCAAAATATTGCTATTTTTGTAAAAAAATCATCATTTATAATATAAAATTAATATCTATAAAATCGTTAAATACATGGTACTTTTTTTTAATAAAACGCATTTATTACCCACTTTGCGCCCTCTTGTTAGCGGCGCCCATGTCTTTGATATACGTTTTGAATGATGGTACACCCAGTATAAAATGTCTTACGCAGCTAATGCGCTGGAACGTTATCATAATGTTTTATATAAATTACAGCTAATGAAATTATTAAACGCAAGTCACTGGTACACTACTGGATGACAATAAACATTTGCAATGTAAGTACTTTTTAATGAGTTACGTAAAATATGAAAGGAAAGTGTATCGAGCAGGAACTTACATGCACCTCTATTAAGAATCAAATTGTTATCAGGGTCGGCCTTAATCGGACACTCGTTTTGTGTGGTAAAGCGGTAAATATTATAGTTTAAAAATATTGATATCATTATAAGTTATAGATAGCATTATCAACACTAGGCTTGCCACCTTTTTGAAAAGTGAATGAAGGACTATGATGCTGGTAGATAAAAAAAGGTCGACAAATGTGTAACAAAAAAGACCTCGCCCTTCTACCAAGCTTCTAAAAAAAAGCTTCTCACCTTGTATATTTTTGTACAAGCCAGTTCCCTTTCAAAGAGAACAAAGAGTAAAACAGGACATATGCCGTAAAAAAGGACATTTTAAGCTTTAAAAAGTCGCAAGGGCATTTTGCTTGAAAAAAGCACTGTCCTTTTCAAAAAAGGACAGGTGACAAGCCTAAACAACACCCCCTCTCAAACAACAAAGAGTTAATAAAATTCATCTTTCAAGAGTTAAATTTTTTTGCTTTCTCAATTACATAACAATAATAATTTAAATATGATTTCCTTCATATCAAGTTCAAATATTATTAAGTATTGTAATTATAAAGAAAAAAAGAATGAGTGTAGTTTTGTTTACCTTCAATTTTATACCGTCTGATTTAATTTAATGTCTTATTATGCTAAAGTTTTTACTTTTTTAATATGAAAGAACGAAATATGTACCATTAGGACGTTTTTATTAGCCTTTAGCCAATTTGAATTTATCACAATACACGATACAATATTGTTATAAAATTTGAGTTAATGATTTGTTTTGAAAGCTACTCTGCTGGCCTTCAAAAATTCATTTATTAACAGTTAGGAGCGTTATTAAATCGAGTAGGTATTACTATTTTTTAATACTTATTTGTATATCACGATCAAAACATTAGAATAAAAGCCGAACATTTTACGTAACTTTGAATCCACACCTTAATTTCTGGGTGCGAGATGCACACTTCCTATAGTTCATTGAAAAACTTTCAAGTCTTGTTTATTTTTTTTTTTGTAACACTCGAAAATCTATCTATATTTGTACATACATACACAATAAAATGTTCAACAAAGCATCGAATTACATAATATCACTAAAAAGGGATAGTAATTTAAATCAAAGTTCGATTAGAGAGTACTTATAGTACAGGAGCCCATTGCAAAATGTTGGGTTGATTATTATAGTCGGAGAGCTGGCGAGCAAATTTGCGCTGACATTGTAATTAAAACCATACACGTAAATTTTCATTATTGCTACAAATTTGAAGTTGTAGCAAATCAAGTACAAAAGACAATAGATGAAACTTTCAGTTGTCTATCACACGACGAGGCTGATACAAAAATTGTTTACCATGTTTGCAATATAACAACAATAGACCGGGAGCCGAGAGGGTTTTTGCATGTATCATAGGCCCCACGACGAGACTTTGGGGGCTGATAGACAACGTTATCCATGACCTCTGGGGCGTCGCCAAGTGGCCGCCATATTGGGACAAACATGTCATTTTTAGCAATGAACATGTATAATAGGTACCGGTATGGCGTTTTGGTTTTAAGATGCTCTGTTGCATCACTTTAGCAGGGGTTACACTGCCATACCGATAGCGTGTCGCTAAAGGGGTGCCATACCGAAAAACCTATTTTTTTTGTTTTTTTGCGACGCTCTGGAATGGCTGGGCAGAATTGCTTTTAAACTTGTATTTTCAGGTTTTAGGGGTTGCTGATTACGAATTTGATGTCAAACTTGTAAAAATCAAAATGGCGGACCCAATATGGCGGACAAAAAAATGTCCAACTTCGTAGATTGTTCTAAAAATGTGTATACATATACAGGTTTTTTAGGTCATTACTTGTAAAAGTAATGAAAATAAATTCAAGATTAAAAATTTCGGATCTAATATGGCGGACAAAATATTCTAAAATGCTTTCATTTTTCTGAAAATGCGTACTAGGTTATTGAGGTCACTGATGATGAAATCAATAAAGTTTATTGTTAAACTACTGATAAACTAGAATTAATAATATTATACAAAATAAAATAATTATAAAATTAAAATGCGCTTACAGGGCCACGATACATAATCTGGCAATTTGTAAATAAAACACACTAGTTTTTCATTAAAAATTTCTTCATCCATAGTGGCAAGAATTTTACGTACACATCTCACACAAACTGCCGGCAGAATAATGGCTAACGGTTTGCGTCGATTCCGTCGCGCAGCGCTTAAGCTCGGTCTTTGGATGGAAATGTGTCTTTCAGAATCGTACTTATTTCTAGTATTCATACGTGCGTATAATTTCGTTGAAATTTTAGGATTATTCAGAAAAAAAAACTAATAATATGGAGAAATATGTAATTTAATTAGGTATATTGCTTTTTTATAGGAATTTCTAGTCCACATAGAGTCACACTTAGAGGGATTTGTATTCTGTGTCTCGCAAATACTACAATAGCAGATTTGTCAGAAGAAATAACAAAGTTGTGCTCACTAAACCAGTTCTTAAGGCAATAGACTGCGTACTTAAGTTGTTTAATACAGAGAGAATAGGAGTTCTGTACGGTGTAAAAGCAAATGTCATCAGCGTATTGAACACATTTTATGTCTTTGTCAAGTAGGCTATGAATATCGTAGGTATACACATTAAAAAGAAGAGGACTGAGAACTGCTCCTTGTGGAATACCTTGGTGTATCCATCTAGGTCCATGGAGATTATTGTTTTGATCTTTAATATATATTTTACGGTTACTAAAGAGTTTGACAACATTAGTAGATGCTTTCGTTCCTATTTCTAATGTAATCATCTTATCCACTAAAATATTTAAGCCAACAGATTCGTATGCACCTTTTAAATCAATAAATAAACAGGCCAAATAGGAATTACTAGAGAAAAAACATTGTATGTCTGTTACCAGATGTGAGATAGCTTCAATTGTTCCCATTCCTCTTCGAAATCCATACTGGGTTGCCGATAATTTGGAAAAGTGTTCAAGATGCCAATCTAGCCTTAACTTTATCATGCGTTCATAAGTTTTTGTTAAGCTGCGTTGACATGGGTCAAGTGACTTGATCAACTCACTTGAATTCGAGTGAATTGAACGCTTTTTGAACGTGTAAACCCCCAATTCATTTGACTTGATACATTTCACTTGAAAGAATCGCCAGTTGAACAAGCGTCAACTTTTTCGTTCAAGTCGACGAATTCAAAATGGCCGGCACTAGGTGGACCGAGGAAAGATCGATGAAATTTGTTGTTGTTTATCAAAAATATTCATGTTTGTGGAACACAAAAAGTGTTGAATACAGAAATAGAGATTTGCTAGCAAGTGCGATCAACTATAGACGAAATACGTGAAAATGGAGTCTCCATGACTACGGTGGATGTAAAAAATCGTATAAAAAGCATTAGAACAACCTACGAAATATCAAAAACTGCTTATACAAAATAACACGATGTATCTTTCTCAGCGCCATTTTTTTGTTGAAATGCCTTCATGCCAAATGAAACATATAAACCTTTTCAAACGTTCAATTCACTTGAATTCAAGTAAGTTGATCAAGTCACTTGACCCATGCCAACGCAGCTTTAAACAGGATAATAAGGTTATAAGACGGTAGGATGTTGTTAGATTGATATCTTGATTTGTTCTTTTAATTAATGTGACAACGATTTCTTTAATTTGATCAGCTATTTCACCTTTCCTCCACCAATCATTATAAAAGGTTAGCAACTTCTCTTTGGCCTTTGAACTGAATATTTTTAAAAAATTATAACTGATCATATCCTTGCCAGGTGCACTTTTGCGATTTATGTTTAAAGCAGCGGACTCTAATTCTGTGTATGTGAAGGGTTTACTAATTGAGTCGTTAATGTTTATTTTAAAAGTCTGAGGAAAATTAGGAACAGTATTAGGGGCAAACATTTTTAATAATTTGTCAATTACTTCTGAAGATACAGGTGTTTTGTTTCCGTTGTATTTTTTATTGGATATCTTTTTAATAAAATACCATATTTTGTTTGGGGGTGTATTTTTATTTAAATTGTTTAAAAATAACTTCCAGCTTAAATCAGCTTCTGTTTTAAAAAGGAGTTTAGCTATGTTTTTGACAGTCAGATAATTATTCCAATTAGAAATTTGTTTGTAATTATTATATGCTTCTCTTTTTTTTGAAACTATCTGCGAACATTCCAAGTCCCACCAAAGTGGCCGAGGCCTAGAAGGTTCAAAAGGTTTTTTTAATTTTCATGCATGCGTTTATAAAATCATTAAATGAGTATGGTTCTGATGAGTTTTCTTGAAGAAGAAAATTGTCTAAAAGGGACTAAAACAGAGGCCAGTCAGAGGATTTTTCATCTCATTTCGTAGATGGGAAAATTTGTTCAGGGCAGAAATCGGAGGAAAATTCTATTAAAATTGGAAAATGATCAGAACCCATACGGTCTGAATAGACAGACCATTTAATTTTACTGGCTATATTGGGAGAGGCAATGGATAGGTCGACTGCAGATGGGTTTTCGTTTGGTCTACTTACTGTGGTGGATGTGCCATCGTTTAAAACTGATAGATTATTGTTATCAAGTGCATTAATTAAACGGGTGCCATTTGTTTGATTTGTAGTGGAGCCACACAATGTGTGATGGCAATTTAAATCACCGCGAACTATTAAACTGATTAAATATTTTTTCCCAATCTACAGTACTTACTTCCTTTTTAGGAGGTTTATACACTGAAATAATTGACAACTTGTAATGTTCTAAATAAATAACACATATCTCTATGTTGTCATTAAATTTTTTTTTAACATTAAGTTTTTTATAAAGTAAATTATTTGCGATAAGAATTTCTATTGACCTGAACTGTGGAAAAACCACGAATATTAATAATTGAATATTTTTGCCACGTTTCAGAAAATATTAGAATGTCAAAATGATGTTGAGATAAGAAATTTAATAAATTAGGTTTACGTTTATTATATGATAAAACATTCCACTGGATAATTTCAAGTCCTTTAAAAGGTGTCATTATCATCACTTAAACTTATAGTATCTACAATTTCATCTATATCCATTTCTATTATTGAACAGCTTCCCGAATTTCTTGTTGATTAACTGAAATTGGAATTTTTGTGTTCTTTTTATTTACGTAATTTTGTACAATTTAATTAAAAATGCCACTTATTAATTTTTCTTTGTGATACATGTACTCATCTCTATATGGGTTAGGTAATATACTTGTTTTCTCTTTAGGAGCCTGAAATTTTTTGTTTGTAATGGTTGTGGTAGGAGAAGGAGATTTAGATTCACGTTTTTTTAGCTATTGTGGTTTAAGTTTTTGAATAAATGGCCTTGTAGAAGTTTGTTGTACGTTTGTGTTAGGTAACGAAGGAAAATTTAAATCATTATTTAACACGGAGAATTGGTTGTGTGTGGCGACTTTTGCGTACGAAGGGTTGTTTACAATTTTTTCAACGTCTTTAAATGATATGTTGCGCATAGCCATTTCTTTATTGATTTTAAATTGCTTCATGTACATAGGGCAATTTTTAGAACTAGAATTGCGATCACTAGTTTGACAATATAGGCAGAAACAGGATGGATCTGAGCAATCTTCATTTATATCATGAATATCGGCACACATTTTGCATTTTTGTGATTTTGATTTACAAAGTTTCGAAATATGTCCATATCGTAAACATTTGAAACACTGGACAACCGGTTGGATATAAGGATCTACTGTGAAACTTGACAGATTAATTCTTACTTTATCTGGAATATAACTACCTAAGAAGGTTACAATAATCATTTGTCTAGGCACTAATGTTTGATTACCGTCTTGGTCGACAATTCTGCGTTTCATGCAATGAATTCTAATTACTAATTCATAAATGACGTCGGGCAATATGTCGGGTAGCAAAACAGCGCGTCCTATAATAGCGCCATATAAGTGCTTAACCTCTAGGAAAAAAAGTACGTGTACATAATCTGTAATGTATACATAAGTTAAAAAATAAGATGATATTAAAAAAAAAGGCCAATTTTATAGCTTATATCTAAAACTAGATATGATATATTTAATCTGAGGGCTATTTTGGATTCTGTAACTAAAAATTGTGAAATTGCAGGCACCAAAATGTCTGTTGGGTTGTGTAATTATTGTCAAACTAGTTACTTACATTCTCGTTTTGTATTTTGCATATAATTTATAAAACGTATCGAATAGAATTTTATTATTACAGAACTAGGACAAGCAATGATATAAATATAAGAAAGGTCAAATTAAAATGCTTTATGCTAAATTAATTTATACAATTTTTTTTCTTTTCACAGAAAATGGTCATTAACTTTCACATTTTTTCGGTATTTTAGATTATTTTTGTTATAAAAACATTTGCACATATTTTTGATTGGATTAAATTAATACATCTGGTAGTAATAAATTATTCCCGATAAGTTAAAATTCGAAATAATGTACATACGTATTTTTTTTATTATTTATTAGAGTGGGTTAAAATTTTCATAGAAAAAAATAATAGTACATAATTGTGTTTTGTAATAAATAAAATCGAACGTGCATACTTAAATCTTTGTACCTACTCGTGACGATTAAATTTTCCACTTTCTATTTCTATCCGCTTTAGTTTTAAATGGAAGGATAATCAACATTTAATCACATAGCCTCCTCTGTTTTAGTCGAAATAATAACTGAGTTCGGAATAATTAGAGCAATAACTTTAATTACAATCGTTATTCGTACACCATCGTGGATTAGGTACACTTACCAGAGATCTAGTATCTCGATTCAATATAAATTACGAGGGTCGATTCCAAATACCTCAAATCCTCATTGTGTCAGA
Organism: Psylliodes chrysocephalus; assembly: GCA_927349885.1. Classification (NCBI taxonomy): domain Eukaryota; kingdom Metazoa; phylum Arthropoda; class Insecta; order Coleoptera; family Chrysomelidae; genus Psylliodes; species Psylliodes chrysocephalus. The sequence continues at coordinate 8,321,985 of OV651825.1, forward strand.
GAGTTGCGACTTATCAGTTTAACAGTCTTTTAAAATTCCAGAGATAATAATTTATATCCAAGTTTTATGAATATTTGTTATCATTATTTTTTTATTATTATTATTATTATATGGTGTAATAATTTGTTTACAGCAAATATTAATTTTAAATCAAAATACTCACCAATAGAAGTTCCTCAATCAACATTCACTCTTCATAACAATATTTCTAAATATAAAAAAATTACACCTAAATCCTAAGTAAACTACTAGCAAAATTGCAAAAAAAATGGTCATTCGTAACGTCTAACATTTCTAACATTCCAAACATTCATTAGAATTTAGAATTATATCTGTCATGCTGTGTCAATACAAATTAGCGCGGTGTTACCAAGTGTCCAATTAAAATCAACAAAAAAAGAAATATAAAAAAATACCTTATTTTTGACATAACATTTCCATACTCTTTTAAAAGCAGTTATATTAATTTATTTCCGGTCACACCTGATGATTTATTTATCCATTTTGATTGAAGTAATAATGTACTTTTCGAAAACTTTGAAACATAATTACTTTGTGTTATCCGAAAGTTTTTAAAACTTTTTTGAATCAAGTGAATTTATTTGTTTGATAAATGACGCTAGCCAGCCAAGTTAAAAGAGTACTATCAACAAGAGGATAGCTGAATTAGTTCAATTTGTGCTGGGTTAACTGTGACGTCACTCGGTGGATACTTTCAAGGCATTTCTTTATAAGCTTACCACAAAATACTTGTGCTAAGTTCGGAATTTGGGCTCATTTTACTCTTTTCACTCCATAACTAACTTCAGTCCATACTAAATCATTGTAACTCAGTGATGTGAAGTTAGATATGGAGTTAAAAGTGTAAAAGGAGTTTACATCCCGAACTTAGCATTGATTACAGTATTGTTACTGTGGTGACGTCACACATACTGTGGTAACCTTTTATATAATGTCATATGTCAAATTTAATTTAAGTTTGAGGATTTCTAAACGGAATTTGAGGCCAAATTCCACCCCCACCTGAGGTGCCAAACATTGGTTCTGTTTCGTTTTCAAATGTCCACCCTGTATATTTTTCCGTTCTTCTATTAGCAATTTCTCACCTAATATAAATTGTTTTTCATTATTTTTGTTTGTTATACTATGCCAAGTTTTGTAACACCCTAGTTAAGATTATATGTATTTTAAGTTAATACTTATTATTTTAGATATAATTTTAGTATTAGTTTTTCTTTTTCCATTTTTTTTTATTGAGGTTGAGTGGAAGAGCAGCTTCTATATTTGCTTATGCAAATCTGAAAGCTGAACTTTGCCTTTTGGCTAATTATTTTTAATAAATTATACTATTTTAATTTTGTAATTTTCACATGCCAATAAAACCATATTTATTTATTTATTTATTTATGTATATATACAATACTCCAATATATGTGTATTAATAAATCACCAAAAATCTCCTTTTAACTTCATAATAGTTAATAAATGTTTTATATTGTGTTTTAAAAGTTTTATTTTCTCGAGCTACAAACCCTTTCACTTGCGCCTAAATTAGTTCAATAGGATTGAATTCGCAGTGATAAGGGGGAGGTACCGTAATACCACGATCACGAGCCATTGTGTCGACAACATATTGAATATATTTATGGCAGTGTTTCTTTATTAGGTCCATTAATTTCCCTTTAAGCATCTCCTCAGTAAATGTTACTGCTTTATCCCGCAGCCAGGTTTGCATATCCGCTTTCCTACTGGACATTATCGGAATGCGTTCAACTCGTCGACTGTGATAAGAAGCGTTATCTAGTACAATAACTGAATTTCGTTCTACACGCTGTAATACTTCAGTAAACCATTTTTCAAAGCATTCCACATTCATGTCCCCGTAGTAGTCTCCTGTTTTTTTCGATATAAACACAAGAGCGCTATTTTCCAAAAATCCACTATCACTTCCGATATGGGTAACAATTAGGCGCTGTCCTTTACCTGATGGTGCTTTCAAACCTGTAGATAATCCCTCTATAAAAGCTTGGCGATGACTAGTTACAGAAGTATCTTGCCATATCTTAGATACCGTGTGTCCAGCATTCACCCACGTTTCATCGAGATAGTATATCTTTTCTTTAGCGGCTCTAAACTCTTTAATATTTCGTAAATAACGCCGTCGCCATGACACAATATCTGACCTCTAAATTAAAATTGATTTCCTACACCGTTTGACAGAACGAAATTTTAGGCCCCATACAATTTTTCGTAAAGTTTCACTGCTCATTAATGGAATTTCTTCGTTTTCTCTTAATTTAGTAAGATTAACTTTAAGTGTTGGGGCTTTGTTTTCGAAAAAAAAAAAAAGTACAGTTCTTCGAATGATTTGTTTTTGGTTATCGTCCAATTTCAACAATTTTCGACCACGGGTATGCGTTTTAGGGGCTTCTAATGAGCCTTTTTTTGCCTTTTCGCGTACAATACGTTCAATTGTTGAAACAGATACTCCAGTTAAAAAAGAACTGCGGTTTACAGCTTCATTTGTAGGAAGTGTCTGTTTCAGCTCATCATACACTTTCCATATAATGTTCTTTTCATCCTTTAATAAGGGCTTTCGCCGACGTAATTGGGTTTCACTTGGACCCGCCTCTGAATTCATTACTATTGCAACAATATAATTCTACTAATAAATTGTTTTTATTAACTTTATAAAGACACCAATATTTTACTATTTAATAAACTTTTAAAGTACCTACCTAATATACTACACAATAAATATAACTCCTCGAATATGCACTACCATTACCAAATTGTAAGGCACAAACATGAACACCTACTTGTATATCAGAAAAGAGCATTTATACAAAAAAGTGTTTATAAAATATAAAATAATTATCGTAAATAGTTAAAGCGATACAAATCTAACTTCGTCGAAAGTTAGTTTTCAACTGTCTTTGCGTCTGTGCTGGCAATATTCAATCTGTAGCCCGTCTGTCGTTTATTTACTTGAAAAACATTTTAAAACCATTAAACACAGAGAATAAATATATTCATTTCTTGAAAACTATCAAAAACGTATATTTAACGCATCATCTTTGTTTAAATAAATATGTTGACAAACAAATTTAATAAAGTTTACTAACAAATACCTAATAAATAATTATTTGGTATTTGATACGCGGCCTATGCAAACTCTGTCGGAATTTTCATTCATAGACAACAGTGTTGATCATGCATATGACTCAAAAGAGCGCTAAGGATACAGTATACTTAATTATATCAGTCTTTTTAAACAATTTTTTATGAAAGAAACCGCATTATTAACGATGTGAACAGCCGAATATCGAAATAAGAAAGACGAGAGTGATTGATGTTCAAAGCTATTAACACAAATACCAATTATCCGGTGTTTTCCTTTACCGGCACACATTTTTATATTGATGTGATTTAAAATGTGAGAACTTTGCAATTTATGACATCGTTAAAATTAAATTATTTCTTAAATCAAATTAGATACGTTTTTTTTATTTATTCTTAATGTAAATTATTTTTGCGATCTTTATAGGTTTGGCATTTAAATTAATTTAAATATTTTTGTAAAATTGTTAACACGTTTACGTTACAAATTTTAGTGTGTAAAAATATTTATTAAATAAAATTCCTATTAGAATACGCAAGGGACATTTATGGAAACACGATTTATTTTTTCTACAATCTGATATCACTGTTCGAACTAAAAAAAGTTTTATTTGCTCATGCGCTTTCAAGAGAGTTCCTTAAGTTTAAGATCTGTACTCATTATTTTCTTTAAAAAAAGTTATTAATTAAAATTTAATTGTTCATTAGCATAATTTGAGTGTTTTTTTTTTTTAAACGGGGATACAAAATCAACATGCAATATTATGCAACGTGATCTAGAAATTATAACGTAATAATCAACAATTTAACCAACAATCGTTTATTTACAATTAGTTTATGATTTAGTGTTATTATTTATTTAGAATAAGGTCATTTTAATTATAATTATACAGGTTGATTCAGAAATGCAGCATATTTAATACTTATAGACATTGTTCTATATGGTCAAATTCTGTATCTATAAATTAAATATCTCCTAATAAAAATAACTAGGTAGATTTTTATTCCAAATACACTTCTCTATCATATTTTCATATTTCTCTTTCCTTCGCCACACTAGCCAATTTAAATTAAATGTACTTTGAAATACTAGAAAATAAAATGTAGGTCACATTATTTAATTATGTATATACCCTGTATGAAATACTATTATAAATGGGTCTTTAATTGCGAAAGTTGTATATTTTTGTACGTCTAAATTCAAAAATATAGGTATAATTAATAAAAAATTTCTCCGTCTGTAATCCTTTAATCCTTTTTTACGAATAAATTCACATATTGTAACGTAACACAAAGGATTGCATGTAAACATTTTTTTTTAAATACGAGATATATTTGTAACGCGATATAATCAGGTATTACAAGCATTTATTGCAAAATACGACTTGACATTGTAATAATACCTCTTTGATAAACCAGAATAAACAATACATAATTGCTTTCTAAATTTCCCAACTTAAGTAGATAAATAATCACATGTTAAAAGGATTTAATCTGCTACACAAGTAATAATATTAAAAATGATATTAATAATCCTCCACATAACAGTACTAATAAAATAATGAGTATTAATTTTACTTTGAAAAGCGAAAATGTTGCATAAACGAATAGAGACGGGTTTTTTCGTATATACAGGGTGGACCAGCAGTAACGCCGAGGTTTGTAGTGTCAAAATTAATAAGAAATGTATATCAAAAAAGTTATGAAAGACATTTTTAAAAATCGACTTCCAAATCGCGCAGATTGAAAAATTTGATGATTTTATCATATATCCCATCATCAGATCTTGCCTAAATGTATATGGGACCTTCCCTGAGGTGTACCCTCTTTCTAAAAAACAGAATCATACAAATCGGACAATGTGGTAAAGATATATCGATTGACATTCATAAAATAGATATTACAGCGAATTAAAAATAATTTTTAAGGGAGCTCCAGGAAAGTGATACATATTTAAACAAAGGGCAACATGAAATATAAAAATATTGGTATTATCTCAAAATATATTGGGTGTTATATTTAAAAATATTAAGAAAGTTGGAAATATTTGCATTTTTTGAACACCACACATTTTTTAAAATACTTGAATATATCAAAAATGATGCCTTGGTTTAACAAAGTGGCACTACTTTTCTTTGTATAGTGTAGGCCAGAATTATTTTACGTTTGCATAGAATACGTTGTCCCAAAGTGTGTTAGATGTCATTCGAAAAGTTATTGCAGAGATATCTCGACATATGGACCAATACCATGTCAAAAATATTGAATAGTCAATCCTGCATTACAAATATAATGGACACGTCAAGTGAATATGACAGCGGTGATGATAAAAGTGAAACAGCAGAAAATAGCCCAAACTATACATTGAGGACCTGCTATATACCGACATCCCCTAGTCTACTATCAGAGATAACAGAGATATAAGCAGTCATTGATAAAATATAATATTCACGATGCCAACATTAATTCGACAATCGATACATTCTATTTCTAGACGCGGGGCGAGGCGACAAAAGGTGAGAAGTAAGAGAAGGGATAGAGAGAAGAATTTTACGCAAAAACAACTTATTTTTATCAATGAATAACTGTGTAAGCCCTGTTGCCACTTCTAATCTAACATCACTAGGTTTTGGAATTTATGGAAAATTATTACATCTAATTTAGTGAAATTACATCTAATTCAGTTAAATTTAATATAACTCATATTCAAAATATTTTGGGTTCAGTTGCAATAAAATAGGTTGAATTATTTTAGCTTTTTAAATATATGTAAATAATTTTGTAAACAAAACGAAAATAATGAAATAGGCATATAGTATGGTGTAGATTAAAACTTATTTTGACTTTGCCTCCCACTTCGGTGTCACAAGCTAAATTTTTCAGGGATGAAAGTACATGATAAGCTAACCCTTATTCCGGAGGTAATACAAAATTAGACTGTGCAAAAGGGCATTATCATAAAAAATCGAGTTATTGATACCACCGTATAGAAAAAAAAATGTTTATTTTTTGTTCTAATGCTCATTTAGGTCTTCGTAGAAAGTATTTTTTTTATAATTATTTTTAAAAAATCATTTACATTAGCCCTTATGGTCGAAAAAAAAATTTAAACGTCAATATCTCGGTTTCAACCGTCTACAAATTTGTATAAAAAATCTTCTTTTAGAAATATACCTCTCATTTGACGAAAAACGAAGGCCTAAATGAAAAAAAACTATTCTTCATAAAAGATTCGACTATGTATTGACAAGGTAACAGTGCTTTCTCCATATTTTTGCTTTTAAATTAACAAAAATATAGCAATAAACAATTAGTGATGTCATGGTTTTACAAGAAAACAAAATTTGAAGGCAGAGCCTCTCGACTCTCTATGCATCTCTCTCAGTGTTGAAATGTATGCAATCAGTTTGACTCTCTTATACTATTTTATAGAGGGACTATTGATTTATCCACTATGAATAATAGGGTGTATTAATTACTTCAAGATATTTTTTTATATTTGGAGGAAAATGAAAAATAAGAAAATATGAACTATTTATTGAAGGTATAAATACAGTATATATAAGTATCGAATATAAACAATAAGGCTATTGCTTTGCAAAATACAATAAATTCCCAATATAAATAAATTATAATAATAATAATTGGAAAGAAGTATATAAAGCATAAATTAATAATATTAAAATTTATAAGTACAATACTTTCAAACTAATCAGAATCAGATTCAGCACACGAATCAACATTTTCCAAAACATTAGCGGCTGTGGTCAAACTATTTCTGCAGTTTTTCTGTGCCATACAGGTGCAGGAACTGATACAGCAAATATTTTTTTCCTGCATTTGCAAATAGAGAATATTGTAGATCTATGAAAATTATCGGTGTATAGTATATTTTTTGCATGATGTAAGTTCTGTTATGTCTGGTGGCAGGTCGGGTAGAGTCCTAAAAGTGGGTATCAGACTTTCATCTTGATCTACTTTCTATCCATACTCTTCAACATTAGGAAGTTGCATCTGGCTTTAAAGAGCTTAGCCAAATATTTAGCTGGTAAAAACATCTTAAACAATGTAGTCTTAGGGCGTCTTCAGTCGGTGGCAATTTAGCGATGGTTTTTGAAGAGGCTATTAATCCCCTCAAAATGTTAATGGAAGTAACATTGCCAGTTTTTAAATACTTTTTTTTTAAAAAAAATTTCAAGATTAGAAAATATGTTTTCAGAGTACTGATCAGTGCCAAAGCCATCCAAAAAGTAATGGTGTTCAAGGTAGGTTTTCCAACAGATTCTTTTCCCAATGCCTGACAATTGGCTGGTTGTATCACAACCGGTTAGAGAATGAAAAACAGGCACATTTTTTAGAAGGTTTTTATCCAAATTTAAATAATGTACTTCTAGAAATCGTCTTGAGTCTCCTCGCCCTGTTCTGAACCATATATCTTTAGTCAAAAACTTCTTAAAATAAATTAATAAGACTAGAACATATGTATCGTTGCAATAAATAATGCAGCGTGAATGCCCCGAATTTTTGGCTAACAATATGTGCAATAAGATACGAGTATCAGCGTCTTCGTGATTTGAATTTAAGGAATCGTCTTTTGATGGTTCAAAATTCTTCCCATATTTATTGATATTCGCGAATCAACCACTAGTTACAAATTGAATATGCTTTTGCTGAATGGAGTTTTGAAGAAGTTGTTCTGACAGAAATTTTTTTAAACGTCTTTAGTTAAATATCGAATGAATAAAAAAGTTCTATTGTTGCGGAAGTGGAATATTGGGTCGGTCAATTTCTACATCAATTGATTTCTGAGATCCTTTCTTTTGACGTGTTGTATTTTTGATAGAATGTCCTTTATAATGATCAAATACTACATCTATCATTTGAGCATTAAGTTTATTTCTAAAAATAATGTTTACAAATATATTAGCATATTTAAATGATATGCAACTTTTGGGCTTCCCTATTTTGATATCATTTTTGTCTTTGCTACTTGCAACAACAAATCCGTAATTAAAATTTTAAACGAAAACTTATAACTTACCCAAATATATTCAGCTGCAACAGGATGAATGTAGATATAATAAAGACGCAATAATGTCTATATTTCTTCCCAATTTATTAGGTAATTTAATATATAACACATACACTTATTAATTCTTTAGTAAAAACAGATAACAATATGACACATTGCCCATTGGAACATAACGAGAAGTTTTATAATAAAAAAATGAAAAAATTCTACCATATCAATAATGTGATACATCAGCCGGCACGTAGAGAGAAACAGAGCTATGTTACGTTTGAAGATGAAGAGAAAGATACACTGAGAGTCGATGAAATTGGCTGTGAGAATTAATTACAGCGTAAACCTATGACATCTCTAATCGTTTATTGTTATATCTTTGTTAATTCAAAAGCAAAAAATATGGTGTTACCTTGTCAACACATAAAAAAAAATTTTATAAAGATTTTTTTTCATTTAGGCCTTCGTTTTTTGTTAAATGAGTGGTATATTTAAAAATTACGACTTTTAACCAAATTTTTGAAGGGGAAACCGAGATATTTACGTTTACATTTTTTTTCGGCCGTAAGGGCTAATGCAAATGATTTTTTTAAAATAAGTATAAACAATTACTCCCTACAAAGATTTTATTGTGCAGTGGACCAAAAAATGAGTATTTTTTTCTTTATTCGGTGGTATCAATATCTGGATTTTTGAGGATAGTGCCCTTCTGCACAGTCTAATTTTGTATTACCTCCGGAATAAGGGTTACCTTATCATGATCTTTCATCTGTGAAAAAATCAGCTTTTGACAAGAGTGGGAGGTAAATCGTTTTCTAGAGCGAATATTTTAATACATACTTATATGACAACAGCGGATATTATTCCCGTCTGTGTCCCTTAGAATATGTCTTATTCAGAACCGCACGATATTTGTTAGTATAGTTACATCTCCTCGTTATCTCTGTCTACTATAATGTAACACACATGAAAAATCTTAATATTTTCTTTGCTCTCGCACACTATAACTTTCTGTTTCAAACGAAGTGCGCATTTTCTTAAATCCTTGATAACTATCTTTATGATAAAAACATAAGAAATCGTTTATTAAACGTTCTCAAAAAAAAAATTAGTATAACAGTCAAGTTCTGTTATCGCACGCTTCAGAAATTAAGAGACAAGTAGGTATTCCATTGTTGTTTTCAGCTCGCGTTTCCTTCATGAATAATACATCGTGTGTAAAAAATATTAGGATCTGTATGCTAATTTGAATGAAAATCGAAAGTTCTTTCGGAATATTATGGACTTCATTCCGATATGAACGATGCGATAAAAGTAGATTGCGATAATTTACTTTTTTAATAACACTGCACAACAGCATTTCTGATGATTGAATTATATTACATGACACTAGCTTAATTTTTAATGAAGACTTCAAATCTGTAATCTAAATTTTTGTATTAGCTCTAGTTTAGAAAATATGACACATGGCCGTTTCATAGTAAAAGACAATTTGTTTAAAGTTAATCATATTTTATTTATTTCTTAAGGTGAAAAAACTTTCTTTTATAAGACTTCCTTGCAGAGGATGAATCCATAAAACTGTTCTGAATGTTCCAACAATAGTCAGCCAGCATGTGTGTGTTCCAGTAGCCTTGATACCGTTCTTCTATCGTACGAAGGTCCTGGTGGAATCGCTCGCCCTGTTCTTCACTAAGATCCCCAAGATTAGCGGGAAAATAACCTAGATGGTTGTGAAGAAAGTGCAACTCGATGCTCATGTTACTTCCAAGGGTTTGAAAGTGACTCATTAGTTGTTCAACGTGTTGAGAATAGTTAGAACTTTTCTTATTTCCCAAACAAACTCATTCCATGCGTTTTTCTCAATTTCTGTCATAGTGTCGGTAAATGTTGTGTCTTTTATTAATGATCTTATCTGTGGCCCATCGAAAATGCCCGCTTTTCTTTTCTACACTTAGTTTCGGGAATTTTTTTTATAGAAATAGAAAACTTCTAGTTTTGTTAAGACCTTTGACAAACTGTTTTATAAGCCCTAATTTTATTTTTGATATGTCGAAATAGGAAGAAGTCATTGGGCGATAAATCAGGGGAATATGGGAAATGAGTCATTAATTGGATGTTGTTACTGGTCAAAAACTCTACAATTCGTCGTGCTGTGTGAGCGCTTGCATTGTCATGATGAAGAATGATTTGCCGGTTTATGTTGTTCATTCTGATTTCAGCGATAACTTCCGGCAAACAAATTGAAGTATACCAGTCATAATTAACTGTCCTTCGATCCTCTAATGCAACAGTTGCAACATGACCCGTTTTTCCGAAGAAACAAGCAATTATTCTTTTCGAAACGCTTCGTGAACGCACCACTTTTGTGGGTTTAGGTTCATTTTGGAACACCCATACAGTCGATTGCTATTTAGTTTCAGGCTCAGGCTCACCTGTTACGATGTTATATACCGAATTTGAATGACCCCCTTCGAATTTGTTTAGCATTTCCTTGCACCACTTGACACGTGCCTGTTTTTGTTCTTCTTTCAAATTGTGTGGGATCCAACCACTGCAAAGCTTCCTGACATGCAAATGATCGTGCAAAATCGTATGTATTTGTTTCGCTGCAATGCCTAAGGATTCCTCTATCTCACGATAGGTCACATGCCGATCTGACAAAATCATTTCACGCACAGCATCAATATTTTTCTCGACAACAGAAGTACATTGACGACCTTCGCGAAGATCGTCATCAAACGTTGGTCTTCCACGCTTGAATTCTGCGAACCATAGTTTTGGATGGTGCTTCATCCCCAAATAATGAACTAAGTTTTTCCACACATTGGTGCGGTGTTAAACCGTATCGAAAATCATAAAAAATCATCACTCGGAAGTCACGATTCGAAATTTCCATATTTTTCACACAAATATTACTCTCGTTAAATTTTGTTGAAACGAAGCCGAGCAGTTTGAAATCGAACTGTCAACTGAATGATAGGTGAAAAACGTCAAATTTTACGAATATGACAATCGCAGAACGCTGGCAATACAAGGAGTACTTGATTCCGCGAACTTTAACAGTGGCCCTCGTACAAAGAGTTGCCAAATCAAATCTCGCATACTTATATTCAATGACAAAGTTAATAAAAAGTACTGCACAATTATAACTAGATTGAAAATTAACCATGGGTGTTTTCCGTCTCATTTATATAAAATAGGACTGACAAATTCTCCTCTATGTTCTCTTGATAACGAGGTCGCAGATCTCGATCACATATTTTTCGGCTGTAAGAGTTTTTGTAATAATGACCTGTGGGATGATCTTATGAAAGCAGGTATTCAGTTTCCTACGTGTGTTAAGGTGTTGCTCGCGACTGGAAATCAATCTGTATACGATTTGTTGGTAGATTATATAAATAAAAATAATATTAATATCTAAAATTTAAACTTAATACCTTTCAATTTGTGTGTGGCTGAAGGACTAACGTCCATTGCCAATAAAGGAAAAAAAAAAAAAAAACAGTTTGTGAAATCAGCAAAATTAGCAAATTTTATTATTGTTAAACATGAAAGGAAATATCTTATAAAAATTGAGAATTGTTTAATATTTTGTTACAAAATTATTATATTACTGGAATTTGAAATAAAGGTAACTGTCCTATTAGGAATTAATTAATTAATTATTAAACATGAACATAGAGATAAATAGAGATATAGAATTTGGAATAATTTATTAATTAGAATTTGTGACTGTATCGAAATTTATTTTTTCTACGAACTCTTACAAAAAGACATCTTTCGCCACAGGATACTTTCAGCGAAAACTTGATTTCCGTCACTAGTGAGAAAAAATCCCATAACGTTTACTTTCGTCTCTAGTGACGAAAGTAAGTTGTTACATATTTTCATATATCAGTCGCCTCGTATAATATTTTGGCAGCTTATAATTATTAATAATGAGATAAAAAGATGCTCATTAAATTCTATATGCGTTTTTACCTAAACTTTAATGAATTAAAGATAAAATAAAAATGTATAAAAATAGTGCAAATTAAACCAATCTACATCTAGTTTCCTGGTTTTCATTTGTTTATTTGAAGTTTTATCACTTTTGAGAACTGTCAGTTTCAGTTCGTCCTAAATTTAACACATTTTCATGATGTCTGAGTCAGAAAGCGATTGTACTCCCCCAGAAATTATTTTTAAAGCTGAAGAAACCTCTTCAGATTTATTACCGGCCAAATCAAAAAGGAGAAATGAAGAAATTTATATCAAATTTTTGGACTGGAGAGAAAAAATAAAGTGAAATCATTTTCGGAAACTGTACTACTAGCATACTTTGGAGAAATATGTTCAAATTTTAAACCGTCGACGTTATGGTCCATTTATTCGATGCTAAGAACTATACTCTCTGTTAAAAATGATGTCGATATTAGTAAATATCCAAAGTTACGTTCGCTTTTGAAAAGAAAATCTGATGGTTTTAAAAGCCAAAAATCCAAAAATTTTTCGCCTGAAGACTTTCCTAAAGAATGCACCTGACTATAAATCTTTAATAACAAAGGTAACGGAATTATTATTTTTATTTTAACAAATACTTAATACATAACTACTAATATTTGTAGGTAGCATTAGTTTTTGGATTATCTGGCGCTTGTTGCCACGAACTAAAAGATTTAACAATAAGCGATGTAAAGGATACTGGAAGTATTCTGTTAGTTAAAATCCGTAATACAAAAACAAAAGTTCCGCGTTCTTTTCATATTTCTGGACCCTTTTATGATATTTCTAAAAAATATATGAGCCTACGTCCCGCAAACATGGATCAACTTAATTCAAGATTCTTTATTAACTATCAGAATAAAAAGTGTAGCAGACAGGTTGTTGGAATTAATAAAATCAGTAAATTTCCTAACGAAATTGCTCAGTTTTTAACGCTTCCGAATCCTCAAGATTACACTGGGCACTATTTCCGCAGAACATCCGCAACGCTATTAGTGGATGCAGGAGGTGACTTGCTTCTGTTAAAAAAGCACGGTGGTTGGAAATCTAGTAGTGTTGCGGAAGGATATGTTGATGAATCCACGAACAGTAAAAACCAAATACAAACCAAAATTTTACAATCTGTACAAAATAAGGAAACTACTAGTTCATCCGATTATGGCCCAACATCATCTGAAATGACATTTAACAGTAGAACAAATATGTCGGCATCTACCTCAATAAATAAAAAGCTTGAGTGTGATACCCCCATAATTTTGAACAATTGTTCAAATATAACAATAAATCGATATTTAAATAATAAATAATATTTCTGAAATATTTAATTGTTGGTTAATTTTTTGTTATTCCTAACACAAAATAAAGCATTTGCTAACGTTTTTTTCATTTTAGTAGGTACCTACATGACATAATAGAGTTCGTAGAAAAAGTATAGTGTTTTACTCGTCGAAAATCATTTTTTCGTCACTCGTGAAACAATATACTATTTTTTAACTACTTATTATAAAAGGTGTTAAAACTGTAAGCATTTAAATGTACAACCTAGCCTGCCCCTGATAAACTAAACAAGTTAATTATGTTTTAATGGCAGTATTTTAAGAGGTTCTTACTACTGTTTATCATATTAAATTTTCATTAAATTATATTACGTAATTTGAAAGTTATTCACGAAAAATTGATTTCCAGTGGCGTCCTTTTGGAGGCCGTATCTCCGTAGGGTGGGCTGCTAGGAAAAAAATTATCTGAATCTGAGAAATTTTACGTCCCCAATATGAGCCATTTTTGGTCAATGTTAAAATTTGGTGAGAATCTTTTTGACTGAATGTACACGCCCAATTACTGTAAATTAAAAGTTTAATTTTTCTTATTTTAAGCTTCTTTGTTTTTTTTTTCTTGAATAAAATACTATAATATATAATGGAAATGCTATTATTTATCGATTCTATACAAGAATAACTTATTTTAATGTATATTTAATTTCAATAACTAATAAATATACTGACAATTAGTTTGACAGAATTGTCACTTATTAAAAATAAAAAAAATAATAGTAGTCGGGTGATTAAAATATAAACTATGATTGGTGGATTTAATTTTTTTGTCGTGTTCTTACTAGGTAGAATGGATATGAAATACATTCGTTCTGTTAGCATATTTTTTCGTTTTTTAGTCTATGCGTAGAATAGTTAATATCAATCTAAAAATCAACCCAATATTTTGCAATGAACTCCTCTTATATTATTAGGACCATACTGAATTTTAACTTATATAGTATCTATTACTTTCCGTTTTATTTTATTGATATGCATTTAATTTCAACATTGTATTTTGATTAATTTTTCATTTTTGGTTCTAGTTGATCATAGGAAATTTCGGACTGAGCTACGAACAGAGCAAAACCCAAATGGCCATTTGGGCCATTTTGGCGGCACCCCTTTTGATGTCGGTAGATTTAAGGACCATAAGGCCAGAGTACAAAGCCATATTACAAAATAGGAAAATTATAGCCGTAGACCAAGATCCGCTTGGTATACAAGGACGGAGAATATATAAAGTAAGACAATATTGTAATGATATCGCACCTGATACCCTTTTCCTTTTATTATACTTTAAACTATAATATTTATTCACCTGGGCTTGTTATTTTTTTTATATTTTTATCTCAGGGGTGCTTCCAATTATAATATTATTACTTTTTCAATTTAATTTCAATTGTATTTTTAATTCTATTTTAATGTTATTATAATTTTATTTTAATCAATAATCAACAAAAAATTTAAAAATATATGACTTAACTTGTTTTATACCCTGTATATCCAACTAAATAAATAAACAAATTTTCAAAACCACAATACAAGATTTATTTTGGACAGTATTAAATTTCCAATTAACAAAATTCCCCGTTATTTGTACTTATGGGGAATATAATATACTATATTAACTAAAAATTACTCTAAATCCATTCACTCTTCATTCATCCTCACTAAACTAAATACTAAAATTAAATTCTACAAAAAAATAACAACTATCACTGTTTAAGGAGGTCCTTTCGCCACACCTCTCGCCTCCAATGTTAAAAAAAAAGTTATTAGATTATGACTAAAATTAATTTTTTTCTAATAGTTGAAGTCCTTATTTATCTAATACTAAACTTTTAACTATACCTTACCTTGCAAATTTTTGAGATTTTTTTTTTAAATGTGAGTATTTGTACAGTGCCTCACGAGAAAGTAAGTCCTTAACAACAATTCTCGAATTATACTATTATTTATTGATTAGATGGAGTAGAAAAAAACTAAAAATAAGGTTTTTGAAATATTTAGATTTTGTTTTATACAATAAAATATATATAGTAAACCGTGGAACTTATTGAGAAATTAATATTAAAAAACCACAAAAAATTTTCAAGTAACCTAGTTGAACATTTTTTGTGATTTTTTAATAATAATTTCTCAATAAATTCCACGGTAACCTATATATTTTATTGTAAAAAACAAAACCTAAATATCTCAAAAACCCTATTTTTAGTTTTTTTCTACTCCATCTAATCAATAAATAATAGTAAAATTAATTATAATTCGAAAATTGTTGTTGAAGTCTTACTTTCTCATAAGATACTGTACAAACACACACATTTTTAAAAAAAATTTTTCTCAAAAATTTGCACGGTAAGGTATAGTTAATAGTTCACTATTAGATAAATAAGGACATCTACTATTAGAAAAAAAAAAAAACAATTTTAGTCATTATCTAATATTTTTTATTTAACATTGGTGGCGAAAGGACCTCCTTAACTTGAAAGTGTCTATTTCCACAAGTTGGTATTCCATTATATACATCTGTCCTCTCTTGATTCTTCCATACATAACTCTCCGGTAACCATTACTAGCGTTCTTCCGTAACTACTTTAATTTATATACATTTACATATATGGTTCTTTAAAATTTGTTTATTTTTCAATAGGTTTTATATATTAGTTTTCCAATTTCTGTTCCATATCATTCAAAAATTAAATTTTTCCTTCCAAAAATCTTTGACATTTTTCTTTTTTTCAGCATACAACTTTTAACTATATTTACATGTTTGGTTAAATAAATTTGTTTATCCAATATAACGTTTTATTATCAGTTTTTCAATTCTTTTTTCATATCTTTTAAAAATAAATTACTTAGCGTTTTCGACTGGTGAAACTGGTGCGCACTTTTTAACACTCGGTGCAAAATTTGTTTTCGACTCGTAAGAGCAGTGCGAACCGGGTCAATTTTTGAATTTTCGGTTGGACTCAGTTGAACTCAAAAAAGTGAACCGGTTCGCACTTTTGTGAACTGAGTGTAGAGACAGGTTTTCAGTTTCAGTTCAGTCGTAACAAATATGGCGATGGCAAATAAAGAGTTGCTTCTAAAATATGTAAATTTTTTAGAATTTATAAAGAAATATTGGAATTTTCTTCATCAGATTTAGATAAAGAAGATTTAATTAAGGCCAAGTTTAATAAAACTAAATTACCAATAATAAAAGATTACATTGAATTGATGTGGTCGCACCTGGATGACTCCCAGGTAGGCATCATAAATATTCTTGTAATTCCTGTATATGCATAGTATACGTTGACATATTAAGAACTTAAACATAAGTAGGTTTATGTTAATCTGTTGATAAAATATTCTATAGACAATATTAAATAAATGTTTGAAATGAAAGCTTGTCTTGGATCTTGTTTGGAATTTGGAAGGTACTACTTCTACTTATCACTCAGATGATAGCTGTCGAATACAATACTTTGACAGTACAATGCACTAGGTGGTCAACTGCGTGTTCGGTTGGAATAAATTAGTAGACGTCACTAAATTGAACCAGTGCTGAGCAACGAAAACTCGCACTTCACGAGTGTGAACTGAGTGTGGCCAGTCGAAAACGCTATACTATTACAAAAAAAATTCTGACATTTTTCATTTTCAATTGACATTCAACAACCCAAACCTAGAAACCATCCTTTTTACCTTCTCAAAGTCTCCTTCACTTATGACTTTTCATATAAATTTTAATATACAGGGTTGTAACATTATTTTTTATTTATTACTATTATTATTATTATTATATTATAATTATTATTATTAGTAGTATTATTTTTAGTTTTATTGGTATATTTTAATATAGGGTGTTATCATCAATCTATTAACCATTATAACGAAATTTTATACACAGGGTGTTTGTAAAAGGTCTTTATACAAAAACACCATATATATATTTTTTAAGAACATTTACAGAAACTCTGTATTTATTTATATCCATTTTCAGCATAAAGGAATAGAAATTTGGTCGAGGCCTATTACTCCGCTATACCAAAGTTACTTTTCGTATGCCATAGCTTTCGTTAATAGAAGAACTGACGGAACACCTTCGGATGTAGCAGTAACTCTTAAAGAGTTGGGTTTAACTTCGCCAACGGGATATAGAGTAGAGGTGAGAAATATAAATTTCATAATATATCTATTGATTTGTTTTTAGTTTAAATTTTCTATAACTAATCAGATTTTGAACCGTACGAACAACACTAAAAAGTAAATAACAATTCAAGAGTAGAAAAATAATTAAATCATTTCGATTTTCAAACTTTCTCGAATATAATTGAATAAACGCCTTCTTTTTCTTTAAACGAAAACTATATGTTTGCTGCGTCAACAAGAAAGCCTAAAATTATAAATAATTACTTAAAGTACTTATGCAAATTACAACGTTCAACAATATAATTATAAGAAAAGTTTACAGGACAGAATAGTTTCTGCTATCATTCATATTTGAGTCATCTTTAGGTTTAAATTAGTTTAGATTTTCTTAGTATTATTGTTGCGCTTATTTTTGCGTAAAATAATATAGTGCGGGAGCGCCCAACCTATGACTTAGTTTACGATATACTGGGTGTTAAGCTGGATTTATAAACTACGTTCAGTTGGCGCTCTCTTCGAGTTGGCAAGACATGACTATAAATTCCACAAAATAAAATTATATTTTGTTATTATTTTTGTTTTAATTATATTTGTAGATGGTGTTGGTTTTAAAATAATTATAAATCCGTTATAATTTCTTATGCAAAACATACCGTGTCATTCTGCTGTTTATGTTGAACTCGAACTGAGCGTGAACTGAACGCGAACTGAACGTAGTTTATAAATCCACCTTTAAAGTTGAAATTGTCCAGTTTTCAGAGAAAATACTGCACAGTACATATTTATTATACAAGGTGTTTTATATAAAGAATTACAACATAAAATTATTTTATTAAGGATTAATTAATTTTTGGGAAAATAGCACTAAAATATGTCTACCTCTAAGCTTTAAAACATACAAGGCGAATTATTTGTTGGGAGGGATATTTTAAAAAAAGTACAAAAACCAGGAACATCGTGTATTCTAAAATTTCACTGATCAAATGTAACCATTTTTATAGTATGTAATAATTTTAATATAGTTTTAAGAATTTTACATCCGATACTCTAACCAGTTTTTGAAATACAGGGCGTTAAAGTGGATAATTGAATAATTTGACTTTTTTTAATACCTATATTACAAGGTCTGGTATCTATAAATCAATTCTAAACTGGCAAGTGTCTGATAACATTTCGATGTCAGACCACTGCTGGTTAACATTCAAAATAAACTTGATGTTGCCGACCTCCACGCTATCTCGGAAGACGGACAGGGCAACCTATGCCCACCTTCTCCAAGAAGCTCTGAGAGAGATGACAACACCGACTAGAGCCATGGAAGTCGTTCTTAGTCTCACTCCCCTTGATATTTACATCAAGGAGGTTGCTCTGACGATAATAACACGCCTCCGCACGTTTGGAATAGAACCTGATGTAGGATCTGGTGAGGCGAGACGTCACTTTTGGCAGGAGGCGCTCGATACGCTCCCACTGCTTCAAGCGAACGTGGACTGCATCTCACCGAAATATATCTTTCATAGGCCATATAAAATTATAATAGAACAAATAGAAGAGCCAGAAGTGGCAGGTACGATTCATATCTACACCGACGGTTCTAAAACAAAACAAGGCTCAGGATGTGAAATATACTCGAGATTCTTAAACCTAAACATAAAATGGGCTGTGAGCAATAGAGTCAGTGTAGTTCAAACAGAGCTAACGGGGATTCTCATAGCAGCAAAAGAAATAACCAGAAACAATATCACTGGAAGGAACATGCTCATCTACACAGATAGCAGACAAGCACTACTCACCCTAAACAGACCACGAATTTATTCAGGGTTAGTACTAGAATGTCACGAAGATGTGGCCGAAGTATCCATTAACAATGTGGTCACTTTAAGATGAATTAAAGGTCACGCCACATCGAAAGGTAACCGTCTTGCTGATTCACTAGCTAAGAAAGCAGCCAACCAAATACTTTTTGGACCTGGCCCTTCTATTGGCCTGACAAAATCAGTAGTGACAGACCTAATCAAAGAACATTCCCTTGTGAAATTCCAGGAAAGATGGGATGAAACAAGAAACTGCAGAGTTGCCAGGGATCTCTTAAATTATCCTGACAACACTGCAGCAAACAAATAGTTGACTATGACTAGACAGAATCTGCGCCTAGTCATAGGCATTCTGACTGGTCATTGCCAAGTACGAAAGCATCTCCATATCATGGGACTGTCAGAATCCGCACTCTGCAGAGGGTGCGAACAAGAAGATGAGACCATCGAGCATATCCTTTACGATTGCTCGACGCTTTCATTTATTAAAAGATTTGGCGAGTATCGGCTAATACCGGCCGATATAAGAGAATCACCTCTTGGCGACGTTGTCAACTACATTAAATCTGTAGGCTGGCTCACGAGCTAGGAGGTGCCTATCATCTCAGGAGGATGCACAATGGGCCTAATGAGGCCTAAGTGCCGTGGGGGTAATCCACCCTCCACGCGTTACAGATACAGATAAGGTCTGAAAATTGAATCGGTGATTTCACAAAGAATGCGAAAATGAGAAGGCGGTGTTTTTTTTTTCTTTTTATATTGTTAAGAGCAAACCGATCTTCAGCGATAAGCACATTTTACCTCTATATACCTTATTCTCTACGTCTGACAGCTATAAACTAAGAATAGTCAAAAAGACAAAATTAAGCAGTGGCAGATCTTACAGAGATTTGAACGAAAAAGGTGGGAAATTTTCTCATTTAAATTTTATTTGAGAAAATTGTATTTTTCAAAATTCGATTAAATAAGGTTTCGAAGGTTTGTAAAAAATCATGGAAACATTAATTATTACTTTTGAATTACTACGCGAATTTTCGTAGAAATGGCTCTAGAAGTATCTGAGGTATATTATTTTTTTGAGTCTGATTCACTCTCAAAAGTGCGGTCCGTTTAAAACGAACAAGCGTTCTATTTCCATTTATGCCCTTTTTTAAATCACGAACTCAAATTGGATCTAAAATGATTATATAGAGGCTGAAATCACAGAATAATTAACAAATGAAACAAATAATGATTTCTTTTCACTTTAAATCATACAATTCTAATAATGTATTCTGTTTCTAGGATTTATATGAAGACGTCGATTACGGAGTGCTGTCGCCGCAAACCAAAATCAAAGTAAAAGTGAATCCATCAGGTATATCATTAATTTTATATGAAAACTTCCATATAAATAAAAATAATATCAATTATTTGGCGTTTCCGATTAATTGTATTTCTTTTTTTTATTTTTATTTAAATTAATTTATGATTTTTAGGCGTGGTGATACTGAGAGCAGACGTCCAGGCAGACTTTAACAGAAGAATCCCGTTTTTTACGACGCAAAGAACCCCCTACAATCCGTTAAATCAAGTGTTCAGAGTACAAGGGGAGAATGGGTTCAAATAAGTGATAAAAAAAAATCTACGAACTTAAGTAAATTATTAACTTAGTTAGGAATTTGTTGTAAGATATATTTTTAATACAATTACAAAAAATACAAAAGTTAAGTTGATTCGCGTGGTTTTTTTTTTTTTAATTTAATCCATAACGTATTGGTATTTGCTTTTTCCAATGGTAATGGTAACTGATAATCCTCGAACATTTTTCGTTAACCTCGTGCAACTGAGTGTTCCCTCGATGATGTCACCTAAAGGTATTAAATAATTTATGAAAATCATCCAGTGAGAGGTTCTTCACAAATGCGTCACTAAGATAATTATCAAATAAGTTGAAACATTTTAGTAAAAGCACTTTCACTTTATAAATTAAAGGTAAAGACAGTTTCGAGATATTTTATTTTGACTCTAGATCAATAAATAAATAATAACAGTCGACGCAATCCAAATGTGAACTTCCTTACAAGTTGTTTAATCTTTAATTATACAGGGTGTTTTCAAAGTTTCAAAGTCATTTATTTTAAAAGCTTGTAGAACTCGTCAAAAGAAGTCGATATACCAAAAATCACCTAAATAAAAGTTGCATATTAAAAGAAAAAGGAATTTCATAATTTTAAAACTAAAACAAATACAAACTATTTATCCGCATATTTTAATATTCTTGACCACTGCCAAGTAAAAACTTATCGTTGTTTGTTTACTACGACAATTTTACTTATCTAAGTAACAGAAATGAAGATTTTACGAAAATAATTTTAGTTACAGACGAATGCACATTTACACGAAATGGGATATTCAATTTTCACAACAATCATGTTTGGGGCAGTAAAAAATCAGCTTGCCGTAAGAAATCTAATTTCCCACATAGATTTTCATTAAATGTTTGGGCTGGTGTAGTAAATGGCATGCTTATTGGACCATACTTTTTTCCACCTCGGCTAACCGGTGACATTTATTTAGATTTTCTTCGACACAATCTGCCAGAATTATTAGAAGATGTTCCACTGAATGTTAGGCAGGATATGTGGTTTTTAGATGACGGAGCTCCACCGCATTTCAGAAGAGGAGTTCGTGAATATTTGAATGAACAGTTTCCGAATAGATGGATAGGGAGGAAAGGACCCATTTTTTGGCCTGCACGCTCCCCAGACCTAACGTCTTGTGATTTTTTCTGTGGGGTTATTTAAAACAGTTGGTGTATCATGATGGAAAAGTAAATACTGTGGAAGAACTTCTTGAAATGCTTGTGATGTTATTCGCGGACATCCGGATTTTATTTTTGAGGCCTGTCAGGAGTCGTGGGTACGCCGAGTAAGACTATGCATTAATCGGACAAATGGTGACAATTTTGAACAATTTTTGTAAAAATGGAATACATTTTACCGATAATGAATGTTTTTAATTAAAAAAAAAAACTATAACTCCCTTATTATGCAACTTTTATTTAGGTGATTTTTGATGAGTTCTACAAGCTGTTAAAATAAATGACTCAACTTTGAAAACACCCTGTATAGAAAAAAATGTCTATAATTTCACAGTTGACGGGCATAGCCATCCATATAGTTTGATTTCACTATATAGGAGTGATTAAAATAAGTTCCACAAAAAATACATTGGATTTCAGAAAAATCGATCATTAATGTTAGATAAAAAAAAAAAATTCTGTAAATCAATAGGGTTTTATAAGTTAAAAGAAATTATCCAAGAAAATCAAAACTGCAAGTCGATCGGAGTTGTTCTAGAGTTATCGCGCCTACTTACATACGCACAGACGACCAGATTATTTTTTTGCATTTCCGGACTTAGAATGATCGGAAACGTGAAAAAAAGTGGAGGTAAGAAAATGTTTTCGTCAACATGAATGTAATACTGAAGCATAGGTATGGATCTCAGTAATTTTTCCTTTGATTCTGATGACAACAGAGAGTTTGTCATAAATCTTTAATATTATTAAAACACATTTGTAAGCTAAAAAATTAAGAATATGCATTTATTCACGACATTCTTACGTAACCATATTGTTTTTAATTTTTTCGATTTGACAGTCACACTAAGAGCGCCTGTGCGTGATTTTAGCGATGTTGCCAATTGCTTTTTGTTATTTGTTCTAAATAAATATATTCATGGTAATACAGTTCTATATTATTTTTTGTTTATGAATAATATGACAACTGATATTTTTATTTCTATAAATGTGTTGTCAAACATAGTAAAAGAACGTACATAACAGGAATGACAGTGGCTGTTTTTTCAATAGCTCCAGGCCAGATGATAAAACCAGAATATTAAGTGTTTATTTGAGACTTTTCATTTCAATTATTCAATTTGAGCTGTATCCAGGCCGTTGGAGTCTATGCCGGTCTGCTTAGACCAGGTATGGGTTGATGTTTTTTGGTGGCAGCGAAGCCGCCACCCTAAGACTTATCGTAGGGTGGCGGCGAAGCCTTCTTCGTTTTCTTGTTGCATATTTATGGACCGGTATGCGCAATCACAATTTTCCATTAACTACTAATTTTATCACAATCCGGCAACGTTGCAATTATATTTTCCAAATTTGACAATAACCATCGAGTTTCGATGTTTACAGTCTTCAAAATACTAATTTTTATAGAAATTAAATAATTTTTTTTGGCTTAAATAATGCATTTACCGCAATTTTTTTTTTAATGTACTATTTAAAATACGCTCTTTCTGATAAAAAATAAATTTCTTTAAAATTCCACTGTCCCTAAAGTCGTCCGGACCCATTGTGAATTCTAAATTAGAAACTGAAATGTTACAAAATTTAAGTAAAATTTTTGTGTACTTCAAAATCAAATTAATTTGTTATAAAACGATAAAAATGTAAAAACATCATTTCAAGTTTCCGGGATTTTTTTTTCAATCTGGCAACGTTGTAAATTCTTTATTATCGATCGCCGATATTGACGTAGAAACAAGAAAAAACTTGTTTGTGTTTAGTCTACAAAAAAACTATTTTATTTTTATGATTGATTTAAAAATAACGTTACCTATTATTATTATTATGTTTAAAGAATATAAAAAAGGGAATTCTTGTAGATATTTATTTATTTATTTATTTACGGGAAAAGTCCAATTCGGTTTAAATAGGTACAACAAGACATAAGACAAAGCCTAATAATAAATAGGTAAATCCTTGCAATTATTTTTTAAAATCTTGATCTTAAGACTCAAGTCCTGAACGGTAAATACATTTACTAATATAAAAATTAATGTATCTTTCAAGGCCCAAAAAAGAGTAAATCAATGTACGAAATTTGCTGGTTAAATACCTAGGTAGACAGACATCTTGGTTGGAATAACAATTTTAAATATCTTAATATTGGCATAACAATCGAAAAAAATTTTAAATTATAAAAATTAATATCACATTTTCAAAGCCCAATATAGGGCAAATCCATTATATAAAATTTGCCAGTTAAATAGGTAGACAGATATTATGTTTGTTAGAATATAATAACCAGAATATTAAATAAAGGTACTTACAAAATTCATCTGCTAATAGTAGATTATTCACTGAACGTAGAAGCGTAGAATTAAAATCACGTAATAGTTTTAATTTTTGTTTTAAACATTTTTATTTAAACACAAACCGGAATTAACGATAACAAAACAAGAATCATACTACCCGCTCCCGACTTCAAGCTGACTGTTTTTCTTTCAACTGGTGACAATTTTTCACGACAATTGCAAGGTTGCCAATGTGTTCTACATTGATGGAATGGGGGATAGTATAATTCAATTTAATCGATTTTTATTTATAAAATTTAAATTAAATAATGAGTTTTAAATATCGTGTTATAGGATTAACATCATTTATCTTATAAAATTATAATTATTATTATTATTATTATTATTTGATAAGAGCAGGGGTCATAAGACCCATATTAACTGAATATAAAACAATATTACTAAAAACTAAATCAATAACAAGTACAACTGATGAATAAACAATAAAACAAATGAAATGTTAATTAAAAAATAGAAAATTATCAAGTTCGTTCTTGAAAACATTGACAGATGGAGCATTTACAACATTCTCCGGTAGAGAATTTCAAGTGTAGAATATTCGATTAAATAAAAAAAAAATTATCAAGTTTTCGTAAAAAAATGTCCTTTTTTCAGCTTCCATTTATGGCCACATAGTCGATTTTCACTGTCCACGATGAACATACATTTTAAATTTCCAAAATTATATTTTAAAATACGAAAACGAATTATCATATCACCCCGCAGTCAGAGCTGTCACCTATCAGTGAGATTTAAATCATTTTTTGATTTAAATACATTTTTTGATTTAAATACTTTGATTTTAAATCTTTTTTAAAAAAATGATTTTTGATTTATGATTTAAATCTTTTTGAAAAGTATCTTTGATTTTTTATTTAAAAATTAGATTTAAATCTTTTTAAAACGATTTAAATCTTTTTAAAACGATTTAAATCTTTCTGAAATGATTTAAATCTGTAAAATGATGCGATCTTTTTAAAATGATTTATATTTTATTAAAGATTTAAATCTTTTTTAAAATAATAATTGCAATGACTAAAGATTATTTTTAAGTATGAAATTTTACAATATCCTGAAACTCTTAACATATGTATTTTAAATTTATGCACACTTTCATTTCAGATTTGACATGAGTTGCATTAAGACGATTATGACTTTTTGACCAGTTCAATAAACACGCTTGGCATAGATAGAGTGAATTAATTAAATTTTTTATTTCTTTGCCTGATTCATACACATTTTTCAAAAAAATTAACCCAAACGCGCTCACTTTGGTTATTTATTTACTAGCAATAACTTCACGTTGAGAGAAGAACTCTTTTAATTCAACCCACTCAATTTCATTATTCATAGCCGGGAGATTTTGAAAATGAAATGCATTTTTCCGCGAGAGTCTCTTAAGTACAAAAAAACATATTTTTAAAGAGTCTGATGTATGTGCATCTATGTGGGGTGTTTATGTATGACATTAAGCACGTTAACTTAAGGAAGAGTTGACGGATTTAAGTGATTTTTCAGAAAAAAAATCACTTTTCTTAAAAACTAGGTCTCCATTGTTTTGTGGCATCATAGGCATACCAAAAGTATCTTTTAAAGGGTTAAAAAATTCCTATTTACCAATTGACATGACATTTTTAAATAACAATTTTCATAACTATAGATATCAATGCTGCATAAATCCTTAAAAATATTATCTTGATTATTTAAAATTAATATTTCCGTAAGAATTGCATTGGGCTAATAACGATAAAAAATAAATACGAGAAAATTTGATCGAGTTTTGCGTTTTATTTATGAGAAAATCACCTTACTTAAGTATTCATTATCTTTGGCCTACCGAAAGCATTTTTTAAAGAGTTACCCAAATCTATAAAAAGATTTAAATCTTTTGAAAATATTTATTTCTTTTAAAAAGATTTAGATATTTCGAAAAGATTTAGATATTTCGAAAAGATTTAGATATTTCGAAAAGATTTAAATCTTTCCTAAAATGATTTAAATCTTTTGAAAAGATTTAAATCTTTCGAAAAGATTTAAATCTTTCCAAAAGATTTAAATCTTTCCTAAAATGATTTAAATCTTTCGAAAAGATTTAAATCTTTCCTAAAATGATTTAAATCGTTTTTAAAATGATCTTAAACAGCTCTGCCCGCAGACGGTGATTTTCAAACGTTTGTAGTTCCGCCATATGTAGTCTTTCTGCGTAATTAGGTCTCATACGTCCGAAAAATAGTCTGGTTGATCGGCGCTGCACATTTTAAGAATATTTTTATCCCGCACTAGTTGCGGACACCACACAGCTCCGCAGTACTCGATGATCGGACGAATGTATAATTTATACAGCCGGATCTAATTTTGAAAATACACTTTTGCGAATGTTTTCTTTAATAAGTACATTTTCTTGTTCGCCTTTTTTGACACTTGAAGAACGTGCTCAGACCAGCTGAGATTTTCAGTAATTATAACACCTAGATCATTGTAAGATTTAACTTTATTTAACGTATGACGGTTTAGAAAATAATTATGACGAGGATTATTTTTACCAATATGGAGAACTACTTTTATTTGTATTTAGAGGTAGCATCCAATCTGAGCACCAGTTATAGATGGAGTCAAGGTCATCTTGAAGCTGTTGGAAATTCAAAGACGGGTCACTAAATATTTTAGTGTCATCTGCGTAAAAAATATTGTTGCACTTGATATGGAATTGAAAATCACTCGCATATATTACAAATAAGAGTGGACCCATAACTGATCCCTGAGGAACCCCACTCAAGACTGGTCTTTCAAGTCAATGCGAATTTCCAACTTTAACACAGTACTTTCTGTCAGTTAAAAATTACTCGATCCATTTAAGTAAATCACCAAGGTGTTCTAACTTATGTAGTAATCTTCGTTTCGACACACGATCAAAAGCTTTCGCAAAATCTAGGTAAATAATGTCTATAGGTGTTTTCCTATCTAATGAAACTGTCCACTCATTTACACACCAACGCAAATTGGTCATGGTTGATCGCCCTTTTACAAATCCATGTTGCTGTTTGGGAATGATTTCTTCCACTAAGAGAAACTGAGAAATGTGTTCTGTTATTATGGATTCCATAACTTTACAGATTATGGGTGTGAGGCTGACTGGGCGGTAGTTATTAGAGTCTAGTTTGTATCCTTTCTTGAAAATGGGTGTTACAGAAGCTGTTTTCCAGATAGAGGGCATGTGTGTGTATTAAAAGACAAAGACATTATAATAGATAAAGGAACTGATATGGTATTAGATCATTTTTTTTAAATTAGAGAAGATATTTGATCTAGGCCCGGAGAGGAGTTGTTTTTTAATTTTAAAAGGTGACGTTTAACAATTTCAGGAGTAAAATTAAGCCGTTCTAAGAAGGGATTCTTTCGGGTGAGATATCTGGTAACTGATACTGAGGAGGTTCATTGGTGAAAAAATTTATAAAGGTATTAGCTAAAAGTTCAGCCGTTTCGAAATTATTTTGGCAGGGACTTCCATTTTCTTTGTTTAGTAAAGGGATACTTTTGATGACAGTGAAGATCTAATATATTTTTATAATTTTTTACAGTTTTGGCTGCATGCTATCGACTCTTCATATTCTTCTCGGGCCTCATTTATAAATTTCTTTAGGTCCTTGGAAAATTTTTTGTGATATTCTAGATCGACAATATTATTTGATCGCTTATATTTACGCCATAATTTACTTTTATGTCTAATCAAGGATATTAGTTCTCCGTTGATCCACGGTTTTAATTTATTTTTGTAAAACACCTTCTTTTTAGAGTATTGGATTTTATGAGTAGCAATAACGGTTGCGAACTTATTCCATAATTCTGCCGGATCTCCCGAGTCACCCAATGTTTCTATCCAGTCGATGGTAGATAAATGACGATTTAAGTTATCGAAATCGATGATTCCATATGATGTAGTATGATCTTTGTGAGATGGGTTCTCTATGTTAAACTGTATACGACTTATGATGACTGCATGATCCGATATTCCTATCGGAGATTGAATGATAGGGTCAGTTAATAATTGTTTATCATTTACAAATAACAAATCTAGCGTGGAAGGAATATTGTTGACTCGGAATCGTGTTGGATCTGTTAGAGCTTAGAACAAAGTTCAAAAATTTATTTTTTGAATTTACATCACTTGGAGTGAGAGTAACTGGCCACGAAATATCTCGGCAATTGAAATGACCAATAATAATAACATTTTCTAGTGAAGACAGATATTCAAGTTTTTCAATAAGGATGTCTTCAGCTAGTTGAGAGTCTCCGGGACGATAAATACAGACTAAATGAAGAGTAATAGAGCTAGAATACATTTTTAAACTTAATAATTCCATATTAGGGACACTAATGTCAAGAAGAGTAACAATTAGAATTTTTTTTGTAATATTTGTGTTAGGATTAACCTACTAAAGGTTTTTTACATTGAAATAGTAGTTTTCACTTAAACTTTTTATGTGTATCTGGGGTTGCTAGATATACGAAAGGGAAAAGCGTGGCAGATGAAAATACGGCTATTTTTAGAAAAAAATACTCTTTTTTTTGTGGATATCTAAAAAAAGATATTCCGTTTATATTTTTATAAAACAGGTTCCTATTTCTAAAAAAAAAACCTCTTACCTCTTCAAAAAATAATTATTTATAAGTTTGGATTTAAAAATTCGTGGCATTTGAGTACAAAGCGTGGCATTTAGATAACAAGCGTTGCATTTTAGTACTTTGGCGTGTCGAGTGGTAGCAAGTAAAAAACGTGGCAATCCCGCCTATGTGTATCACTGAACTCTCCACCAGTGAAACTATACCGACCCAGTGTTGCCAGAATATATTTTTGTTATGTACCAGATTTGTCTAAAAAATGTACCAGATTCCATAAAAAGATACCAGATTCTATAAAATGTACCAGATTTTTCGAATTTTGAAGTGTCGTCCAGAGATCAGAGACGTGTGATTCATTAAAGAGCAAAAAAAAGAACATGAACACAACAAACAACGAAGAAATGGAGCTAGACGAGTTTACTTCCGCCATATTGTGTTCACGAATCCTTCAAACAGCTAATCGTGGTTTCAATCAACGTTTTTTCTATTTTTATGTCGTTTAAAAACTAAATATATTGTACATATTAAAAGTTAAACATTGGTTGCTTGTGCTCAACGTATTTTTAGCAACCTAATGGATATTTATATGAAGAAATTATCTGAAATAACATTCCACAACTAAATATACAACATAGTAAACAATGTGCAGGGCCTTATCTTGAACTTGCTTACTCTAATATAAATTTCAATGATTTGATTAAGGCGTTTGATTGTATTGTTGCAAAAACTTAGAGTTTACGGAATCGAAGATGAAGTGCTGATAAAATCTTATCTTTCAAAACGTAAGTAAATGGTAAGAACTACTGAGAATTCTCAATTCAGTATTAATCAACATGTGACGACCATTCCATCCGAGCCGACTGATTTATTGTTTTTTTAAAGTTTTAATGGTTTCAATGATTTTTTTCTCATCAGTATCCATCAAGTTTCTTAGGAAAGGGTTTATTTTTTGAATGAATTTTGTTAACTAAATTTTTTCTTAAGTCCGAAAAAAAAATTGCAAAATTCATCAGAGATTTTTTTACATTATCAATTACATTATCAACGCCTCCTTTATTTCTGATATATTATCAGATTTGATGCTATTGCATTAACAGCTTTCCATAAATGTTTGTTATTTTGATTGTCATTAATAATCTTTTGATAGTAATTTTGTTTTGTTTGCTGAATCAATTCTTTAAATCTAGTACGGTTCTGTTTATAATTATTTATATTTTCAAAAGTTGGATCTTCTATGGATTTTTGTAAAGGATTCTTTTTGTATTCTAGATATAACTAAAGCATGAATAATCCAAGGAGTCCTTTTTTTATTTTAAACTTTTTTAATAGATTTAGCATTCATAATCGGAATATTGACCTTTGACACACTAGGGCAGGAACATGGTCCATTGCAAGCTAAACACAAAAGAGTGTGCTCTTAGTGCTAAGACGACCACATCTCGAAATAGACTTTACTACAAAACTAAATTTAAAAACCACGATGACAAACAATAGGGATGTCACAGAAGTTACTTTCATAAACAAATGATAGTAAATCACATTTTCAGGTACACTGATATTGAGATTAGAGCCAAAACAAAAATGTTAATGACGCACATGTAAAGAACCATTGCAAAAATATTAATAATTAACATCAATATTAAAAAAAAAAAAAATTAAAATACCTCGTTTCATGTGCACAACATCAGCCAAAAAGAAAACCGTTTGCTGCCAATGGGTCTTATCAACGTGCGGTCCAGTCGAAAACTGAACGTTATTATCCAAATCGAAGAAAGTATCAAAATAACCAGCAATGGCTGTTAAAGTTCCGTCTTTTTCAGCCGTCAAAGTAAATTTCGAACTGAATATGCAAGCGTTCAAGTTGCACGTCTTGAGATCGATCTCCGTTATCGCTTGGGCGTTCGTCAGGAGCTTGTCTTCCGGTACTGTTTCCACGAAGGCTTCTTTGAACACTTCGGCCTTCATGCATTTCATAGAGAAACCGTAAACGTCGTCCCAGAAATTTATTACTCTGTCGTATCTGTCTGAAAATAAATACTAAATCTAATATATCAAATCTCAAACCTATTGTGTATTTCAATAATAAAGAACAATATTTTAATGTAAGCTAAAATTGTATCTACTTCTTTATTTAATACTTAATGGCCTTAATGTTAACCATAGAACGATTTCTAAGGGCTAAAAAAGTTGCAATAAATAATAAAAAATGTATATAATCAGGACCCTCAATATGATGTGTTTATAACCTCTCACACAATATTGTTCAGATTTGAACATTTTTCTTTAAATACATACATCAAATTAACATTCTCTGCATAAAATAAATTATTTATTTAATTAAAATGTTTATTTCATATGCAGTTACTATAAACTTGCTCCAATTTCACCTCAATTTGATATTTATATTGTAATATAAAATGCTGACTCTTAAATCGTTTTCAAAACATTGGAGATCAAAATTGGAATAATATTTTTCTAATGCTAATTGTTATTTTATATTGTTTACTCTGTGATTTATAAATTTATATTATTGTATTCAATCTTTTTATTTAAAAATATGTATAAATTACCAAATATTATATTTACACTATTTTAATTTTTTTAATCCCTACTGTATATATGTCTTTTTATTATGAATGTATTAGTAAAAGATATATTAAATTGTTACCTGTATCACTTACTCCCACAATACTTATATTACACCTATTAGGCAATACAATTCCGTTTGGTTTCAAAAAAGTGTCTCTAGCATAAACAAAACTATCTAACATTCCTTCGAACAGAAGAAAATAACCCATCCATTCTGATACAATGATATCAACTTTTTCAACAGGTAAATTAATTTTTTCTAATTGTCCCTTAATTAAATGAATCCGGTCCTGCAAATTGTTTTCCCTAAAAAAAAATAATCGAAAGTTCATCTAAAAATACTGTATTTTTTTAAATTAAGTTATTTTACCTAATAATATCCATTGCTTTGTAAATTACTTCAGATTGGTCTATTCCATACACTTTTTCTGCTCCAGCTTTAGCAGAAAACATGGACAATATACCAGTGCCGCAACCAACATCTAATACAGTTTTATCTTTGAATGAATTTGCATTTTTCAAAATTGCATCCCGGTAACTGTCAGTCCTTACTTTATCCTATCGAGTTATATATATTTTTTGTATGAATTAAACAACATAAATTTAAAATATTAATTTTCAATGTTCAGTATAAAAACAAACACCAACACTATGAAGACTAGAGATAAGGAGGAGAATCGGCCTTGGTAAAATTTCAAATTTCCGTCCCTATTTTTATGGAGTTCCAAAAAACTACTGTAGTTGGCGGGTGGCAAAATAACGACGTCTGTTTTCTATGCAAGTCAATGGGAATTAAAGTGATTTTTGTAAAATTTAGTGAAAAAATAAAAATAAGCTGAAATAAAGAACCTAACTACAAGTAACAATGAGTAACAAAAAACGACAAAGCAGGATTTGCTTCGTTCCGGGTTGCAAAACGGGATATAAATCCGATATAAAATTAAAGAAATCACAAGGAGATAAAAATCCAAGTCTTTTTAAAGCTCCTAGCGTAAGTAAAATAATGTATTTATTTCTAAATAATATACATTTATTGTAAAATAGTCACAACCCGTATCTTACGAAGTGTAGTTTATTTAATTACAAAATTCTATAATAAAAAATAAAATCATAAATCCTGACTTACAAACAACAATAATTACACATTAAATTTAACTTACTAGAAAAGAAAATTTGCTTTTTTATGTTTTTTGATGTTAGATGAAGAGTTACTACTGTTATTTTTCTTTATTGAACTGCAATTTAGTCATTGCAAATATTTTTTATTGGATCCTAAATGTTTAGAACAATGGCAGCATGTGATTCCTAGGGCTGATAAAGTACTGTCTAGTTATGACTCTGTTTGCGAGCTACACTTTTTAGAAGATGATATTTTAAAATTTGATGAGACTATTTTAACTAATGGTACTGTTAACAAAATAAAAAGGGAAAGGCCGAGATTAAAGAACGAAGCAATACTCATGTATATTCCCGAATCTCCCTTCATACTTATCCAGTATTAGAAAAAGACAAAAACCACCTAATTTAAAAGATCATGACTACAATATTACAAAAACATCTCCAGTTATTTTATCTTACGTTTCTGGATACATTGCAAGAAAAGCTACCAGATTTACAAAATGTGAAACTTGCATTTGACAATTAAAAAGTATTGAGCCTCAGTCTAAAGATCAATTAATTACGTTAATAAGTGAAGGGTTTTTAATATTCCCTTCTCATTCTCTAATTTAATATCAATTCTGGAATCGACTATCTTAGAGGTTTTATCAAGAAACCCAGTTCATCAAGAAACTCTTTTTGAAATCTTGAATAAAATTGAAGAAATATGCATTTTATTTGTAGGGTGTGATGAACACAAAGAAAATATTACATCTGCAATAATTTGCTTTTACCTAATCAGTAGAATGCATTTTATTTGTAAACAAATTAATAAAATTGAAGCTAAAAAAGAAAAAAGTAGGTGTCTATGAAAGCAATCAAAATTGTAAATATGTATTTGTAATTTAGATTTAGAAATTATGAAAATGAAAAAACCCTAACTCCCCTACGAAATTATTACAAACTCATATTCCCAAAGTGAAACCAGACTAAACATTGAAAAAGCTGAGAAAAAAAAAAGAAAGAAATGCCTGCATGACCGGATCTTTTCAATTTTTCTTTAATTTCTTTTCACTTTGGGGATATGAGAAAGTAATTTTCATAATTTTGTAAGGGGAATTAGAAATTTTTTATTAATTATGTTATTTAAGCGTTTTGCCACTTTTAAGAACAAATTAAATGCCACCATTGTTAGTTGTCGAATACAAAATTACCACAAAACTGTACTTACCAAATTTCACCATTTAACAAACCTTTTCAAATTTGGTCATACTTAATTTTCATTTTATTTAGATAAAATTAAATAATGAATAGTAAATAATGTTTAACATAAAGATTAATTTATAATTAATATTAACAATATTTTCTGTACTTTAGTTAACAATTAAAACAAAGACTCATTTACAATAATTAAAATCAACAGTATTTCCTGTGCTTTAGTTAGCAATAAACAATTTGATTTTTATTATTTTCATAAAATTTTGTAAAATTCCTAACTAAATATTTTCATTTAGTATGCTCTCAGCCCTATTTAGCTTTAATTAAAAAATAATTAGCCCTACCCATCAAATTTCATCACTTATCATCAATAATTAGCATTTTACTTAAATAGGAACAAATAGTAAAATAATGTATCAATTAAAATATGTAAGACTTATTTAGAAATATATACAACAGTATGTTCTGTGCTTTATTTAGCTATAAACAAGTTTATTTTTATTATTTTGAGAAAATTATGTATAATTCCCATAAGAAGCCATCTATTTTGAACTATGTAAACAGTACCAGCACCCATGCGGTTAATTATAAAAGCTTAATTGACATGTGATTTTTGGGACTGTATTTTGAGCATGCTGATTCACCTCCTTATCTCTAGTCTTCATAACCAACACTTAAGTCAGCCAAATGACAAGAATTTTTTTATCAAAAATATCATTAAAAATCATTAAGGATTAATGAAAAAATTTGAAATTCTGTTAAGAAGCAAAAAGGAAAATTTAAACTATTAATTTTTTAATATTTGACAAACATTTTCAATAGATTATCAACTGCAAGAAATAATTCCCAATTGATAGGTGGGAGGTAATTATTCAATCCAAAATGGTCAGAATTCTTAAAATAACAAAAATATTAAATACTTTTAAGAGGATTTATATATATTATTTGTTAAAAAGAAAATGAATAAATATACCAAATAGGAGTACTTACATTGAGCATATCATGGTGAATTCCAAAATGAGAATAAGAATTAAAATAATCATTGCTTTCACAGCCGGAAGACACTACATTGTGAGCCATTTTCCTGTTTGTAGACTCTCCAGATTCAACTATCGTCCTAGTTACTTCTCTCATCTTCTCCATATCTTTTAAATACGTTTCTAACAGTAAATCCCTATGTCTAACCTAAAAAAAATGCAAATTAAGATTTATATTAGTAACTAAAAACAAACTGCACGATCTTACTTGCATAGTTAAGTCCTGTATCTGTTTCTGAAGGTCAGAAAAGTTGATATTGCTTATTGGAGTTTTGCCATCAATGGCATAATGAGGAGTGGATGGAGCACTGCCTAGATCATCAAAATCTGTAAAAAAAATATATTTTATGCTAGTCTGGTGCCACAAACATTTACCTACCATACATGAGCCACGTCTCCATGTCACCAGGTTTTAAATAAACATCATCATCCCATAAAGCCACTGAAGATTCAGTTAATATCCGAGGATCGGGCTTCTGAAGCCTGATATAGTTCACCATCTTTAAGTAGGAATAACAATCCATATTGTACTTATTTTTTAAATCTAGTAAATCAAATTTATGTTCGGATCGGCAATGGTCTAACGCAACTGCTATAGTGTGAAATTGTAAGGGACAGAACAAGCATGTTGTCTGTTCAATGTTGATTTCCATTTCGTCCCAACCATCAGAGTCGTCTTCTTCGTATGCTGCGCCACCCGAACAGACGTCCGAAAGCGGTGGGCAGTCTGCATCTGAGGAAACACATTTGTTAAATTTGCAAAAATGTACATACCTGTTTTGTAAGTTTTCTTTATTCATATCACATAAACTTTTAGCAATTCATATTTTTTCTTTGGGTATAAACATAGTAATAAATTGTAAAAGAAACACAAACGGTATCGCATTTATTATAAAAACGATCAAATTATTAAATTTCTCACCTTCTAAAGACATGTTCTTTACAATTTTTGTAATTTGTAAAGTAAAAAATCCAGACGTCAAAAGTAAAGGTAAAGAAGATGAGAAGAAGCATAGAAAAACTAAAGAGAAGAAGACTGGAGTTGGAAGCAGTGTTGCCGCACAAATTAAATTAAAATGTTATGATATGGCAAAATTGTTGACGTGATTTGATAGTGTCAATGATATAGATTGTCATATAGATTCATCATCCATGTTTTACAAAATAAACATAAGCTTATGCCTTGAAGTAAAAATGTAGGTAATGTGACGGCCCACCCCTACTTTATTATGTTTTTATTCGTTATTTTACTCTCTGAAATGTTATTATTTACCTCACAAGTTTTACTTTACTTTAAATTCCTTACTTACTGTATTTGGCCTTTTTCCTCTAGTAGTAAAAGTGATAATGTTAATTAAGGTAAACCAGAATTCGATACAAAGTTTGGTGCAAATTGATAAATAAAACACACACATTCATATTTAAACTCTTTTTATTTTTCATACTTTAAATGTGATGCAATAATTAGCAAAGTATATTACAATTGTTACTATTTACTGAGATCTCACTTGAGTCCCGTTCAAACGCGACCATATTCATTTGCTATCAATATATATTTTATTTAGGTTGATGACCAACAGAGTTAACAAACATCGTCAATTCGCCAGTTGATTAACTATAGTGTTGTTGTTTATATTCTAATTTAGGTTGATGACCAACGGAGTTAACAAACAGCGCCAATTCGCCAGTTGGTTAACTATTGAGTTGATGTTGATTTGATTCTATTCCAGATATATACAGGTTGCACCCTCTTAGGTAAATATTACGATGAGTATAGAGGTGATGACCAATGGAAATAACGAACAGCGCCAATTCGCCAGTTAATTACCTTACTATGTTGATTTCACATATACTTTATTTCAAACATAGTAGAACGGGTTGCTTAGCGTATATGTGTCCCCCCTTGAGCTAACGAACAGCGTATTCGCCAGTTGGTTAATTTACTATTAAATTTTACCATCTAAAATATTGATTTTTATAATTTCTATTGAAAAGACTTAATAAAACCCTGTATATGTTTTAATATTGATTATTATAATTTCTATTGTAATAACTTAATACAACCCT
Source organism: Psylliodes chrysocephalus (assembly GCA_927349885.1). Taxonomy (NCBI): domain Eukaryota; kingdom Metazoa; phylum Arthropoda; class Insecta; order Coleoptera; family Chrysomelidae; genus Psylliodes; species Psylliodes chrysocephalus. The sequence continues at coordinate 8,359,135 of OV651825.1, forward strand.
GTATATTTCTTAATATTGATTTTTATAATTTCTATTAAAATATTCAAAATTTCACCCATCGAAAACAGATGTCTATCCTGTCTTTCGGGGTGTATGACCTGAAGGCCATTTGGTTTATTAATAATATTTTACAGCAAATGTCAAGCCTGCCCTTAAACGAAACACGGATGGTATCTCAAAGAAAGGTACATATAAATCTTTTGACTCACCACTAAAAATACAGACATTAGATTATGTACTAATTTCATCTAGCGTTGTGACGGTGTCGATTCAGGTACGTCGCAGAGTTGAGCGTCGAGACGCCTAGCGTCGGCATCGTGGTGGAAATGAAGGTATTTAATACGGTACTGTATTTGGACAGATATACGGTAGAATTATGTAGGAGGTGCGGGACGTGATATTTTGAAGGAAATACTTAGGGACGGCAAGCGTCGGAAATAAGGCGTGGGACGTTGAGCATCGAAATGAGTGTACGGTAGGAAATACTTAGATGGTGAGAAATGTGACAGCGTTCGAGACGTAGGGAATAGGGCGGCAGGACGTTGGGCGTCGAGACGTTGACACCTTCGGGGATAGGATGTATTGTAGGATAGACGTCGTTTAGGAAGAGCGTTTTAGGAAAGGTACTGACTACTGAACTTGAAATATAACTGGATTCAAATAATAAATGAATGCATGCACATCAAATAATTAAAATGAATGACATGCATGCACCTCAAATAATTAAAAATGAATGAATGCATGCACCTCAAATAATTAAAAATGAATGAATCCGAGCTCATTTGTGTCTGGCTTTTTATACTAAAATTTTAATGGCTTTGTGACGTCTCTATGTCTTTAGTTCTCATAGAAATACTGTGGGTGCAAGGGGTGGCTTATTTATTACTTTCTTTGAAAGCTTTGTCTATCAAAATATTGTCGAAATCGGTCTTAACATCGAAACTAGAAATATAAGCGAGTTAAGTGTTTTAATGATAATTACTTTGTAAACAGGTGTTTCCTTTCTCTAGGTTTTCAGCCACGTACACGAAATTTGGAAGTTTTACGGACGTGGTTATAGATATTATTTATTAGGTGTCGTTAAATAAGATTTAATTATCTGGGAGATTTTTCGTTAAATGAATGATTTTGAATTTAATACGAATGCAATATTATATTTAATAAATGGAATTAATAAATTATTAAGGTACCTGGGTGCGGTAGGTTACGGTAATTATTTTTTTTACTATATTCAAAGGCTGAAAATTGGTTTTAAAACACATTTTTGCTAAACTGATTCATTAATGAGCACTTGCGAGGCAATATGGCCTCTCGCAAAACGACTTGTTTTGAGCAATCTATACAACTATATATGTACAAGCAGGGTTGCCATATCCGAACTGTCATTTCCCACTTGTCAGCATTTTGACAGGTCGATGGAATGCCTACGTCAAACTTCAATCGGTATAATCAACATAACATAAAAAGTCAACAAATATCATTTAAAATGTTTTAAAATCAAAAGTAACTTTTGTTGATAGAAAGATGGATTTAATCACACAAACAAGCCTGGAAGCCTTGCTGCGTAAGTTTCTCATTCATTAATTCAAAGTATACCCGCTAAATATATCATTTTAGTTAAGGCAACCAATTCGAAAAATTTAAACTTCGACACGGCAGCCGTAGAAGCATTTTGCACTTTGGTTAACAAGGAAAAGGACGGTATTCACATTGGAGTGAAAGTAATCGCAGCCCGACTGCCTATAGGAGAGGAAAAAGAAATGTTACAAACCTTAAACATATTGGATCATTGCATGTCCAAATGCGGCACCAATTTTCAAAACGAAGTCGGCAAATTCAGATTTCTCAACGAACTAATCAAATTAGTCTCGCCGAAATATTTAGGAGCTCAAACTCCGCTGACAGTCAAACAGAAAATTCTGCAATTGCTGTATGTTTGGACATTGGATTATCCTAAGGAAACGAAAATCATCGAAGCTTTCGATATGTTACGAAAACAGGGAGTCGTTAGAGAGATACCGAATCCAAATGTGCCGTGTTATGAACCTGTGAACGTTACAAAAAGAAAAGTTGCCAATTCTGTATTCCAAGATGAAGAGAAATCGAAGATATTGCAGAAGTTGCTGCAAAGCAAAGACCCTGAGGATATTCAAGCTGCCAATTGGCTGATTAAAAGCATGGTTAAAGAGGTAAGTCTTGTTTATATAAATTGATTTTGTTGTTCTATAGGGGTTTGAATTTGAATACATAAAACAATTATTGATTATTGTGTTGTATGGTAGGATTATATTTTTAAAATGCTGTCTATTTAGGACTACATGACCCTATATTGTATTGGGTATGTGATATTAATGCACTGAAGATCTGTTGTCCTTTTCTGTTGCTAATGCACCAAGGAAATAATCTCGATGCCTATAACAACCCTTTTCAATCTGACAATCAAAATATACTTTATTGACAAAGAAAACCAAGCATTGAAATATATCTACAAATAAATTTAAGAGTAAAAAGTTAAGAAATAAAATTAATATTAAAAACATGCAATTTTGGGTACATTATAATAGAAACAATTAAAAAAATACACTATAAAAGAATAAGTGGTACAGTACAATAACATTTTACCATTCTCTATTTTTAAACTAGGAGGAGTGATTTGAATTTTCTGGTCAAGTTTACATAGAGCAAAATTGTCTAATAATGACATTTCTTTGTCAATGATTTGACATATTGGGGTCAATAAGTTTAAAAATTTAAAATATTACTGTGATTTATTCTTCCTGAAGCCACCCTTGGAGGGTGTAGAGTTGAACAAGGGATTTGTTTACAGCTTTTTGAATCTTATTTAACTGACAGATGTCAAACAGTCATCGAAAATTGCAAAAGTTCATTGATGCATATCAGGAGAGGTGTCCCTCAGGGCTCAATTTTAGGTCCATTACTCTTTTTGATATACATTAATGATCTTCCTGACCATATGCATTTTGAAAACCTTATCACATGTATATTTGCTGATGATACTTCTTTTTGTTTTAATACTAAAAGAGGAACAGATCATGATCAAGTTTACTCTGATGTCATGATTCAGGCAAAGAGGTGGTTTTCTGTAAACGACCTGTTTTTAAATGATACAAAAACTATCTCCCAATTATTTACAGTAAATAGTGAACAAGTTAATAACAATTCTGTTAAAACACTTGGCATTCAAATTGATCCACATCTCAGATGGACAGATCATATTGAAGCACTTTGTTCCAAATTATCAGGAACAGTTTTTGCTATCAGGAAAATATGCCAAATATGTGGTCAAGATGCAGCAATTACTGCTTACTATGCTCTTATTTCATAGTCATTTGACATACGGGACAATATGTTGGGGCAATGCTGCTGACACACATATCTCAAGAGTCTTTATTTTGCAAAAATCAGCCATAAGAGCCATAACACATGCTTCTTGGCAAGCCAGTTGTAGACCAGTATTCCCAGAATTTAAAATTATGACACTATGCAGTAATAATCTATCAAAACCTTCTATTCGTAAGAAATAATATTAACACATTTTTTTCCCACTCAGATATCCATAACTATAATACAAGGCACAAAGATAAATTAGTCCCTATCCAGTATAGACTTGAAAGGACAAATAAATATATTGAGCTATACAATATACTACCACTTAATTTTAGAAATCAGCCTATAGATAAATTTAAACATACATTAAAACAAATGTTATCCAATAATTGCCTATATAGCTTAGAGGAATTTAAATCAATACAGATGGAGAATGGAGGCTGTCACTGTGGCCTCTGAGTGATTCAGTGAACTATGTTGTAAATTTCAATTTTATATTTAGGTAAATTTTATTATATATTTGGTTTTAATTGTAATTTGATGAGCCATAAAATGTAATATTTTCTCAGGTAAATAAAGATATTGTACATTGTATTGTAACAGCCAAAAATGGTATTTAGTAGTTTAGGTATATTGTTTTTTTTTATGCAATAATATCATTATTTTAAGAATATAAATATACTTAAATAATTTGTCGCGGCAAATGCATCGAATCTATTTTAATCAATATTATAGCTAATTCGAGCATTTATGATAGGATGACAAACGAGCTGAAATGAAAAGCAGAAGAATCTCTGAGCTAGAATCTGTCCAAAATAATGTGAGACTGTTGAATGAAATGCTGGACTCTTATAAACCGGAAATTTCGTCTGACGGCGATTTGGATCTCATGAAAGAACTGTACCAAAACTGCGAACGTTTAAGGCCATCAATCAATAAGTTAATATTAGAAACCAATCATGAAGAAGGTATGTTAGGTGAGTTGATCATTTTCATTTCTGGCTTCTTATCCTCTGGCTTTGCCGCTACATCTGGTGTCCCTCAAGGGTCACATTTGGGACCTCTACTTTTTAATATATATAACAATGACATCCAAAATTGTTTTAAGAATTCTCAGTTCCTTTGCTTTGCTGATAATTTAAAATTATTCATGCGTGTAAATTCCTTACATTATTGTATTTGCCTTCAAAAAGACTTGGTCCAATGGTGTAGTACTAATGGAATGGAATTAAATACAAGTAAATGTCATACAATCAATTTGAACAGAAAACATAATCCTATTGAATATATCTATAAAATCAATAACATAACGCTGGATACTATTACAGAGGTAAAAGATTTGGGTGTGACATTAGATTCCACCCTTTCTTTTCAAACTCATATATCGGCCTCAGTTAATAAAGCATTAAGAATGTTGGGTTTCCTTAGAAGAACTACTTCTGATTTTCATAATGTGATGTGTTTAAAGATTCTTTATTGTGCCTTAGTTAGACCTTATATTGAATATGCTTCTTCTGTATGGAATCCTTTTTATGTATATCTAATCCATAATATAGAACAGGTCCAAAGAAAAGTTTTACGCATTGTTGCATTTAAATCGGCTATCGTCGAGGTCAACTTCAGATACGAATTACACACACTGTCATCTCGAGACCCTTCTGAGCAGAAGAAACCAAAGGGATCCTAAAATATTGTTTAACAGTATTAACTCATCTGCCGATTGTCCCTACTTGTTATTCCAAATTGGATTTTCTGTACTCTCTAGAGTAACTAGGAATATTAATACATTCTCCCAACCTTTCCATAGAACAAATTATTTTATTCCTAGAATGACAACTAAACAGACTAAATGTAAAATGGATTACTTCTCCATCAGATTTTTCTAATCATTTATATGTGAGGAGTAGATTTTTAATTGTTTTTAATATTTATGTATTTAAATTAATTTATTATTATTTAGGATTTTATTACTATTTAATGTATGTAATATGTATTCTCTATAATTGTATTGTTTTAATGGGCTCTGTCCCATAAATAAATAAATATTTAGGTATGTACTTATAATTGTTTCATTGCAGACGATATTTTAAAGACAAACGATGAGTTATCAGCCATCTTTGAAAAATACAATATTCTCATTTTACGTGGAAAGCAAACAGCTGCGAAGAAACCAGTAGAAAGTAATGAATCGCTTCTTCAATTCGAAACAGTCGAATCAAAGGCAAGACTGGCTCAAGGTGATAACAAGGAATTGACAGTTGATGTTTTGTGTGATATTTTTACTAACACTGTACCCGATTCTGGCGATGTACTGCAACCTGTTACTGTAGCTAAATGTGGTAAGTCATTGCTACATACAATAGTTTAAATGAATAAAGATCTAATTGGAAATATTATTTATTATTTCCTTTATTTAGCTTAAAAATTTAGTAAAATATATATACATACACAAATCAAAACATACTATACTGCTACTATAAAAATATATAAGGGCCATCGTCAGTAAACAGGTTAATGTCACATTGACCCTTGACAAACAAAGTCATTGTTATAAACTAAAAATAACAGAAGAACTAATATGCTTCCCTGTGGAACTCCTTTGGTATAGTTAATTTCTACTGATATGATTTTATTTACTTTTAACCTTTGTTTTCTGTTTCCCATTACCATTACCTCTTCTATCTGTTATGTATAACTCTTCCCAAAAAGTTATTTTCGATTTCCAAACATAATTTTTTTTTTTTTTAGATAATTCAATAGGAGAAAATAGTAAAGAAAAATCAAAACTTACAGGATTTGAGGAATTAGATTTATTAGGACATCATTTGATGAAGGAAAACCTGCAGAATTCCAAACAAGTCAATTTTAGCAGGTACATACAGGGGAATTGCATCAATTTACCATAAACATTATTTTACTCAACCAATTTCGCATAGTTATATTTGATATTTCCAGGTCTAGTAACGACAAAGTTCCCATGAATCTTTTGAGTAAAATATCGGAAATGAAACAAAAGCAGGAGCAACAACAATTGCCAGCCAAACCAGTAACCGTTTCAGAATCGTACAATTTCGACTTGAGCTACCTCTTAAATACCCAAAACGGTACAAAATCGCCCAATAAAGAAACCCATGATACATCCGACGATTATCTAGTCGACATCACAGATGAAAAAATGCTGGAAGTCGATAAACACGACGATGAAACAACCATACACACCGTGTCGACCGTAGCGTCGCAGGATAACGGCGACAAAGGACAGAACTGCACGATTGAGCGATCGCCGAAATCTGAAATTAAGTTGAACAATGTGTTCGTGAAATTAGAGAGCATCAAACCGAGCGGTTTGCCGCCGATGACTGTCTTGGAGGAGAAGAACGGGGTCAGCGTTACATTGCATTTGGCCAAAGATGAACCGAAAGAGGGCGTTAGCGTTTACGTCGTTACTACTGTTAGTAAAAACGAGGTGCCTATGAGCAATTATCTGTTTCAAGCCGTCGTTCCGAAGGTAATTTGATTTTTTTTTTATTTTGACCTAATTAATGGTGTAAATAGTATGTTGACTAAATTTATTATAGTTACAATTATTGAATTAAATTTGTTGCTTTTTTAAAGATTCCCAAAATAGATCTTAGAAAATATTAACAACACCTATTTGGTTCTTGTAAATTGATAGTAAAAACAAATATTAAATGACATTGCTGAGCATTCAAAGTGTCATTTTTGGGATTGATTAATATTTTCCATTGGTTTGCAGAAGTTGGCCATATTTTTTGCTAATATTGCTGAACCTTCATGTTAATGTGCCACAAATCTGTTATTTTATAAAATTCTGTGTTATTTGTAAACATTCAGAAGTCAGCTTTGTTTGTTGCAAGCACTGGTTAAATATAGTTGTTTTATTGCACCAACTTTGGGCATTCAGATGTAATTTTCTTTACTAATATTATTTCAGGGATGCAAATTGAAGTTGCAACCACCTTCATCCACCGATCTTCCAGCCTACAATCCGTTCCTGCCCCCGTCTGCTATTACGCAAATAATGTTGATAGCCAATCCGGAATCTCAACATATTGCTTTAAAATTTATCATTAGCTACACCATGGACGACGAGACCATCACGGAAATGGGCGAAGTCGATAGGCTGCCTAAGTTATGAATTAAACATTGAGATATTGAAAAAAAAAATGATAAGTAAAACGTTATCATAGTTAAATCATTCTTATTTATTGATTTTTATCCTAACATTATGGGTTCTACAATGAAAATGAAAACATTTTTTAGATTATATTTCCTATTTTTTGGGTAAAATCTTTTAAGATAAATTTTGGTTGTTTCAAAATATATTTTTAATAGTAAAATCTACATAAAAATACCTTTAGTAAAATTTGCAGAGTATCAGATTCTTAGCACATTTTGTAATAACCATTTTTTTCGTAGAATCAATAATTAACAAGTTAAAGCGATTTAAAGGCTTAAAAACGTTAACATTCAAGAATATATTCTTAAAAAAACACTAACCTTTTTGTGGACGTTGAAATTGCCCACAATTTTTGTAATGTTATTATATTTGTTATACAAGTATGTCGAAAATGTGTACCTTTATAAAATTATGTATATTTTTTTATTTGTATCTATGTTGACATTTGGTTTTGTCTTCTAGTCATTCTTTTGTGATTTATTTTATGATCTCTTTACATCCGAAACAAGTTAATCAAAAATTTATGTAGTAGAAAGTTTTTATTTTTCTTTATGTATATTGTTAGTCATTTGTATTATGTTGGAAATAATTGATGGCATGTTTTGACGAGTTTTATATAGTTATGTAAATGATAAGTATTTAACAAAGTAAAAATATTTGTGCCATTTTCTGTGATTTATTTACAATTTTCTTTTGAAAAGCTAAAAATACCTTTTTAACTTTTATTATCATACTTTATTTAACAAATAACTATGTACAAAATCGTATCAATACAATATCCTTAGCTGGTTATGTTTTATTATTCCATTTATCCTCTAAATATAAATAAAATATTAAGATGCATCCCTGAAAGCCAAGGATGTAACAGCTTTTTGATGTCCTGCATACTCTCGTTCCATAACTCCAGTTTTCACGTTCCATAATCTCGCATTTCCATCCGATGATGCTACAAATTTTAAAATAGCATCAACATCTATCTACACAGTCAATTGCACTAGAAAGTTCTAGCTACAACCGCAGAAACTCATGACGTCATCTGTCAACAGTGTTGCCAGATGAAGTATGTCCAGTTCAAAAAATGGCATAGGTCAAACTTTAGTCGTGTACCTGTAAATATGTATTGTCCATCAGCGCTGAAAGCTGTGTCCCACACCCATCTCTGGCTTTCGGTTTGCTTCAGCTCCTGTAATAAAGTAAAATGGTCTGCACTCCATATTCTTGCTGTAGTATCAGCCGATGTAGTAGCTAGTAAACTAAAATATAAGTATTTTATCAAAATAGGAAGGAAAACAATTTTACTTGTTATTCATTGACCTGAAAACAATATTTGACATAATCTCAAGAAAAAATGGGGGTTACTGTGAGACAAAAGGATTACAACCAAAAGTATAATTATTTTGCATACTTACTTCGAATCTGGACTAAATTTACATTTCAGCGTATGCCTCGTATGTGCTTCGAATTTCTGCTTGGGTATCATTTTAGTGGGCGTGTCTATTACACCTGAAATCAAACTCCAGATGTAACATCTACCCTTGTTGTTAACGGAAGCCATCAGCTGGCTGTCAGGAGATATTTCTACGTCTAAAATCATTGCGTCATTTTCAGGTATCTAAAAGTTATTATTCATATAATTTAAACTATTTACAAAAAATATATAAATACAGGGTGTCCTTTAAAATGTGTCCCAAAATTCTCAGGCAGATTCCTTAACCAAAAAATGGAAAAAAAGTTCCTATAGACCTATGTCCTAAAGTGCCCCCTAAGCGAGCAACAGCCTCTCGAAATCATTTTTTTTATTTTGATTTTTTGAATTTTCTTAAAAATGGAAACAAATAAAAGAACCAAATTTTGGCTGTTAAATATGATCAATAATAGTGACCTTTTGACACCTTCAAAAAGAAATTATTTCGTCAGGGGTGTACTTGGGAATTTTTTGAAAATTTTGATTATTCATAACTTTTTTGTGTTTTTGGTAATGACTTATCCATATTTTTTTTTACATTCTACATTGAAAACTACGTCAAAAAGGAATACTTGTTTGATCTCGATTGGAGCAGCCGTTTCCGAGAAAACATCATCCAAAGATATTCGTGCAGTTTAGGTTAATTTTCAATTTTGGCTGTTGTAGCCAAAAAGTTGGAAATCGAGGAACACGGCTTACATGTCCCTATCCTTACTTTTGAAGGTCTATTCAGTGGCAAAAAATATTAGTTGATACAGGGTGATCAAAAATCGGATGTGATTTTGGATTTTTGATCACCCTGTATCAAATAATATGTATTTTATGTCACTGAATAGACCTTAAAAAGTTAGGATAGGGACTGTAAGCCGTTTTCCTCGATTTCCAACTGTTTGGCTACAACAGCCACCTGAATTTGAAAAAATGTGATTTTTGAGTAGCTGTAGATCCTTTACTATTCATATTAGATAACAAGTGTGATATATCATTGAAATCAGATTATCGAGCAGATTCTAAAAATATAAAAATATACAGGGTGTTCCATTTAAAAAACATAACTTTGATTTGGCACGGCCTTATGAAACACCCTGTCACATCGTAACTAATTTTAAAATGTGAAGCTTAAAGCTGCCTACTTTTATTATAACAGATCTACAGAGCTTCCTCACACTAATCAATCACCCTGTATACTATTTTTAGCTCTCTAAATAAAATTTAAAAATTTAGTTCCCATTTATTTATTATGAAGACCATAAGGTTTGTATTTAGCTGTTTAGAATAAAAAAGTAAAAATATGTATTTTTTTGGCGTTTTTGTGTTTCATGGATAATTTTTTTCGCTCACTGATAAAAATGTTTCTTCAGTTAAACATTATTTCTAAAAGTGTTCTGGTGCTATTCGTTGTATTGTTATTATTTTGTTTAAAATGGCTCACAATAACTACAATAATGATTACACATTCGGCGAAATGACGGACATGCACTTATGTTTTGGACTCGCTTCTGGAAATGCCAATGAAGCTCGCAGACTTTATCAGGAACGCTTTCCAAATAGGCATCTTCCATGCGCTAAGACGTTTTCTAGAATTGACGATAGACTTCGGGAAACTGGTACATTTAAGAAGAACTCTAGTAACAGTGGAAGACAAAATTATGTGAGAACTCCTGCTTTGGAAGAAGCAATTTTGGATAGGGTAGCTGAAACCCCATCGACAAGTACCAGAAAAATAGCAAATGGTAAGTAATTACTTATTTATTATTTTAGCTACCCCGTACCTTATCGTATAAAACTAGTTTTTTTACTTGTTATTGCTTCTCTTACATTTCACGACTTTTCGTATCGAAAAGAGTTGCGTTATGCAGAAAAAATCTGATTTCCCAAATCAATGGATTCTCTTTCTTAACTATTCACTACACAGATTCTCTCATTTAATTTCAGAAGTGGGAGTCGGACGTAACACGGTATGGAAAGTCTTGCGTGAACAACAATTGTACCCTTACCACATTCAAAAAGTTCAGGCACTTAAAGCTACTGATTATGAGCCGCGAGTTATCTTTTCTGAATGGTTTCTTGGAAGATGTAATCAAGATGCAATGTTTCTTAATAAAGTGCTATTTACCGATGAAGCTGGTTTCAATGATATATCACACTTGTTATCTAATATGAATAGTAAAGGATCTACAGCTACTCAAAAATCACATTTTTTCAAATTCAGGTGGCTGTTGTAGCCAAACAGTTGGAAATCGAGGAAAACGGCTTACAGTCCCTATCCTAACTTTTTAAGGTCTATTCAGTGACATAAAATACATATTATTTGATACAGGGTGATCAAAAATCCAAAATCACATCCGATTTTTGATCACCCTGTATCAACTAATATTTTTTGCCACTGAATAGACCTTCAAAAGTAAGGATAGGGACATGTAAGCCGTGTTCCTCGATTTCCAACTTTTTGGCTACAACAGCCAAAATTGAAAATTAACCTAAACTGCACGAATATCTTTGGATGATGTTTTCTCGGAAACGGCTGCTCCAATCGAGATCAAACAAGTATTCCTTTTTGACGTAGTTTTCAATGTAGAATGTAAAAAAAAATATGGATAAGTCATTACCAAAAACACAAAAAAGTTATGAATAATCAAAATTTTCAAAAAATTCCCAAGTACACCCCTGACGAAATAATTTCTTTTTGAAGGTGTCAAAAGGTCACTATTATTGATCATATTTAACAGCCAAAATTTGGTTCTTTTATTTGTTTCCATTTTTAAGAAAATTCAAAAAATCAAAATAAAAAAAATGATTTCGAGAGGCTGTTGCTCGCTTAGGGGGCACTTTAGGACATAGGTCTATAGGAACTTTTTTTCCATTTTTTGGTTAAGGAATCTGCCTGAGAATTATGGGACACATTTTAAAGGACACCCTGTATATTATGTAAATCTAACACATATTTTTTTACTTCACAGCTCTTTTCACTTGCTACAGAGAAGAGTTGAAAATATCAATGTTTTGCTTTGCCGCATATTTATTTATTAGCTTTAAATTACAAATTATTTTTAAGCTATTGCATAGCTTTTATCGCAGGCTTTGAGCGCGGCGACCGAATCAAGAAATTCCGTAACGACCGTAATAATAATAAAAAAAAAAAAAAAAAAAACACCCCCCACTCCGACCGGCACAGCGGTGCGGCGTTAAACAATATTAACTTCTCATTTATTCAATAAAAGAAAATCGAAAAATCAAAAAAGAAATTCCGTAATGAAAATAAACCTAACACCCCCCGTTCCGACTGGCACAGCGGTGCGGCGTTGAAAGCCGTGCATCGTCTAACGTCGTTTCAGTTCGGCAGACTTCGGCACGGTGTTTGTGTGCATGCGACTAGACGTATGCGTGGAGACTAGCTAACTGAACTGCTCATAACTGATTCTATCTCTTAGACACAATTTCGGAAAAATTGAATTTGAAAATGAATAATGATCCACAAGAATCCACAACAAAATATGGGACCACCATTGACGCGGTATTTTCCAGATATTTAGAGGATATCAAGTCTCAAACTTATGTTTCTTATTTCAGTTACCATAAACCTATAGTTTCAATGATAAAAAATCCTGAATAACCTACATGTATTGTAAGATAATAAAAATATTTTAAACAATATTAACTTCTCATTTATTCAATAAAAGAAAAAACTTGAATTAATATCAAAGAAAAAAAAATACTGCATAAATAAAATAAATAAATAAATAATTGCATAAGTTGATAAAAAATGCTATGCAATAGCTTTACCGCGACAGTTCCCGAGTGCCACGGGTATTTTTTTATTATTATTATTATAAACTCTTGTTAGATAATTCTTTTAAACCATAATAGTTATAAGTTACAATGAGTTACAATAAAGTACAATAATGGAAACCAATTATATAATATCAAACACCTAGGTGAGAAGACTTGTATGTATATTTAATGAATTATAAAAGAAATAAAACTTGAACAATATCCATGTATTAAGTCCGTTATTCTTGGAATATTCTTTGCAATATCTTGGAAAATGTATATTTTGCTTGAATATCAATCTGAGTTAAGCTCTTAATGTAGAACAGTCCCTTGAGGCACTCCGATTTGTATATTTTCAGGGTTACTCACATTGTCTCTGACCTTTACCTTCTGTTGTCTGTGTGTCAAATAATTTTCAAAAACCTTCCAACACGATTCCCCTCACTCCATTCTGTTCAAGAACATTTAAGAGCTTCTGATGTGGCACTGTGTCAAATACTTTTGACAGATCTAGAAATATAGCTATACACTTGTTACCAATATTCATTTTATCAGTAACATATGAAATCAATTCATGCATAGCATCTCCTGAGTTAAGACCCTCAGTAAAGCCATATTGGTGCTTGGGAAATAAGTCATTAGTTTTTAAAAAATTTGTCAGTCTATCTTTCACACATTTCTCAAATATTTTGGCCACATTACTAATTAAACTAATAGGTCTATAGTTAGTTATTAATTTTGGATTACCAGCTTTATAAATAGGTGTTATAATTGAAGTTTTAAATTGTTTAGGTAGGATTCCTGTATTAAAAATACAATTAATTATATGCATAAAAGGTTCCAGTAAATAGGGATGTAGTAGTTTCAGATGTTTTACTGTTATACAATCAAACCAGGGCACTATTGTTTTTTAAACTATTTATGTGTTTTATAATATCATTTTCGCATATTGGTTTCAGAAACATTGATTTTTCAGTGACATTTACAGGAAAATCCACATTACATTCAGGGATATTTGTGAACATATTAGTAGAAAAGTAGTTATTGCAGTAATTCACCATTTCATTATCATTTTCAAATTCCTCATTATGTTGGTTAACAATCTGTAAATTAGTATTGTTTTTTTAATGATTTCCATTAGTTGCTTCAGAGATTAATTGAGTTAATTAAGTTTTTTTTAGATCATTTTTGTTTTGGTTTATTTTATTGTTATAATAGTCATTTTTAGTTTTTGATATTAGTTTGTTTAAATTATTTCTAAATGTTTTATAGTTAATAGTATAGTTTTTTTGTAGATCTTTTTTAAGTTTATCCCCAGTTTTAATAGAATTAATTAAACCATTTGTTATCCATGGATTTATTTTTTTATGGATTTTAATTATAATATTTTGAGTGGTTTGACATATTTCAATTCTGGATTATTTTCATTGCAAACACTTTCCCAGTATCTATTTTAGTTATAGTTTGATATGTATTGTAGGAACTTGTGTAGTTTTTGGCAGATTGTGAGATATTTATTATAATAGGATCATGATCAGTCATATCATAGCTGATTACATTAGAGAGAATTATTTTATTTAATAATTTTTTTAGGATTTCCTTATATTTTTACAAGAAGAAGTCATACGATAACTAAGATTAGCGCTACCTTTATGATTAAGATTTATAATTTTTGGGTGATTTAATAACACAATCCACATACTAGCACATCTTGTCCCACACGGTATTACATAAATATACACAATAACTTAAATATAAACAAGGTATTCTAATTACCTAACAATGCATCTTAAGTTCACTAGTACCCTAACATTCAAAGTAATGAAGAACTTAAATAAATTAGAAGACAAAACTTTTAATGGTCTAATTTTGAATATTCATTTTTTCTCATTGCTAGGAATTAATTAAACCTTGGTTGCATTATTGAAGGGAAAGGAAAATAAATAGCTATTCAGCCCACAATGGCAAGTTAATATGCTGTGTGTGGGCTTAATGACACTTATATACATTCTTAGAAAGAGGTTAATTAGATATAAATCACATTTACTTAAAATTACCCACAAATGATCTAATATTAATAGTTAGAAAAGCAAATATTGAAAATTAATAAATTTTAGGATTAGAGGACTGTGGTAAGCAATTATATAACTTAGGACCTACACAATAGATATGGTTCTGACATGCAGTATGGTTAGGATTTTGAAGCCATAAATCTTTTTTAGCAGCCAGTCTAGTATTAATGCTATGAGACAATCCCTGTTTAAAATGGTTTGTTTTTAATATAAATCTGATTATTGATTTCAAATAAAGTTGATAAGGAGTTAGTAAATTACTATCTTTATAAACCAGTTCAGTTGAATATCTTCTATTTTTAAAAATCATTTCTCAGAAGTCTTATCATATCAATTCCTGGCTGAGAGGAGTTTATCAATCATTACCCAGCTCTTGTTTTACATCAGGTAAAGAAATTGCCACAGTCAAATTGCATGTATGTTTCACCACATCTTTAGGATAATTTCTCCATTTAAGGGATATATGTTTTCATACAGGTCATAGGTTCCCCAGTGGGCGCTGAAACCTTCTATCATAACCAAAATATTAATTAATACATACCAATTGTTCATTATTATCAGTCCTAAGATCCCATCTATATATAATGCCATTTTGATCTCCTACAAACAATTCAACTTGATTTGGATGCAAAGCGACGCAATTTATGGGTGACTGCACTTCAAATATCTTAGGACACTGATTATTCCTCGACCTCAGATCCCATATTCTGGCTCTGCTGTCCTCACCGCCCGAATACATCCATTTGCCATCTTCTTGAAAACCTACGCATGTAACGTTTTTGGAAGTGCCTTCATAATTGACTATGGCGTTCGGATTGTTGGACGTTAAATCATACATGTAAATGTGTTGGTAACTTGCTGCGGCTAGATGCTGGCGGTCGGGTGTGATTTCTAATGCATTAACTTGCTACAATTCAATTATTTAACAGATATCATTCTTATGTATTTGTATTAGGGTTGATTCCGTAAATAATTAAAATACTTACCGATTCGGCATGTTGCAAGGTTCTTGTACAAATTCCAGTGTGAGTTTGCCATAACTTTATTGTGTGGTCATATCCACCCGTTGCTAATATTATGTTGTCATTATCCAAACTATCGATAGTCATAATTATAGTCTTTATTTATTTCTCGAATTTACTAATACATTTCTATAATTATAGAAATACAATTTTTCCAAATTTGTTCAACAATTTTCCAATGTTTATGTCAGTCAAAATGTCAATATTTTAGGTTAGGAAAAATGTTTCAACAAAGACCATCATCTATAACTAGATCATCAATATTGATGAATATCTGATGTCAACATTTTGTATCAACTTCACACTTATTGGGTCTGGAGTGTGTTGAAATATTAACACGTTCGGTGCCAATGTGTCACGAACTAACGTCGAGAGGCATTGTTATGTAATTTGTACTGAAATAAACAATGCTTAGCCTTTTTTTATTATCTTTTTGGTGCCCTGTATATAATGAAAGATGGTGTATTTTTTCTAAAAGACCAAAAAAATTAAATATAATAAAAAAAAGCTATAACACAAAAAATAGTTTATTTCAGTACAAAATACATACAAAATCGGGCCAAAATGGTTTATACCTACCGCAAGATATGTGTTTAAGCAACCACAAATTATCAACGAGTACAAAATGTCCTTTTTTTTTCATTTTGAAATAAAAACCACAACACAAATAATTAAAAGTATTTATAAATAATATATATTCATATTCCATTTCAATTGTACAAAATATATTTAATTAGCTAAACTTAACACCAGTGCCGTGCCTCTTTTAATCCAGAAATCTGAGCTTTCATTTCCCGATTTCAAGTCAACAGCCACAACAAATGACGGCCTGAATTGGGATCCCGTTCTTACTGGATAGTAATAACAAGGGCAGGAATACAAGCCTAAAAAGGAAATTAATATTTAAAAGATTACAATTTCTACACTTCAAAAAAACAAAATACCTTTGGTTTTCTTTTTGAGCTGTTCGACAGGCTTAAAGTGTATCAAAGGCATTGGCGACACCAGCTGCATAGGCTGCGGTTCTATTAACATGCCATGTTTCCTATCCCAACCCGCACCTTCCAGATACGTATCTTTAATGTAAACACCATTCTCGGGAGGCTCTTGTATATCCTTCTCTTCTCCCGCCATTACAGTGAACTCCCATCCTAGCGTATCTATTGGAATTTCTTGAGCTCGAGCAGTAGTCTAACAAAATTCCAAACGAATCAATATTATTTTTCATAACGGCTCGTAAAAAAAACGGGATATATACCTGTAGAACGGCTGTTAGAAAACCAGTCGGGAAGGTGTAGGCAGCCAACCAGAAGAACAAAGGTTGTATATGCGTGGCAGCCCAATCGGAAAAGTGTTGAATTCTGGCAATGAGATCTCTCGTCCAACTTCCCAGTAATTTAAGAGAAGAATACGCTGAAATTAAAAACACTCGATGAGCAGAAACTTAAAATCAATCAATAATAGTGATGAGTTGCTTGGAATAGTCCATAGACAAGTCCAACGAACTTTTAAAAAGTGAAAAAGTATATATTGTGCCTACACGAAATTAATTTAAATACTTTGGCTGAATTTCTTACAAATAAAGGCTAAATATAGTTTAAAAAAGAGGAAACGACAAATTACTACTGAAATTTTACTCACGTATCGAGGACAACACTAATCATTTGTAATTGCTCTGTGGTGGGAGGTGTTTGTGTGAATGCGTCTTGTTTGTTTTCATTTACGCCGTAACTAGCAGTAGTATTTTATAAACCTTAGAAGCAAATTTCACATACATAAACAAATAATAATGCCGTGACAACAAGAAGATGAAGCAATGACTTCTCGTTGGGTGGCGGCTTCGCCGCCACCAGAAAATTTCAATCCATACCTGGCTACGCCGATCGGCATAAACACCAACGGCCTGGACACAGCTCACCTACTCTGTCAAAAGGAGACGGATGTACAAATAAAACGCATACGACATGCGCACTACATATAATTAGTGTTGTCCCCGATACGCGAGTGAAGTGAAAAATTACCAAAAAACCAACTGTTTTTGTAAATGGATTGTGTATGGATTTCTGCAACTTTTACAGTCATATCCAAAAATTAAAGTCTAATCACAAATCAATAAACATACAACCGATTAAAAACGAAAAATAAATGTGCTCATTACTTGTTACCTTTTAACCACGTCGGAGGAACCCTTCCGTCATTAAGACAGTCAAATATTTCTTCCAGTTCCGCAGACATGACGGCCACACCGAGAATTCCTTTTTGAAGTTCCACTAATCCAGTCTCTATGTCACTTAGAAGGACATTGTACCTGAAACCAAACAGAATTATGTAATGATTCAATTTTTCTTTCAGTTACGTAAATATGGGATATTTTTAATCTTTAAAGTACTAATCATTTTCTAGAAGAAAAAAAAAACTTATATGTATAAAATAGAAAAAGAAAAAATATTTTCCAACTAAAATATCGCAAACGGGTTTAAAGAGTTAAAGAAGAAAAGCCTACCTTTGCATTTCTTGTAAGAGGATCACATCCAAAGGACATTTGTAGAAACCCATCATCTTTTCTGTACCTTCATAATCCATTACTCTTGGTACTTTTTCTAGAATATCTTTAGCTAAATCAGCTACTCGTTGTTCTTTTGTTTGATCGCCAGTTGCTGTACTTTGGACCTCTAAAATTTCAGCATCATTAGTACAGAATTACAAAGCAATATATTAATTAAAAGAACTGGCACATTATTGCGATTATTAACCTGTCTCCGCCCTGACTTTTCCCTATTTCTTTCAGCCTCTGGAAAATTATTTATTTGGCACAAACGACGAATTAGAAATCAACGTGACATCTATAACTTTTCATCTTTATCTGCAGTTGCCCGAGTACTTCTGACGCCATTTCAAAAGTTGAGTAAACCACAAATAATCTGGCGCCCGAGTAACCGTCCGAGAACAGAGCCATTCGTAATAGTATTTTTTCAAAGGGTGGATAAACACCTTTACACATTATTGGATATCATTATAGCATTTTAGATGTACTTACCTAGAGACATGAGAGTTTGAAAAAGCATTCGAGATTCATTAATTAAAGAAGTAATATCGGCATTCGGATGCTGTCCGAACGCCTCCGGCCTGTCCGTATTGGGCAAAAGCGTAATGTAATCAAGATACGATTGAATTGAACCATCTCTCGGTATGTAATAAGTCGCCAACGATGATAACCTTAAATTAAATTGAATATTGTATATTATTTGCGTTGATGATGCATATATATGGACACTAAACTGACCTGAAATGATGCGTGTATACTGCTTCTTCGCAAAAATACTGATTTATATAAGTAAGAAGTAGACGCCTGTCCCAATCATCGGTAACATGCCCTCCGTAATTAACTCCGGCTATGAGATATTTTAGAGCGTCCCATGGGGTCACTTGATATTCATTTAGATAAATGGTGAGCAAGTTTTCAGAAACCTAAAACGTTTTAAAAATAGGTTTATACACATACAGTATGTTAACCCATAGATCCTTCGAAATAAAAATGAGATGTTTAATTATATTTGCACATGAGAGAAATAAGGAAAGACTCTTGTGAATCGGCTTCCTGCCTGTCGTGATACACTCCTATCACTAGTGGGCTGACGCTTAATCTATACCGTTCTTTTGGCGTCATTGTAAGAAAATTAACATATTGTTACGAATTAATATAACACCCTGTGAATAGGTATTTATGATTTATAAAGTTTTGTCCAAGGGCAGGCGCGGTAAACATATATTCAATAAAATAATAAAAGTACAGGGTCAAGAAAGATCAACAAGAGCATTCTTGAAACATTACAAGTAAATTTTCGAGAGTTCCTTTTGGTCTTTGTTGACGAGCGGTCGAAATTATTCGAATTTTGTGGATTCCTTTTTTATGTCCGAAAGTAGAGTCACGGATCGCGGTTATTATTTTATTGAATATATGTTTAGCGCGCCTGCCCTTGGACAAAACATAACATACCTATTCATAGGGTGTCATATTAATTCGTAACATTCGTATACATACACACACTAGAAAAAATTTGATTACCTGAAAATCCGAGTCATTAAAACTGTACACCACATTCCAACCAAGCTGTTGAAACTTCTTTCTCTCCAACAATATGGCATGAAAGAAACACAGAGCAAACAACAGCTTTTTGTATTTTTCTGGAAACTGGCATGTCGTGAATTGATCTTCAGTAATCAATTGGTATAATCTCTTCAGATTTGCTTTCAAACCCTATATACATTAAAATACATGTTATAATTTATTTGTCAAAATTGTCAATTTATATAATCGTATAATAGCTAATCGAAATCCAAAAGATCAGAAAAGTATTCGAAATAAATGGCTGAATAATTTGAAAATTCGGAAACGAATCTCAAAAATCACCCTACGAATTATTACTAAGACCATCCCCGAATCCCAAAGGTGAAAAATACTTGAAAAAACCCTTTCGCAGCTGGGAATCGAACCCGTACATCCTTTTATGCCATACAAGTGCCCTTTCCTCTAAACCATCACGATATTGACTGTTGAGATTCTTAGACGCAGTTCAAGCTCGTTTTCAAAACTTCAAATACCGGATGTATATGAGAAATGCATTTATGCATACTAAGCCCATATCTTCGTCTGCGTTTTTGATGATCGTTGATTGTGTTTACGTGTTTTAATTTACATTGAAAACTTAACTCATGCGGACGAAAATAGTTTTTTTTAAATGTATTATAGAATTCATTAAAATAAACATACTTTGGGTGGCTCGGTAGTCATCTTTATTCCAGTTTGAAGAATCGATATAGGAAACTCCGGATTCGGACTAGAACTCAACCACACTCTAAACAGCGGGTGTATGTGTCCACCTTGCAATAATTCGATAATTTTGTCCAATTTCGGCATCCAACTCAAAGACAAGTGGCAGTTCGCCAAAAATATCCAATGACCTTCCTTAGAACCAATTTGAATCAACCTAAAATAAAATGAAATTTTTTTGCTAATTCCAATATGGGAACTAGTACAAAGAATTATCTCCTTCAATATTGACATGACATTTAAGGAAGATCATTCTGCATAATGAATGAAAAAATATCCATATCAATGTTTTCGGAAAAACAATGGAAAATATTAGTTTAATACTCACTTGGTAGCGACAGGCGCTTGACCCTGTCCCAAACTGATAGATTGGAATCTAGACATCATTTTTGTACTTTCCGCAAGGTTCAGTAACGAAGCCGTCGGATCCACGCCGGGAGACAATACGAATATTAACGGCGTCTCGGGTAAGGATTCCTCCAATACAGCTCTTATGTCCAGCACAGGCGGTTCCACAAATTGCGGTCCGAGCTGATTCACGATAAAACTAGATATGGCGAATTGGACTCTGTCCTGGCGAAGCGATCGTATGAAGAGCATTTTTTGAAATTCGTTACATACAGCGTCCCAATCGCCTATTAGAAAACGTTGGTATATAAAAGTTTTAATAAATAGATGTGGGAGGACCGGTTCGAGATATTTCGTTGCCAGTTACCAATAAAATTATTATTTCAATGAAAAAACACTCGATAGTATAGGAGGAGAGCATTGCAAAATGTTGGATTAATAATAATAATAATATTAAAAATAAAAGGCCTTTATTTGTACAAAATTAAAGTGTAGGGAAGATAAATTTATAAATATTTAAATTTACTATTGTTTTATCGTTTTAAAGTTTTTATTTATGATATTTTTTAATTCACAAGGAGGAATTTACAACTTTTATTGATCATCTTTTCAATGCAGTCACTAAATTAAAAACGAAATATCTCCAAACAATCTTTACCAATAACAAATTACCTATCAACGGTAGCGTTTCCGGTTCGGTATGAATGTACCAGTTGTACCAATCTCTTTGGTACTGCTCGAATGTGTCCGAAACACCTTTGAAACCAGGAAGTTTTTCTAATTCCGTAATGTTGTCCCATGCTAATTCCGACATCCAATCTGAAAAATGCAATTTAGCACTTCCAACCTATTTCAGAAGGGAAAATAGAAGAAACGACTAAAGAAGATGTAGAAGAGGACTAACTATAACAAGAGAAGATGAAAAGATTAGTAAAAATGGTGATGATCTCAGATAAACTTTAATGGGAATGTAAAATCACAGGTAATTTACAATTTACAACAAAAATGACGATTTCGAATTGCATATTATTGACAATTTAAAATTTCCAAATCACATTAAGAAACAACCTCAATCGTTACGATAGAGTTATAACCATTACCTATCTATTTTATTTGTTTATCTAAGACGATCATGAATATTCTTAACTTACTAGGACAAGGGTTTTCCCTTTGAAACGTTCTGTCTAATACAACGCCCCCTTTCAACAAAAAATTGTATTCGGCTGGAAGAATCTTTCCTTGTCCTTTCAAAATCTTCATGCACATATGGAAAGAGAATAACAGCTTGTGCTGTTCGAACAAAGCTCTGCACGTGTTCCTGCAAATATGCAATTACAAAAAACGAATACTAAATAGATTAATCTAAACTGTATTACTTGTAGACAGCGTATGTATGGTAATCGTTCAACATGGATATCCTCTCCAACAGATCTATGGATTTTGGACTTTTAATAATCGATTGAATAAATAGCAAGATGTAAGAGTCCAGGGCGAATTGGTACATCGGATCGATTTGGCCCATATCGTTTAATACGAAAAACAGAATGGAAGCTCTCGTAGCAGACGATCGATACCCCTAAAACAAATTAAATAATATGATTACGCTTTAAAAAAAGTACTGAACGATATTTTTCGTTACAGCTCTTTGAAAAATATGCTCGTATAATCAAAAAGTTGTATTGCAAATAGGAACGATTTTCTTAAACCATTTTATTTTAAAACAAAATACATATTTTTAAGCCTCTGTGCAGGTACGCGCTTGCAAAGAGATGTGATCAACGAAAATTGATTTACATACTGACACTGCTAAATTGCGCGATATTCCAGATGAATTTTTCTACAAATACGTTGAAACAGAAAACTTTTAATATGTGCAACGTATTAGTTGCCTCAACAACACAAAATTAAACAAAAAAACTTTTGTTGAAATCGTTAACACAATATGGGTTAAATTTTATTAGTGGCAACATTTGATTATAGGTTTACCATGTAAATTTGTTGGAATTGGGGGGTTTCAATTGATTTAAAGTATTAGTGGTAAATTTGTGGTTAAATGACATTTAATTCCATTTAGATCCATGTACCTACCTCTCTTGCATAGTCGATTTGTATTTCGGTTTTCTCCGCTATTTCCAAGCTGATTTTGACGGTTTCCGAAGTAGCTTTTGAGTCTTGTAATGTGTCGTACAGTTCTACGCTGTCTAATAGAGAACCTTCGCTTTCATTTAACAATCTCAGTAATTCGTTTTCTAATTCAATCAATGTTCTTTTACCTAAAAAACAAATACACTCTATGAAGACTAAAAAGAATGAGTTTAATGTATCGGTAAAATTATATATACAGCATGTCCCAAAAAAGTAGGCTAACACCCTTTAACTATAGATCCCTTAGGTCAGTGAATACAGAGAGAATAGTAAAAATAGAATCCATTAAAATAAATGACAGTCAAATCTTTCTAAATTTAAAACATGAATAGACCTTTCCCGTTATTGACGATCTCAATTACTCATGCGCAAATCCTACTTCTGTTAAGAACCTAACGGCGAGAGGCAGAACTGTAAAGATGCCACCTTTTGGGTAGAAATAGTACTTCCTTGTCTTGCAGGAATAGAAACATTAGTATTGAACCTCTCGGCCAGGAGACGTCCCTTTTTTGTCTTGCCAACACAATGATTAATATTGATTCACTAAGCTGATTGTTAAGTTTTTGTAAATCTCTACTGTGTGTTTTTAACCTAAAAATTTTTTGTAAAGAACATTTGCAATTTAACAACTTCCTATTAAAATCATTAAAATTTGTTATGTTTCTTGCCCTGAGATTCAATAACACATCCGCAAATGTAACTTTTAAATAGAAATTAAATCTGAAAATCCTATTATCTTGCCTTATTAGCTGTTTTGATTTCTTCTCTTCAGAGAGAAGGATTCGGCAACAATTTACATATTATAAAGTTACGATTTATGATCAATCAGCAGGTTTAATACATCTCAAATTTTATATTTTAAGTGAATAGCGTCGAGCTTGCGACGGGAGAAAGCAAAGACGTTGATGTGTCGGGAGGTCTCGTCGTAACTGACTGAGAGAGCATCGGATGATGATTGTTGGGATCTTCTCGATGGTTACTCCATCAAAGTTTCGTTAGGGGAGTTTTTATTTTACAATAAATTACTTTCCAGTTGTTGAATATTTTCACAATTAACACTAATTTGTTGAGGCACTGATTAAAGGATTGTGTAAAACTAAATTAGCCGACATTAATTTGAGTGTGTCTCAAAAACGTCCACTCTATTCGAACAATTACAACACACTACAATCTTTAATTTGGTCCATTTTTACCCAGCTAACAAAAAAGGAAGTTCCCCTCATAATTCATGGAGCGCAATATTTAAATTATTAGGCCTAATTGGCTATTACACCTGAACCATTGTAGGGGTGGTTATACCTTTCCAAATCTAAAATTATGCAACCATTATGCAACCAATTTTTTACTATACTTATGTTAGCGAGAGTGAAACAGATTTATAAGTGTGAATGAAGGAGTAACGCTAATGATTAAATTACTGGAAATGTTCCACGAGAGAGTGCACTATACTTTGGCGCTCAAAATGCTTGTAAATACACATTGTTAGGTACCTCTAGAAATGGTAGCAACCAAATCGTCCTTCTGCTCCTCCAATTGGGGCTTCTCCTTTCTCACCACGATGCCCAATAGTTGTCCTTCGAGACCGGATTCTTTTACCGCGAAATTCACCAGAGTCGCTTTGGTACAAATTTCCGGAGGATAATGCGGGTTGTTCAGTTTCGTCGTGATGAAAAATTTGAATCGTTCGTCGTACGAAATTAGTTTCTCTTCGAGTTTGATCAGCGTTTGCCCTCCCGATTTCATGATCGCCTTCGACAGGACCGGATCGAGAGAGGGTTCAATCGATTCGGCGATGTTTTGAAGGAGGACCGGCCAGCCCGATTGGATGGCCCTCTCGACTATCAACATGTAAGCCGGAGTTCTCAAATCGATCACCTACGAAAAAATTAATATTTTCACGGTAGGATTCAGAAAAATATACTATTGTAATAGTATTATAATTTTTACAGATTTTGACTTACAGATCTTTTAGATTGTCTCAATAAAACTTTCAAAGTATAATATAAGTGAAGGAAATGAAAAAATATAGCGAATACTTTTGGCCATATAATTGCATCTCCTTCCCGTTTCAACCTCCGTGGTTTTGTGCATAGATGGATTGAAACATGTGGATCTGTTCCCGTTTAAGATTTAATTATATACTTTTCTATGACAGCGAGTATTTCCAAACTGATTAGTCAGAACTTTTAAGCCTATAAATTACTTCGTCGCAACATCTGAGTGATTCAATAAGGAGACAAAAGATAGTATTATCTTATCTTGTTTATCTCTTGTGTAAATCACATATAGTTAGTTGTTTTTAATTCATATTTTACGTTGATCTAGCAATTTGTATTTTAAAAGGTGACGAAATTTAAAGTATTGTCAATTAAACAGATATAAATGAGGTTATACGTTTGTCGTTTACCTGAAGATTGTTCTTAGCTTCTTTAGCTTTGATCCATTTCATCGCTTGGCATTGGGGATCAATGACCAAAGGCCATCTAGTACCGACGGCTACAATTATGCCATTTTCGGTGCTAAAATTATCACCTGGCAAACCTTGCGTGTTCCATTCCCGTACAGTATTTGGATCCACCAAGAATGTAACGACGTTAAAATCGTTGGAAAATACAATGTTGGCTTCGAGGCACTGAAAAAAAAAATAAATAATTTAGGTATTTTAAACAAACTGTTTCACTAGAAAGCTAACAGTAATGCTTTAAAATTTGCAATCACAAATCAAACGTTCAAATACATTTTCTACAATCTGCAATTTAATTTGTATACGTCGAGTTGTTATTCTCACAATGCTTTTATTAATCGTTTAAGTAGATTAGCAGAAGTACCCGCTGTTTAGAAATTTCTATGAATTTCTGTGAATTTCTGTGAATTTCTGTGAATTTCTATGAATTTCTATGAATTTCTATGAATTTCTATGAATTTCTATGAATTTCTATGAATTTCTATGAATTTCTATGAATTTCTATGAATTTCTATGAATTTCTATGAATTTCTATGAATTTCTATGAATTTCTATGAATTTCTATGAATTTCTATGAATTTCTATGAATTTCTATGAATTTCTATGAATTTCTATGAATTTCTATGAATTTCTATGAATTTCTATGAATTTCTATGAATTTCTATGAATTTCTATGAATTTCTATGAATTTCTATGAATTTCTATGAATTTCTATGAATTTCTATGAATTTCTATGAATTTCTATGAATTTCTATGAATTTCTATGAATTTCTATGAATTTCTATGAATTTCTATGAATTTCTATGAATTTCAATGAATTTCTATAAATTTCTATAAATTTCTATAAATTTCTATAAATTTCTATAAATTTCTATAAATTTCTATAAATTTCTATAAATTTCTATAAATTTTTACGAATTTCTACGAATTTCTACAAATTTCTACAAATTTCTACGAAATTCTACGAATTTCTACGAATTTCTACGAATTTCTACGAATTTCTACGAATTTCTACGAATTTCTACGAATTTCTATGAATTTATAGACAGATGACGCTATCTCGTGGAGAATTTTAGAACGTTGCTGATCTACTCGTTTAGGTAACATCTATTTGTAGATTAATACCTCTTCTTTCCAAAGTTCGGATAATTCTTCTCTGTAATTAGACAAAAACGGCCCCACATAAGAAATGAAAGCCGTTGCTAGCAAGCAATCTCCCGGCAGGTACTCGTAATTCGAATCAAGAACTTTTACAGTTTCGCCCCATCTTTCCCTTTCGCCAGACAGACATTCAACCAGGGTCGCAGCTCTTTCCAATTTTAATTCTAACATTCTGGCCTAAAACAAACGATTTTACTCGATTAAAAAAAATGTAAATTTGATAAAGCGTGACACTTTCTTCAAAGTACCTTTTGATTGAGATCTTCCTTTTGTTGCAACTTGTCTTCATACTCTTGTTGCAGCTTCTGAACGTACGCGTTCAAATCAGCCACTTGTTGCTGGGCACTCAACAGTTGATTTTGCTTGTCTTGCAACTCGTTAAGCGTTTCCTCCAGTTTGGCTTTCTTTGGACCTACCACTCTATAAACAATTTTGTCTGATAAAATAATAATAAAGTTACTGTTGTTATAAACCTATTTTAGTTCATAAGTAACATCATTATCACATAAGTATTATCTTTATTGAGTTTAAGTCTAGTTATTGTTGATCTAAGATGAAAGATAAAAGAGATACTAAAGATACTAAAGATACTAAAGATACTAAAGATACTAAAGATACTAAAGATACTAAAGATACTAAAGATACTAAAGATACTAAAGATACTAAAGATACTAAAGATACTAAAGATACTAAAGATACTAAAGATACTAAAGATACTAAAGATACTAAAGATACTAAAGATACTAAAGATACTAAAGATACTAAAGATACTAAAGATACTAAAGATACTAAAGATACTAAAGATACTAAAGATACTAAAGATACTAAAGATACTAAAGATACTAAAGATACTAAAGATACTAAAGATACTAAAGATACTAAAGATACTAAAGATACTAAAGATACTAAAGATACTAAAGATACTAAAGATACTAAAGATACTAAAGATACTAAAGATACTAAAGATACTAAATATACTAAAGAAAGATACTAAAGGTAAAAAAATACTAAAGATAAAGATACTATATACAGGTAAAAAAGATACTAAAAGTAAAAAAGATATTAAAGAAAGATAATAAAGAAAAAAATTTATAAAATATAGATATTAAAGAAATATATTATTAAAGATATTATTAGAGATATTCTTAAAGATAGAGATATAAGATATTAAAGATAAGATACTATTAAAGATACTATAAAATATATTAATAAAGATGATATTATTAAAGATATTAAAAGATAAATAAAATAAATACTAACTTCCAAACTCTGGCGTATTTCTCAATGGCTATCACCCACAAACACAAAGATTTCGCCGCCGCTGAAACTTGTCCAACCTTTTCGGCGACGAATTCCTCGTTCGAAGTGTACACGGCGATTTTTTTCAAAGTTTTTTCTTCAATGTTATTTTTATCGAAATCCTTTAGGTCTTGCAGGAAACTCATGCCGCCCAAATTTTTTTTAGCTGTATCCCAACTAGGATCCATCTACAATTTGGACCAAGAAGTAAAAAAGAAGAAATAACAATGGAAGAAAATAGTAAAAAATAGTAAAAAGTAGTAAAAAATAGTAAAAAATAGTAAAAAATAGTAAAAAATAGTAAAAAATAGTAAAAAATAGTAAAAAATAGTAAAAAATAGTAAAAAATAGTAAAAAATAGTAAAAAATAGTAAAAAATAGTAAAAAATAGTAAAAAATAGTAAAAAATAGTAAAAAATAGTAAAAAATAGTAAAAAATAGTAAAAAATAGTAAAAAATAGTAAAAAATAGTAAAAAATAGTAAAAAATAGTAAAAAATAGTAAAAAATAGTAAAAAATAGTAAAAAATGGTAAAAAATAGTAAAAAATAGTAAAAAATAGTAAAAAATAGTAAAAAATAGTAAAAAATAGTAAAAAATAGTAAAAAATAGTAAAAAATAGTAAAAAATAGTAAAAAATATTAAAAAATAGTAAAAAATAGTAAAAATAGTAAAAAATAGTAAAAAATAGTAAAGAAGTCAAGAATGCAGTTTCTAAGTAGTACTCACGCCTAGCAAAATATTGACAGCCTCCATAACCATCTTAACTTTTTGTGGAGGAGTTACATAAGATTTCATTTCGGTAACGTCCTTTTTACTTAGCGAATCTAGCGCGTTGACAGCCTCCTGTAAGGCGGGCATAGCCGCTTCAAGATCGGCTTGAGCTAATTCGGCCATTTTGTTACATTCTATCGCTTCTTCTCCAATTCTAATGCTGGCCTTCGCTACTTCTTTCTGTAAGACGTAAAAGGTCACTTATAGTCGAATCTGTCAATTATTGACAGTGAAAAATGATACTGATGACGCCAGCAAAGATGTGAGGATGTGTCAAATGTCAAAAATCGGTTTTTCTTTACGTTTTACAATATTTTTTACTCAATGAAACCAAACTGACAACACTTCGTTAGAGATAAATAAAAAAAAAAAATGATATTTTGACATTTCACGTTTAACCGCCAGGTAATTTGACTTTTATAAACCTGTTGTTCGTCAGCTTCTTTCCTTTGCACCATAATGACAACCAAATATTCGTCACATTGTTGTTGGAAAGCCTCGACTTGCACTTGAGCATCTTCCAGTTCGATTGACATAAGTTTTACTTTTTCCTTGCAATCGTCTATCTTAAACAAACCGTTCCTCAACTTATTCGCCTGCGAGCCCACCTCGTTTCTCTTATTGGCCAACATCCTACCAAAACAATTTATTATTTAATATAAAAAATAACATAATGAATGTCCAAAGAAGAAGAATTTGAATACCGTTACTAATAAATGACAAAGAAGAGAAATTACAGCAATAATTATCAATTGGCGCCAGATCGTACAGGTTAGGTAAATTGGTTTCGGATTTATTCGAGGATAAAACCAAACATAGGACATTTTTAAGGTCAATTTAGTAAAAAAGATCTGTGTGTGGAAGAATATTGGAAGAATGTTGGTTCCTTACTATTACCAGTACATAGAAAGATTCAAAAGAATAAAAAATTAGAGATTTAACCTAAGATGAGTTAAGGGTACTTTTACACAAATTAGATATACTTTGACAGATAAGGTATACAGTTACCTATTAAAGGAAAAGGAGACTTGTAAATATAATTAAAAAAAAAAACACTTACTGTTTGTAACCAGCAACCAATTCCAAATAATTCGTAGGAGTCACGTAATTATGACGTTTCAATTCGTTCAACATTTTTTTTGAATACTGCACCACCGAATCGTGTATTATAGAAAACACCATCGCCGTATTTTTTTGGATTTGTTCTCGCGACAATCCCGGCAAAGAATCCCTTTGTGGCCTCTAACCAAACAAAAACGGAGAAAGGTGTTAAAAATACAAGACATTTTTCATATTAATATCACAAACTATAGGAATCTGTTTCGTTTTAATACACACATTCAGTAACGTATGCATTTGGAACAAGATAAATACATAACATTTTCTACTTAAAGTACATCTACGGCTCGAAACGAATCAAAAGACGTAGTTATACATACATCAATGACCTCAGTAGTATAATAATATTATTTTCATATTCATTATATCAGAGAATATATTACAATTCATTTTTGAACGAGTAATTTCAAGCCACAAGCAACATCAACGAATATACAATTACCTCTTCTCCAGTTATAGTTTCGACGAAATTAACCGTCGAAATGTATTTATTGGCGACCTCCAGCAACGCTTGCTTGGGCCATTCTCTGAACCAGTCGATGGTCGTAAAGTTAATCAAAGCCGGATACTGTCTGAGACGGTTTCTGAAAGCCTCGCCGATCGGGCTCATGCACAGCACAATGTGTAGAGAAGCTCGAACTCTGGATATCAAAAATTCGTAAACGGCGTCGTTCGTGGTGATTATACCCGCCTTCTTTAGAGGAACCTCCAATTTTGATTTAATCTGTAAATTTATAAAGGTAAAACTTCTGGTTTGCCTAATCAATTTAAATTTATTGTATATACAGATTCTGGTAAAATTTTTCTTGGATTATAGTTCAAATCTATATGGAGCAACAGAAAGAAGACTATTCATATGAAGCAAGAATAAGAGAGAAAGCAGAAAGAAGGGGTTGGTAATCCCATGTCGATTTATAATATAAAGTTATCGTAGTTCCTCTTGTTAATCGGCAATATCCAAGAAAAATTAAAACCGAATGTATACAAATACTCACGTCTTCAAATTCATCAGACTTGTACAAATTTGCGATTTCTCCGCTGCTAAGCATATTGTTGATGATTTCCAAAAAGCTTTCGTCCATAATTTGATTATCGACGAAAATAAAGGATTGCGGTTTCAAACTGACACCGGCTAGCGTGTACAACACTTTCAAATCTTCTTTAAACTCGGTCACTTTGTAATTTTTGCTAACCGTAATTTGGAAATTACCATATTCACAAATGTAGGAACCCAATCTACTCAGCGATTGTCTACCGCTACCGCCTAGAAGAAAGCCACAAACTTTGTAACTAAAATCTTTTTAATATTAGAATTTTTTAATATTTAGAAATAAGGCCACAAGTTTTGGACTAAGAAAAGGTATGGTTGACAAAGATGTCTTAAATACAATGTTAAACAGTAAATACAGTATCTGTTCTTAAGCGTCAAATATTTAAAAGTAGAACAGCTAGCCTGGTACCTAGAGTCAAGGACAATCCCACCAAAAACTAGGTACATTATTTACTTACTGTAGAAAGAAGGCAACTAGAGATAAACACAACTTACCTATTCCAATAAGTAACACGTTTCCTCTAGGCTGAGAAATTACTCTCACGATCCTACAAATGTGATCGATGGCGTCCTTGAATAAAACCAGATCCATCGTTACGTTACCGGGAGTATTGTTGTATTCATCCAAAGCCGTTTCTAAAAACGCTTTAAGTCCAGCTAGAACAGAGTGCTCTTCGTACACCCCCCAAGGATTCACAAAGTCCGCAAAAATTAAGACCTCTCTGTTGGCGTACAAACTGTTGAGCGGCGAATCGAAGTGCGTCACCAGTTGCGCGTTTATTTGATGAGTAAACCAATCTCTGTCTCTATAAAACAAGAAAATTATGTTGCTACAACAAGTCTTATCTCCGATTTAACCAATTTAATATCGATAATATCGTTAATATCGTTATAACCGTTAATATCGTTATCATCGTTAAATCGTTAATATCTTTATCATCGTTAATATCGTTATCATCGTTAAATCGTTATCATCGTTAATATCATTAATATCGTTAATAGTATCATTAGTAATGTCATAAATATAATTTAATATAATAATATTAATATCATTAATAATGTCATTAATATCATTTATCTCCGATTTAACTAATATTAATAGTTTATATCATTAATATCGTTAATATCGTTAAAATGGTTAATATCGTTAATATCATTAATAGTATCATTAATAATGTGATTAATATAATTTAATAATATTAATATCATTAATAGTATCATTAATAATGTCATTAATATAATCATTAATAGTAATATCTTAATTTTTAATTATCTCTGGTACTTACAAGTCATCGATTAATCTGTCAGAAAAAACTCTGAACGACTCGTGAACCCACAGCCTCAGCATCGAAGCCTTATCGTTCTGATAGTCCTTGTGGCTCCTCAACATTCCCTGAAACACTCTAGAAATGTCCCTCAAGTTAAATAGGTAGTGTATTTTGGCGGGCGTAGGTAACATCTTGGCGCTGACGGCCTTGTACAAGTCGATTGTAGCTTCGGTGACCTCGCGGCTGACTAGCTTCGCGACTTCGTCGAAATCTTGCACGTGCTGGCTGAGCATGGTACCGAATATTCTGGATAAGGTCTCGTCTTCTGGGAAAGTCATGTTGATGAGATTGAAGCAGCTCTGCAGACGTTCGGTTATGACGTTACGGCCACCTCCTGGTGGACCCATAGCGCCCATTATCAGCATATTCTGGAATGAGATGATCGCATAAGATTTAAAAACAATGTATATTGTGTAAATACCTCGATGTATTTCTTTGTTTGCTTCAATCGATCATACCAAAACGTATAATCCATCCACTGTCTTAATAGTTCCAAAGGCGGTTGAGAACCATACGTTTCTTTGGCAGGCATGTTCATGTCGTCTAAAAAGGCTACGAGCTTCTTACCTCTCGGCGGAGCAAAGTGCCCTTTGGTCCGTTTCTCCACTCTACTTTCTATGGAATCCTGCAATGCAACATTCAAAACGAATTCTAACAAAAAAATTAAACAATTAGGCAGAAAAAAAACCTGTAAATTATTCGAAGAAGTTTGAGCCGACATGTTGATGTGCAGAAGCGCGTATTTAGCCTGGTCCAGAGAAAATAGAGCCGATTGAGCTACAGAAGTTTTGCCAGTACCAACTGGGCCTGTCATCAGTACAGCTGCGCCACTCTTCAGCAATCCTCTCACCAGAAAATCGTATCGCACCGTATCCACTGTCGGTACCGTTATCTTGTAAAACGGAGATCTGAAATTATTAATGAACGTGTTAAATATGAACGGCCCCAGAATCGATTCTTGAGGGATATTCAATTACCCAGTTTCGTATTTCCATCCGTACGGTAACTTTTCAGCCCAAGACATAAAATTGTAAGTTTGCGGATCCACAAAATATTCGTAAATCGTGTCTTTTACCGGGAACACCGTTTCCTTTTCTCTAATGAAGCTGTCCAGTTTTTTTCTGCCATCTTCGTCTGTCGTACAACAAACTGACCACATTAGACTAAAACAAGACAATAAGAGGAACCATTAGTTAAACCTGGAGGCCACTGGACAGTCTTCCAGGGTAAAATAACAGCAATAAGATCTAGAGAGCCTTTTTAAAGGGTAGAGTTACAAATCAAATTAATATTGGACTACCAACAGTCTCTCCAGGTTTTGACAGAACATCAAAACGAAAGGACACGACGGAGTATTGGGAAACGAAAAAGCAGATCTCCTAGCTAGGAAGGGAGATAATTGGACCAGAGTTCGCACATGTTAAAGGGGTGCTAATGGAATAGGTGACTAGAGAAGACTGCCAAGTACAGAATATTTATAGAGGATCCAACTAAGAGTAAACCAAATCAACTGATAAACAGTGTAACCATAATAAGACTATTTAAAGGACACCGCAGCATTAGGATACAGGTACAGTCCCAGATAGCACACGACGTCTCATGAACGTCCTGATTTCGTCCCTTGTTGGTCCCGGACCTAAATAAAACGTCCACTGGACTTCCGATTACCGTGAACACTAGGACGTCCTATTTTAGTCCCGTTTTGACAAAGCGTTTAGTTTTCGGTCCGAGTTCAGGACGTTAATGGGACGTCTATGGGACTTTCTATGTACTAGCATCGTTGGTCTTTCAATCGATAACTTGAAATTCAACGTTTTGTCCCTGAAGGACGTCTTTTAGACGTACATAAGACGTCCGTGTGCTATGTGGAGTATCGGCTATTGAAAACCTTCCAATACGATTTGCTAGTGTCGAGGCGAAAACTAAAGAGACTTCACATTAGTTCGAGATGGAAACGAATAATATATCAACGTATCTAACGGTCCGGCCACGTGGGAATTGTTGGGATATCTATCGTTGTGTGGTGGCATCATAATGCTTACTTACCAAAACAGAAACCAATTTTTAGAAGCATCGTCGAATTTCTCTTCATTCAATGGATTAACACCATATTTTTTGGTCATATAAATGTTCAACAATTTGCAGCAAGACATGACCAAATTCAATTCAGAGCATTCTACTTTTTCTTCGCAATTCAAATGTTTAAATTCTAGAAGTGGCGGCAAATATAGTTGAAACAAGTCGTTCATCTTAAATACAATTAAATACGCTTTCAATTATATAATTTAAAAACGTATGGTATAGGAGCAGGTTTAAAAACAATGTAATTTGATATGATTCAAGCTGACTTATAGTTCAAGAACTAGCCGTAGATCAGTACTTTTTGAACTACATGAAGAAAGTGGTCTTACCCTTTGAGTATAACGTTCGCCAAATTCCTGTTTACTATTTATCCACGAAGTGACATACGGCCCCCAGCCCATATCTTTGTAATCATTATACACCATACCACATCTGCTGACAGTAGCTGGTGAGGCGACAGCTAAATCGCCAACTTCGAAAAGCAAAGAAACCTGTTCAGGCATCGTTATTCTATCGCTGTTAATCAACGTTAGAACTTTATTGTCGTCCATAACGCTATTCATGTTTTCTATCCAGACAGCGTCCACGGGACCATCGAATAATATCCATTTTTCATCGGGAGCCTCATCTATAATAACGTTTTATCACCTTTACTAGACATTCAAACTCGGATGTAGCATAGGCAACTAGTATCACGTCTGGGTATACAGTATTGCATATGGCTTAGTTTATAATTAGTTACACACAGACAATGCGCAGGTTAGAGCCACGACAATAGTATAGCTTTGTTCGGCTTACTTTTGAGGACGGTTTAAAATCGTTATAATCATGCGCATTTAAATTAACGTGTTCGGGTTTCTCCAAATCTAGTCCTAGGACACTCTAGGATTTACTGTTTCGTGTGTAATTTAGTGCGCAACTAATTTCACGCAGTTCTGAATTGTTCTGAAACGTTATAAAATTGGTAAGCCGAACAAAGCTACTATTGTAGTTTGTAGTAGTTCAAATGTAGATTTGACGCTCGTTAGTTCTTTAAACAATGTCTGTGTCTTTGTATTAATAAATAGTGAATCTACGTAAATTAATTTTCAACGGGAACAGAACAAACAAAATGGTTGACTTACCGGCACAAGTTTTTCTCATGACAGCACTAATGACCCCGTCCAACCATTCGTTGGTCGTCAAGTTGTATTCTCCATACAATTCAGCCAAATTTAGAGCTTTCGGATTCAACGGAAAAATGTGCACGTTTTGATAGCCCGGTTTATTTAGAGCGTTCAACTTTTTCATCGCGCCTTTCAAAGTTTTCCACGTCACCGTTTTGGCTGTGCACGTGTTGCCGAGGATCATCACCGAATGGCGGGAATTTTTCGTCTCGTATAGCTGAATTATTTTCGTCATTCCTTTTGCAAATGGCTGTAATATAAAAATATTAAATTGGCCCCACGTTGGTAGGCGCATATTTTTTTAGATAATTTTTTATTTAACAAACTAGTGCCATTTATTACTATTTACATATATTTTATTAAAATCATATCGTTTTTAATTGTCAATCTCTTTTTTTCACAAAAACTAACCTGATAATTATTTTCTTCCATAAACTCGGTAATAGCCAAATTCATGTCGATGTAATCGACGACAGGCAAACAAACTCCGGGGAAAATATCAGACATGATGCCGTTAAACAATGGCAAATCGTCAAAAGTGAGTCTGGCGACGTTCATGTCTCTCATAGCCAAATAAACCATTTGTTCTTCGGGTAAATTAGGCATCATCCGCCTTTTTCTACCGGCGTATCGCAGAAGAGCCACCATCGATCTGAGACCAAAATCGTAGTGATCCTGTTTACTGAGCTGTTGGACGGCCAATCGGTACAGCGTGAAAACCTGTTAGAAAAATTTAACTTTTATATCCCCTGAAAAATCGAGCTTGAAAAAATTAGTAGATGAGCAATGGGGAAGCATATGGAGAAGGTCATTGACCTTGATGAAAGATTTTAATTGTAATCAGCACAAAAACAAAAAAAATGTTTCTCTTCCTGGAAAACTATTTGTGTTCCGATTACTGACTACCTACTAAGGGGTTTTTTCATTAAAGTAATCATTTTATTAGTAAGTGACAACTTTAAAATAATCTTTACCTTTTTAGCCAAAACCTTGGTATTAGTAAACCCATCACTGAACAATATATTCTCAGCTATGATCCCGCTGTCAGGCACCATCATCGAAATTGGTCTGAACATGGATTTCAAATTATCTGGCAATTCAGTTCGTCCAGCATAACCCGGATTCATTGTAATAAATACACCGACCGTGAGTCTCAATTTAATTTCTATACCTAAAAGATCGAATATTTTAAAATTAGTAAAAAAAAATTCACGGGTATTTTTGTGTAAATACCTTCGAATACAAAAAACTTTGCTTTTTGCGAAACGGCAGATAGTACGCACAAAATTTGTTGAGCAACTACCGATAATACTTCGATATTGATTCTGTTAAACTCATCAAAACAACCCCAAGCCCCGGTTTGAGCTAGTCCGGAGAAACATTTTCCCATACTTTTGAAGTCCAAACCTAAAACAAATCAATGTAAGATTCAGAAAATTAAAAAAGTAATTATAAGAAAGAGGACGACCGGTATAGTTTTAAGTTACATTGATAAACACAAAGTATTTCGAAATACATAGTAATTTAGTTAGAACACAAGAAAATCAAAATTATACAAAGTTTCTTATTCGCTGATATCCCTTAAATAATCCTTTGAGTAGGTCCAATCATATTTTATTGCAAAAGTGAATTTTACCGAGACTGGTAAAAACAGGAAGACAATCATGAGAATTTGACTGAAGCTGAAGCTTTAAAGCTGACCCTAGTGATTACGACCATATGGCTGGTTACAAATTATAAACAATGGAATACCTTATTTTTGTTTTAAAAATCAATTTGTACATACCTTCAGAGCAGTTGTTCACTATAACCCACATTCCCATAGCTTTACCCAGATCTTTAACAGTCTCAGTTTTTCCAGTACCGGCCGGACCTTTAGGGCTCCCACCACGGTACAAATGTAATGCAGTCGTCAATGTAATATAGCATCTGAAATTCAATTGTTTTGTTGACTTAACAGTTATTTAGATGAAGTACTGTTACCTATCGGTTAAAGGTGTAATGACTAATCTTCCGGAATTGCCATTGTATTCGTAACCGTAATTGAAATACGTGTTGGTTTGTCTAATAACGCAATCTTCAATGTCTCTGTCCCAATAGAATCTCAATTGCGAAAACCATTCAAAGGCATTTGTGTCTCTGCAGTCTAGAAATATTAATTATTAAAAAATCTATTAACTGTATAGCAATAATGGCACTATGAACATATTTATGTATAAGAAACAATTATATGAATATGACAAGAAAAAAATTATTTGATTAGTACTTTTATTTTCAAATATAGGTTTTTTTTTCAAAAAACCTACTGGTTTCTCTTTGAACAGTGTGAACTGTAGTCATATTGTGAAAAGAACGATATCAAAGGTTGAAGAACGACACAATGTGTTATTTACTTATTAGAAGACAAAAACGAGAACACTAGACTATTTAAAATTGAACAATTTACTTGCTAAGGACGACTCCGAATCATGTTGACTGGTAGAAGTTCGAAAATAGAATGTCGGCTGTTACTAGAACGGATTGTGCCACGGAAGACTATGCAAGCACCTTTTTGGTTCTTGTGTATGAAAGGGGCATATCCAAGAGACGAAAATTACATTAGCACTTCAAATTTTGTTAGAAAACTATTTTTTAATTCTACTGAATAGGAGAGAGATGCAAGGAATAGAGTTTATACTGGAAGACTTTGAATTTATGGCGAACGTGACCTCTGTAATTTTTGCAAAAAATACATTTTGTTTGTAGCGAAATAACATTGTTATATGATATGAATTTCATGAATGCGTGGTTTTGATTTAATAATTCCAAAATGTTACTTACTAGCTCTATATAATCTATCAATTACGTCTCTAGAATGGATCTCTATTGTAATAAGTGCATTGGTTTTGAGCCTACACAGTTTATTCAGTTCCTTTCTACTCAGTTCAGAAAGTTTTCCCAAAACACCATTTTGTTTCCTTCTTAATTTCTTCAAAGGCTTCTTACTCTCTAATATTTTTGAATGCACCAGCGCTCTAGTGCAATCTGATGTCCATTGCATCTAAAACAAATCAAAACGATATGCAGACTGCACCTGACCTACCCAAATCTAACATAACCTAACGCCGGGAGCCAAGGTGGGGCCCAGGGGCATTTAAAAGGTCCATACCTTATATTTTACAAACGTCCTCAGCTAAAGCTGCCGAGCTTCCTTATGCCCGGGCCCCGGAAATTTGTCCCCCCTCTCGTCGAGCCTGAATCTAACATTCTTCCTGAATTTGCAACTCACCAAACTACAAGCGTTACAAAGCTGACCGCAATGCGCCATCAACCATTTATCTCGTTTGTTCAGCATTTTCTTCAATTCGGCCCGGCACGGTTTAAAGGAGGTCTTCAATATTAATTTCATGGCGTTTTCGATTTTACACAGCCATTGCTCGGATGGTCCTTCGATCAGAATCAATCTTACAAATTCCATGTATTCACCATCGTCTGAGTACATACCCAGAGCTTCAGATTTCTTAATGCCCTAGTTGAAGATACTTTGTTAAATTTCCCTCTATTGACTATCGACAGTAAAAAGTAAAAGAAATACTCGTATAATATCAATATAATAAACAATTAAATAATATCTTACGACATTCCTTTCCAGCTTCACTTTAACAACATTATCAAACAGCTTCTTCAGATGTTGCTGCACCAATTCGGGTTTCTTGGAATTACCGAGAATCTCCAATATATCATCGTTGGATACGAAATAAAATCTGGGGAAAATGTGCCTCTTGGTTTCCAAATATTTCTCCAAAGCTCTTTGCAGCAAATCCAGTTGGTCGAACATTTTGTTCAGTTTATTCAACAGGTATGGAGGCGGCTTGAAATGCGTGGCAGACAGAGCTGATTTTGCCACGTACAGCCTGGTTGAAATTTCTCTCCAACTGTCTGTAATCTGATCGAAATCTTCCGTTTCTTTGGGTAGTTGTTTTCGGATGTCTTCTCCGTACATTATGTTCTAAAAAGAATGAAGTTGTTAAGATATTCTTCTTTATTGATAATTTTAAATACCTCCAAGTATAGCCATTCTCTTTGTACCGCCATGCCAGCTTCTAGAGTCTCCATGATGTAGGACAAAGCCAACTCCCATTGATCAACTTCTTTAGCAAAGGGTTCTACAAATCTGGTACTTCTCATAATCGACAACGCCATTATGTTCTCTTCCAAAGCTTGGAAACACTCTTCCGTACTTTTTATTCTTAAAAAAATTGTTTAGGGTAGAAACAGTGATGATCATGAAAGTGGCAAAACAAGTTGATTAGCATTAGATTAGCAAAGAAAAATAATCATTCACCTATATAATTGACGTTCCCTGTATGGTGTCATTTCAAACTTCATCGTCTCCCATACGGCACCGATGGCAGCTAAACCTTTCTCAATTTGCAGCTCCATGGTAGCAGCATACGATATTTCATTTACTTCTTCAGCAAACCTGTTTATAAATATTATATCGTGAGGTTTATTTGGGAAGTAGTTTGTAGTTAACAGTGACATTGTTATCAATTGACGCTATTGGGCATTCCAAACCAAATGTCTCCGAAGGGAAAACATCGACCCCGAAACATGTCACCTGTTATAGGTTTAACGGTGGAGTATGTGTAACGAGAGAAGTATGCCAAGGTATCTTTACCAGCCGAAGGTTAAATATGGAGTGACTGTGTAACGAAATGTATGCCGATGAGGTTCTTTACTGATCGAATTTAAAACTAGAGTGTGCAAAAAAAGAATTTCATCGATGCATGACGAGAAGGGAACCTGTCAATTCTTTTGTGTAGAAGTGTAGATGTGTCCAACTGGCAATCTTACATTATCGAGAGTGGAATTTTACTTAAATGTTTTGGCTTTGTTTAGTGCGGAAAGACAGAAATGTTACGATGTAGGAGATAGAATATATAAACAGAATGCAATTTGATTTTGTATCGTACTTGTGTACGTGATGTTTCTCACATTCTGAAGACAATAATATTTATCTTGTTTTGTATTTAGAGTAAGACGAGATTGTAATTTTTAGTATATATATTTATTATATATGTACTTTTTGAATGCATCGGTTTACACAAAAATGATTTGAACAGGAGCGATTTGCAAAATGTTTAAATTTAATGGGCAATGAATTTGTAAATGAATGTGAAAAATAATTAAAATAAGTTTATTATCTTAGATTGTGACTTAATGTAATTAAAGACAGTTTTATCTGCATTCTTTCTATATCTATGACTAGATCACTAGCGCGCAGTGAATGGAAGGAGCTCAGTTCGAGGTGACCACTTTGTCAATTTCAATGATAAACTAATATCAACGTATTATAACTCAGAATGTACACTTACTTGTGCAGTTGCAAGGCATACACCACTTCCAAATTAAAATCTTCAGAATTTTCGTCGAAATCGATTTCTACAATTTGCCTGACCCTATCCCAATGTCTGGGTCGCATCGCGGGATTTTTCAAATCGGCAATCAGCGGTAGAGTCCTTCTGAACGAGTCCACAATGGCACGGGTATCGTCGATTACTGTCCAGCTGAAAAACAAATATTAATTTCGCCGATCTTAAAAAAAATTAGTACATTACTTCTTCTCTTTTAATTCCCTAGACAGTTTGGTCAATCTCCGAAACAAAACTTGAGCGATATCTTCCATTTGGGGTGTTTCTATTGTCCAGAATCCGCCAGTCTTCCAGCTGTTCCACGACTCGTCCCAATCGTTCACCAGATTCCATACGATCTCAAGGGCGGTCAATTCCTATAGACAAGATGGGATCAAAATACGAAGCATAAGTTTTTATAGGTAACGAAAATATGTCTCTAACATTAAGGTAGTTCTAAAAAATCAACTAGAGGTCATGTCGTTTGATCATAAAGGCCAGTACTTTCAGTCCTAGGTAATAATTGTTCTCTGTGACTTTGAATATCGTCTCAATCGTAGTCACAGAAAGAAGGTTTCCTTCCCATCAGTTGGGACAATCGACTATAGTATAATATATCTAGTAGAATAGCATGTGTGTAAATAAACTGCCAGATTCTTGTTAGATTATGATGAAATTAAATATATTCAACTTACGACATCTATTCTATATAGATAATAGCCATATTTTCTAACATTCTAAAAGGCCATTTAAAAAATTTATTTTAATTGTATGACATCCTGTATAAAATAGTATTCGATTAATTTAAAATTTAATTATCGGCTTAGAGAGGGAAATTTCTCTAGGTGGGAATCTGGCTATCTCTCGATGATTCGAACCGTTTCATTAAAATTCATTTCCCATCTGATATCTCTAAGAACCAGTTCATTGTTGAGACTGTAAACACCGGTGAGTTATAAAATGTCATAAAAAAATATCTCAGCAGAAATTATATTTCTACTTTTTGTTACTGTTAGGTTTATTTATTTTGAAAGTCAATTTAAATTTATTAAATATGCTTTATTCATTTTGTGAGCTGGAATTACACATTATTTATATTAATTAGTTTTTTGTTGTTATATTGATTTAATTTTAAAAAGTAATTGTTTGAAAGTTAATTTATATATCATACAAGAGCCTCGTGAATAATAGAATATATTTTTTTGTTTAGGAAACGAATGTAAGCAGTCTTTTAGTTTTCCTTCCTGACTATCTAAGTTCAATGCTATCTCTACTCAATTCTTACATAACGGAGCTATTTCAAATTAAATATAATAGGCGTGTTTGGAGCTCGAGGAGCTACTAAGGCTACTGATGATGGCGACGTTTCAATATTAGATGGAGATGCTCTCTTCAGATACATTTTTTTTTCTCCTGGGCTCGTCTGACTATGTCTCCGAATAACACTGAAGCCTATTGGCTTATTGTGTTTTATCCCATGTTAATTCGTAGCACCCACTCTGTCACCTTTGTAGCTTGTACAAGTTTGTACAAATCCTTGGGTGAGTGGGTTCTATACGTTGTTGGATCAACCTGGGGTTGTCCAAAAAGAGCCTGTCTTTTGCGATCTAGAGTTTCGCATTTGCACAGTATGTGTTTGACCGTTTCTGGTTTCTTAACATTTCAGATCGTTTGCACTTGTAGAGTAAGCGATATCATGTGTATTACAGGCCTTATCTAATTCGTTTATACCAGGGTCGTTACGAGCTAACCGTTTTTTTAAACGCGTCCCTGGGCTACAATATTGGTATCCGGGTATGTGCAACTCAAATGGTAATTTATATATCATGGAATTAACAAACCCTCTCCCATACTTTGTTTCGATTTTACATCGCACTCGTTTGATGCCGGGCATTTAAATGAATGATACGTCGGATTATCGCTTATATACCTTAAGACAGCCGAACGATGTGCATAGTCAAAGTAGAGAATAGTATTTGTGTGGAAAATTTAGATGAAAAAGTTGGCGATGGCCTTAGTGAAAATAAGGCGCTTAGACATGGCCCATTGTTGCCCTATACAATACGCTGCCTTCTAGTAGGGCCATCAAATTGCGGTAAAACAAATGTTATGTTATCGCTACTTCTTCAACCAAATGGGTTGCGGTTTGAAAACATTTATATCTACTCAAAATCGCTATTTCAAAAAAAGTATTTCAAAATGTTTTGACGCCGATAAAGGGACTAGGTTATTTTACATTCAATAATAATGAAGATATAATTCAACCAGTAGATGCCAAGCCCAATTCTATATTTATATTTGACGATGTGATTTGTAAAAAATAGGATGTTATAAGGTCTTATTTTAGCATGGGGCGACATAGAAATATATATTGCTTTTATTTGGGCCAAACATATTCAAAACTTCCGAAACAATTAATTAGAGACAACGCTAATCTAATTATTATGTTTAAACAAAACGACTTAAATCTCCACCACATATATTCAGACCATGTAGCTCCAGATGTTTCTTTTAAGACATTTCAGGAAATGTGTGCGGAATGTTGGGGTGAAAAACATGGTTTTCTGGTAATCGATAAAGATATAAGTGGTCTTAAATTTCTATGAGCTAGTCAACATTTCTTGTGTTTTTTTTTAAGTAACATTTTATTGCAAATTAATGCCGTGCTATTAGAACTTACAGCATCCAACCTAGACAAATCCATGTTATCACCAAAACTCAAACCGAATATGGCCAAATCGTCTCTGAGATCTTCGTCTTGTTCTCGCATCACGTTCAATTTGTTTCTCATTTCGTTCAAAAAGGCCCAGGCTTCTTTGGCCGTCACCTCAGAGGAAAACGGCCCGTTTCTCATGAACGTATCGAAAACCTCAGCGGCGTTTTTCCTGGATAATTCGGCCTTTTCCAACAAACCGCTCTTAAATTGCTCCTAAAAATATAATATTTTTAAATAAATGTTTTTATATAGAACAATTTCAATAAATACCTTTTGAAGAAACGACAGAAGAATTGCGAAGAACAAGTTGAAAGGATAGGAAAGATGATAGAAATGATAGATAATTGAACCAAAATTAGAAGTAAAAAAAGGATTTGATGATGGATAAAAAGGAAAATAATCACTTCTTAGCACCCCGAAGGAATACCTTTGAGAACTCTATCATTTTCTCGGCGGATTCCAATACTTCCAAATAAGCACCCCATTCGGTCGGTATATTTTTCTCCAATATTCTCAAATGTTCGGAAACTGGAACGTTATATTTGTCTAAAGTCAAAATTTGTTCCCTAATCGCCGGAAAGATTTCCTCCCGATACGCAATCTCCTCTTTCAAGAGCTCAAAGAGGTTTATAGCGTTCTGCATTTCTTCCAGACTAGTAGGTTCTTTCATTATTCTAAAAAAAAAGATTAAAATATTTAAACAATAA
The DNA here is from genome assembly GCA_927349885.1 of Psylliodes chrysocephalus. Lineage (NCBI taxonomy): Eukaryota > Metazoa > Arthropoda > Insecta > Coleoptera > Chrysomelidae > Psylliodes > Psylliodes chrysocephalus. The sequence continues at coordinate 8,403,597 of OV651825.1, forward strand.
TTGTAAGGCTATGTCGCAAGCCATACATGTAAGAGGCCATTTGATGTAATAATATGTAAACGGCTAAAGACCATCTAATGACTGGAAAATAGGAAGAGTAGTCAAGTCAGATTTTGGACTTCACTTGTGGTCGTACCGTAGATAAAATAATATGTACATATTATGTTATCTATGGATCGTACTGACTGGAAGAAAGGTGATTTATGTTTTATGTTGTGTGTTTAGTAAAACAAAGTTTCAAAGGCATCCATTAAATTTAATATGTATTTTCAGCCATTCCTTACATGCGCCAAGTCATCAAGCCATCGATGACAAAGGGCTGACGAATTTACAAAAATAAATACCAGATATATCGTATATAAACATTGGAGTAGGAAAAAGTATATTATGAAGGTTACATAAAACACAACAATTTTTGAGAGAATGTCCGAAAACAAGCACATAGGAAAAGTACTCTGTATGAAAAAATTAACGGTACTCTTGACTGGGAATGCCTCAGTAAAAGATTCAAAGAAAAACGAGTATCCGAATAAGTAAAAGATCTGTACAAGTAACAAAGGGGTTTAAAAATTAATTATACTTACTCTTCCGCACTGGTCTTCGTATACGAATAAAAATCCTTAATCTTCATCTCGGTCATTCTCTGCAACAAGGCGCACATCTTCTCCTGCCATTCCAAACAATTGGCGATAATCGATTGCTTCAAATCGGCGCAATTTATTTGAGTAAAGTGAACGGCCGATACGGTTTCTTGAATGTTAACGTTATTGGCCATTTCGGTGTAACGAGCGATGTTCGAATCGAACAACATCGCGCTGGGATCCTCCTTTTCGTATCTGACGATGAACTTGTCTTTGTCCACTTCCCAAAGATCGCGAAACGGTTCCCAGTTTTTCATGTACTCTTTTATCTTGTCGACGTTGACTTTCACTTCTGTAAAAAAAAATGTTAATAGCGTCCGCGTTAGATGCGGACAAATATTTAAGCACTCCTCGTGGAATATTGAATCCACTGTAAGTCAAACAGTGCTCGTCCAAAGAAGGCCTAAGTGCAGCTAAAATATTATTTAATGATATATCCAAAGACCTTTATGCATAATTGAAAGAATCCAGATCCCACTGACTCAAGTTGAACAGTGCTCGTTTAAAAATATACAAACACAACTGACAGATCGTTCAATGAGATATCCAGATCCTCACTGATTTAAGACAGAAAATGCCCATCCAAAAAGTAGCAAAAATAATGTTCAAAACTCTACATGCACATATGAAATAATGTTCAATACGATATCCAGATCCCCACTGATTTTAGTCAAACAATGCTCGTTCAAAAATATACATACAAAGCTTAAAACGTGTTCAATGAGATATCCAGATCCCACTAATTCAAGGCAGAAAGTTCTAGTACAAAATGTACATATGAAAGAATGTTTAATACGATATCCAGATCCCCACTGACTTTAGTCAAACAATGCTCGTTCAAAAATATATAAAGCTAAAAAAATGTTCAATGAGATATCCAGATCCTCACTGACTTAAAACATGTAATGCTCGTCTAAAGACTTTACATATACCCAGATCCCCACTGTCTCAAGGACTACAATGCTTGTCTAAGGACCTTCATGCAAGTTGAAAGATTGTTCAATGGTATATCCAGATCCCCACTAACTCAAGACAAAGAATGTGTTTGTGCAAAGACCTACATAAAGATTGGTCAATGTGAGATATCTAGATATTACTACCTCTAGAACATACTAAAAATTGAAACTAGTAGTATTCCCAAAATCAACTGAGATTTAAGGATAAAAAATTATTTAAATCTATTTCAAATAAAATTTAATTAAGTTAAAATAGATCATCATTCATTAGATAACACATTTTATCGATCTATTAGGCACTTCTTACCTTGATTTAGCAAAACCTGCAGTTCCTGACACTTGAGATCCTCAGACATTATTTCGCTGTAAGATTTGTAAGTTTCGGAACCTTCTATACGAAATTTATCATTCAACCTTGGTAAAACTTTCAACGCGTTCACTAGCCCCTTGTGTACGTTTGAAACTAACGCCGCAACTTCTGCTAAAGATGGTTTAAATTTTATCTAAAAAAAGTTATTGATTTATTATAATATAAATCATGGTTTTAATTTAGATTTTTAGTTAAGTCTTCGTATCCATAGGATCAATTATGAAAGAAACAGCAGCTAATCTTTAAAAATTAATCAATAAATCACAAATCTGGTCTAAATAGGGGCGCACAATAATCAATGAAGGAAAATTTACTCACATAAACTTAATCAAATACAAAATAGATTATGTACCAATTCAACTTACCCTGTTTTCTGTTAAATTGGCGCTCAATTTTATAATAGGATTGGGTTCTGTAGTGCCGTCCCCGTGAAGGGCCTCGTACATTATGCTCAACGTGTTTCTACAAGTTACTCTTAGAGCTTCTTCAATTAACGTATCAAAATTGTTTACGTATCTCATCCATTCTGTCGCCATCTACAAATTAAATAAATTTGATTTAACGATTAATAAATAGATGTTAATTATATAAAAGTTTGAGCCATTATTCTGCTAAAAAATATTTATTTATAGCTTCAAGATTTTAATTTAAGTTTGCTGCAGTGTTGTCTCAACTTTCTTACTGTAACTAACTGCGCATTGAATACAATATACATTCATTCCTAGAGACGTTTCTGTAATCTGTACTTTCTTGGTCGATAAGAAAGTTCTCTGACAAATAATACGTCACAAGTGTCATTCACTCCTCATTGGTCAACGCTAAGCGCCAGCCTTAAGCTCGCTGGTCTGGTTCGTTCGCGTCACTACTATAATAGTCATCGAAATCACATGCGTTTGCCGCGATAATAACGGACGCTGTGCCCGCCATTATGAAACAAATTATTTCTCAAGTAACATGGCTTAAAGTAACAAATTTCCTAAAGCAATGCTGTAAATAATGTAAAACGTATTTGTTCATAATGTATACTGATCTATTCGTATTTTAAAATAAAAGTGTTTAACCAGACGTAATATTTTAATCCAAGTATCTACATCTCCCAGACCTGTGAATCACACATGTATTTCAAATTTTCTTATTTCTACAGTTTATAAATGAATGAATAAAGGAAAGAAATTTACATTTCCAATGTTGGCTTCGAATCCTTCGAAAACGAGTATCATAAATTCGGCAATCTCTTGGTACCACTCGATGAATTGATTGACCGAATTACCCATGCTGTCAGTCAATTCCTCCACCAATTCCTGACTGTCGTAGGCGTAATTTGCTTTCAGCACTATCATCGGAGTGTCGCAAATTTTTTCGCTTATGGCCAATATTTTCATGTTGCACGCCTTGTAGTCGTCCAAAAATGTCTGCAACTGTAAAATAAAATAACAGAAATAAAAAAAGTTATCCCATTCGGGGAATGGGTGGGTCTAACGACATGATTCTTTCATATTCTCGTAGTAGTAGTAGTAGTAGTAGTATTTTAAGTAGACTCCATTAAATAGAGTCGAGATTGCCTATTCCCTGCTGATGAGTCCTTATATTCAAGAGTAGCCAAAGTAGTAGTTATTTTCAGGAGAGAAATGGTCGCTGGACATTTCTATCTCATGGTTAGAAATACTCTCACTTATGACGTTCGAAGTGGGTATGCTCGGGCGCCAGTGTGTTTTACAGTAGTTTGCTTCACTTTACCTATTGGAACTAGTTCCAAGAAGGGCTGCAGGTAGCTGCAGTAAAGAAAGAAAATTCCAGAGGGTCCATTGTATAATAGATTGCGACGTGCTCTTCCAGCACGTCGCCGTTAACAACCAATTGTATTTAGGCAATATTGTTAACGACGTGCTCGAAGAGTACGTCCCAATTTATTATACAATGTGTTCCACAGTAATGAGAAAATGGCACATTTGCAATTATTTTAAGAGTTTCTGGTAAAAGAAAAGTAATAAACATATTTTGTCGATATTATTTAGCTAATAGCAACTTTAAGTGATTTACCTCTGCTGTGTTATTAAAGCAATCCGTGGTGTACTCGTCTCCGATATCAGCGGACCAAGTCAATCTAGACAAACCTGGTGCTATCTTCTTCTCTACGACCAAAATCAACGGCTTGAATAAAACCCGTTCTTCGTCAGATAAAGACGTTATGATCTTGTTGTAGTTCAAAACGACATTTAGCACACATTCGTACATCAATTTAATGGTTTCCTGTTTCGAATATATATTTTTTAGGTACATCGGTACCTCGTACTTCAAAAACGACCAATAATTCGCCTCGTGAAATATATCCAGAACGGATTTGTCTATATTGCATTCCAACAAACCCGGATGCGTTTTACTTCTGCACATCAGCGGTCTATTCAATCTGGAGTTAACGTCCTCGCCAATGGTGTCGACCCATTTTCTGTATAAGTTCAAAATGCTGTCGTCGATAGATTTGAATAGTTTCTCGAACTGCGCGAAAATGTCTTTGCCTATGCTGCACGGCATCATCCAACCTGCTTCTTGAAATAACTGAAAATAAAAAGTATTGGCAAGTTGATAATATTCTTTTGGAATACGGAAATGGTCGCGAAAGAAATTTCCTAATCGCCAAACAGTTGCAAAAGCTTGAATTATGGAGTATGGATCGAGGGGGAATGCGTACGATTGAGGAGCAAATATTAAATGTGGTCAAACACAGCAGTTCCCTAAAGTATTTATTTTAAGCAATTTCCGAACACCCAGTATATTTTTTTCAGTTTAAATTCAAAATATATCAATTTCACTTACTGCTCTGAGCATCCTCAATCTGTTCTTCTTCATCCTAATCATATGCGCTCTTCCTGCATAATACGGTGTCAAATTCGGATGAATCTCTGCTTCAGTTTGTAAATCTTGTTTCGCTTCTAGTATTTCTTCTCTGAACATACGATAAACCTTAATAAAAGAACAATTTTATGTCAATTTAACGTTTTTTCAAAGTACATAAATCGGATCTACCACCATTTGCCGAGCTATCGTCAACAATCATTATCTATTTAATATAAACTAATTTGATCACAGAAAAAAATTTAATAGGCAAAAAATATAAGACTTTTCATTATTAATAGACAAACAGCTACTTCATTACTTACACTGGTTGTTTTTCCTTCAAATAAAGTCAACAGCGTTTTTCTTTTGGTGTAATTGTGGAGTGCAGCCAAAGCTTCAATACCCTCTTCAACATTAGCAACAGATTCGAAAACAGCATTTGTCAAATTTTCAATTACCACTTCGATATCCTTCAATCTTGTTCTGAATTTTAATATGTCATCGTACCATTGAGACGCGGTCACTTCTAAAATTCTATAACTCACCTGCAATGTATCATCTTATTGAAATCAATTTACTTAATGTCTCAACAATGTAATAGTTTTCTTCATTGATTCAACTTTTATTAATGTTGGAAATACATCCAACATATTTCATCTCTCCCTCTAAAAAACACGTGACCAAGCCGCTAGATAATTCAAAGATCTGTTAGAAAGGATAAAACATAATGGGGCTCTTGTCAGCTCATTCAGTTCAGCGAAATTGTTTTTCTGGGCAAATTAATAATTACAAATTGTTAAAAGTAATCTTAAAAATATATATTGTGATATTACATTGTTAGCTTTAAAATGTTTAATAAATTGTGTTAAAGTATGATGTAAACTATGAATTGAAGCTTCAAACCACCTGTTATACTATCAGCGACACAAGACACGCAGAGAAACTGGAATTAATGGTATTCAGTCTTTATAAGTTGTGGTATAATTGGTATAACTCTAAATCCCTTTCTACTACAATAAACATTATTAAATACTTACCACTTCGATGTCAGCCAAGGCCTCGTGAAACATAGCTTCGATTCGTTCGGCCCATTTATCGAAATCTTCGCCTTTCGAACCGCCAAACATTGGTTTAGGAATTTGTTCGGTTTCGTCGTAACGACCGAAACAAATCATCACTTCGCACACTTCAATCATATCGTTGCATCTCTTGATGAAGGAATCGACATGATTAAATATGGGACCGCGATCCAAATTCCACGGGACGTCGCTGCAGGTTTCGTGGCTCTTCGAAATCTATTTTAAGTCAGGGAATTAGAGAACAAATATACAGAAATTTTCCAGAGGCTCAGGCCACAGGTACTTAGAAATTGCTCGGAGCTTAGAACAAGATTGTTCAAGATGGGATTGGACAGTAATTCGACTTACCAATATGTAAACCCTGATGTACTCCATCAAAGCATCTATACAGTTTTGGAACATTGCTATAGCTCTCCTGGTCTCCTTGTTTTTGAACACGATGTTCAAATCGATAAACTTCTTGCACTGCAATATCACTTGATTGCTCAACGCTCTAAATAACTGCGTGATTTTTTCTTTGGTATTGTAATAGGGACTTTCCAGCCAAAGGTAGCGAATCAGCTGAATGATTTTCGGAATTTTATCGGGCATGCTTCTGGGATCGGTTATTTCGAACAACGTTTGACAGGGCTCGACCAAGATGTTTAGATATTCGATATTCGATTTAGATTCTTCGATATTTTTTACGATTTCCCCGGCAAATGTTTTGAATTGACGCACGTAGGTCGATTGGACAGATTGGAGGATGTCGCAAATGTGCAGGATGCCTTCGTTGGACAGTTGGTAGTCCAGTCCTAGCAAATTTTCATCTGGAAGAGAGTATATGTTGTCAACACTGTACTTTAAGTCTCATTAGAGACAATATGAAAAACGATGTATACTCTTTCCAAAACCAATCCAACATAGCGTTTGTACCGGAGGCGCGTAATAATTTACGTTATAAGCGCTGAGAATGCTATATCCTCACATTGCAAATAAGCGCGAAAAATATTGTATACTCCCATTTTATAACACAGGAGCCACTAGACAACGTGGACTTGATTGACGTGTGTCACAAGCCCATCATCTTCTTTGTCTACCAATGAAAACAAGCAAACTGGAACTTGGAGGCGTGTTCGAAATAAGTTTTTATAATTTATGGGACGCGGTAAAGATCTGTCTTTGACTGACGTTTGGAAAAACAGCGTTAATCACGTCATTAAAAAGGAAAAAGAATATTATGTTTTACCTCCTATAGCTCCAGTAGTTATAAATCCAAACCTCGATTCCTCGACAGATGGTTCTGATTTAGATTCAGATTAACTTTCTTATTTTTCATTATTGGTAATCCCAGAGTCATCACATTAATACATTTATAGTTTTGTTTTATTTGTAAAGAATTTATTTTCCTTTATGGTTTTTGCTAAATAACGGCATTTAATGCCTTCCAATTATTGATAATGGAAGAATCATACCTAATTAATAATTAATTTTAATAATAAAAAACGATACGCCCATGTGCCCTTTGAAGTCGGCGCTAGTCGGTTATAATGCCGTGTTGGATTGTGTCTAGAAAGACTATACCTTGTGATCTAATAGGAATCGTTCATAAGAAATTTTGACAAAGAAAGAGGAATTACAATTAAAACTTTGGAGATAAAAGAGAAGATAGGAGATAATAGAAGAAGATATTTAAGTTTGAATAATGGATAGTTACTTACATCGATATTTCCAAAACTCAAATTCGTCTTTGGGACACAATAAATCTTCGGGCGTAAATTGGTCTTGATCCTGAAGACCCACTCGAATTTGTTTGGTCCAATACACAACAATGCCTTCCAATCTCTTTATGAGTTCTTTATCGCCGCTCGCTTCGTTTAGAGGTATCAAAATGACTTCTTGAGGCACGTACAATACGGTCAAACCGTACAGTTTGTAATGCAGATCGGTAACTCGGGCGAGAAACATTTGGAGATTTTGGCAAAATTCGTTCTTTACGCCTGCGATTTGGTTAAGGAATTTTATTGGTAAACAAATTTACATTTTAATCGATCAAATGAATACTTGGTTCATGCAAAAAAAATAAAGGTATAGCACTTGTTTTCATCTATAACTCAATCGTTTACAGCAGACCTGGTCAAGTCAACCCAAGTTGGTGTTTAGGTTGAAATAAATGTCGAAGAGAGTGTCATCTTTCGATGAAAATTTCTCGTGTTTATCTCGAGTTCTCTCGAGCAATTTACTTTTTGCTTATTTGAAATTTTCAATTGCTCATCGTAACTTAAAATTTTAAATAAATTTCAGATTTCCTGATAGTCAAAAATATAACTATATCACACATATTCTATATAATTAAATAGTAACAAATAATACATGTGTAATGAGGATTTTATGAATAGTGATTTATAAGAAAAATTATTTTGTTTATACGTAAATATCTATCAATTTCTAAAAAAAAAATGGGAATTTCCCATTGTATTATTAAAAGGATACTGTCTGGCCACTTTTCGTTGCACAAAAGCATCGGACCGTAAATATCTCGAACAATCATCAACATCGTACCGTCAATATCGTCACTGACATTCCCGAAAAGCACTTTATCGTGAAAATCGGTTACCGTAAATGCTTCGCTTTGTTCTCTCATGAAATACATCAAGTCAATTTGGTAGGGCCCGTCAGGCAAACCGATCGTGCATTGCAAATTAATGTCCACGAAATATATGCTCAAAACGGGTAGGGTCACATCGCGAAACCAATGTTTGATCACGGCTTCATTTGTCTTTGTCCAATCGGATTTTTGTAAACCGTACAAACAGGTTATGTCTTTCACGTACGACACTAAAGTGTTTAAGTCTTTTTCACTGTAGTCTATTAGTCTATCCTCTGATCTTTCTTCAGCAACTTCAAATAAAGTCAAATCTAGAAGTAAAAGTAGCGTATTATTAATGTGACCATATTTTGGTTCATTTGCCGCGTTTGAGAATCCACATCGGATGCATTTTTTATATCTCGAGCGTTTTTTTATTCACATCGGACACATCTGTCCCATTACATTTTACGTATACTGAATCACGTGATCAAAGATTTACTACATCTCAGATGCATCCGATGTGGATTCTCAAACGCGGCAATTGTTGAAGACCAGAAAAAAAAGGAGTAGATGGAGGAAATTTTGGAGCTGGAAATGTCTTCATAGTCCTTTCTATTGAATTTTACAGTACGCGCTGCAGCTAGAGTATCAACATACAGAAATTAACAGATATGCTGAGAGTATATAAACAAGTACTGAATCTAGTATGGGCTTAGAGCATACATATAACTCGAAGTGTGCCAGTAAAAATCACATGAACGGAACAATGTAATGTTTGACAGTTTATTGCATATTAATAGATCCTGGTCCTTTCATTGTCCTTGCACCAAAAACGCATCCTGCTTTTGTTTCAAGTTAACAACTAAACCATAGCAACAAATAAACAACAGTTTTGTATTTTATTTTTTGAGATTGTTGAACCTTTTTTAACTCCTATATTTTATTTTATTTGTAAATAACCCTAGTAGTAATATCGGATATTAAGGATTTTTAAGATTTTATTTATAATTTATTGGTTTTTAATAGTCAGTATTTGGCATTTTTTAAAGATTTATACATATGGTAAGTTTTGTTTTTTTTATTATCAATAGTTTACTATCGCCGATATTTTTAAAAATAGAATACAACACACAGTCAAATATTCTGCTGCAAAAATTAAAAAAGGTGTTCATTAAAAAAATAAGGCATCAATCATGATGATCCTGTCCTTTTAAACAAGGATATTACCATCTAACAATACCAGTAGCACAACTATTATGTGTCATTAATGTTAATAATAATTAAGATTTCACTTTATACAATTTCATTCCAAAAACGTATATACAAATTACTATTTAAGAATATTTATGCTTCTAACGTTCTTAAAAATCTTCAAAAATTTTTTTATATACTAAAAGTCCAGCAGTAAATTTGACATTACGAAAGATACATTATGATTTACGAAAAAAATTATTTTCAGGTAATTTAAGAAGAATCTATGGTGTTTTGACTTACCGTCTGCCTCTTCTGAAGAAAAAAGAGAATCTTTCTCTTCCCCATAGAGAGGTCCTGGGGAAGGGGAAGACATTTTGACTTTTTATAAAAAACAATTTTTTGAAATAAAATACAAAACTAGATGTTGTTTATTTCTATGGAAACTAGACTAGATTGTCGTTATAGTTACTTGAATAAAAATTGATTGATCAATACCTTGGAAATAAGACGTAGAGAGTGGAATAAATGATTCATTTGTATTTTTTTTAATGGCGTCCCTCCTCAGATAGAAAGTAGATTAATAACTGTTAAGCTTTGTTTGGCTGTATCATGTTCCCCTTCTATTTACGAGTTTTTTTACAATTTGTTCCAGCATCCCATTGGCAATTTTCAATTTAAACGCCCCTTAAATTCGTTCTGACCAATTGTGTTACAGAGCCATTAGAGAAAGATAGACAACCAATAACAAGACGAAGGCCACATGGCCAAACCAAGCCAAACAGTGTCGTTTCTCAGAGGGGTTGCCAGATTTACGACCACTTAGGAAAGTGACACATATCACACTATATAGTCCTATGGAAAGTGCCCTATATCACACGCGTATGAATAAGAATTTACTTTCCACCCGTGTACGAATATGCTACTTTCCGCAGTAGCTGTCACAAAACGTCAAACACATAATTTCTATTTTGATCTATGTAATGTCCATATTAATCCTAAAATAGATATGATTGTTAAATTATTGAAATTGTTGTAAATTAGATCCTAGATATTTATCTTTAACAATTATTATTAAAATAATTTTAAAATAACTAAGATATGTTTGCTATTTATTTTGGTTAAATACATTACCGATCTAGCAAGCCAACCAAAACTGTCACAATGTTTTTTAATAACAAGGAGGTAACATGCTACAACATAACCTAAACTCAACTAGGAAAAGATAACGCTTATGACATCGACCATGACCTATCCCGATGGGTCAATTTGGGCTGAATCTTCCAGGATGGGAATCTTAGAAGCAAACCCAAATAAATTATGTTTTACCTAAGCTGAAATGACATGTAAATACTGTATATATAAATATAAAGATTTTAAACTTATCAACTTTGCCATTTGAGACCTGGCGAGGACCGCGTTCAAATCCTGGCGGGGCCAGAATTTTTTTTTGTTTTTTTTTATTTTTTTTTGTTTAGAAAATATGAAAATTTAATAAATACGAATATTGTTGATTATTTTTTTAAATACATTTTACTTATTATAGTAATAATAACCTGGTTTTACATTTTTTGATGACATTATTTTGTGGTCGTAGGAAAAATATTGTACATCACTTGTGTGAAAAGTGATTTTCCACACTTGTGTGATAGTCGCACTCGGCTTGTGGATCGTGCGACAATATTTGCCACTCGTGTGAAAAATGTCACTTTCCACACTCGTAAATGTAATATACTATACTTTCCTATCTGTATACAAATAAGGAAAGTATAGGAATCTTGATTTTTTTCGACCTCGAGTTTTCGACTGATTTTTACGTTTTAAAGTCCCCTGAATCCGTTTTGACTATTTTCGCGATGATATCAATTCGAGAAATTTGACAAAATGTAAAAAAAAATATTTTTTATAAAAATTGTTCAGATAAAAGTTGTTTGTAATATAATTCTCTATAATTTTTATCCTATACATAATTTATCTAAAATGGACCGTATTCGAGATATTTGAGAAAATGTGTAAATTTCGAATTTTGAAAAAAACTCAGAAACGGATAAAGAAAAAAACATTAAATTTTAAACTTAAGTTTTATTTCAGCCTGACGTGAAAAGATTAGATTTTGGACAAAGTCTGGGAGGCCGTTTTTATATTTTATGGAATATATCTGTTATTTATGTTTGGAGAAGAAAATTGTTTAAATAAAAGTTACTTCTAATATTATTATCTATAATTTTTGCTTTATGTCAAAATTTCCTGAAATGGTCCGTATTCGAGAAATTTAACAAAATGTGCAAAATTCTGATTTTTGTTGAACTAAAAGTTGTTTGCGATATCGATCTCTATAATTTTTGTCTATACATGATTTTTCTAAAATAGACCGTAATGGAAAAATTATAGGAAAAGTGCTAAATTTAAATTTTTCAGTATTTTTGTTTTCAATGAATATGGAAAATGTATATATTTAGTTTATCCTCTAAACATTTATAGATGTGCTGCAATAGGATGTACAAAATAACCGGAAAAAGCCTATAATAAGTAGATAGGAAAGTCATGTGTTGGACACATCAGATTTTTTATAGAGTTAGATAAAGAGTTGCTACTGTTATTTTTTTTTTTTTGATCCCAATTGTGTCATTATAAATGTTTTTTATAGAATACTAAACGTTTAGAACAGTGGCAGCATATATATCGTTCCTAATGCCGATAAAGTACTTTCAAGAGATGATGCTGTTCTATACTTTTTAGAAGATATTATCAAATATTATGAGACTATTTTTACTGATGGTACTGTTAGCAAAATAAAAAGGAGAAAGCTAAAATTAAAGGATGAGGTAATACCATGTACATTCTTAAATCTCCCTTTATATTTGTATTACAACAAAAAAAAATCTGTTAACTGTGTTTTATTTTACTCTTAAAAATATATATCGGTTCCATTCAAAAAAAAATTTACCACAAGATTGTACTTATCAAATTTCAGCATTTAAGAAACCTTTTCGAATTTAGTCATACATACCTAATTTGTATTTTATATAGATAAAATTAAATAATTTATCAATTAAAACATGCAAGACTTATTTAGAAATAAATACAACAATATGTTCTGTGCTTTATTTAGCTATAAACAAGTTTATTTTTATTATTTTCACAAAATTATGTATAATTCCCATAAAAAGCCATGTATTTTGAACGCCGTTTACAGTACCAGCGCCCATGTGGTTAATTATAGAAGCTCAATTAGCATGCGTTTTTTGAGACCATATTTTGAGTATGCCGATTCGTCTCCTTATCTCTAGTCTACATAGTTCAAATACCAAGCATTTAAAAAAAAAAGCGTGGAAAATACGCCAAAAGCGTGCCGTCGGGCAATCCTATATCTCAGGATATATATTATTGTTACATATTTATATTTTTGGGTAATCTGTTGTAAAACATTCAGAAAATTGATTGTTAATTGTATCGCTTGTAGTAGAAAATATCTTAACCCTAGAGTGCTTACAGGGGTCACCAGTAACCCCAGCGAAATTTTAATTGGTAGTTATTAAAAAACCGTAACACTGGCAACCGTGTGTGTTCTGCTATGTATCTATGTCCCGGTGTATTATTTAATTTATTTATAAAGCGTGTGGCAGTGCTGTTTGTTTTGTATCGCTGTGAGTTCTGTCGCGGCCGGGGTGACGAGTAACCCCAGTAAGCGTTAAGTGTTATTTAAAATAAATATAAAAAAGAACTTTCGATGGCTGTTCGACCAGGTGACCCAAAATTCGAGGACACTGTGCTAAGGTGGAATGAGGAACTAGAAAGTCAATATGATTCTGACAATCGGGGTACAGATTTTGAAGATAATGTGTCAGTACAATCAGATTCAGATAGCATTGTATCGATCGAAGAAGAGGAACATGACAAAGGAGATATTATAGATAACAATACAGAGAATGAAGCTGAAGAAATAGATAGTGAAGGTGAAAGAGAAATAGATAGTGAAAGTGAAAGAGATCCGCCTCAACCAAAAAAGTTCAGAGGAAAGAATGGCTATAGCTGGTCTGCTGAACCACCAAGTCGCACTCGTACTCCGCTGCGAAATATTGTCTTTCGACTACCAGGCCCAAAAAAAAAGACAATCATCAGAACTCAAAAGAAATGTGGTCAAAGTTTGGGCCAGAAATTTATCGTTGTATAATGAGCGAAACCAGGTTTAGGTTTTTGATATCTTGTATAAGATTTGACGATAAACGAATCAGAGATCGTCAAGATAAATTTGCCCCCATACGTACTATATGGGAACGATTTATTTCAAACTGTACTAAAAATTATACACCCCATAGTTATTGTACCATTGATGAGCAGCTGTTAGGCTTTAGGGGAAACTGTCCATTTAGAGTATATATTGCTTCAAAACCTGATAAGTATGGGCTCAAAATAATGACAATGTGTGACGCACGCACCTTCTATATGGTAAGTGCTATTCCTTATATTGGAAAAATAAAAAGACCGGATAATGAACCTGTGCCAGATTATTATATGAGAACACTGACCGAGAGCATTCATGGAACAGGGAGGAATATTACAATGGATAATTGGTTTACGTCAATCCCATTGACCGACAAAATGTTAACTGAATTCAATTTGACTATTGTAGGTACACTTAGAAAGAACAAACGAGAAATTCCTTCATCTTTCCTCCCAAATAAGGAGAAAAAAGAAGGTACTTCTCAGTTCGCATTTAGCAATAAAAAAACATTGGTTTCTTACACACCCAAAAAAAACCTGAAATCATAAACTTCTATAACTCAACAAAAGGAGGGGTGGATTCATTGGACCAGATGATGCACTCCTCATCTGTCTCCAGAAAAACGCGTAGATGGCCACTACGGTTTTTTTATGGAATGCTGGATCAAGCAGGAATAAACTGCGACGTGATATACCAAATTGTGAAAGGTAACAGAAAAAAGAGTACTCGCCGAATCATTTTTATTTGAGCTTGGGTTTGCTCTGGCTAAACCTCACATGGAAAGACGTTTAACCAAAAATCTGCCTGGTGATTTAGCATCATCCATTAGAAACATACTTGATGTGAAAGATGAGACTGCACCTGAAGGACAACCTCCAAGAAAACTTTTATAACAGAAGCGGTGTTTTTTGTGTGCAAGAACAAATGACCGAAAAACCAAAAATGCCTGTGGAAAATGTTCAAAACCAATTTGTAACGACCATAGAGTAGAAATATGTTTAGAATGTATGAAATAAAAGTTTTTTGTTCAAATACTGCAAATTTTTTTATTTATAATGTCAATTACGATTTTTTTTTGGGAGGGGGTTACCGGTAATCCCATGTAAGCATATAAAGGTGCATATTTTATGTAAGCACTCTAGGGTTAAAGTAACTTTTCACGGGTAGGTAAAGTAATATTAATACTTTATTAGATTTTTATAGAATCAGTTTATACTTGATATTAATGCGATTTGTACTATGTAACGTTTTTAATTTCTTATTATGTAATTTCCTGAAAATCTAAAATTTAAATAAAGTTGAGTACAGGTCCTAGGAATATGCCTAGAGATTGAGTTTACGGAATTTGTTTTTATTTTTCTCCTGACACATATAAATAAAATTAGTATAAATATGCATTACCCACAATTTTATTTAGTTATGTATACTTATTAATACCTTCTATATTTACAGAATCCCTTATTTAATTAGAAATATCCTAGATAAAAAAAACAACTTAGACACAGAGTATAGATATGTAAAAAATACGAAATAAGGCCAAATTTTGCCAAACTAAATTAGATAAATTCAATTTGGACCAAAATGGATGAGACATTTTTATCAATAGACTATCTATTTGAATTGATACGTACATAAAAATTATAATTTTACATCTATTATAATATTTTGTGATATAACCGAGTGTTTCTAAATAAAAGAATTGTATTCTTTTTATCGAGAGCAAACAATCAACGATCTTTGTTAAGATGGGTTTTTTATGTTATATTGTTTCGATTTTGATAATATGGTTCGTATATCTTTTGTTTTCTATTAGACTTAAACACGGTTTGTACAATTTAAAAGGTAAGTCGATTTAGATATATTTTTACTTTCCTATCTGTATACAAATAAGATACAAGAATGTAGAAAATTTTTATAATAATAATACTCTCCCCTAATTCACCCCCTTACGAGTAAATTTCAACCCCTGAAGCCGACTGAGCGACTTTTGTAGGAGAAGGGACGGCTATTATTATTTGCCGTGGCGCTATATTGCCAAAAATGTAGGCCCTCAGTTGGCGTTTTCTTAGATTTATCAAAAGCGTTTGATACAGTCGATCATAGAATTCTGCTAAACACATTAATTGAATCCATTTTTAGCACTCTTTTACTAAATATGTATTATATTTTATTTTTTATTGTATACTTATTCTAGTTATTAGTGTAAATTTTAAATTGTAAATCTAATTTTAGCTATTAATATTACTATCATTATTATTATTTTTTATTATTATTCTTATTTTTTATTTTTATTAATTACTAATATTTTTAAATATAAATTTTAATCATATTTTCTATTATCGAAACAAGTACATCAGTACTTATCGATACTCTAACTTTATTTATATTTTGTATACACGTTTTTTTTTCTTTATTTTATTGTACTCCATTTATAAATAAAGTTTCTATTATTATTATTAGAAGACTTGGGAATTAGGGTTATTTCACATGACCTATTCAAAAATTATTTAATGACAAAAATTAAAAATAAGACATAATTACAGTAGTGAAAAATAAATTTCATGTGGAGTGCCTCAGGGGACAGTTTTGGGTACCATACTTTTTAATATATACAGTAGATGGGCGACAACAAAGGTCGTTTGAATTCATAACTAAAAGAAAACTTACTAAAATAGTAAATAATTCACTTTTGTAGTTAAATAATTAAGCAGATAAATAAAACTATTAATCCCAAATAGAGCCTTAAAGATACCATTTGGGAAGGCGAGACCGAGTAAAAGGACAACCGTAAAGCGACAGCGAACTCAGCGAAGGAGACTGAAAACGGTCTCTTCACGTCTGAACACATCTAATTATATAAAACACATTTGATATGGCGCGACCGACGACAGCAATTTTAATACAGTAGAATTTGCTGCTTGCTGCCTGTCGCTTGTCTCGCCTTCCCAAATAGTACCTTTAGAGTTCAATGAAGCTGAAATGGAGAAAGAAAAAAAAGTAAACATAAAAGTAGATTAAGAATAGATTTATTTAAACTTATTTCTTATAGCGAGAAATTTACAATAATGTTTATTTTGTTTATCACAACACATGTGTGGCCTTTTCTATGTCTTATTTCTAAGTTCCCATGAACGGGCTAAAGTATGATAACAGTACTACGGCATATTTGTTATCCCCTTATATTTTGCAACCTTACACACTGCTAATAGAATACCTGAATACGTATTGTCTGATATAGTGAAGAACAGCGATATCACGAAGAGAATGGCGCTAGTACTAGTATCCCAATGCCGTACTTCATGGATAACAATAATATGGACAGAACACCTCATATGCCCGTTAGGGCTGTTTTTGGGGTATCTCTAGTAGAGATCCATCCTGCTTCTATCAGGCTGTTTTCTGTCCAAAGACGTGGGGATAATACCATGTTTAGGCCTTACTATTGAGGTTTCGCATGTACTATGGATGGCTTTTAACTCTTTTCGGTGGCTCATGGCTCTTTTTCGGCGCTTTTTTATTCATTTACTTTAATAATCAACAAATCACGGCTATAGATGACAGCTTCAATACCATAAGCTGTAGTCTCACAACAATCTCATCTTATTTTTCTAAAAGGATAACAAATAACAACTATACTACGTCACTGTAACATCAGCGATATATTAAAACTATTAATGAATTTAAAGAAATGACAATTTTCATTTATTGTCCGATATTTTGAATCTCGTTGTAGATATCAAAGATTTCTTGGAACCATTTTAATGAGCACAAAATTGCGCAACTTTTGTCTAATTTAACCAAATTTCTATCTGTTACCGTTTAAAAAATAGCAGTACTGTCCCCATGAAATAGTAGGGATCTTATATAATAAACAATAGTTAAACAAAAATATTTCATCCGCTTTAAATGTAGGTTAAGGTCATGTTATGAAATTTGCGATATCTCGTTTATTTATGTTTTCGTTTAATATTTATTTTATACATAATATTTTCCTAGATATGTTGTTAATTATCATTATCTGAACTTTACCTTTTGATTATTTATAGCCTAGTAGTTTTAAACGGAAAAATGATCAAACTTCAACAATTTTCATTTATCAGTATTTTTACAAGATCGCTATTTTATTGTGCTCTAGAAAACACATCATTCACATTTCTATATTTTCCAGATTTAAAAAATTTCGTAACTTATTGTTTGCTAATTGAAAAAATGAAAAAACACAAAGAAAAGTACAAGAAGTTAGTAGAGAATTTGGGGGTCCAATTTGAAAATGAAATTAATGTAAGTGGAGAAAAGGTAAGACTTATCTCGGATACATTATGTATTATTTATTTACATTTGCTCTTCCTCTTTTTTGTTGATATACCGGGTGTTCTAAATATACAGCTTTTTATAAAAAAAAAACGTTTCAAGTAGCTGTTACTCAAAAAGTAAAAGTCCAATAAAAAAAATATTTCCCTCAAAAGTTTCTTATTTTTTTATGTTCTTTAAGAATATGTAAGAAAAAAATGGGATTCCCATTTAAAAAACAAAGTTCACCTCGATATAACCATATTATGGTCAGCTATAAAAAAATGAATTTAGCCAAAATGTTTCACCCAAAAAACTATAAAACTTTTGTCTGAAACTTTTTTTCTAAAATGCATATTTTCGGCGGTATTTAACTGTAACACTTTAATTTGAACACCCGATATTTGTTTAAAATTAACGAAAGTTATATTTTGCAGGATTCAGAATGCCATTATTTCTATGGATTAGATCAAAATGAAAATAGTCTAACGCTTAAATTCGATCTGAATAAGAATTCAATAGCAAATATTCATATTTTTCTGAGAATAAAAGAAAACGCCTATACTTTACCAGGTTCGTTATGATTTTATTGATATGGATTATAATATTATAACATCGAATTTTTAGGAAAAAATGCTTGCAATGCAATAAGTCTTTCTAAAAATCGGTGGAAAGCTGATGGATTAAATATAGAAGTTTTAGAACCATTTAAGAGATTGAGAATAACTTTTAACGGTTTATTACAAAATTCTAGTTTTGGTGGTAAGATTGAACACGTTCAATTTAATTTTATGTAAGTACTTAAATGCAAATTTATTTTATGTTCTTTAATATCCCAGGCAGCTAACTAACGTATTTTATACGCAATACTCGTTTAATTTTGGTATTGGTTGATTCCGTATACGTTTACAGTTTACGATTATTATACATACCGTGTTTTAAACGATGTATTATACATTTTTTATATACATCCTATGGTATATAATGGTAAATTTTTCTATGTTTAAAAATATACGACTATTTTTAGTTTGCGATGAACTATTTATATACAGTGGACCTAAATATACGTTTAGGTTTATTTAAATTAAATTCGTATAAATTTACATTATATTACAATATGTTTTCTTCGTTTATAATTCCCGTTTAAATTTCGTCTTGGTTGATTTTTTAAACGTCTACCATCTACCATCTTTATACTTAACGGTTTTTAACAGATAAATTAAACGCTTTTGTTTGTCGATACTAGTTAATATACCTATATTATTCTACGTTTAAATATAAGTCACCTTAATCGCATAATACCAGTTTACGATGAACTAGCAGACAGAAGTAAATAATATGTATATATTTAGGTTTATTTAAATTAAAAGCTTATAGATATATTTATTTACATTACATCCATATTTTTTTATTATATTACCTCTAATATTTATTACAAATTCCCCATACACATGGAACTATTTTTAGATGGCGGATGGAGGATGACGTACTAGTTGTACGGTTTTTTCTCATTCCTACTCATGCGTATGTGTTAGTGTTGTGAATATCCGTATCTTTTTAGTATTCGGATAATACGTATTCGGAACCAAGAGATATTCGGATTCATCATCCGGATACGTATCCATATGTGTGAAATCATAATACGCAACCGTAAATACACCGCGACCTTGGGAATCGGAATTGGGCAGTGTTGTCAACCCTAGCAGAATTTATGTTTGAGAGTGAAGTAACAGGAGCTTTTAATGTTTTAGAATAATAAACACAAGATAAATCTCAAATATTTTGTTTTTTATCATAATATCAGAAACAAAATTTCTCATTTATATTTATATAACTTCATGTTACCTTTAAAATATGCAGTGCATGCCGACTAACCGATTATGAAATTGCAACAACGCTAGACGATTCCGAATTCTGATTTCGTATCCATAGTTCGTATCGGCTGCCACCCGCAAAACCCGAATCGGCTCTGTCATAACAGAACTTGCAGCATTCGATTCGTGTATTACGATTTTGTTTCTGTTCTTTTTGATACCGAATTCGTATTCGAATTTACACTATTGATTCCGGAATATCCGGATCCTTTTAATATTCGGATTCAACGGATTTTTGGATACGTATTCTTACATCACTAGTATGTGTAGTATTATTGTTTAGTGTAGGGAATGGTTTGTGGGAGCAGGTTCATCGGTTGGTCCATTTTCATTTGTGTACACGTTTTGTTACATGTTGCTTTGGCGTCCTGGCTTTTACGATATTGATTAAAAGCATAGGTAAGTTTCTATTAATGTTTTAATTTAGCTACTCCTTTAATAATTGTTGCATTTTACAACAACTACTGTTTTATAGGTACGTACAGTGTGTTAAATGCTTATAGAAACTTCAAAACCTAACCTTACTTTTGTTTCTTTTATTTTTATACGTATTTTTTAGGATACCTAGTTATTCCAAGCATATTTATTTTCCTTTTTTTTGGTCAGTTGTTTTTTATTTAATAAAATGTCTAAAATAACCCTGTCTCTGCGTCATCTACGTAGAAAAATAGCGCAAAATGTTCAAGATGCTTTAAAGTCAAATCAATTTTTGTTTATTCCCAATGAAGATAACATTAATAAGGCTTCGGACATTAATAAATCATCTGATTCTATTATTTATAATAATTTCCAAGAAAATAATACAAATTTAACTTCGGAGCTTTTAGAAAATATTTCACCTGAAATTTAGTTACATTTTGGTTATAGGAATGCGGGTGAACCAAACGACTTAACCGACCGAACGATTAGGTGTGCCATGCAAAATTAGCTTAAGTTAGCTAAGGCCCGTCTAGGACACAACACATCCAAAGTGTTAAGCTAAGATTTTTATTTTCATATATATTTTTTGTTAGTTAAAGAAAAGTTTCGTTTAGTTTGTTATTCAGTATTTTAGTGTTTATTTTTTTGTATTTATTTATTTTTTAGTATTTTATTGTTTTTTTTTTTTTTAATTAAATATTGTTCTGTACATATAAAAAGTGATCAAAAAATTTTTCTAAATATTTAGGCCAATTACAACCAAAATAGAAACACGAGTAATGCCTATTTCTGGTGTATACACACCTGCTATGGATAAAATCCAAACTATCATTTAAGAAATATTAACATTTTTCCATGGCCTCTTTTAGAAATTTTGTTTTGATCACTTTATTTAATTTGTGTTTGAAATACATTTAAAACAATATCAGATAGACGCATTTTACACATTAGTAAAAATCATACAAATATATCTAATATAGACGTATAGTAAAACAGGATAATTAAAGGTAGATAAAGTAGTAATGTTAGACCTATAAAAAATAAAAAAATATACGTTTATAGGGCGGACATTTTCACGTATATATTGGGTAGCATATCAACAGTATCCATACGTATATTGTAGTACATAAAAAAACGTATTTTATACCAAAGTGAATTCGTATAAATATACTACAACTATAAATCTAATATAGACGTATAGTAAAAACGTTTAATTATAGGTGGATAAATTCTTAGTAATCGACGTTTATAAGGCGGACATTTTCACGAATATATTTGGTAGTACATCAACCGTATTCATACGTATGGTAGTACCTAAAAAAATACGTAATTTATACCAAAGTGTGCTGCCTGGGATTTTTAAAAAAATGTTGATTTACACTAAATTATTGCTAGAACAAAACATACAAGTTAACACATATTTTTATTCTAGATTTACTGCTGTATGTTCCCCGTATTATATTCCAAATGACATTGACGATTTATTATTAGCAAAATTTTTGTCTAAAACAAAATCAAGAATCTCTAAAGATGAAGTGTATGTATAATTATTATGTACTTACTTGTATATTTTAATTTTATCTTATTTAAAAAATATATTACAACAAATGATTCAAACAGCATAGGTTTTCAAACTTTTTGTTTCGTAGACCACAAGCCATGTTTTTCGGTTTTGGGATTGAGTTTTAGCATTTTTGAAACTTCATCAAATTTTAACCGATTCCTAATGCAGAGAGGTGTAAAATATGTACTTAGATTCTAAGCTGTTCTATTTCAGAAATCTGCAGTACGGATTCGAACAATTCGGTGTTTTGAAAGGTTTCGTCAAATTTAACAATTCTGACGAAGTAATCCTCAATTTACCAAGCAATAGATCAAGATACGGAGGAATAGATGATGCATTTACGAGTGAAAGAATTTTCAAGATTCTCTCTGTCGATGAATGTGGAAATTTGTTCAACATTGTCATCAAATGGTTAAAAGACGGAACTGTTCAGTAATATATTTTGTTGTTTTTAAAATATATATGTCCTGATATATTTTTAATTGTAGATTAAAATACGGTTTCGTTTACTTGAGCAATGAAAAGCGCTTTCCGATATCAAATATTCATCTACTACAATCTGATAATAACAATAATTCTCACATAGGCATTAAAATAAAAGCAAATAGAAAAATATATAGAATGTCCTTCAGTTTAAAGAAAGATTTAACGTTAAAATCCTTAAACGAGCACACATTTGGATACCAATTATCCAATATATCGGCAGACTGCAAGATTAACGATTTTTCTGGAAAAGCCATTGTAGAGTGTTGGTATGAATACAAAGGTAAAGACTTGGGTATAATAAAAAGAAAACTTCTGCATTTCAAGAGCATCATGGAAAACATTTTTTTTTCAAACATTTTTATTTAATGTTGTAGGCGTAGCTGATGTGATACCTGAATCTAAATTATGTGAAAAAATTATTAAATATGTACCTGAAACGTTTTTATGTGATTTAAAAGACGAGGAAAGCCAAATTTTAGCCCTTACTGGAGGAAAAGGATGTTCTTTAGGATTGCTTACATCTTTACGGTCATCATTGGTAAAGGACCACGTATTTTTCTTATGCAAACGGAAGTACCGTCAAAATGTCTGAATTTTTGATATGTCTGAATCAAAAGTCTCCATGGGCCTAATACTATCCTGCGACTAGATTTTTAGATACAGGATATTGAAGTTATAAATCCGTAATTTTTTAAAATGGGCACCAAAAATATTTAAGGGTGATTTTTGGTGTCCATTTTAAAGAATTAGAGATTTCTATATTTCTAACTTCTCGAAATCTAGACATAGGATAGAATTGGGCCTATAAAAACTTTTGATTGAGACATTAAGTAATTTAATACATTATTTTGATGGTAATTATAGACATATAATTTAATAAAAAATTCTTAATTACGATAATTTAAATTTTGATATTTAGTTTTCAGTGCCATATGGATTTGTGATCACTGTAAAAGCTTACGAACTCCATCTACAGGAAAATCCTTCTTTAGTACATTCTATATCTCTTATAAATGATATATGTTGTGGTAAAATAGATGACAACTTAGAGCAGGCCTGTGAAAAGTAAATAATAATTTTTAATAGAATACGATCAGTGATCTTTATCCCGTCTCAAAATTGATAATACGCTCATGATTTAATAGCCAATATATTAAATATTAACGGAAATATAAAAAAAAGAAAAAAATAACGTCTGATTTAAACACCTTGAACTCGTAATACGAATAGCAGATAACATTTCACCCAGATAACATTAATTAGAAAAATATAAATATTTTGAAGTTATAAAGTTACGCCTAATAAATATTTTAAGTAGGAACTTAATTTTTACTTTCCTATCTGTATAAAGATATAAGGAAAGTATAGGAATCATGATTTTTTTGGCTATCGATTGTAAATAAAAAAATAATTGATTGATTTGACAGATCACCTCATATTTTTAGAACAGTGCAATATTTTAAAACCAAAGATATCTCGCATAATTTGAAGAAAAAGATCATTATCCAATTAGATAAATATCCAAAAGAAGATTTCCAAGGTTGGGCAGTAAGATCGTCAGCAATCGGAGAAGACTCAGAGGACTTATCAGCTGCTGGCCAAAACGAAACTTTCTTAGGCTGTCAAACAGACGATCAAATTTTGCACTCCATTCAAGCTTGTTGGGCGTCACTGTATAGCTTCCAAAGTGTCCAATATAGATGGTAAGTAAATAGGAGAGTTGAGTCCTATAGAACCAGAAACCGATGAAAAAGTTTGGAACTTATTTTTGTAGTGAATTTTTAATATTTGGTTTAGTTATACATTAATTAATCTTGAAAATGAAGCTTTCTTTCATTTACTACATTTTTGGATCTAGAACTGAATGAAATTGTTTACTTAAATGTTTTTAGGCAGCATGGACTTCCTGTAATATCAGAAATGGCAGTAGTGGTCCAAAAAATGGTGAAAGTAGAATCTGCAGGTGTACTTTTCACCTGTCATCCGTCTACAAGCGATCCATCCCAAATGGTCATCACATCCACTTTTGGTCTTGGAGAGGTAACAATTCAAAAAAGTAATTTATTAATATGATTTTATGACTTCGAATTTGTTTCTAAGACAGTCGTTTCTGGAAAATGTGATCCAGATACATTCATATTACAAAGATCTTGGAACAAACAGATTAGCATTCAACAGAAAATGTTGGGAAGCAAAAACAACGTTCTAAAAATGACAGACGATGGCCTGATGGAATCATCGCATACTGAATACGCCGATATATCTAGTCTTACAGATAAACAAATCATTGAACTGGGCAACGTGGGAACTTTTCTGGAAGAGGCTTTTGGAAATCATAGAGATATCGAATGGGGTTTTTATAAGGTAAGTAGGAGCAGAATAATTCAAATCCTAACTAAATTATCTAATAAATAGTTTTTATCACTTTAGGAACAGCTCTACCTCTTCCAGTCGAGACCGATTACGACCCTGAACGCTTGGACTGACTTTGAACTAAGTCACGAGCTTGATTCCCCCATTTTGTCTGATAACTTCGTTTCGACCACCGCCAACATCAGAGAAGTAGTACCTAAAGCGGTCACTGTTTTAACCAGAACCACTTCGTTGAAATGTTTGGATTGGGCTTTGCAAAAATACACCCAAAAGAATTTTGATCCTGTAACTTTGAGAGGATTCGTGACGTATCAGCATAATATATTTTTGGATGTTTGTACAGTGGGTATTTTTTTTGGTTGTTGTTAATATAAAATCAATTCAAAATTATTGTTTGACTCAAAGAACATATCTACAGTCGTAGAAAATATAAAGCAAATCTTGACAAATAAATATTAAAACCAAAAGGTAACATTACAATAATAAAACACTGTAATGTGAGCCATTTCATTATTCAGTCATGCTCTAATCCTCCAATTCCCTCTCTGTCTTATTCGCCTTTGAGGCTCAACTTGTCCAAGGTATCATCGATTCGAGGAAGAGGATGACTGTCTTTCTTGGTAACATTGTTCAGCTGTCGGTAATCCACACAGAACCTCGTAGTTTCATCCTTTTTCTGGACCAGGACTACCGGAGAGACCCATGGGCTGGTAGGAGGTTCTATCACCCTGTCTTCCTTCATTTCCTCTTGGCATCTTGGCCTTTGGCAATCTTCTAGCTGATTGACGAATTGGCCTGGCGTCACCAGTGTCAATTTTGTGTTTTGCAACAGAAGTTCTTCCTGTTTTTCCTCCTTTTGGTACAAAAATGTCACGATATCGTCGGAGAAATTCCTTTATTTTCTTTTTCTCCAATTGATTTAGAGATTGACCAGCAACTGCAATCATTTACTCGAATTTGTCCTCGGAATTATCAGAAGTTGTTGTCTGACGAATTATGGAAGTTACTGATACACAAGTTCCGATTCTGGTCTCTTTCTTGATGGTAATTGGGTGATCATTAACGTTTATAAGACGAATTGGAATCTCTTTAGCAGTCGTGACCAACCCTTTTCCAATCAGAATTTCTCGTCCAAGCTCTTCATCGTGGTTCCAAGGTTCCATCATTACAGGTGTTCCTTCTTCCATTCTTTCTTGTAGCCGTACTACTATAACGGTTTCACTTCTGCCAGGTACCACCGTATCCTCCTGTACAGCAACTGGCACGCTACTGTCCCCATATGGATGTAGGAATACTTCTTGGGCATCAACTTTGATCACTCTGTTCTTAAAGTCTAACTGGAAACCATGTAAGTTCATTACATCCATTCCAAGTATAACATCTTCTTCGATATCAGCGACAATAACGGTATGAGTGAACTTTTTTGTACCGATTCCCAATTGAACCTGGATTTCCCCATGGATGTTGGCACTTTCACCTGTGGCAGCCCGCAGTCGCAATCTTGTTGGTAGAAGTTTCTTACGGTTATTTATGGTTGGTTGTTTAATAGTCCTATTTGCTCCAGTATCCACCAATACTGTATACTTTTTACCATTTACTTCGCCGTCTACTTATACACTATCATCGCGATATTTCAAAGAGGCTACCAGTATAAGAGAGTTTTTGAAGCGGTTTCGGGTCGAAGCTGTCCCCTCTAGACCGACCCGCTCTAGTTGTCTTGATTCGTTGTGACCCTAGGGCATTTGCACGAACTGCGTACATATCTCAGTTCACCGCAATTCCAGCCCCTGATCGTCTTTGTCTTCATCTTTCTGGCAGTAAGGCTCTTCATCATGTTTACCAGTTGGTCGAGTTTACGTTCCTCTTCTTCTTCTTCTTTTACAGTTCTTACTTTACAGTATCCACCAGAAGCCTGCGTAGCTGCCTCATATTCTAAAGCAGCGGACAAGACATCGACCAATGTTTTGTGGCGAGCTAAGCAGAGTCTTTTATGCATCTCGTGGTCACGGAGTCCATAAACAAATGTTTGGACTGCCAAACATTCCATCATGTTTTCCGGAGCTGATGAGTAAGCAAATCGCACCAACCTGGCAATATCTACTTCATATTCTTGAAGGGTCTCGTCTCGTTTCTGTTTGCGATTCTTTAACTGTGATTGATATAGATGCTCCAAATTTTTGTGTCCATATCGCATATTTAGTCTCTTTTTGAGTTGTTCAAAATCATCTGTCTCTTCCACAGGTATAGTCCAAACAACATCTAAAGCGTCTCCTCGAAGGGCGATTGTCAGATTCATTGCCTTTTCTCTCTCAGACCATTCTTTTGCTCTTGCAGCTGTCTCGAACTGTTTAAGGTAGTTGGTCCATGACATCTTTCCGTCGAAGGTTGGGGCTTTAACACGAGCAGAGTTTACAGCTCCTTCCAATTTTAACTTCGACTCCGCCTCATGACACTTTATTTCACCGTTCTTGCCGCGTCTGAATGTTCCAGTTCTTCTATCTTCTTTTACATCTGTTTTATTTTCTCCTCTACAGAAGACATCTTGTTTTCCACATCAGCAGAGATTTCATTTTTCAGAGAAGATATTTTGTTTTCCAAGTCTGAAGAAATTTCGGTTTTTAAAGAAGATATGTCAGACGATACCTTTTCTTCTAAGGAAATAACTTTACTATCTAAAGAAGAAATATCTGAAGAAACTTTACTTTTTAAGGAGGAACTGTCTGAGGAAACTTTACTTACTGAGGAGGAAATGTCTGAAGAAACTTTAGTTTATAATGAGGAAATGTATCAGTTTTTATAGAGGTCATATCAGAAGACATTTCGATTTTTAAGGAAGATATCTTACTTTCCATATCGGAAGAAACTAAAGAAATTATAATAGAAGATGAATCATCAGAAAAGAGATAATTTTCCGAATCCAAACCTTCATTTTCTAGTGCTTCTTTAAGTCGTTCTGCCAGTTCTGCTTTCTTCCCTGTCGTCTCCAACTCGCGATCTTCTAACTCCCGACGTAACTTGGTCACTTTTAAATCACACAGTTTATTTATTTATATTTCGAATGTCTTTGAATTGTTCACTATTTATATTCACAGTCCAATACTTTATTCTCAACTGTCTATATACAACTGACTGCTCCGTTGTTCCTCCACCAATATTTATATACAGATTTAAAGTTCTGGTAGATTCGAGAACGATCTCCGCCAAAACTAGAAACTTTATCACGCTTTACCTGGAAAGTCGTCACATATGTTTGACAAGTTGAGCCTCAAAGGCAAAATAAGACAGAGAGGGACTTGGGGGATTAGAGCATGACTGAATAATGAAATGGCTCACATTACAATACGTTTCAGACAATACACTGGCACGCCACCACCGAAATAAAACTCAGCGATATAACGCTCGATCTGGCGATATTCGGACACGCGGTGTTAGATAAAACAATTAACCAGATAATCAAGAAACGTTTAGGTCTTAGTTCTACTTTTAAAAAACTGAGTGAAGTGTATACAACGCTACCAACCGCTTGGAAATATAAGAAGCATTTGGAACAAGCCAGAAACGTTGTGAAAAATATGGATTTGGTAGCTGTATCGTCTGAAGAGCTGTATAAAAAAATTGACGCAGCGCTCGAAGATGTTGAAGAACTGTCGATACTACATAGTAAAACATCGAGAAGTTCCGTGTTCTATCAGATTTGTACCATGAATATTTTGCTCGAAAGGAATAAAGGTAATAAACATCGACGGTCTAGAATCTAGAGTAAATTGAGTATTGAAGGGTCTATGGACTCGAGATACTTTGGATGTTGAGAAATTTAGTCGTTTAAACAAGACTGTGAAATCACTCGTACATGCATACCTTCAACTTTAAATACCAATTTTTTCATTTTCAGAAATATTAACGGAACACATGTCTGATTTCGCTTTAATTCTTTCGTCTTGCGAAGACGTTATATCCGCAGAAGTTCCACATTATTTAGAACGAATATCGAATATTTTAAAACAGGCAGGATATTCTGACGAATTCCGCGGCTTAGAACCAGCTCATGGAGTCGATTGGTTGAAAAATAATTGCACGAAAGCGTATGAATTGTTTTCGGAATTCCTCGACAAGCACGGACATAGAAGTTTAGCTGAGGTAAGCACAAGATTAAATAAGAAAAATCTAATTTTGTTTAAATACATTTTCTTTATGTATATTTTAGTTTGAAATATTCGAAGAATCCTGGAACGATAATCCTTCGAGAATAATCGGCATGATTCAAGCGAATGTGGGAAACGAAAGAAAAGAAAAACGTAAAATGGACATCGACGAGGTTATTAGAAATTTGAAGTCGCCTAAAAGTTCTATCACAAGGTAAATTAATTTGAAGGAATTTGAATACAAAAATTAAATATCTTTTATTTATTTCAGAATTCTTGTAAAATTTCTAATGAAAAAAATCAGAGTGGCCGTGGGAGTCAGAGAACACACAAAATCTCTTCTAATTAAAGGTATCGACATGCTTCGAAAAGCTTTCCGAGAATTAGGCGACAAAATGGTCGCAACCGGCTTGATTCCTTCAAGAGATTTAATTTTTCATATGACTCATTACGAAATCGGACTCGTATTGAGAGAAAGAAATCCAAATTTAGTCACCAAGTGAGTAGATACGATCAAAAATAATAAAAACAAACAATTTTATTGAAGTATATTTTAGGGCGATCAGACGGCAAAAACTTTATTCAAATTGGAAAAAGATGACGTTTCCTGAAATAATGTTTGGAATTCCGGAGACCGATGATGATTCTTCATCTATTGCTTTGGTGAATCCAAAAGAAATATGTAAAGGAACGCCGGTTTGTAGAGGTGTAGCTCGAGCGAGAGCTTGCGTGATTAGAAATTTGGACGAGATCCATCAATTAAATTCAGGTAATCTATAAATAGGGTCATAGACATGGACGTACTGTTTAAAAAAATACAATGATTTGCGTGTATTTAGACCAGACAGGGAAATTACACAATGGTGTACTGTTTTTATAAATATATTCTAAAATTTTGAAGTTTATAAATCTATTAGTTTGAAAATATTGACGAAATAAAGGCTCCAATGTCAAATTTATAACAAGAAAGAATTCAACTTTGATACTCTCTAACTTCAACACCTGTTAAAATTTAAAAATGTTATTTGCAAAATTTCGTTTCTACACTCTTTATAAATATTTTCTGAAATTTTGAAGTTTATAAATCTATTAGTTTGGAAATAGTGATGAAATAAAGGCTCCAATGTCAAATTTATAACAAGTAAGAATTCAACTTTAATACTCTTTAACTTCAACAAGTGTTAAAATTTGAAAATGTTGTTTGAAAAATTATGTTTTTACATTTTTTATAAATATTTTATGAAATTATTATATTTTATAAAACAAGTTTTAAATTGTCAGGCTTATGTACTAGAAATACTAGAATGATCAATATATATTTTTGGGGTTACTTGGAAAAATCATACCGTGACTGTAGAGGAAAAGGTGCAAATATGGAATACCGTTTTGTTTGGTATATAAAAAAAAATTTGTTAGTGAGTAGATTTAAGCCAAATTTAAGGAAAATGTACTTTATACAATTAGACACCAAAATGTAAAAGCAAATGTGTAATTATCTTAAACACTTTTTTAAAAAATAAGTTATAAAAAAAATACAAAATTCCCACCTTAGAAAAGGTGGGGGAAATATGGAATACTTTATATATCTACATATTATTTGCACCAGTCACAAATATATTCGTCTTTTTCGGCGCATCCACACTCATTATGAGCCCATTTTAAGCACATTAAACATTGGACCCATAGCTCTCCTTTCTTATCAGCAAAAAACGAACTATCGCAAAACATGCAATGACCATCGTCCTCATTCGGTTTCAGTTGTCCCGGCATATCTTCCAAATCGTTGTCAGAATCGTCAATTTTTACATCTTCGCTTGAATCCTCAGATTCATCAGCAGAAACTGCATTCGTTTGACGTTTCATTTTGTATTTTGACTTCTCCTGTTTTTGAGAATCTTTTTTTTGTTTCAAGGATTTTCCTGAAGACAAGTTTCTTTTAACGCCACGCGATTTTGCCTCCTTTTCAGTTTTTTTTATTTATTGACTCATTTAGTTCGTCTTTGTAAGGTGACGAGGTAATCACAATAGATCCAATTGTCTTGTGTCCTCTGTTGGTTTTTTTGCGGATTGTGTTTGGGACTGGAGATATTTCGAACGGTGAAACAAACTTCTGGGATGAATCTATGTCTTCATCTTGGCCTTGGTCATCTTCATCTAGGTCTGGGTCATCTTCATCTTGATCTTGGTCAACAGCTTGAATTCGGCCAGGTGCATTGTCTTCGCATGACGTTTTAGAGCATGAAGGTTTATCGATAGGGGTAGTTGAAGCTTTTGTTGTTTTGACTTCTTGAATGTTAATGGTAATTCCTCTTTTCGCTGCTTCTTGTTCCGGAACCACTGGGTGAAAATACGGGACTGTACCCAACCGGATGGATGTGCAATTCCTGCGGACCCAGGAGCTCCCTTCATGAGCTGAATGTTCATATTTTTCCTAGGAAAAATAACCAAGGGAGGGACAAAGTTTCCAGCCGCACTCATACAAAAAATAACTGTAATCAGAGCCCCTCTCTCTGCTGATGTTAATGAAGCAACTTGACGTTTGCCTTTCAGCCCTATTACTGACGATACTTTACTTTGGACATTTGTTAACCCTGATTTGTCTACATCATAAACGTTGTTCGGGGAATAGGGAATTTGCTTTTCAAGGAGGTCAAAAAAGCCGGCAACTCTTTCTTTACAAAAACCTGCAGCTCTGGCAAATGATGTCCCCGTTGGCTTTCTTACTGACAATTTTGGATATCGCTTTAAAAACAAATCAATCCAGGCTCTGCCTGCTAATCCAGATGTAGAAAATGGGTGTTTCATTTTATTCCTTATGGCTAACTGATAAGCCATGCGCTTCAGATCTGTCATTGTGAGCCCGTAAAATTTGGCCTCCATTTTTAAAATGTAATCAACTGATAGCTTCTCTAGCTCTGGTCCCAAAACACATTTTCTTCCAAGCTTGGTTGCTGCAGCCTTATCTGGCGGAACTGTGTTAATTCGACTCAGACGAAAGAGCGTTGTACGAGGAACCCTATAGGTTTTGGATGCTTTGAGATATCCCATTGTTTTTTCTCTCACTGCCTGGATGGCTCTAGCCATGTCCTCTTCCTTGTATTGCTTTCTTTTATTATTGCAAGACGGACGTTCAATTTTTCGTGGCATCCTAAAAAAAATAAAATTAAATACTGGTATTCCATATTACCAACAACCCATATCACCAATATTTCAGGTTAGATCTAGGCTATCATAACAAAAAACTAAACAAATGCAACGTCATCTTAAACTTTAGTTTTAGTAACAAATATTTAAATAAAAACATGCAAATAAAAAAATTAGGCTTGCATATTCACTTACGTGTTAAACTTTTCAGGACGCGAAATTCACATGTGCACACCTCAAGAAGCAAAACCATACTAAAACGGCGCGGGGTAGATTGCCTACAATAAAGATGGTAAACAAGCATAGGTTTAGTCAGTTTTCGATAGGGGGCGGCATTTGGTTTAGTCAAAACCGAGGTATTCCATATTACATGCAAATTCCATATTTACACCTATATTTAAATGTAATTTTTTTAACTTATTTTACTCTTGCACCAAAGGACCCCGCACAAAAAGATAGGAAATGCACTCTCGGTCAAATTGTCTGAATTTTTAATATGTTATACATTTTGTCATCCTGAACAAAAGTCTCAATGGGCACTAAGCTCCAAAGTCCATGGTTTGGCTCCTATGGAGCTCCGAAGCTCCGTGACTCCACCATAGTATAGAAACCTCTAAAACGCATGTCACCTTTTTGAAAATCATATTTTAATTATTTTAATGTATGCCCTTAAGTTTTAGAGGATGCTGAATTTGAATATGATGTCAAATCGATAATATTAACAGTTGACAGCTGTCAAATAGCTGTCAAATAACTGTCAAATGCTTCAAAGAAAACAAATCTTATGTTAAAGAATGTTATCATATGTTTTTGAGGACGCTGAATTCAAATAAGATGTCAAATCGATAATATTGACAGTTGACAGCTGTCAAATAGCTGACAAACGCTTCAAAGAAAAACAAATCTTACATTAAAGAACGTTATCATGTTTATGAGGACGCTGAATTTAAATAAGATGTCAAATCGATAATATTGACAGTTGACAGCTGTCAAATGCTAAAAAATTTGAATTTTTGATGTTATACATTTTGTCATCCTGAACAAAAGTCTCAATGGGCACTAAGCTCCAAAGTCCATGGTTTGGCTCCTATGGAGCTCCGAAGCTCCGTGACTCCACCATAGTATAGAAACCTCTAAAACGCATGTCACCTTTTTGAAAATCATATTTTAATTATTTTAATGTATGCCCTTAAGTTTTTGAGAATGCTGAATTTGAATATGATGTCAAATCGATAATATTGACAGTTGACAGCTGTCAAATAGCTGTCAAATAACTGTCAAATGCTTCAAAGAAAAACAAATCTTATATTAAAGAATGTTATCATATGTTTCTGAGGACGCTGAATTCAAATAAGATGTCAAATCGATAATATTGACAGTTGACAGCTGTCAAATAGCTGTCAAACGCTTCAAAGAAAAACAAATCTTATATTAAAGAACGTTATCATGTTTATGAGGACGCTGAATTTAAATAAGATGTCAAATCGATAATATTGACAGTTGACAGCTGTCAAATGCTAAAAAATTTGAATTTTTGATGTTATACATTTTGTCATCCTAAACAAAAGTCTCAATGGGCACTAAGCTTCAAAGTCCATGGTTTGGCTCCTATGGAGCTCCGGAGCTCCGAATCTCCGTGACTCCACCATAGTATAGAAACCTCTAAAACGCATGTCACCTTTTTGAAAATCATATTTTAATTATTTTAATGTATGCCCTTAAGTTTTTGAGGATGCTGAATTGAAATATGATGTCAAATCCATAATATTGGCAATGGACAGCTGTCAAACAGCTGTCAAATGCTTTAAAACAAGAGAAATCTTATATTAATCTTAATAATAATAATAATAATAATAATAATAATAATAATAATAATAATAATAATAATAATAATAATAATAATAATAGACTTTATTTATATTTTTTTACAGTGAATAAATACATATAAAAAAGGTAAGTGAAGTGTTATCAAACACTTGTTTCGAAGAAAGAAAAATGTTAAAATGGTGAATAAATACATCTAACTAAAGACTAAAAAACTAGAACTAAAATAAAAATGAATACTTTTGATCATTGCAGTTTTTGGGTTCAGTCTGAGGATTGGATGCGACAGAAAAATATTAAAATACTTAAAATTGGTACTGTTATGTAAAGATAAGTAAAACTGGAGGAATAAGTAAAAATAGTAAATAAATGTAAATAGATTATTCCCTAGTTTCTATTAAATTAATAATAAATGTTCTATTAGTATTTCTTAAAAATTCCTTCAAATGTTTTTTAAAATTAATTTTATTATTTATTAATTTTATTTTTCTAGGAAGTGAGTTATACAAATTGGTTCCAATGTAAGAAAATGCTTTTTGTGATAATGACTTTTTTACAAATTGATAGGTATGAAGTTCTTATATTATCGATTTGACATCTTATTTGAATTCAGCGTCCTCAAAAACATATGATAACATCCTTTAATATAAGATTTTTTTAAGCATTTGACAGCTATCAATTGTCAATATTATCGATTTGACATCTTATTTGAATTCAGCGTCCTTAAAAACATGATAACATTTTCTTTAATATAAGATTTGTTTTTCTTTGAAGTGTTTGACAGCTATTTGACAGCTGTCAATTGTCAATATTATCGATTTGACATCTTATTTGAATTCAGCGTCCTTAAAAACATATGATAACATCCTTTAATATGAGATTTCTTTTTTTTAGCATTTGACAGCTGTCAACTGTCAATATTATCGATTTGACATCTTATTTGAATTCAGCGTCCTCAAAAACATATGATAACATTCTTTAACATAAGATTTGTTTTTCTTTGAAGCATTTGACAGCTGTCAACTGTCAATATTATCGATTTGACATCATATTCAAATTCTTTTTTTTTTTTTTTTTTTTGTGGGCTCAAAGTCAACACACCTTACACCACATATTCTCCTTTCCACTAGGCGAGCCTGAAGATGAAGTGATGTTACTTCGAAACCGGTCGCACTCAATGTTTGTGTTGAATAATTAAACATTGGACTTTCCTTGTGAGATATAAAGGACTTTTTCTCCCCCCTTCACCTAAAATTACTTCAACTCACACATGGCTACCCCCCTTGTCAATATTCAAATTCAGCATCCTCAAAAACTTAAGGGCATACATTAAAATAATTAAAATATGATTTTCAAAAAGGTGACATGCGTTTTAGAGGTTTCTATTATACTATGGTGGAGTCACGGAGCTTCGGAGCTCCATAGGAGCCAAACCATGGACTTTGGAGCTTAGTGCCCATTGAGACTTTTGTTCAGGATGACAAAATGTATAACATCAAAAACTCAGACAACTTGACCTAGAGTGCATTTCCTATCTTTTTGGCCTATCTTTCTATGACATACCCCGTATAAGATTGATACATTTTGATGTCTGATGATTTCATTATGGCTTTTAAACGATACAGAATTTTTTACTAAGAGAATTTGTTTTGTCGTAAAACTAACAAAAAAAATTTTACATATAGAGCTTACGTAAACACACTGTATATATATGTTTTTCAGGAGATATTTTAATCACGTACAGTACCGACATTGGCTGGTCTCCATATTTCCCAATGCTCTCTGGTGTCGTAACTGAACTAGGAGGTCTTGTATCGCATGGTAAATAATACAGTATCTTTACCTATTTACAACTTATTTATTATTTTACTATATTTTATATTTAGGTGCTGTGGTTGCACGTGAATACGGCCTACCGTGTATCGTTGGAGTCAAAAACGTGTTAAAACGTTTTAAGACTGGCGATATTGTCCAATTAAACGCAAACAATGGAGAACTTGGAATCATCTAACATATTTTTTAACAATTTATAATTATTAGTGATCTACTAAAAATGTTTCTTAAAAAAGACCAATATATGAGTCACGTATCCGTAATAACTACAAACAACTGTCATTTAAAAAAATATACATGATTTTTTGCCTGCTTTAGAAACATTTTTTTTGGACAACTCTATATTTGTTAACTAATTTAACCTAAAATAACTAAAAATAATGTGTATTTTAATTTTTGTTTTGTTGAATATATTTTTTTACGAACAGGCTTTTTTAATACCTACATTTGGAATGTAACGCGTGGCTGGAATTTGTACAGTGCCGTACAGAATTTATTTTTACAGGTAAAAATGCTTTGAATTTTTAACAAAAAGCTATTACTGCTTAATTTTGATTCAAATTACCGAATAACGAGTAAGTGAATATTCATCTAATTAATTTAATTGTACTATACCTTAAAAATCAAATACTTATCTTAATTTTTCATGAGATTGCAAGATC
Source organism: Psylliodes chrysocephalus (assembly GCA_927349885.1). Lineage (NCBI taxonomy): Eukaryota > Metazoa > Arthropoda > Insecta > Coleoptera > Chrysomelidae > Psylliodes > Psylliodes chrysocephalus. Next base: position 8,440,075 of record OV651825.1, read on the forward strand.
TATCACCAAACAAGTGCCGTCTGATGAATATAATTTTTTTTCATAAACCTCAACTAGATAGGGAAATTAAATTATGTTTTCACGGTATCAGCGCACTTAATTGTTTATTTGTTATCATTAAACAGAAACTGAACTGGAATCAGGTTGATGACATCATACACATAAAATTGATTTTGAAAGAATATTAGATAAGATAATCTCTTTATTTGATAATAGATGAAATCGTAAAATCTAAGAGTACCTATCTAGTCTCCTCGCATTCACTATGTTATTAAAAATACCAACAATGATAGTTTAACTAAAATAAAGTGAAAAATTAGTGTAATTATTCACAGATAGCGAATATGTCCAGCTATATGGCAAACATAAAGAAATTGCTAGTTTTCTTAACTTGCTTTTTATCTGGCTTAGGTGTGTTGTTCTCTATTGCTTCGATAACGACTGAACGATGGGTGTACGCGAACAACATGATATATTACCAGATACCAGATACGATGCAAAAAGTCAAATATGGCTTGTTTCACGGAACTTTGACGACAACAGTTGGCACCGTCATGGCATCAGTACCATTAACCAGTAAGTTACAATTTGTTATTTATATATATATATATATATATATATATATATATATATATATATATATATATATATGGATACAATACAAAATTCAATGCAAGTTGTTATCAATATTATTGCCTACCTTGACGAACATAAAATACTGGCCGAGAATACCGGGTGTGAACTTAGCGAACAATTTTTAGCAACTAATTTTCCGAAAATTGCCGAACTGTCAGTGACGTAATTATTTTAGGAGGTATTCAAAAAACTGCATGCATCTACCACTAAGATTTGCAAATAAAACAGTTAATTTAACAATATACCACATTTGGTATCAACGTTAATGGAATTATGATTGATAAATGAGGTTATTTTTAGAATATACGTTATTTGAGAACATTTTTAAATTTATGTATATTACCTGTACATATATTTCTTACATGTTAATGACAACTTATCTTTTATCTTCATCAACGAACTCAAAGAGTTAACATTAACGATAAGTACAGTGAAATATCCTGCATTAAATACGTTATGCCTCAGCGTACTATCCTAGGACCCCTACTGTTTACATTATACCTAAATTAGTTTAACATCATCTGTTGAAATTCTATGTTTTGCAAACAACTTGTTAACTGTATATCAAAAAAGCCTTATGGCAAACTAACTTTATATTCTTGATATCTTAAAAACATATAATAAAAAATTATCTCCATAAAATTCATTGAAGAAAATAATTTAAAATGTTCTTACTAGATAGTGAATTGTTTATTGTAGAATTTATAAATAATTAAATAATAAATATATAAAATTCCTTAAATAGAACATTTTTGTTAAAATCTTTAAATAATTGTTTTTAAAAATCATAGAATTTTTGTATCTACAGTGTTGTCTTATTTTCAGTGACATGCCTAGCCAAAGAAAATGTATGCGCATACCTATGTGCCGAGTCAGATGAGGCAAGATATACGCTCTTGAAGGATATCTACCATAATAAGAAAGAAATTGAGCAACCAAACTGTCCAAGAAGTTCTCAGGACCAGGAGCGTCGTACTCGAGTCTCGTCAACGTTTCAAACAAGTAATCATTTTTTTTTATTTATTTGAAATTTTGTGACTTGGAAGAAATAGAAAAAATCAAAGTTATACCTACTTACTAGTAAAAATCCTTAGATATCCGAATTATTGACGACATGGCAACGTAGGATTATAATACTTTACATGAGACATTTATGTTTGATCTCTGTTCATGGAGACATTCCAACGACCTGTCAAAATTGCTGTCTATGGGCTTTGAACACATACTTTTGCCGCGTTTGAGAATCCACGTCGGATGCATTTTTTACATCTCGAGCGTTTTTTTATCCACATCGGACACATCTGTCCCATTACATTTACGTAAACTGAATCACGTGATCAAAGATTCTTTACGTCTCAGATGCATCCGATGTGGATTCTCAAACGCAGCATTTGATTACTATACGAGGCAAGAGAGAGGTCCGACACGCCCAACATAGGGCGCGGCCATTTTGAACCCTATGACACAGTTTACAGCAAAAGAATCAGATCGCTCACTCTGCGTCGGCACTTTTGAATCAAAGTATGTGGCTTTGAAGCAATCAAATGCTGCGTTTGAGAATCCACATCGGATGCATTTTTTACATCTCGAGCGTTTTTTTTATCCACATCGGACACATCTGTCCCATTACATTTACGTATACTGAATCACGTGATCAAAGATTTTTTACATCTCAGATGCATCCGATGTGGATTCTCAAACGCGGCATATGTATGTAGCTTTGAAGGGTCAATGATATTATAGTTATATAGATTGCTTAAAGTGAGTCAAATTGCGAGCGGCCATATTGCCTAGCACGAACTCATTAATCAGAACCGGTTTAGCAAAAATATATTTTCAGCCTTGAAATATATTAAAAAAATAATTACTTACATTTTTACTTCAAGGCATAGCCTTTTGTTTATTTTGAAAAAACATGGATGATCAATCAATGAACTATCTATATCACTGACCCTGTCAAATTCAGCAGACTCACAGGGTTGTCATATCAATGCACATAGGCAACCATTTTGTCTGAAATACTAGACTTAATTAGTATAACAATGATTTTAAAAATATTGAATAAGGCAATCCAAATCACGTAACTTTAAATGGTGGACAGGGCCGACTAGAGGGGGGGTAGCCGGGACTAATTCCCGGGGCCCGGGCTTAAATGGGGCCCGGCAGCGCTGTAAGGGGGGCCCGGCAACAGGGTTCTTTTTTTTTTGTTCTGCATGAGAAATTCGACACAAGATGAAGTTAAGTTTAAATTAAAATACAAGTAAGAGGAAAAAAGGAAGTTTTTGGATGCGAGGCTTTTTTTTTAGAAGAAGAGGAACAGTTTTTGGTTAAGATTTTTTTTGCCACGGGGCCCGATCTAGAGAATTGTCCTGGGGCCCGGTCTGGCTCTCGGCGGCTCTGATGGTGGACCTTTAGCAAAAACAACAAAAGTACGTGCTTCCTTTGACAAAAACACTTCTAGTGAGGTTATTAGTCTAAGTTTGTATTATTTTTTGGAGTATTTAGAGTTATTTTCGGTATTTTTAGTTGAAAAATGGCATAAATAGATATTTATTTTGTAAATATATAGAATATTAATTGCATGATTTGCAGTAACAGTCAAATGCTAATAAAAAAGTCAGGTTAAGAAGCTTTGTTGTTTTTGCCAAACATCGGCCATTTTTGTCCATTCTAACAGGACATTGGATTGCCTAATTGTAAGTGCGATGAATGATATTTTAAAGGAGTTTCAACTACCTTTAAAATATAGCACTAAATTGTGCATATTCACCAGAAGTTGTCAAAAAAATGAGGTAAACATATCTTGCAGATATTAAAACACTGAACATAAATGCTTTATCTAGCTCTTATAACTGTCAAAGGGTACCTCACTTTTTAACGACCTCTGGTGAATTTTTTTGGAACTACGCTCTGTTTGGTGCCATATCGGCTTTGTTTTTATATGTGATTTGAGGCAAGTTGAAACACTAATAATAATGTCATTCATCGTGATTGTAAGGTTACAAGATAACCTCCTTGAGGTACTCCAAAAATGTAACTTTTTATTATTATTTCAGATACTACAGATACAAGCAATAAAAAGTATATAAACTGCGGCATATGGGTTACAACTATACTTTTTCTGGTTGTTTCGATGCTATTCGGTTTAATATCATCTGGTTTGTCGTTCTATAATACCAATATCAATCCCATTCAAGTATATTTAAGCATATACGGACTATTTTTATATAACGCTATAGCTTTGTTCAGTCTTATCATTGCCATGATGGTATGGGGAGTGTTTTATAACTTAAGTATTTATCACGATGTGGCTATTTTTGATACGTTGACTGGAGCAATGGAGTCTGATAAAACTGCCTACTTGGGCTACTCTTACTGGTGAGTCATTTCAAAGTTTACGGTGTTCTTAACAGTTGTAATTTAAATAAGTTATTTAGTTATCGAAAGAAATGTGATGTTTGACAACAGCGCAATGAGAATCTTCCGATTTTTGATTTAACTTCGAAATTTGTTTATTAAAGGTTACAAAAACGAATTTAAATTCCAAAAACGTATTTATAGTATATTATTTGTAGATTTAGGGTCAACAACTTACTTTAATAAGAATAGCTAGTACAAACAAGGTACATTTTTTAAAATTTTGTGGTATTAAATTATATACGAAGTAATATTTATTTTTTATTGGTTTAAATGTTCCCCAAGTTGGTATTAGAGTTAGAACAAAGGGTGGTTGGTAATGTGTAAATAACCCATCTGGTTTACTTTTAGGCTTTAGGTTTTATTCAAAGAGTTAATAATATTTCAATAGTACCTACTCATTTAAGTTATTAGGATCTGATAGCTGATTTTCATTATGTTTATTTCGATTTTCATTTAAAATTAAAATTAAAAAAAGTATTTCTTCTTACATTTGAATAATTGTCTAATTTGGATTTATAATAGATGTATTTTGTGATTCTGATATTTTTATATATGTTATAATAATTTGTAAAATCAATTTTATTTAAAACCATCGAAATAATATCTTTCCGAACTTCTACTTTTGGAATTTCACTAGTTTGATGATACCATTACTATTACAGCATTTGGTGGAAAATCAAACCATTTCTACTCGGACAAAGTAGATGTTATAGCTTGGAGATAATCAACTAAACAAAGTAAAATATTGTTACGCAGCACCCTGTAGCGTGCTGCAGTCGTCATAAGTAAAGGTACGAGTAAATGAAGAAGATAGAATATTCCAGAAATGTCATTCCTTCTCAAAGAAAAGTCTAGATTGTTCGAGAAGGTTCTAGAAGGTCGAGGCAAGCTATATAAGTCGACGACCTGACGTCAGAGTATAATTTTATGATAGACGTTAACCGTTAATGTTATCAGTTGGAGTTATTGTATCAGTTGAATTGTAGTTATTGTAAAAGTTGAGTTAAAAGAAATTGAGATACCAAAAACCAGAGTAACAATATTAATTTTTTAACAAATTCAAAAAACGAAGATTTATGTATGTTCAGCGATAATTCTTTACCACGTTGTCCGATTTTTATGATTCTTTCTTTGTTAGAAAGGAGGTACCTCATTTGATCAAGACCTGATGGTTGGAACAATGAGAAAATCAGCAAACTCAATTTGTAATAGAATCTGCACGATTTTGGAGTCGGTTTTTTTAAAATTACTTTTATAACTTGTTTCAGGTTAAACATCGCACCTCTTATCTTATACATGATGAGCATTGCGGTTCTGTTTCTGCGGCAGTATTTAATATCGAAGGATCCAGGCCATAAAATAGTACAAAGGCAGGATGATGGAGATCCAGTGATCTATTTGTACTGATAATAAATTATTTTAGATTATTGTGTTTTTATTTATTATTGTTTATGTTTAGGAGAAATAATAAATATTTTAAAAAAATTTTGTCGATCTCTAATTTGTTCAATTTTACATATTTTTTAAGAGTTTAGTAGGTATAGAATATTGAATAGATAGATATTTGTCAAATAAATAGTTTTACAAGAACATGGCTCGGGTTCATAATTGATTACACTTTTATCTAGCTCAGGCAGACCATTTTCTTTACACGTTATTCCTTGATGCAATTTAGTCGGTATCTGTTATTCTTTAATTAAAAAAAAAAGGATAATTTTAAAAGAAAAACGGAATTTTATAAATAGTCGACATTTCCATAGCAACGCAAAGTATCAATAAAATGGCAAAGATGACCAGAGGTGTCAACCCAGTGATTCACGCTACATCAAAAAGAATTTGATTTGGCTCCCCCACATTTTGCAAATTCTTTGCCAGAAAATGGACATTTTTCGCTGCCTTACATTCACACTCTGTATAACAAAGAGGGAATTAAAAAAAAAATAATCGACGCTACTGATGCAAACAGCAAGGATGGCGCTTTGCACCTTCGGCTAAAAATCCAACATCGGCAAAGAAATGTCGAAGTTATAGCTAGTCAAAACTAGACAATTTTTTGGCTGTCCCACTTCATCTGCGGCGGAACTTTTAAACACATCAAGAAACAAACTTATTTAAATGGTTATATTTTTGTTAGAATTATTTCCACTATAAATCCTGGTTATCTTTCTCTTCTACTTCTTCTTTACCAAATATCTATTAGAAATTATATACCTACTTTATAAACCTTTGCAGAATATACAGGGTGTCTGTAAAAGGTCTTTACAAAAACATACCACTAATTCCTTAGACCAAAATAAGTCGTTTTAAGTAAAATTACCTTAGTACAAAGTTGTTTCGTTTGGGTTCCAGAGGGCCTTGAAGTTACAATTTTTAAATCGTTTTTCCCATATAAATTTAAAACAGCATATGCGATTTTGCTGAAATTTGGTATATTGGTAGAGTTTTATGTGGCAAAAAAATGGTATTAAAATTTTGTCCGATAATAAAACATTGGCGTAGAACTTGATTTTTTAAATAATTGCACCTTTAAAAATTCTTCGCCAATGGAAGAAAAGGAGTTTGAGTATAAAATTTAGATTGCGCAACTCATTTACTTTAAAAAAAGGTACTCTTGATAAGACTCGATTACTCTCATGGTTTTGACGAAATTTGCATTTTAGTAATTTTAGAACATAAACAATAATTATTACAATACAAACTTTGTCAAAACCATGAGAGTAAATCGAGTGTTATCAAGGGAACTTTTTTGTAGTAAATGAGTACCCAATCCAAATTTCATACTCAAACCCCTTTTTTGCCATTGGCTAGAATTATTTAAAAAATTAAAAAACATAAAAATAGTTTTAATTTTCTTTATAGAAAATTATTTTTTAAAAAATTAAGAACTACTTTTAATATGTCTTTATTGATCAAAGTCAAGCTAAAGAATAATGTATATATTTACATTTAATCCACACCTATGTTTATCTCTAGGAAAATTTATAAAAGTATGATAAGATAAAAGTTATTTACAGGAAGTATTTATTGTCTATATAGCAGTTTTAGCAACACGTAACTAAATGTACTTTTTTCATATCTTCTTCAACACCTCTAATCAAGACTTTTAACAAAAATACTCGATTCTTGCCATGTACGATTTTTTGAGGAATATTAATTATTTGCCTGCAATACGTATACAAAAACATTTATTGTTGGTTTCCATAGTTTCATCTAAATAAAAATATTGTCAAGTTTTAACACCTAATCTCTTGTTAACGATTGAAAGTGTTCTATCTGACTCAATAATTAAAAAAACAAATGCGTGGTTTATTAATATGGCTGTACAATATACCAATGCAGAATATACCGATATGTTACTGACATTAGGATTTTGTGAAGGAAATGCTCGAGAGAGTGTCAGGGTGTACTCTGAAAGGTTTCCAAATCGTCGTGTACCTAGCCACCCAACTTTTGCTGCTGTTGAGAGACGTGTTCAGGAGACCGGTTCCTTTGCTACCAACACTGTTGATAATGGAAGAGAACGTTTTGTAAGGATTCCTGAAGTTGAAGAAGACATTTTAGAACGTGTCGAAGACATGGGCGAAGTTAGGGGAGGGCTTGGGGGGGCTATGCCCCCCCAAAAACCAAATTAGCCCCCCCAAAAATAATTCGAACATTTATCGCACATCCACCCATACATTTCAGATTTTAGAACAGAAATTAAAAAATAAAAAGAATCGTGCCATTTGATTGATTCTGCAATTTTACATTTAGCTCAGGAGGCAGTGAATTTTTTTCGTACCTACTCATTTTTCCAGTAGGTGTATATGAGTAACAAAAAACAAAATTCGAGTCTGACTCTTATTTTCCCAGTCATAAATATTATACATTTACTAAACTAGAACAAAAAGTTTATAAAAATAGCAGTTTGGATTATCTCAGATAGTGGAAAGTGAGTGTGGCAGAAAATTTAGCATATAAATTGATACAATCATGAAATGTTAATAATAATGTCTGGCTGATTTACGAAATTGGCAAATGAGTCTGGTTACATCTTCAAAATCGAAAAAATATAATATTTTTACCTGATGATGAAGTGACAGCTTCGAAACCGGTCGCCAATTAAATTGACTTGTGAGAAATAAAGGACCTTTTCTTTAACCCCTTACACTTAATCCCTACTACTCACATATGGCTACCCTCACTCCAAATAATATTTTTGGTTTTATTTTCCCGGGTTTGAAAATTTGTCACGTAATAGATTATATTGTAATTTTACACCTCTATTTTATACCCTAAACGAAATTATACTGAAAATTTTTTTGAAAGTTGAGAAGCCCTTCCATGCATAAAATATTACGACGCAACGCGATAGTGTGATTAAAAATTTGCCGTTTTAGTGGTTAATATTTTATTTAATACCAATTATAACTAGGTAGAAATACACTACATTTATTTTAAGTAAAATAATAATGAGGTTTTTCGCGTCAACTAAACGACTTCAAATATGACAAATGGTCATGGTATGGCCACAGCATTTAAAAATATATGTTTTATATGCTGTGGTATGGCCAGCTTTGAAAATTTGATTTTAGTCGTTTTAATGTATGTCTGTCAAGTTTTGAAATTTGGATATTTTGGTGTAAAATTTTCTTACCCAATACCACATGTGCTTAAATTATTATCAGTAAATTTTTGCTCACTCACGCATATTTTAAGAAACCTATCCATCGTCTTCGACTAAATTTCAAAATATTCTTAAGTTCGAAAAAATTTCCGGAAATAATTTAGTCACTAGTGGTATTCTAAGTGAAAATATACGTCTGGCTGACAATTACAATCACGAAGGCCTGCCAGACTCACAAGTAGTGTCCGACCGAAGGTTCGGTTACGGTTTCGGCCAACTTCAGCTTAAAATAAGAGTTTCGACTACAGTTTCGGTTTCGGCGGAAAAGTGGCCGAAACTGCAGCCGACAGCAAAACTACTTTCGAAAGTTTTCGTATCACTCTTGGTTGTGTCCTGCACAATGGCGACTGTGCCGGGTGCCATTCTTACATAGTGCACGTACACACAAACATGTCTGCTTTGTTTCAAGTGAACAGTCTTCAGTGCTCCTGGCCTAATTTATTCGGATCAAAGGAGCAATTTTTTAGGTGAAAACGTGGAAAAATATTTTTTTTACCCTACAACATTAGACTGTTTACTTATGAATATTAATTTAATTATAAGTAACAAACGTATTTAATCCACTGAATTTGTTAATTTTTTTTTTTTTTAAATAAAAATTATACATTATATATAATTCCCTTCATAATACTATTTTTTATTACAAAATATCTACTACAGATGCAGAAATGATTGATAATTTGTAATTCACTTACTTTATTTTTAATTTTAAAAGTAATAAAAAAAACAATGTCCATAAATTTATTAATGGCTACTTTTGATCATCAAAAATAAATAGGTAATAAGTAAATGTAGCTTAAATTTATAATACGAGTTAATTAGTCTAAAACAAGGATTACAATAAGATACTGCAAATTTCAATAAGAGATTGCCTTAAAACAAAGTTCTTGTTTCTGTTTCGGTTTCGGCCGAAACTAAGAAAGGAGCCGAAATTTAGTTTCTGTTTCGGTTATAAAACCATATTTCGGTCGGACCTGACAAGCCAGGTAGTTAAACGAGGAGAGGAATAGCAATCGAACGTGCCGAATTTAGCGCGCCTGGCGATCATTAGATGAGTCTGGCAAGGCTTTCGGGGTGTTCCACATTAGCCAGATTGTATTTGAAGCTGTTTTCATATTATACATTTTTCTAGTAGTGAGAACACTTGTAACAGGGATCCTTACCGGACAATGCCAACTAAAAGGACACCTTAGTAAACTGAGATTAGTAGAAGATAGTGACTGCAGATTCTGTGAGGAGGACGAAACCTTCGTTCACATTCTAACTGAATGTGTAGCACTCCAGAATCAAAGGGCACTATATCTAGGAGCATATAAAATAGAAGAGGGAAATTTACCTAACTTGAAGCCACTCCAAATCCTACACTTCCTTGAGAAAATATAATTGGAAGGATCGTTAGAGGCATTGAGACATTTCCGTGCTGCATAAGCGACAGAAGGGGACACAATAGATCTTTTAGGTCGCAGTGTATTAACACCCCATTCCCAACATAACATAGTGAGAAAACTGCAAAAAAATTAAATCCATCAATCACAGTTCATATTTTGGACACCCAACTACTATTATTTTTAAAATTTTAAATTCTGTCAGTATATTTTTTAGTCATTAAGATTACATACGTTAAAATTAGTTATTTTTGTTTAGAATCGATAAAAAATGGCATTTTTATTTTTATTTGGGCCACATTTAAAAAAAATTAATTTTAATCAAATTGTATGAAACTGATTTAATTACGAGTATTAAAACTAAAAACTTGGAGTGGAGTGGAGCAGAGGACAGAGCATCTAGATTCCACGCGAATAGCCTGGGTTCGAATCTGGACAAGGGGCTTATTTTATGTTTATTATATTTTATAAATTAATAAAATTCATAAATTTTTTAAATTTTTATATTTTCCTTAGTGGTTCATAGAAAATTTATACTGTACAACTCGAGTGAATTGTCCATATCTACTCTTGTTGCATAAACTACTATTTCATGACTGCGAAAATGAGGAAATTTTTTTAATGAATTATTGTGATGAAAATTTTTCAGGTTTTTTACTTGACATAAATATATATTATATATGATATTTTATCCATTTTCATAGATTCGCCAGAATTTTTTTACTTAACTTCAGTATACCTCTAGAACTATTATATATTATATGAATAGGGCTAGGGCTTTAGCCCCCCCAGATCTGATGACATAACTTCGCCCATGGTCGAAGAAGATCCAGAATTAAGCACTAGACGAATTGGAAGGGAACTAGGAGTAAGTAAAGATGTCGTTCATAAAGTGCTTAGAGAACAATTGCTATATCCATACCATAAGAAGCCAGTACAAGAATTATTAGTACATGATCCTCAAATTCGTTTGGGTTTTTGTCGATTTGTTAATATGCAAAGAGAAAGAGATCCAAACTTTGTCAAGAAGGTTCTCTTTACCGATGAAGCGGGTTTTACAAGAAGAGGTATAACTAATACCCATAATGAACATGTTTATGCCGTTGAAAATCCGCATGCAATAAAGGTTAACCATTTTCAGCACGAATTCAAAATTAATGTGTGGGCTGGAATAATTGGTAATTTCATTGTTGGTCCTGTCATACTTCCACGAAGATTAACTGGAGAAAATTATTTGGATTTTCTACAAAATACGTTGCCAGAATTGTTAGAAGATTTACCTCTCCAACTTCGGAGAGATATGTGTTTTATGCAAGATGGAGCTCCACCACATTTTTCTTTAAACGTTAGAAACCACTTGAATGAACAATATTCACACAAATGGATAGGCAGAGGTAATGACGCACCTGTAAACTGGCCACCACGTTCCCCAGACCTAACACCGATGGATTACTTTTTATGGGGACATCTGAAATCCACAATTTACAGGGAACCTGTAGAAAATGAAGAACAACTCTGGCAACGTATTCAAGATGCAATAAACAATCTTAGAGGTGATGAAGAAGTTATGGAAAGGATACATTTTAATTTTCTTCGACGTATAAATCTTTGTATGCGTGAAAATGGTGAACATTTAGAACAATTTTTGTAAAATCTTTATTTTGATTATGTTGTAAATAATTATTTTTGTGAAACCTATACACTCTAAATTATTAAAACAGAAATTTAGCGAAAACCATGAGAGTAATCAAGTCTTATCAAGAGTACCTTTTTTAAAGTAAATGAGTTGCGCAATCTTAATTTCATACTCAAACTCCTTTTCTTCCATTGGCGTAGAATTTTTAAAGGTGCAATTATTTAAAAAATCAAGTTCTACGTTTATGTATTATTATCGGACAAAATTTTAATACCATTTTTTTTGCCACATAAATTTCAGAAAAATCGCATACTTATTTATGTGCGAATAACAGTAGGTATACTCGGATACCTATCTATTATTCGCATCTGAAAAGTAAAGGTCTATATACGTAGGTATTAATCTAGTCATAATTGTAAAGCACGTAAAGTATTTCTGGGTGAACGGCTTGTTTAAATATCTACTAAAAAATTCATAATTAGTGATTCATTAACAAGTTAACGTTATGTTCACGTTTTACGAGAAATTCCGGAACAAAACGAACTTCTGTAAACAGGACAGGATTCTGATTTTTCTAAAACAAATAACTTAATAGGTGTTGTTAAAATATTTTTTACCTAATTCTTAATTTTTAGATCAATAAATTTCGTTACTTACAACTAGAAAAAAATTCAACATTCGATAGTTTAAGGTGAGAGTTTAATTGCGTTTAATTTTATTTTATAGTAAATTTGAAAACTATACAAATTAAAGAGCTAAGATTTTGTAGACGTTTTTAAAATAAATCAGAGCAGTTGCTGACGCCAATATAAATAATGTAACTTTGATAATAATAAGAATAAAAGTTTAAACAATTATAAAAAAAATGTAATGCGATTTTTTCAAATACTTTATTAATAATCAAATACAATTACCTTGAAACCAATTCTCAAATCAATGTAATAACGGAGAAAATTGAGAAATAAAATACAAGCTGAAATTTCAAATAATATACGCGGCTAATCCTGTTTTACCAACATTTTAGTTCAGGCACTCGTCGATAGATCTAAAAACAAACAAGTCGAATCGTTTCTAACCATTTTCCAACAATCAACACATCCACTGTATTCAGAGTAAAGTTTTTATATGTTTATAGTTCAACAGAAGACTAAATGACGTGGGTTTCAAATACACAGGAAATTTAATATGGCAACATTGACAATTCATTATTCGGTTGACCTTTGCACGCCGTATTTGTAAATTCACGTCCACATAATTATCTTTTATACGAAATCGTTGGAAAATGATTTTGTGATGGATGGGAGATTAATTTGTCGGGCAGTTGACTGTGTTTCAGAAAGAGAAGGAAGGTTATTTTCGAAATATGTTTCGAAATATATTTATTTTATTCATTATTTAGGTAATATAAATAGTTAAAATGGCTTGCGTATTATGTATTTTTCAGATCGGTTATAAACGTTTTATAAAAGAGTAGAAGCATACTGGATGTCTCAAAAAAAAAAACAATTTTCATAGCACCTTCTATAATTAAAATTCGGCATAAAGATAGGTAAGTACCTAAGTGTTTTGAAATGATTCCTTTTTAGATGTTCTCGTTTTATTTCACGGAGCTGTGAGGTGATTTTGTTTAATTTTCTTAAAAACAGTTCGAGAAAAATTAGAATTGGGTATTATTAATTAAGTACTGGATTTTTATTTAAATTAACTAACTTTTTAAAAATTGTGAATTTATTATCGAGAAATCGCAAATAGAAATCCGAAAAGTCGGTATATTTGAAAAATAAGTTGGTGAAATAGGTAGGGGAAGGTTGCCTAAAATGGGATATGTGGGTAAAATGAGATAGTGCCACTCACAGATTAACTAAATATGGCAACATCGTGCCATGACGTCAGAATGGTGCGCGTCGCTAGGGTAAAGGCTAACGACAATGAAAGAAATTCATTAGAACAACATCGGCTAATGAAGTGAATAGTTTTCATTTTTTTATGCCGGAATTGTTAATTTTTAATGTTATATCTTAAGACCTGAAAACTAGCAGGAGTAATATATCAATCGTTTCCAGTGATCTTTATGTAGAGTATGGTCTTGGTTTTGCGGTTAGTTTAAATATTTTAAATCAGGTGTGGGTAAAATGGGAAATTAGTATTGTGGGTAAAATAGGGTATTCCGTTTTACCTAAATCAAATGAGCGTAGTTTATTTTATTCTATTTTTTTTTAAATGCCACACGTTTACAAAAGAAAGACTGATCGGCAATCGTGGTCCGAGGAGTCAATGGCTAAAGCTTTAGAGGCCTTAGGAAAAGGCACTCGTGGGTATTTAAAAGCTGCAAAAAAGTATGGAGTTCCAAAATCTACTTTAGAGAGGAGATTTAAGGAGAAGAACAAACATGCTACGTGTTCTTCTAAATCGCTTGGGAGTAGAAAGGTTACATTTCCAATTGAATTGGAACAACAGTTAGTCGAGTATGTTAAGAACATGGAAGGTATGCTGTTTGGATTAACAACAAGAGGTCTAAGAAGCCTTGCTTATCATCTTGCTATAAAAAATAATATTGTACACTACTTTAATGACACAAAACAAATGGCTAGTTGGCATTGGCTTCATTCTTTTTTAAAACGACACAATCGGTCAATTCGATTACCTGAAGCTACCTCTGCTGCACGAGCTAGGGGTTTTAACAAAGAAGCAGTGTCAACATTTTTCAATATTCTTGAGCCTCTTCAATGTGGATGAAACAGGCATAACGACGGTTCAGGGTCGTCCTTCAAAAGTTTTTGCACTTCGAGGTCAGAAACAAGTGGGTACCCTGACGTCTGTCGAACGTGGGGAGCTGTCTACAGCCATAATTTGCATGAGTGCAAGTGGAATATTTGTCCCGCCTATGTTAATCATTCCTAGAGTTCGTATGAAGCCACAGTTTCTTGAGGGTGTTCCTCCAGGAACATTAATAGTTGCTTATAAATCTAGTTGGATGCAATTGGATCTATTTGATAAATGGTTTAATCATTTTATCTCTCACATACAAGCATCAAGAATTAATCCAGCATTACTTATTCTCGATGGTCATAAAAAACGTACGCAAAATATTTCTATCATAGATAAAGCAAGAGAAAATGGTGTCACAATTTTATGTCTCCCACCACACTGTAGTCATCGACTCCAGCCTTTGGACGTATCATTTATGGCCCCTCTAAGCACCTTTTATGTACAAGAAATGGAGATTGGGCTTAGGAATCACCCAAGGCGATGCATCAATGTAAGCGAAATTCCTTCTTTATTTGGCAGAGCATATCTTCGTGTTTCTACTCCGATAAATGCCTATTAATGGATTTGAAAAAACTGGATTGTAGCCAGTAAACCGCACTGTATTTACCGAGGATATGTTTATTGCAACACTTCCAAGAGACAAACCACAAGAACAGGATGATGTCGTACCATCTTCTTCCGATTCCGAAGATGATCCACCCGAACATAACGCTAATTCGGAAGGTACACGCGAAATTAAAACTAATAGAGAAGCTACTCCCGAAAATGACCCTAATAGAGAATCTCTACCTAAACAAATAATGGCTCTTCCAAAGAAATGTTCCGAGGTATCATCTTTAAAGTTATAACGTATTGTCTGTTTTCTCTGTTCGTCTCTTGTGCCAGTTGACGGCCTCTTCCGTTTAATTGGAGAACGTTTTATCCTGGAAAGCACAAACTGTCGTTTGAGGTCCCAACTCTTATTTTCATTCCAATAGTTGTTGAATATTTCTTTACGATTTAACTCGTTAATTTTACATTTTTTCTACATGGTCCACTAATATTTTTTCCCAGTTTGGAAACATGTTCTTTTCCAGCCAACGTTGCTTTCTGTCTTTTCCTTACCTCCCAACCCGCTTCGTTTCTTATCCGCTTTCTAGGTTTTCCTTATTCTATATCTGGCTCAGTTTCTATATCAACATTCTCCTCTTCTCTCTGATCATTATCAGTCTCATTTTCCATGTTGTTTGCCTCTTCATCTCTGTCACTTTCGTCTTCGCTCGTGGGAATAAATTCAGGATCATCATCACTATTATCCCCAAACGGTTCAGGTTCATTATCAACATAGTTTCCTTGGTCTGTAACTGATTCACTTTCTATGGCATTCTCGTCTTCTCGCTGATCATTATCTATCTCATTTTACGTCATGTCCTTAGTCTCTTCATCTGTGGTATTATTTTCCTTCTCGCTTGTTTGAATAAAATTGGTCTTATTTTCATCAGTATCTCTTAATGGTTCAGGTTCATTTTCCATATTACTCTCCTTCTGTCTCTGATAATTGTATGACCTATTTTCCATGATGTTGTTTGTTACTTCATTTGTGATACTTTCCTCTTGGCTTGCGGCAATGAAGATCGGGTTTTTGACACCATCGTTCTCAAATGGATGAAGTTCATTATCAACATGGTTTTTCTCAACTATTAGTATTATTCGTTTTTCTTGGTGGACTGATTCTTCGAAACAGGAGGAACCAGGTATAGTTTCTTTAATGATGTGACTAGGATAATATTAATAATAATTATTATTATCTGATTACTAATTATTAATATTACACCTATTGATTACACCTTACAATTTGATCTAAACTATTTCTAATTACCTGGCACTGATTCTTCCAAGGAATTTACTCGAATAACATCCCTATCATTGATTGATGAGACGTTAGGCATTTCTAAAAATTAAATAAAGCTCAATGGTAAACAGTAGTATCTCCAATACCTAATAATAGGTAAAAGAAAATTAGGAAGAAACAATTAGAAATGGATCATTTAATCCCACTTACCTCGCATATTAGGGATACCAGAGGGATTATTACTAGGATCTCTTATAAGATTTAGTATTTTTTGAGCTCTTGTTAACATTTTGGGGCCTCTTGTTGACATTTTGTGGCACTCTATTTAACGCCCAACATGAACTATGGAGTTACGATTGTTTACCAATTTGATATTTATGAAAACTTGACTGCGCATAATCGCATGTTGGATATACGATTTTTTTACCTCTTGAGAAGTGGATATATACTATCGTTTCTAAACGTACCTAGTATATCAGAACATAATAATAATAGACATAGATTTTTTACCACTAAAAAAATACGGACTTAGGTATTTTAGTCCATGCATTATCTCCATTTAATGAAAAAATGGAGATACGATCATTTACCACCAAAGTACAAATATATGAAACGAAATTGTTTTCTTCGCGAGTACGGCCCTGCCTCATCTACCTGTTCACCGACAACCAGTCACGTTCGTAAAAGTGCAAATAGTATAACGAACGCTAAACAACGGTTGTGACCGGAATAACTTTCGTAGCTGGAATAAATAACCTTAAAAAATTAATCTCGAGACGAAAACGAAAAATTCGTCCTTCGCAATAACCGTCAATTCCATATTGCGTTTATAAAATTACGTGAGTTAGTGTTACCGTGGTTAAATATAAAGTTGATTGGGTATGTGGGACAGGAGATGCGTAAGTTATTGATCCAGTTCCGAAGACGATAGGCGATAGATGATATCGATGGATGGTCGAATCATGAAAACGCGAGAAATAGTGTTTGTCGGTGATTTCAACGTTAGATCAGACTCTAAACTTGTTACAGGATAACGCAACAGGACTTTACAGGTTAGTATGTAACCTGTTTTAGTTACTATGTTTTAAATATACGGAGAGCTAAAAAAATATTCTAAAATTCCTGGATAAAATAGAGTTTTTTAATTTTTCATTAAAGGACACCGCAGTTTCCTTATGGAAAATGGTGTTCGGTCAAATCTGCTGAATTTTATGACTGTTTCCTAACTACGGTACGAAACTTCAAAGGCAGTTTTATGAAAAAAAAAATCCTATGATCATATGTCCAGTGTTGCTTCGTTTCTAAGATACAGGGCGTTAAAGTTAAAAAAAATGGGCATTTCATAAATATCCTTAAAACGATTTGGTTGAAATTTGGTATGGTTTTTTTAAGTAGTAAGGCGCTTATTTAGCCATAACTAGATTGAACATATACAGAAAAAAAGGTGTACTATATTCAAGATGAATGGTCTTATTTCAATGCTTTGTTGTGTTTGTATATCCGCAAGTTAAACTCGTCTCGATTTGAAATTCTAGTAATACTTGTTCAACAATAGCTAATAAGCCTTGCTTCAAGATTAGAATCAACTTGCCCTAACCAAAATACCTCTAATTAAATGAAGAGTATCTATTGCTCAAGAGGAAAATGTACATTACAAACTGAAAGACCTGCGGGGCAACGGTAGTTTAGTAGGTATAAAAATTACAACTTAAGGGTGGAGCCTAAATACTACAAAATTACTTCCGAGACTAAACAAAATCCGCATTCATTCATAATTTTAACAATTGCATGTAGATACGAGGGATACGTATTCCAAAATGTAACGCGCGAAGTTAAGACAAAGGAACCGAAAAATCCTACTACGATATATTTATACAATGAGTGAGTCAGAGTTACCTAAATTAGGGGAACCCAGAATCGTATTTGTTTTTCTCGGTGCATTGCGAGATATTGTTATAACGCAGTTCGATTTTTTAGAGAGTTTTACATTATTTTTATATTTTAATTTAGTGAATAGGTTTAGTTAGATTAAATTAGATTTAGGTGTATAGAGTTGTGAAATATAAATACAAATAACGAAAAAATAGACGATTGGTTCGAATAAGGTAATATCAATTAATACAGGGTATTTATTAATTGAGTGCCGATACTTAAGGGTGTGAATCCTTAGGTGTTAAAGTTTTAAGAAAAAAATAACTATTTTATCATAAGTTTCTTATCACTCTAGATATTTTTATGAAATTTTGCCCAAAAAAGGTGTTTCCACTCATGGTGGGTTCCTACCAAATTTCAACAAAATATCAAAAGCAGTTTCAATAAACTGGTTTTTATTTTCTTACGCGAAAAGGGTGCGTCGTACGAAAGTATGTCTAAAAATCAAATTTGCTCCAAAATAAATAAGGATTTTAAAAATAATTTTGGTTTTTAGAAAAAGCAGTGGCGTACCATATTTTTGTTCAAAAATATTCAGTTCAACAAAATATTATTTTAATGATTTAAAATAAACTGCCAGTAATAATAATTATCTGTACTTAAACATATACAAAGTGAAATCATAAAACGACGCATCAAGAAAGCACCAAATTATTAAACTTTTAATTTACGTAACAAGTATTAAAAGTAATTTAAAAAAACTGACTTTAAAATCGTGCAGATGCCATCACCACATCTTATCCAAATTTTTATGGGACCACCCCTGAGGTACCCCCTTACTAACGAAAATAATTATAGAAATCGAACAAGGTGGTAAAGAATTATCGCTAAACATACATAAAAAATGAAAAGTTTAAGGATTTTCTCATCGATCCAATTATTAGATTTTGACCAAATTTATATGGGACCATCCCGGAAGTACCCCCTATCCAGCAAAAAAAATCATTTAAATCGGACATTGTGTTAAAGAATTATCGCTGAACATACATAAAAAAATTATATACAGACGAATTGAGAACCTCCTCCTTTTTGAAAAATTATTTTTGGGCTAAAATATGCGCAAATATATTTAGTTGAAATTCTGAAATTTTAGGTTTTGTATGTTGAACCGTTTAAGCACTATAGGTTTGGTTCCATCTTTAACCCTGTATGTAAAAATGTGGGTTCGGTTTCTAGAAGAGTACCTAGTTCACTGTGCAGCCAAATTTATATGTATTTTTTGAATAAATAAAGTTTTAGGTTTAATTAAATACCAAGTTTTATCAGGAATAACATTTTCTGAAAAAAGTAACACACAAAAAGCAGACTTTTTGCGAGCCACTATATACATTTTAGAGGATAATCCATATTATTTTAGAAAAATAAATAAAATTTTTGTATAATCACATAAATGTGATTTATCTTTTAGAATATTATATATGTTTGTTAAAGTTTGTATAAAGAAACTGTAATGCAAGTTCTGGGACAAATTAAAAATATCACAAATTATTTTATTTGACTAATATGAGTTTTTTGTGTTTTTAAATATTTTGTTCAATTTATTTCGATATTCTATATATTCTTGTTTTTCCAATCAGTTAAATTTCTCAAGAGAGATTTTTTGAGATCCACTACCACAACCGGTAAACATAAAAGTTACACAGGCAGGGTTAACAATTTATAGTTTTGGGGTTAACTTTTTCTTCTTTTTCTTTATTTATTATTAATATATCAAAATTTCGATACAATTTACTGGTTTTCGATTAAGAACAAGACCACTTACCGATGAGAACAATAACTAAACTTCCTTTGGTAAGGCGGCCTAAAATGTAAATGGTGCAAATTACATAATTTTAGGGATTCCTTAAATATTTAAGGAACCTTAAGTAAGAAATCTTAAATAAAAATCCGTCGAAAACTCGAGGTCGAAAAAAATCATGATTCCTATACTTTCCTTATATCTGTATACAGATAGGAAAGTAAAAATCTGATGTGTCCAACACATGACTTTCCTATCTAGGTATTACAGGCTTTTTCCGGTTATTTTGTACAATCTATTACAGCATCTCTATAAATGTTTAGAGGATAAACTAAATATATACATTGTCCACATACATCTACCGCGAAACATTTTTCTATAGATATTCATTGAAAATGAAAATACTGAAAAATTTAAATTTAGCACTTTTCCTACAATTTTTCCATTACGGTCCATTTTAAAAAAATCATGTATAAACAAATATTATAGAGATCGATATCGCAAACAACTTTTATTTCAACAATTTTCATAAAAATCAGAATTTTGCACATTTTGTCAAATTTTTCGAATACGGACCATTTCAGGAAATTTTTGCATAAAACAAAAATTATAGATAATAATATTAGAAGTAACTTTTATTTGAACAATTTTTTTCTTCAAACATAAATAACAGATATATTCCATAAAATATAAAAACGGCCTCCCATAAAGTACCCCCCCAGATGTTCCGACTTTGTCCAAAATCTAATCATTTCACGTCAGGCCGAAATAAAACTTAAGTTTAAAATTTAATGTTTTTTTCTTTATCCATTTTTGAGTTTTCTTCAAATTTCGAAATTTACACATTTTCTCAAATATCTCGAATACGGTCCATTTTAGAGAAATTATCTATAGAATAAAAATTATAGAGAATTATATTACAAACAACTTTTGTTTGAACAATTTTTATAAAAAAAAATATTTTTTTACATTTTGTCAAATTTCGCGAATACGGACCATTTTAGGAAAATTTTGTATATAACAAAAATTATAGATAATAAAATAAGAAGTAACTTTCATTTAAAGAATTTTCTTCCCCAAACGTAAATAACAGATATATTCCATAAAATATAAAAATGACCACCTATAAAGTACCCCCCCAGATGTTCCGACTCTGCCCAAAATCTAATCAGCTCATTAGACGTTGGAACAAAGCTTAAGTTTGAAATTTGGTGTTTTTCCGTGTATCGGTTCATGAGTTATGCGTTATACAGACACACACACACACACACACACACACACACACACACACACACACACACACACACAGACACACACACAGACACACACACACACACACACAGACATCATCGCGAAAATAGTCAAAACGGATTCAGGGGACCTCAAAACGTAAAAATCCGTCGAAAACTCGAGGTCGAAAAAAATCATGATTCCTATACTTTCCTTATATCTGTATACAGATAGGAAAGTAAAAAGTCGGTGCAAATGGCCGTAAGTTAAAATGAAAATCAATTTATATTTAAAATTAAATAAGTTAATTAAAAGTTTTGACCGTTATGAAGTTAATAAAGTTATAAAAAATAACGTCGTTACAAAGATTCATGTGTGAATTTTCAATTTCTCTCATCTGCGTATTATAATATTAATACATGACTTGGCTTTGACACAAAACTTCTAATCCGAATCAAAATCTTGAAACTATTATTTGGGGACTTAAAAGCGTGGTCCACTAGTTGGTGTAGCCTTTTAAAACATTTGGAATAATAATAATTATATATCATCATCAGTGCCACTGGTAAAATCCTAAATTTAAAATAGTGTATTATATTTACTTATAGTGTACTAAATTTAAAATAGTGTATTTTTGGCAAATGGATTCAGATTCCGCAGCCATAGTTCTCGAATTCAAACACACACACAAATAGTGTATTATAATAATAAGACATTAATCATATCTTAAATGAATCGCCTACTACCATGTTTTAGAAATAAATAAAATGTAATTCTTAAATTAATAAAAATATTAAAAATAATTTAAGATTCCTTGCGTTATGTTAATAAACAAACAAAATTTCTCACGAATTATTTAGTATTCTGTCCCGTACTTCCATGTCTCTATTAGCTTCGCTGTCAAAAAGTTCCGGCAAGGCATATTGCATATAAAAATTTTAAATTTTATTTTTTATCTTTTCTTCTCAAAAGCTGTCATTATGAGATATTTTCTCCACTTTTATTCCTCCAGAAGTCCAAAAGCACAAAATCACAAAATGCAAAAATCCATTTGTGTAATGTGCAGCTAGCCCTGAATTTGAAAATACCAATAGTGGTTCTCCTTAATGGTATTGTCCTTTTTCCAAAAAGTTATTTCTTTACTGCATATTTCTTCTTCTACAGTCAGCACTTCAGCTCCATATGGACATTTTAACTCTATCATAGAGTTTTGTTTTTTTTAATTCCATCCGGACTGGCAGCAACATAATCAAATTCGAATTCAATAAAATGTCCACATTTAAAAACTTTTAATTGAAAATAAATTTCCAAATCCTATTTTGCTCTGAATTTATGGTCCATGCCATATCGGGTGGCTTTAGAAATAAATAAAAGATTTTAGAAGATTTTTTGTGCCACAATGCGCAATCGATTTTTCTTATTTATTGGCTAACTTGTTAGAAAATTTTCTCTTGCAACGCGCCTCAAAGGGTGCGACAGATCAAAGCCATGCGCGAAAGCAAGAAAAAATATTTACATTACTTTAACGGATTGAAGAGATATTAACATGCTGGAATTAATAATTATTGTTGACTCGAAGAGGTATTCATTAAACAAAAACATATTTATATTTCACATCTCAGTGTATACCTTCCAATTTCGGATATATATTTTTTTAATTAATAAATGATAAAATTAATTGAGCAAAATTACTGTATATAAAAAATAACAACATGAATTCAAATCACTTACGTACTGTTTATCACTAAATAGTAGAAAAAGATATATATTTTGTTACTGTCACCCTCTAGACGAAAAAGCTTTTAACGTATTTCTATTTTTATTGTAATAAAAATAAATGCTCCTGTAGGCAAAATTAAATATATTGTTTTCTTCTAGCATTTTTTAACATTTTATTTTTTCGTTTTTTTTTTTTTTTAAGAAACTGATAAATATTTTTAAAGTGACTCCAGAGAGGTATGGGTTAAG
Organism: Psylliodes chrysocephalus; assembly: GCA_927349885.1. Classification (NCBI taxonomy): domain Eukaryota; kingdom Metazoa; phylum Arthropoda; class Insecta; order Coleoptera; family Chrysomelidae; genus Psylliodes; species Psylliodes chrysocephalus. Next base: position 8,463,286 of record OV651825.1, read on the forward strand.
CCTTTATCTGTACTTATATAAAATTTCTTTTAGTAAAATTAAAAAAAAATCCGTAAAATTGGTGTACTATGAAACACTTGCATATATATACCAATCTTAGTATTACAGAAATAAATTACGTAAAAAATAAGGTATACAAATACGTAAAATTTATTCATCCCTCGTAAAACATCAGTAAAATATATTATAAATTGTTTTCATTCACAAATATTAATTTCTTAAAAATCTAACAGAGGCGCCACTTTCTAGACGAAAAATCTTGCAATGTAAGGGTTTCGTAGTACCCCACTTTTTAAAGTTTATTTTTGACTATTTTTAAAAGGAAAAAATATATACGTCTAGGTAAAGGTTAAATCTATGCTCCTCTGGAACCACTTTTTTAAAATTCAATTTAGTTTTTTCTAAAAAAAATTGAGAAAATGGGTAAAAAAAGTCGAGTTTTGTAATTTTTTTTAGAAAAAAACAGTTTTAAATTTTAAAAAAGTGTCTCCAGAGGAGCATAGATTTATCCTTTATCTACACGTAAATATTTTTTACTTTCAGAATAAGTCAAAAATAAACTTTAAAAGTGGGGTACTACGAAACCCTTGCATGCTCCTCTCTACAGCCAAGTAAATACTCCTCTTAAATGAAATAGTCTTACACTTGTTTTAAATATACTTTATTTATATTCAATAATACCTTGTTCTTAAATCCAATACAACTAAATTTGTTACAATATAATATGATCTTTGACAAAAAAATATTGGTTTCTGGTTGAATTATAGGATAGTTTCATTGAAGAATTTAATAATCTTGAAATAAAATCAGGCCGTTCTTGCTTTTTGATAGGGTTCTCACTGGTACCTATCCACCGAAAAAACATTTTTCAGAATTGTTTTTAGTTAATATACCAAATTCCTCTGTCCTCTGAGGTGTCTCACCTATAATTAAAAAAAATAATTTTATAACTTCAAAACCTAAATGGAATATAAAAGTTTGTTCTACTAAGATAACAGGTCGTATCTACAAAATGAATATTTTTAGGTATATTTTACTAACCTTTTCTTATAATTATAGTAAATATTTTCTAATGCAAATAGGCCTTTATTATTTTGTGTTATAATAAAATGTAAGCTTATTAAATTTGTAAAAATCTTAAAATCAGAATTTTCGTAGATACGACCTCTTGTCTTAGCAAGGCAGAAGTCGTCTTTCCAAAAAGTCATTATCCAGCATCATTCCTTTTTTTACTTCTATCCAGCTTGTTTCGTGTTCTTATGATTATAAATTTACTTATATATAATAATACCTAACAAAAAGTGAACTAAATATACTTACATTTAAATATTGGTATCAGGTCGCTGAGGCCCAAAAACCAAATTAGCCCCCCAAAAATAATTCAAACATTTATCGCACATCCATCCACACATTTCAGATTTCAGAACAGAAATTAATAAATAAAAAAAAAATCGTGCCTTTTGATTGATTCTGAAATTTTACATTTAGTTCAGGAGGCAGTGAATTTTACTCGTACTCATTTTTCCAATCGGTGTATATGAAAATAAACTGTTCTCTTAGTGACAAAAAACAAACATTTTGAGTCTGACACTTATTTTCCCAGTCATAAATATTTTACATTTACTAAACTAGAACATAAAGTTTATAAAAATAGCAGTTTGGAATATCTCAGATAGTGTAAAGTGAGTGTAGCAGAAAATTTAGCATATAAATTGATACAATCATGAACTGTTAATAATAATAAGTCTGGCTGATTTACGAAATTGGCAAATGAGTCTGGTAACATCTTCAAAATCGAAAAAATATAATATTTTTGCTTTTATTTTCCCGGGTTTGAAAATTTGTCACGTAATAGATTATATTATAATTTTACAGCTCTATTTTATAGCAGATCAAATACCGTTATTTTAAAACGCTTCCATGAAAAATTTCCGGAAATTTTCCTTTTGGTGGGTACCCTGAACGAAATTATACTGAAAATTGTTTTGACAGTTGAGAAGCTCTTTTATGCATGTTTTATATGCTATTCTATGGCCAGCTTTAAAAATTTGATTTTAGTCGTTTTAATGCATGTCTGTCAAGTTTTGAAATTTGGATATTTTGATGTAAAATTTTCTTACCCAATACCTACCACTAGCGCCTAAATTATTATCAGTAAATTTTTGCTCACTCACGCATATTTTAAGAAAAATATCCATCGTCTTGGACTCAGGATAAATTTCAAAATATTCATAAGTTCGAAAAAAATTTCGGAAATAATTTAGGCACTAGTGGTATTCTAAGTGAAAATATACGTCTGGCTGACAATTACAATCACGAAGGCCTGCCAGACTCACAAGTAGTGTCCGACCGAAGGTTCGGTTACGGTTGTGGCCAACTTCGGCTTAAAATAAGAGTCTCGACTACAGTTTCGGTTTCGGCGGAAAACTGGCCGAAACTGCAGCCAACTACGAAACTACTTTCGTTTTCGTTTTTCGTATCACACTTGGTTGTGTCCGGCACAATGGCGACTGTGCCGGGTGCCATTCCTACACAGTGCACGTACTTCTCTGCTTTGTTTCAAGTGAACAGTCTTCATAGTGCTCCTGGCCTAATTTATTCGGATCGAAGGAGCAATTTTTGAGGTGAAACGTGGAAAAAATATTATTTCTAGCCTACAACGTTAGACTGTTTACTTATGAATATTAATTTAATTATAAGTAACAAACATATTTAATTATCTGAATTTGTTTTTTTTTTAATAAAAATTACATTATATATAATTCCCTTCATAATATTATTTTTTGTTACAAAAAATCTAGGGACAGATGCAGGAATGATTGCTACTTTGTAATTAACTTATTTTTTTTTTTAGTTTCAAAAGTAATAAAAAAAACAATGTTAATAAACTTATTAATGGCTTCTTGATCACATAAATAAATAGGTAATAAGTAAATGTAGCTAAAATTTATAATACGAGTTAATTAGTCTTAAACAAGGATTACAATAAGATATTACAAATTTCAATAAGAGATTGCCTTAAAAGAAAGTTCTTATTTCTGTTTCGGTTTCGACCGAAACTAAGAAAGGAGCTGAAATTGGGGTTCGGTTTCGGTTATAAAACCGTATTTCGATCGGACCTGACAAGCCAGGTAGTTAAACGAGGAGAGGAATAGTAATCGAACGTGCAGAATTTAGCGCGCCTGACGACCATTAGACGTCCGGCAAGGCTTTCGGGGTGTTCCACATTAGCCAGATTGTATTTTAAGCTGTCATCATAATATACATTTTTCTAGTACTGAGAACACTTGTAACTGGGCATTGCCAACTAAAAGGACACCTTAGTAAACTGAGAGTACTTAGTAGAAAATAGTGAGTGAAGATTCTGTGAGGAGAAGGACGAAACCTTCATTTACATTCTAACTGAATGTGTAGAACGCCAGAATCCAAGGGCACTATACCTAGGAGCATATCAAATAGAAACTTGAAACCACTCCAAATCCTACACTTCCTTGAGAAGATATAATTGAAAGGGTCGTTATAGGCATTGAGACATTTCCTTGCTGCATTAGCGACAGAAGGGGGCACAATAGATATTTTAGGTCGCAGTGTATTAACACCCCATTCCCAACATAACATAACATAACATAGCGAGAAAACTGCAAAATAATGAAATCCACAAATCACAGTTCATATTTTGGACATCCAACTACTAATATTTTTAAAATTTTAAATTCTGACAAACTGACAGTATATTTTTTAGTCATTAAGATAACATATACGTTAAAAGTAGTTATTTTTGTTTAGAATCGATAAAAAATAGCATTTTAATTTTATTTAGGCCACATTTAAAAAAAGTAAATTTTAATCAAATTGTATGAAACTAACTTAATTACGAGTATTAAAATTAAAAACCTAAAAGTGGCGGTGGAGCTGAGGACAGAGAGAGCATTTGCCTTCCACGCGAATAGCCTGGGTTCGAATCTGGACTAGGGGCTAATTTTCTTTATGTTTTTTATTTTATAAATTAATAAAATTCATAAATTATTTTAAAATTGCTTATTTTGTTTAAACCTAAAATAATTTTTTAAATTTGTAGATTTTCGTTAGTGGTTCGTAGAAAAAATATACTGTACAACTCGAGTGGATTGTCCATATCTACTTTTGTTGCGAAAATTAGGGAAATTTTTGTGATGAAAATTATTCAGTTTTTTCACTTATATATGTTATTTTATTCATTTTCATAGATTCGCCAGAATTTTTTTACCTAACTTCAGTATACCTCTAGAACTATTATATATTATATGACTAGGGCTAGGGCTTTAGCCCCCCCAGATCTGATGACATAACTTCGCCCATGCTGAGGCCCCATTCATTTAACAAATTTTTCATTTCAATTTAATTTATTCATACACTTAGTAATTAAATCACAAAGAATTTCTAACAAAAAGTAAAACGCAACCCTAACGATACGATGCAAACATGTTACAGAAAATGGACAATAAGATGAACACGTGCTAATGCCAATTTGCCAGATTCTCTATAAATGCGTTGTGTCTATGACTTTCGAATAATAAGTATCACATCTCAACATGTGCCAGTCATATATCTACCGTATCAGTGCAGGGGTTGCATTTTAAAATAAGTTTCAGCTGGCAAAACTGTGCAGTGAATTTTTACTAGCTAATCTTTTGTGAAGTACATAGGTTTTTGATTCGAATTGTTTAATTGTGCATATTCATAAAAACTCTCGAAACACGTCAATTTTAAATTATAACGTGAAAATGTCACCCCTACCACAATATTAGATGGTGTTAGAACTGAAGTAAAAGTTGGAAAGGCTTTTGCCAGTTCTCCCACTTTATACACATAAATTGACAGGTTTGCGGCGAATCTCACCGAAGTGGACGCGATACATTGGCGTACAAAATTATTTTATAGATGTTAATAACAATTTCGAGTAAATAGTTTAATAAATTGTGAATAGCTGTTGAAAGTTTGTAAAATTATGATTTGAATATTATAATACATGTTTAATAATTATTTATAGTCTATAAATGCATGCGATTGTCCGGTTCCGCCGATAACAATTTAAAATTACTTATTCTATGAAACGACACTGGCTGGTAAACATTACTGCGAAATTCTCGAAGCCATCCGATGTGGTTTGACGTTTACCCCCTCTCTACCTACCAAAAGCCTTTCCAACTTTTACTTTCGCTATAGTTACAGTGGCGTAGCCACGGGGGGTGTCGGAACCCCCCCATGGGAGGTCCTTGCGTCACCATTTCCACTATAGTATTGGCGCTGATCGCTATTGACTGTTTTTTTTATTCACTTTCTTGATGAAACCCCACAATAGTTCTCAAAAACCCCTTCCTTGAAAAATGGCTGGCTACGCTACTGGTTAGTAAGCCATACATCAATTACTCGAATAATAAAAGAAAATAAAATGTATCCCTCAGGAGCTCATAGAAGACGATTTTGATAAAAGAAACCATTTTTTTGAGCAATTGATGGAAATGTCAAATAACAATGTTATCCAACGCAAGGGCGGCTCCAGGGGGACTATGGAGGCCATGCCCCCTCCCTCCCCCCGAGATGAAAATTCTTACGATTTTTGAGCCTTTTATTCAAAAAAATATGCTAAAAAGGGAATCGCTGAAGACAATGCGCAGTAATTCGCTGTCCTAGTTCAAAAGTGTAACATCTCCATATCAGGCATTTTGAGATAAATTACTTTAAATTTTTTTACCTTTTTTGTAATTTATTATTAAAATAAATAGAGATATTTTTTACCTTTTTTGTAATTTATTATTAAAATAAATAGAGATATTTTAGTGTTGAATTATTGTAATAGGTCTTACCCTTCTCAAACCCTAAAATTTTTCAGATGTTACAGTTTTGAACTGGGACAGCGATTTGAGTTACTGAATTTATTCCATTTGGCTATTACACACTGTATATATCTAAAGCATTTCGCTCCATAATATCGTCGATATATTTTAGATAGTACTATTGTTGTGCTGTCTGTATAATTTCTTTTATATTCTTCTTTTATGACCTTCTACTTTTGAGAGCATAATAATAATACTAATGACTCTTAATTTTGATTTTCAGTAAAAAAAAAACCTCGAAACAAAACCCTAATTAACCGATAACCTCTAGATAAAGCAGAAAACGATAAACCGTCCCAGGATTTAAGGTTCGTTGGTCTCCCCTGGACATCGTTCTACCAATTAAAAACACATTTTTTTATATAAAAACCGACTATTCAGTATACGAGGGGCATCGAAAATGATCTAAAATGAATTATTTCAAACGAGGAATGGTATTCTTAACGTTTTTCGTCGCTTGCATCTCTATGGGTCTGTTGGTGGCCAGTTTGGGCACCAAGCACTGGGTCGAGGCTCGAGCGAAAAGGATCAAAAATCCGCTGGAGAGCGACGGTAAAATCAATTTCGGTTTGTTCGACGGAAAGAAGGAGCTGAACGTGGCGTACGGATGGAGGACGTACGAAATTGATGGTGAGTACCTAACCGATTGAATATTTGTAACAATATTTTTTTAATATACCTACCTACAAAATTTTGAACAAAAAATTGATAACGTAAAACATGATTTTAGACTCATTTGGAAAACTTAAAGAAAAATTGTCAATCTCAAGATTGACAAAGAACTACTTTTTCATAAACAAACGAAATGTCTTTGCTTCTAAAAGAGAAAAATAATAAGTAGGGATTATCTACCTGCTTTAAACCCTCGATGAAGATACAAATATAGGGGACAGTAGCGACAATAAACAAATTAAATGTTCCAAACGTTTTTAAATTCCTTGCAAAGTGTTTTTATAATGGTAAAACAAAAGGAAAAACGTTTAGTCAATTTAAATAATAGTAAACTATTATTATTTGAAATATCTTCTAAAAAATGTAGTTCGCAAACATCTTTAGAAAGTGCTTTTTTAGCACTAGGAATGTTTAGGATCCTATAAAAAACATTTAAAATGTAAAAATTGGGGTTCAACAAAAAATAACAGTAGTAACTTTTCATCTACAACATTAAAACTGTGAAAAAACAAAATTTTCTTTTCTAGTAAGTTAAATTTAACGTGTAATTATTATTGTTTGTAAATCAGGATTTATGACTGTAATATTTTATATTATAGTAACATTATTTTACTTAAACTATACAGGAGCTTTAAAAAGACTTTGAATTGATTTCTCCTTGTATTTTCTTTGGTTTTACATCTGATTTATATCCCGTTTTACAACCTGGAACGAAGTGAATCTTGCTTTGCTATTTTTCACATTACTTTGATTCTTTATTCTTTTCAAAAATAAAAAAATAACTTTATTTCACTTTAGCTTATATAGAAAATTAACGTCACTTACGTTCGACCTGCCAACTACAGTCAATTTGGCGAACTTTATAATAATACCCCATTTAAATATTCATTTTGTCAATGTAATAATATTTATATGTCACTGGAAGAATACATTTTCGCAATGAACATGCATACATGATGGTGGGTGAAGTTTTCCGGGTTTTCCTCACCTATAAATCAAATCTTTAAGTCATCCGGGAGCGCCACGGCAAATAATAATAATAGCCGCCTCTTTCCCCGCACAAGCTCAGCTTTTGGGGTTAAAATTCACTCGTAAGGGTGAATTAGGGAGAATTATTATTATTATTACATGACTAGTATAGTACGTGATATCGACAGCTTTTGCAGTTATATGGCACGTGGTACCCATGTGACACCATTCATATTTCATCGGTATAATACAATAATTGTTCGTGAACAATATTTTCTTTGAATATACTCGTAGTTTAATAATTACTAATTACACTCATCTGATTGGCTCATCGAACTAAACCAATACATATTAGTTAAATATATGTCTTATATTTCCTTTATAGAAATATTTACATTTTTGTACAGTGACATCATAAATAAATAAATGTTTTTCCCGCTATAAATTATGATCGTTAATAAAACAAAACCGGTTTTATAGTTTTACAAGATTTTGTTGTTAACTTACACTATTTTTGACATATTTACCTAAAAATTTATATAAAAATTCGATTATGTACCTAACTAGGTCACAATGTTTGTAAACATGATCAAGATTAAACATCTACATTATAAAAAAAAAACAAAAAAAAATTAAACTATTTATGTACTTACTAGGTATTTAATACAACACAATAGATTACTTTTTATTTATATAATACAATAAATTATATATGTAATTTTATTCTCACGTATCAGGCTTAAAAGATTTACCTACTTAATTTAATAAATTCTCACTTTCACCGTACATTTTAGAAGCTTAATATCCTCATTAGTTAGGTTCCTGCCTTGAAATAAATATCAATATAAACACTTTATTAAAATGTCGACTTTCAAACAACATTGTAATCCTATTTGAAACAATATATTTTTTTTTAAATTAGAACGAATTTTAAAAAACTTGTAATAAAGTGATATTAGTACCCAGAACCCGTATAGATATCTATACAATAACGTCTGTAAATAGCCTTGTTACATCACAGTAATGTACATCTGCTACAGTGTGTCACGATGTTTTTAAAAGAATAAATAATATTCGACAATATTCTTAAAAAGCCTTCTGAAATAGGCAATTGAAAAAAATCATGAATATTGGACCTTACAATTCTTCTATTTAAAGAGTGCGTGTTTCGCTATGAGCTATTAGATGGCAGCAGTTTTTTCTTTTCTTTTTCATGTTTATTTCAAAGAAAATATAAAATTCTTTAATTACACTCCCATACTTGGGATTGAGAATGATATATTTTATAATACCTCTTAGTAAGCCCAGATGCCTCATTTTTTAATCCAAATCATCCGCGATTGTTTTCTACGTTTTAATTTACCAAAATAGGATCTCGCCCCTTTTTAAAAAACGTAATTATCAATTTGAATACCAATTTAATGTAGAATTGCTTTAAAATTGAATTAACGATGCAGTAAAATCAAAAAATAAAGGCTCGAATAAAAACCTATTTGGTTAACAGCTGTTGCTAAAGTAAAATCGATTAAAAAGTTCGTACCTTAACAGCTAGAGTAAGTCGTTATTGTCATTTTTGATTTAACTTATGTATTGATCCTGCCAAGGTCGTTTTTAATTTTTAGTAACCTGAAATTCTTCAGTTCTATATCCCGATTCTTGATGATACTTAATCGTTCTCTAATTACCCAATAAACAGAGTTAATCGGCACCGTAACTGGGCCGAAGGAGGCTTGCCGGTTGCCGGACTCGGTCCGATATACGTGTGCAGCTTCTGCTTATAGGTAGGGCATGTCCGTCCAGCCGAATGTCGGCAGCCCACTAAATTGTAGCCACGTTCATATGTCTATATATAATTCGGCCCGTAAGGGTGCCTCCCTGCCCAGCTAGCCAATTATTTACCGTGTTCGGCCCGTAAGGATGCTTCCCATGTCTGGAAAGCCAAATATGGACCATATATGGTTTCTACTTCTAAATTACGTCAAATGGTACGGTCCTCTCGGCTCAGAAAAAACCCCGACACGTCAATCAGAGTACTCGGCTTCCCGTACATGCCGGTGTCAGGTCGAGCGGTTTACTGGGTACTGGGTATTATAATAATTATAATAATTTTATGTGGTTTATAGTGACAAATCATTCATTGCAGCATATGTAAAATAATATTGAATAAACCAAAACAAACGAAACATTATTAAGCGTCCATGTAAGAAAGTAAAAATAGTATCTGTGACGAAAATAATAATGACATTACGACGACGAATTATTTTATCTTTAGAAGCATGAAGTAATTTTCACGTTAATTTTTCTTCTTTATTAAAAAGTGAAAGTACATTAGTTGTTAGATACTTATATTTCATAATAAATATACCTAAGTTCTTCTATACAGCATACCTTATCTAATTATTGTATTTTAGATACATTTATTTTGATTTGATAAATGGGATAAATATCTATTTTCGTTAATTTTTATTGTTCATAAAAATGGTACAATATATTAAAATAAAATTTATAATTCCTACTTTGTGTTGCATACTCTTTTATTCGAACCCTGTATATTTCAAAATATTTTAAACACGATTTTTTTTATTTACTTTTACTAATAATTATAATTTTTTCAGTGATACATCTTTTGAAATACGAGCCAGAGTTTCTATCCTACGGATTTTGGTTAGGAACGACCATATTTGTATGTGCCGGATTACTATTTTCTGCCATAAGTGCTGTTTTTTCAGCTATTAACACTGCCACCACCACTTCTAGATGTCTGACTAGAGTGTCGGGCCTTTATTTGTGGAATTTTCTTGCAGGTAATAGTTAAAAATTATATTTTTTAAGCCAAAGAAGCACAAAACTGTTAGAACCTCTGTAATAGTATATTACACACCGAAGTGGGAAGAGTTTCATTCCTGCCGTGAGATTAGTTAGATCACTGAGACGCGAAGCGTCGAGGTTAGCTATGATCTCGAGACACGAATGAAACTTCCTACCGAGGTTTGTGTACTATTTTATTTACAACCATCATATTTCGATCAAAGTTAATAAATCTCTGTTTCGTTCTGAACATACCTAAAATATTACATTTAACGACAAATTACCAAGCGTGCGGTTTTCTCAGAATAATCAAGTAAATATATTGTTACTGTGTGATTACGGGGTAAACAACTGTCACCAATATAAATAAATGTCAGATAAAGCCGGATATTAAATTCGCGAATAATAAATATCAATAAGTAGTTTATTGTATTTTAGTTCATTGTTGTTTTTTATTGTTTGCCAATAAATAGGTATTATAAAATTTGTCAAAAAAAGTGTTATTTCTTTAAATATAAAAAATATTCATCTAGAATAGATGAAATGAGGGCGGGAAGTGAGGGCGGTAAGTAGAGGTGTGTAATGTGACACTTCCCAACCTTCAATGACGTTAGTAATGACAACATTACATATATGGTTGAAAATAAAAAGCCTAACTAAAGTAAAGTATCTAATGTGAGTATGAATGTATGTGAATCTACTTTTTGTAATAAATTATATAAGTCTATGTGCTTTTGTTTTTTTTTAACTGGCAATAGTAATAGTTATATAACGTAAAATATATACAAGTTAAAAAATAATAAATATTGCCTATCTTAAAAACTATTCTGCATCCAAAAATTACTCAGGAACAGTTAAAAAATTGCAGGCACCAAAATGTCTGTTGGCTTCTATATTTACACACTGTTTCTTAATTCTGATTCTGATTGTATTGCTAATGTAATAATATCCAAAATCTCAAGTAAATCTTGATTTTTATTTAAACTAATCCTGACTGGATATTTAATTTGTATGTCTCTAATAACAACCCTATGAGAAAGTGCTTATTCGATTATATTTATCATTATGTGATTATAATACTCAATAATTTGAATTTTTTATTTTTTCAGTTGTTTGCGATGTAGTTGCAGTATGTTTATGGACAGCACAATTTTTCTTGAACATTCAGTATAGCGTTTTGACTCGTGAAGACAAAGATAATGAATGGACGTCTGAAAATATGGCTGAACTAGGATTTTCCTTTTGGTATGAAATAAATAAGACAGAAGAAAAAAAATCAGCGAATAAAGATGTTTATATTTTTTGTTAATAACTTATTTTATCATTTTCAGGTTTGTGGTTGTTGCAGCAATATCTTCTTTCATCAATATAATCTTAGTCTTCATAACAAATACAGAAAGAGACGTAGAAACGATAATACCTGTATTAGAAGAAAAAACCAACGGAGCCATTATGTTATATTAATTTAAAGTGAAAAAAAACTTCTACGAAAAAAGTGGACAATGTTCACCATAATAAACTAATGTAATTAGTGCAACAAGTGTAAATAATAGACAATATATTATATAATTTGGACTGTATTTTTAAACCATTAATTTATATAAACATAAATCATAAAGACTTGATCCCTAAAAAATTAATAAATTTCATAAACTCTATAGCAGTGTTGCCGCATTTAATTTGAAATGTTTTTAAATTTGATAGTGTAAACTACACAAATAATTAAATGTTTATTTTACGTATAAAGTTTATTAATATTAAAATAACGTTACAAAAATAATAATTATTGAAACAAATGGAATAACACAGTCTTAACAAAGAAATCGACTGCATTCCTCAACGGTGTTCGATAATCTGCCCATCCAAATATTTGTCCCACTGACGTTGGGTTGTCTCTGCACTGACCGCACGACCCTTTTCTCGGCCGCTGTGTTTATGATGTTTTGGTTTCCCAGAAATCGTCTCGGGTTAACGGACCATCCAAAAATAGATTACAATAGTAAAATATTATTAAAATTCAGTGAATTTTTTGGCAATTTATGTAATTAAAATTTTGGTTTTTTTAGATTTCCAGCTTGTCTGGTATTATATTAGTGGACATCAGAGACTGCTCGAGTAAATTTGCACTATTTTTGTGATGGTAATTAATGTCATAACAAATTTTTTGAAGAGCAGTTGACAGTGTTCACAGCCTCACAGTACCAAACATTCGGTATGATTCTTATTGCTTTCTTTTGCATACAAAATAACTTAATTGCCTCTGATGAATTTCCCCAACGAATAACTCCATAACTACCAAAGCAAAAACAACAAACTAGATCCTCTTTTAGCAATCATATCGACATGACAGGTCCATGATAGGCTCAACTATGGACTATGCAACTAACAACATTGAGAACAGCTTGAATAGTAGAGCCTTCATTACGGAAACCAATTTGTGATTTTTATTAAAGTAATTATAGAGATAGAGCCTCTGCTTCATAACAATTTCTATTATTTTCCCGAAAACGCTGAATTGGGGCCATATTCGATGCTATATCACAAAATGTATTTTGCAGTTTTACCTGACTTGGCTGCAATAGTATCTTAAAGACAGGTTAAAGACTTCCCATGGGAGAATGTACAAGATAGTCAAAAAAGTTGTTCCTATATATACGAAACTTGTCAGCACATAGGTCCACGTACAGACGCCACTGGTGAGGCTTTGAAGAAATCCTAGGTTTACTATCAAGCATTTAATCGTCGAAAACAACAAACAGTTAAATAGAACATAAAAATGCATCAAAATTAAACATAATTAGTAAAAAAACAAGAAATTTTTATTGACAGTTAATGCTAAGCTAACTATCCCCCGCGTTCTTCTTTTCCAATTGGCATTGGACCTCGTCGGATATCCACATCCAGCCGCCTTACGATCGGGAACTGAGGTTAGGACTAGGGATGTTACAGCTTTAAAAAAATTTCTGGTTGTTTTAATAAAAATAAAACATTTCTAACTACTTTTTTGGTGATATACATCTTTAAATGGAAAAACAATGCTGACCCGTTCTTGCACCAATGTTAAGAAAAAAGAAGGTACCTAGTCTTTGCACTTATTATAACAAAAAACTTGTCTAATAATATTAAAAAATTAACAAAAGTTCAAAAAGTTTTTTATTTATTATCGCTCTGTTTCTTACAACCAATTGATTAACCTTCATTTTTTTAATAGAGTATATAAAAAATAAACTTTTACCAAAATTGAAAATTGAATCTGTCCCCTTCTTGCAGCAAGGTCCTTAATTTGTATTTTTTTGTATTTTCGAATAAAGCGGCAACACTGTTTTATACAGAAACTATGGAGTGATTCAAAAAATGTTTCTTAGATAGACATTAGAAAAAACACGCAGTCTTTAAATGACTTTGAAACATTTTTGTGGATCTCCTTTTAGAAAAACCATTTGTAATAAAATTGTAAAAGTGTTCGATGCCGGATATCATAAAAAAATATATTTTTTCTATTGTTTCCATTCTGAAACAAAAGAAAATACACGACTTTTGGATATTATCGGTTTTTTTCTGGAGTACCTACAATTTAAATTATTTTTGTTACATTAAGTCAAACAAAAATATATAGGTATATTTATTTTTAATAAAAGTGTATTTTGTTTAATCCCACAAAACCTTATGTACAAAAACGTTATGTACAAATAAAAATTATTTGTAATGTTATTCTCTATACTTCTTGTTCTATACATAATTTCTCTAGATATTTGAGAAAAAAACAATTTCGAATTTTGAAAATTACTCAAAAACAGATAAAGAAAAAAGCATCAAATTTTAAATTTAAGCTTTAATCAATCCTGCAATGAACTGATTAAATTTTGGTCATAGTCGGAACATCTGGGGGTACTTAATAAGGTGTCGTTTTCCTACTTTATGAAATATATGTTATTTATGCTTAGAGAAGAAAATTCTTCAAATAAAAGTTGCTTGTAATATTATTCTCTATAATTTTATTTTATACATAATCTTCTTAAAATGGCCCTTGCTATAATGAATATGAAATGAGACACAAATAAGTGGAAAAATTTAAATTAAAATAGCACAAATATGTATAATTATTTATTTACAACATTGAATAAATTCATTAACATTAGCAACATTTACTATCGATTCGAATTTTTTATAATTTTCATTAACTAAATTCAATATTTTTTTAACTTTCTGTCTGGATACTGATCTTAAATCTTTTTTAATATTATTATATTGAGTGGATGAAATTAAGTAGCACTCTAATTCTAATACAGATTGGTAAAGTTCCTCAATTTCATCTTTAAAATCAACAATGATTAACAAAATGTTAGTTACAGATACAAATATTTCTGGTATATAGCTCAGCTTAAGATTAGTGTAAGTATACATTATAGCTGAAAGGAAAAATATAATTTCATCAGTTACTGGTAACATGTTCTCTTTTCGACTGAAAAATTTGAGAATTTTGATCAATTCATAAGTAAAAATATTGGAATCCTTTTGGATATCTAACAATAAACTATTTTTTTTATATCTATCAATATAACTGCATATATTTGTAATAACCTCTAATAGATATCTAACTGTTAAAAGTTTTTCTTTAGTATCAGGTTCAAATGAATGGCTATCGCTTCTAGTTAATGTTTGGTAAGATACCAACACTGATTCATACAAACTATAATCTATTAAACTTTCATCCATTTTAAAATCAACTGTTAATTTAGCCGCACATTCTAATGTTTTCAATAACAAATCACTGTTTATCGAATTTTTTAAAATAAAACAAATTTTCTCAATAAAATCCTTATCTATTAATGCAATTAAGTTTTTATTTGTATCTAATGATGCACTAATAAAACGCATAAGCTGTATTAATATTAAATGATCATCTGAATCTACCCAACTTAAAATCGATGAAATTTCTTCACTAGTCATACCGTTTTCACATCCAGAACAAAATATATTGCCTAAAATACCAATAACTATTTCTATAAATCTCTGATTATCCCTGTAATTTAAAACGGCACTAGTAGCTAGTGATGGGAAGGATATTTCCAATAAAAATGAACACACGTCTTTTTCCACAGTCATATCCCACAAAAAACACAAATGTTCTTCGACCTCTTCATCCCATTTCAAATCAGAAAATTGTAAAATGGTCTTTAGAATGAAGGACTGGCTATATAACGTATCTCCTATGGTATCTCCACGTAGTTTCTTAATAGTTTCTTCATCTAAATCGTTTGCATCGATGTTACTTATTTGTGAGACTTCTTCAGATTGATCCGCTATGAAATGTGAATTTTCCGACTCATTTTCTTTAGAAGTCATATTTATTCGCTTTTTAAACTATATGGATTTTTATTTTTAATTATTAATCGTTTGTTTGAATAAGTTTTGAGAGGTATATTTTTTGCTAAACATACTTTTAATTTCAAAATTGATTTTTCCATAGGATTTTTCTATACCTTCTGTCAACAGTGTCAACAAACTTAAAATCAATGTTGCCATTATTCCAGCCAGATGGATTTTTCATTTTACCCTTCATATTACGTCTCTGTAACATTAATAAATTGGCATTCCAGTGTCATTTAAAAAAATTAATATAGTTACCTGCTGGCAAATCGAACACACAAACGTTTGTTTCCATATTTGTCGAAGTAGTTTTGTCATTATTAGCTTAAGTAACGAAAACTTTGTTTTTGGGAGTGAATTTAGGCCAAAACAATATATGATTTTAATATTAATTTTACCCGTTCATAAGTTTTAACTAAAGTTGTTTGTTTTATTTAGAAGTTTTTAAGTAGGTTCTTCAAAATTTAACTTCCTCGTCACATACTTCGAGCATAATGCTCAAAAGATCACAGATCACCTTTTTCCTTTCAAAAATAAATATACAGCAATTTAGAAAAATATGTCAATCTGGCAACGCAACACATAACCCAAAATATTTTAAAATTTCTTCTTTTTTGTTAACCTTGTACCTGTTACTTGGGTCAGCAAATAGCAAATTGAAAGTAAATACAAGGAACCTAATAATTCTAATTGCGACAAAATAATATTAAATAGATTTATGTTAGGTTTTTACTTGATATTTCTTTTTTACAAATTCAATTAAAGCAAATACTTAAAGAAAATTTTAGTCAACCTGTCATGTTTTAAGTTATCGCGAAAACACGACCTGATGTTTGACAATTGACGCTGTTGTCAGTTAAACTGTCAAACATCCACTGGGTCGATGTCGATTTTAATGGCGGTTTGATTATAATTTATAATGGAAAAGTAAAAAATGTGATAAGAGAAGAAGTATCGCATGTGATTTTGAAAATTGTACGTATCATTTGAGGTTCAAATAATTTAATTGGACAGTGTTATTAAGCACTTTCCAATGTGGAAACAGTTACAGATGGGACTTCGAGCATTTCTGCTAATAGCATCGAGAGTTTGGACATGCTTGTGTTACACATTAAAGAAACAAACCCGAGCTGTAAGTAAACAAAACCGATAACTAGAATGCCATTACACAATATTACTACAAACCCTATTATTATACTATTCAACTTTGATTTAATATTTAATAAATTGTTTATAGGTATAATTTAGAAATTAAAAGTTGTTGATATGAATTTTTGAAAAGATCGTTTAAATATACCTTTTGTAAAATATCTAATAAGTCAATTTTTATCCAATATTCTGAAAGAAGCTTTTGGCAAGGCTATTTGGCAACATTCCAATGAGGTATACATTTTTAAATAATTGTAGATTAATATTTATTTTTTTGCAGATAATTCAACATCAGTCTGTTAAATATGACTTGTTTCCTTTATCACCTTTATCAAGACATAGGCTAAGTAAGTATATTTATAGACCTGCCATTCAGTTGTGAACTTTAATTCATTTTTTTAATCTTTTATCATTTTATTATAAATTTGATTTTTATCAATATTTTTATTTTAATATTGAATTTATAGATAATATTTAAATAATTTTGCATTGTAAGTTATAATGTTTTTATCAAAAAGTGGAATATTTATTAAATTTTGTTTTTATAATAATAATAATTTATTTTTAACCACAAATATGTTTATTGGTTCCCACAAAAGTTATCAGCCTAGGTTCTTCAATCATAATCTGACATATCATTTTTCTTTTAATAAAAAATCTGAAGAATAAAAATGTATACCAACCAGGTACAGTAGTACTGTGCAAATTAATGTGAACGCAAGTGATATTTTAAAGAAATCATTTATTGATTTACAAACAAAGAAAAAAGAATGGTATTAAAATTTAATAATTCTGTTTCTCAAAGGTAAACTGCACTATGCCCTTCTAGTCAGATTTCCAGTAGAGCAGATTGAATGTTTTTTGAACACTTTTTGGGCTTCATAATTTCATTTCAATTATACACCCATTTTTTTTGTTTTTATGCCATAATTCCACATTCTAATAGCAAATTTTCTGACAGTGTCATATGCCTCCAACATTTCTGTTCTTATAAAAATTTGAGAGAATTTAATATGAGTTAAAAACACTAATGTGTTGTTTACCTCCTAAGTTTATTAAACACAGTTTTATATTTTTTGGCTAACTTTTATTGCGACCTCTGAATACATGGTGTAGTATAGCCGTGGAAAGGTGTTGATGAGCTGAGTTTAAAAATATAACTTATAAAACTGCACTATGTTGACATATTGCTGTTTACCTCGGAGGTACAGAATTGTTTTAATAGGAAATAATGTCTTTCCTTGGTTTTTATCACTTTTTAAACAAGTTTTTTTTTTTAACATTTTTTTGTTAAAGGAAACTAATGTATTGGTGCCTGATCTGTCAACAGCATTTACCAATTCTACTTATTTAAAACAACTATGGTAATTTGGTCAGTAAGACCAATTTGAATATCTTTTTCATCTTTTCATGCTGAATTTATATTAATCCTGGTTGTATATTGAACAAAACTAATGTGTTTTTACTGGTTTTTATACTTGTAAATCTTTTAATGTCATTTTTATGAAAGTGTCAATGGCTGGAACCTCTCTATTATTTTCATCACTTCATATTGATTTTATTTATACTATTCCTGGATATGTATTAAACAACACTGATATGTTTTTACTGGTTTGTATACTTTTGAATCTTATAGTGTAATTTTTATTGTATTGTTGATAATAATTGGAACATGAAATCAGTATGTTTCAGTTATTGACAAATTATATTTATACAAGCAAATACTGATACACAGTCTTATACTGTAGAAAAAAAATGTTTAATAAACTTTTTAAATATAAGACTAAAGAGCTTTTTAGGTTCAGTCATTGACTGTTTGTCAATTGTTGATACAAGAAGTGTTAATAATTGAAACAGTTTTGGTATTTATAAAGAGACAGATTCAGTTGTAACTTAATTTTTGATTCTGAGTTCTTATATTATCTACACCAGAAACATATACACCTGATGGTAATTATATTGAATTTCAGGTATTGTGAAAAGAAAAGTTCTTGTTCTCGATTTAGATGAAACATTGATACATTCGCATCACGACGGCGTAGTGAGACAAACCGTGAGGCCAGGAACTCCTCCCGATTTTGTACTGAAAGTTGTTATAGATAGACATCCCGTTAGGTTTTTCGTGCATAAAAGACCCCATGTTGACTTTTTCTTAGACATAGTAAGTAAATTTGTAGCTCAAGTTAACAAAATAAAAATACCTAGATAACTAGTGCCTGTATTGAAATGTTTGCTTAATAACATCTAGAAAGTAGAAGAGATAATGTAATAGAAGGAAGAGTAGATATTGGCTTTGAATAAACTTATCTGTATTTGTTTATCTAAGATTAATTGTAAAAAATGTTGTTGTTTGGGTCTTCAATAATAGCGACATGTTTTCGACAGGTTTCCCAGTGGTACGAATTGGTGGTATTTACCGCCAGTATGGAAATATACGGAGCCGCCGTGGCTGACAAGCTAGACGCTGGCCGTGGTATTCTGCAAAGGAGATTTTACCGGCAGCATTGCACGCCCGAATTGGGATCGTATACCAAGGATTTAAGTGCCATCTGCAATGATCTTTCTAGTGTTTTTATATTAGACAATAGTCCGGGTGCATACAGGGCATATCCAGGTAGGTAACAGAGAATATTCTAGCAAATGTTAGTTAAAATTGAGAAAATTGGCGTTTCGATTTTAATTGTTATTATTATTCACCGATACACATCTATTCTTCAGGTATTATGTAAAAAATTGAAATTATCCTGTTTTCACATCACTTTATTATATTTTTAAGTTGACTTTGAAAAACCCTAAGAAAGAACCCAATATTGACAGTTGTGTATTCACATACTGTTTGGTATTTTTATAATGAAAAAGTGAGAGGAATTTAAATATAAAATATACAAAGTTCATTTAAAAAATATAAGTTTGTTCCATAATGAAGTTATTGAAAAATAATTTAAAAATAAGGAATGTAATGGTGCCTATTTATCTCAAATATTGGATTTTTCACACTACTGAATTACTATACATTATTAAAATTTCAACTCTTACAGATTACTTCATATTTCAGATAACGCGATTCCCATAAAATCTTGGTTCTCTGATCCGACGGATATAGCTTTGCTCAATCTTCTTCCAGTATTGGACGCGCTAAGGTTTACGGCCGATGTGAGATCGGTGTTATCCAGAAACCTCCATTTGCACAGGCTATGGTAATTGTAGGTGAGTTTAAGGGAGATGACACGGATATCAAGGGAATCTCTGAGTGTTACTCAAATCAATCAATTTTGATTTGTTGAATATTATTTATTATTATTCGGAAATATCGTTAATGGTTGGTGTACGAGCTTCTATTGAATTTTAATATTGAATCAGTTGTGGTAGGTTTGATATTGTTTTTTAATCAATGTAATTTCAATTTGATGGTTGCTTTCCAAGTATATTCATTTATTTTCAGAGGCGATTTACATTGTATAGATATAGGTTGGAAAATCCTCCATGCTGAAAAAAGAATTTCTGGTATTATAAATATTATACAAAAAAAATGTTTAAAATATATAATTGTTACTTAACACTATAATGTATCATACTTAAAATTATTTAATTATTTGTCTAGGAGATAAATTGCTGATACTTAAATTTTTTGGTACCTTATTTGAATGTAAAAATATTAAAATAATGAGACCAATTTAAAACGTAATTTGCTTCACAGCCCATCGATCCCAGCCAAGCTGTCGATCAGCTTATTACACATTGCCATTAATATTAATTTATTTTATTTTTGATTTTATTGATTCAAGTTTATATGAATTTTATTTCGTATTTTTTTACGTAAGATCGCCTCTGAAAAGAAAAATAGTAACAGTGATTTTGTTGTAACATCTTTGAGTTTCCGCTTTAACGAAAATCTGTGCCATCTCTGCGATGTTTCACTATTGAGACGTTTGTCGTTTCAGCCACGTATCAAAATATCCTAGAAACGATACGACGATCGGTAGTACTATCGGTGAACAACTCCAAAATACTGCCGTCGTCGACAGTATTGTCGCGCAAGTAGAGGAGATAGAATACGCTCCTTTTGGAGAGAGTAACGATTTCAATCAATCACGCATCCGCAAAGAATGTAATAATCGAAGTTTTTAATATAAACTCAGTTTGGTTTATATTTTTTTTTACTTTTTGAAGAAAGATAGACATATCGTTTTTAAAAATAGTTGAATGCAATCACGATCTCGTTGTTTCGCAAATGGACATCAATTTGTGTTTGTACATTGATAACCAGTGTCTCAACATTTTGCATTGTTTTGCCGAATACGGCATTATTTCTGTAAAAGGTCGCTATATTTTATTTATCGATTTTGTTATGACTGCAGTAACGTCTATTGTGCCTTTTGGTCTTCTATATATTTAAAGTTATCAGTTTATTTAGATAATTTCGAGAGGATACATTTTTTATAACAATAAGATAATTATGCGATTGATTGTGTTAGTGGGAAAGCAGCTGTTGGTTATCAGAAGAAGAAAAAGCTATTTAGATTGGTGCTCAAAGCACTTCTTTGTAGCATAAAACTAAGATGGAAGTATCTTAAATTTTTAGTTTCTAATATTTTGTATTGTTTTACCGAATACGGGATTTTTTAATGTTTCAATTGATTTTGCTATAACTGAAATAATGTCTGTTGTTTCTGTTAACATCTGACATCTTCCTAGATATTTAAAATTATGAGTAAAGCTAAAACAGGTATCTTAAATTTTTTGTTACCATCATTTTGTATTGTTTTTCCGAATACAGCATTATATTTGAAAAAAGTCGCTAAATTTTAATTATTAATTTTGCTATGACTGCCTTTTGGCATCTGACATATTCTAGATATTTAAAGTTGTCAGTTTATTAGATAATATCGAGAGTATACATTTTTTATAACACAATAAAATGTTCATGCGTTTGATTGTGCTAATGGGAAAGCAGCTGTTGGTTGTCAGAAGGAAAAAAGCTATTTCGATTGGTGCTCAAGGTACTTCTGATTAATTCTTTGTGGCAATAAGCTAAAATGGAGGTATCTTAAATTTTTAGTTTCTAATATTTTGTATTGTTTTACCGAATACGAGATTTGTTTTTTAATGTTTCAAGTCACTTTGCTGAAATAATGTATGTTGTGCTTGTTAACATCTGGCATCTTCCTAGATATTTAAAATTGTCAGTTAGGTTAAAACAGGTATCTCAAATTTTTCGTTACCAACATTTTGTATTGTTTTGCCGAATACTGCATTATTTTTGAAAAAGATCGCTATATTTTAATTATCGATTTTGTTATAACTGCAGTAACGTCTATTGTGCCTTTTGGCAGCATTATTTTTGAAAATATGACTGCCTTTAGGCATCTGGCATGTTCTAGATGGTTGTCACTGTCACTTTATAGTTTTCAAAACTTATACAATTATTGTTATAATTCATCTAGTGATCACGTGATTGAAGACAATACAGTTGAACTGTGAATTCGTAAACAATTAAGGTTTTTTTACTGCCTTGCACAAACAAATATCTATTTGCGAAATTGAGTATAATCTGAGATACTTTTTTGTTACTATATTTCTTTATAATTAATATTTTTAAAACGTGAGACTTTTGATTGATCCGATAAGAAAAATTGGAAAATCATCTATATATTAATTTTGTCTATCTTTCTCAGCAAAAATAGTATTAGTCATTAGTAATTTGATAGACTGTCAAAATATGAATAAAATTTTGGATGTCGTATTTTTGTTAGAGTTTGTTGTACATAATGAAATAAATGTTTTTCTTTATACATATTATTTTTTCTTTATTTTAGTTACTCGATTCGAACGAATAAAATTCACAAAAACATTAAATTCATAAAAAAATCATTCAAAATCATAAAAAGTTATAAAAAAATCATTAAATATAATGAAAATTAAATAAAATCATATAAAAACAAAATTATAAACAATTCTTAATAAATTCATAAAAAATTAATACAAAATCATTCAAAAATTATTAAAAATATAAAAAAAACATGATAAATCATATAAATAAAAAAAAAAACATGAAAAATCATATAAAATCCTATAAAAACGTAAAAAATCATAAAAAAATTCACAATAAATTCATGAACAATCATCGCTTCGTGTGAATAAATTGATAAAATTAAAAAAAAATGTGGCAAATTACTGCATAGGTGGAAGCCCTTATTTATACTATGATACTGTAACATTATAATTTAGTAACACTTAACTCGTTAAATACAGGTGGACGAACTGAACTGGATGAAAAAAAGTTGTAAAACTTCCTACCAACTTCCTATTATTCATCGGCATGAAGTTTTTTTAAATACATAATTCAGATTTTTCGTTTTTTATTATTAAGTGTCTTTTGTTAAGTGAAATATTTATTTAATTTTCTTTTTTGTCTGTATAATAGGAAACTATCCACATTGTACATAATACAAGATCATAGCGTCGCTATGATAAAATAGTAAAATAATTGAATTTTGTTATCAATTCTCGTGTGAAAATATTTTTTTATATTATTTTTTTTTTATTTAGTTCCAATTTTCTAACCTACCTTTTTTCTATCTATTGAATATTCCAGAAACATAGTTGATAATGTTTACATGACTATCTTATTTATAGTAAATTAATAACGGGTGAAAGAGTCATGATTGACACAAACGCTTTAATAAAATGTATAAAAGATGTCAGGGATCTGTAATGGAATCATAAAGTAAATGCAATTAAATTTCCAATGCACGTCATAAATTCATGAAAGTAGACGTTGCCACGTTGATACAAAACTCGGGGATCTCAAGAAACATTTTATAAAAAAACTAATGTTTAATTTGAACTCCATTTTTTGACACTTTAAATAATTAATTCATTAAACATATATACATACAATTTTAGAAGCTTTCGGAACTAGTTCTTTCAATATAAATAGAATAATAATAAATAACAAGTTAGCTTTTTTGAGAATAAGATTCACTATCATCATTAAAATCAATAATTACAGGTAAAATATCCTTCCGTTTAAATATAACTTCACGGTCTCAACATTTGTGAATAATTTTTTCAGTATGCCTGACACAATTAGACCAAATTTGGGAGTGCTTCCCACCACATACTTGAAACAATTTTGAATTGAGTTGCTATCCCTACAAATATGCTGGTTATAATACCCCATATCATTTCAATTGAGTTAAATGTACAATGATAAGAAAGTATTACAATTTTTAGATATAAGAGGTGGGTTAGAAAAGTAGCGAAACTAAATTTTGATTGATCTTCAATTGATGTTGTTTAGCGTTATTCATTTTTTTTGTAATTGTAGGATGAACCAAAGACAACATTGTGTAGTGTTAAATTTTCGTACATGTAAACAATCTTATCAGCGTGATTGTATCGAGGAAACAGATTGTTCAATCTGTCGTTGAGTATTTATACTCATAAATAAATGTTTTGCATATTTTATTTTGAAAATTGTATGTTAAGCAATAAGCAATAAATTTGTTTATTTCCTACCATGCAGCTGAATTGTTTTTGATTAAATTTTCTGATTTCTCGATGTAAATCTAGTGATTTATATATATATATAAATATATATATTTGTAAAAAAAATGGCCGTTCCAAAAAGACGATTGTATAATACTGTTTTTTATTTATTTTTTATACAAAGAAAATTTTTATGTAGACACATAATTCAGCACATTAGGACAATTTTTAAACAAAATCAGTATTAGAACTGACCATTAAAATTCGACAATTTATAACCACAATAATGCAATTGCTAATATCACTTTTCTTTGAGTTGGCCGCCATCAGGTAGAAGTGTTTCCGACAAAAAGGTTACACTAAAAGTGATATTCTCAGTTAATTTAATTTAACAAAGGCCTAGTTATGTGTTGTTCACATATTTTTTAAAACGTATTTTTTTTTATCTATGGAATGCAACGTTGCCATCACCGTTTAAACTAGGGAAAAGTCTTACTATACTTTTTTACTTACGTAGTAAAATACAATTTAAAAAATAAGTGAACATCATTTTATAAATAAATAGCATCTGTTTGGTGCGATAAAGTTCAACATGATGAAAAATATTTAAATGTTGCACTGTTTCGCCCAATCGATCACTATTATAAATATAAAAACAGCTATTAATTAAGATTCTTGATAGCATTGAATGTGTAAAGAATGATTTTTCTGCATCAGAAAATTTTCGGGGAATCGTAGTAAATTGTCTGGATGTTATATTTTAAAATAAACAAAGTGTACATAATTAGTTTATAAATATGCCGTGTAGACGTTTATTATAATAAAAACTTTCTAAATGAAATACTCAACATACCTTACATTTTGCATTCTATTCGAGCTTCCTTCTTAAAGACGTCAATAAAGTGTATGTGCTTTATTTGAAATAAATATAAATAAGCTACTATTGCTAAAGTTTGGTCAAAATGTTAAACAAATTACAATATATTCACTTTTATTTGCTTTATCTCAGAAAATAAGTATTTACAGAGTTTAGTGATGAAAAATATTTTAAAAATTATATTTTTAAAGCTTCTTTTCGTGACTTGTTAAGTCTCGCCTTGTCTAGGTAGCTGTATGTTACGTGGCGTGACTTTGGGTGATGTAACTTTTAGCATGGGCTATAGAGTGTAAAGGAAAGGAGGATAATCTCGTATGGTTGTTTAGTTCAAAAAGTGCCCCCTAAAATGTATGAAATTACGATGGGGCTCGTGTACTAGAAGGGAAAGAGATAGCTCACCCTATATAAATCAGACGACGAAAAGCACTATTGTTCTTTACGATTATAAGCTATTGCTTTTCACGATGTAGTTTTTAGGCTATACCTTCAAGCATATTCTTTTTTTTATCTTTGGAGGGTGTAACTTTTCTGGGAAGGGTTTAATTTTCCTCACAGAATCACCCCTTAAATTTTTTCGTCATTATGATATACCCTTACCTCTACACTTCATACATATGGCTGAGCAATATATATAACTATATACATCATTAGTGTAACTCTGTGATCTCAATTATCAACTGTCAGTGTCCCTCTGGTACAGAAACGCCATCTTAATTTCATACATTTTGAGGGACACTTTTTGTAAATAGAGATAGTTATCCTTACCTCTACCCTCCATAGCATGGTCCAAGATTATTCTGCTCATAATTGGTTACATCCGGCATAACTGCGCTTGCACAGTCATTCAATATTTATTTACGGTTAAAAATATAAATCAATTAATTTGTGTTTATTAATACTAAATTTAACACTAAGTTTTTATTTCAATTTGGTATACATTTTTCCATAACCTCGAAGACCGAAATGTTGGGCGCCAAAAAAGTTGTTGCTGTCGATGACTCTGAAGATTAAAAAAATCTTTCTAAAATGTGTAAATCTTAAGATTTGATCTAAAATTAACGGTCGTATATCATTAAACGTCATGAAGTAGTAAAAAAGTTTTTATTCAAATTTGGTATGCATTTTTTCCATGACCTCGAAGACCGAAATGTTGGGCGCCAAAAAAGTTGTTGCTGTCGATGACTCTGAAGATTAAAAAAAATATTTCTAAAATATATCAATTTTAAGATTTGATCTAAAACTATCATGAAGTAGTAAAAAAGTTTTTATTCAAATTTGGTATACATTTTTTTCATGACCTCGAAGACCAAAATGTTGGGCGCCACAAAAGTTGTTGCTGTCGATGACTTTAAGATAAAAAAATCTTTGTATATCTTAAGATTTGATCTAAAATTAACGGTGGTAGATCATTTAACGTCATAAAGTAGTAAAAACGAAATGTAAATATAAAAGTACACTTTGTTGACTGAAATTTTTACCTGTGTATAAAAGTTTTTAATACAACCTAGTAATAATAAAATCTTCAAACTATCTATCCTCATGGCTATTATTTTTAAAACGCTATATTAGTGCGACGTAATTTGTGATCTGATGACAGTTTACTTTTAAAATTGTCATTGAAATTAATATCTACAGTTTTAGTTTTTTTTATAGTGTTTGCAGGTCAAAAAATGTAAATGGATGAATAAAATAAGTCTACTGTCACTGTCATTTGAACCCAAATTTCGCATTAATATAGAGTATACGTCATTAAAATAATTTACTTCTGAATCGTCTAATTTCGTTTTTGTTTGTCCAATTGATCGACTATCGTACTTAATCATCGTTCCAATCATTACGTATTTTTTATTGCAAAAAAAGTTAAATTACAAAAAATGGCGCGCTATATTTTTCGCATTACTAATTCCTTTTTTTCTGATGTAATGATTGGGAAATACGTTGTGACTTTTTTTAGTAAATTCGTTTGAAATTACATTTTTATGGAATTTGTCAATCACAAAATAATGTTATTGAAATTTTTCTACATCCTTCCACCAAAACTGACTAGCTCCACTAGCTCGAGTTTGACATATGACATTAAAGTGTATTGCAAAGGTGAGGACACAAAATGTCGGCTGTCAATTGTCACGATCTCGGTAGAATGTAGAAAAATTATTACCATATTTTTATTTTGCCATTTTCATTTCCTTTTTTATTTGTTAGTACTAGAAAAGGGCCGTGTTAAAATTGTGATAAGTTTTTTTTAATAACTATTTAAACTCTAAACCACACTTTTTTACAATTTTCATTATTTGTTCTATACTTTTTCGACTGTTTTTTTGCCTTTGTTCTATTTAAGATTAAAATGTACATAATTGTAGTATAAGTTATTTTGTGTTAACAGAATTTTACCAAGGTGTGGTAAAGTGAATTTGGAACAAGAGTACCTTTTACAATAAAGATGTGAAATATTGGATAGAATAAAAATAGCAAATTGCAAACTGTTTTTTTTTTTAATTTGATTAATTTTACCCAAACTAACCTCCTGAAAGAAAACCGGGAAAAAAATTTGAAACGCCCACGTTGGGCGCCAAAAACTGTTTGCAAAAACAAACAACAGAACTGAGTTCGACAAGTAATTTTAGAAACTAACATACAGGTCGACAAGAATAGTAAAAACTCCGACATGGTTTACGAAGAGAACGATTCATGCTGCGTTGCCAAATTTAAGAGTATTATGTAGTTCTACTAACATAAAATAATTATTGATGAATTTATATTATATTTATTACAGGTAACTAACCATATTGAATTATATATAATATAATGTGCATAATAAGACAAAATAAATGATCATATAGACAATATTTAGTTGCTGCTTACATAGGAATTAATTGTGAGAACTATCGATTGTAAAAAAAGAATTATTATGACTATAGATTGTAAAAAAATGATCATTTGTAAAAAAGTTTATCTTTAAAGGTGTCTAATACAAATATTCTATGGTGAAAAGTATCGATTGCAAGAAATCAGCAATCAAATTGTAAAAAAATCGATTTAAAATCGATTATAAAAAATAATTGAAAAAAGCATCAAGTGTAAAAAAATCGATTAGAAATTATGATTTTTCATATTTGTTCTTCGGATTTCAACCAACTTTTAAAACGACAATACATATACAGGGTGTACCAATAAAAACTTCTAGGCCGGATATTTTGGTAAGTAATAGAGATATTTTAAATCTGTAAAAGCCAGTTCATAGAGAGCTTCAGTTTTAGATATAAATTAATTTTAAATAGGTCAATATGTAGATGGCGCTGCGCTCAATATTTTTTTTTTTTTTCGATCGGAGGATCTTTCTTATATAGCGCATCTAGTAAAAAGTGTATTTTTAAGCAGATTTTGTTCTATAAACTAATTCGATGAAACTAGCCATTTTTGATATACAGAGTGGGTCACTCAAAACAGTTTCATCCTGTTTTTCGGCATTAATCAATGGATTTTTAGAAAATGCTAAAACAGGACGATTTTTATTCTAAATTGAACACATTTTTACAATACAGACATCTGTCATGTGTCAATCCCCTCCCTTCCACTTTTTCAACCCCTTAATTTTAAATGAGGAATGTACCATATACGACACATCATTGAAAAGGTACTTTTATGGGGAAGTCAGAAATATGACTATTGCGATACTTTTAATTTTAACGCCCTCTATCGGGATAAAAATACCTGTAACGTATTATAAAGTGTGACACTTCATTTGAAAGCTAATTTAATTACTAATTCAATGCACCACATAACATTAATATAAATATTTCCATATTGCACTTGCAACAAAATAAAGTTAGCAATAATGTTTAAAATAAAGCATGACTAATTTTCAAACTATTGCAAGTGCAATATGGAGGATATTTATATTAATGTTATGAGGTACATTGAATTAGTAATTAAATTTGCTTTCAAATGAGGTGTCACACTTTATAATACGTAGGTTTTTTTTTCGATAGAGGGCGGTGCAATTAAAAGTATCGCAATGAACAGTCATATTTCTAAATTCTCCATAAAATTACACTTTTAATGATGTAGTACACATTGTAGTATCACACTCTATAATACGTAGTAGTTTTTTATCCCGCTAGAGGGCGATACAATTTAAGTAACGCAATGTAAAGAAATATTTCTGAATCCACTATTAAATTACCTTTTCAATGATGTGCCATACATGGTACATTACCTATTTAAAATTAAGGTGTTGGGGAAGTGCAAGGGAGGGGGTTGATACATGTATTGTAAAAATATTTTTAATTTGGAATAAAAATCGACCTGTTTTAGCATTTTTTTAAAATCCAATGATTAATGCTGAAAAACAGGATGAAACTGTTTTCAGTGACCCACTCTGTATATCAAAATTGGCTAGATTTATTGAATTTGTTCATAGAACAAAATCTGCTTAAAAAATCATTTTTTAAAAGATGCGCCACACAAGAAAGATTCTCCCATCGAAAAAAAAAATTATTGAGCGCAGCGCCATCTACATATTGATCTATATAAAATCAATTTATATCCCTTAGTGCTCTGTGAACTAACTTTTACAGAATTAAAATATCTCTATTACTTACCAAAATATCCGGCCTTGGAGTTTTTATTGGTACACCCTGTATAGATCAATGCAAGAAGTCTATATTTTTATCAAAAGTATCTATAATTTTCAATATGGACCATATTCTCAGATATATTTTGCATCGTCCTATCTAAAAACCAGACTTTTTTTCTCTAATAGTAACATTAGGTATAGTATAAGTGTAATAAAGCAAAAAAAATTATTTGGTTTCAAATTACCTAAGACGGGCCTGTGCTTTTTCAAACGACGCGTCATAGCTCGAATCGGAGATACTCGAGGCACTTCGTGCTTCGTTTCTAGATTTATATCGATTTACAACGATTTGAAAAACATTTTGTTTTCTTCAAGTTTAAACTGTTTTTAAACAAAATTTGTTAAATTCTGTATATAGTTTGTAGAAAATGCTTTCATTGTTCGTATTCGTTTAATTATAGTCCTTCGTTTCTATTTAACGTGGCTCAAAACCCAAATACCGGTGTTGTTTCACGATATCCCACAAATATATTTTCAACAAAACTGTGTTTAAAGTTTACATTATTATAAATACATACAGTTTATGCTATGTCGATAATATTTAAGTGAATAGAGTCAAAAGTTTGATTAATTTTGTGAACAAAGCATAGGAATCTTTAGAAAGTACCTAAATAAAATGGACGACCAGTTCTTACATTGACCCCTTGAAATTCTTCCAGAATTTTGTATCTCAAATAATGAATTTAATTACACTTACGTAACGTTGAAAAGATCCAAATTTTTATTATATGTAGAGTAGAAAATGACTCGTAATAAAGTTCTATATTCCATATAAATATCCATTATCACAATTATTTAAATGCCATTAAATTAAGCATTAATACACACGTTATTTATTAATAACACAATACAACTATCGACACAGGCTTGTTAAATAAACGCAAACGTAAAACCGATTTTAAATTATATCAAAATTACAAACACATCTCCAAAAAGCACCTGTTCGCGTATTTCGAATATTCACGAAATGATTTTTTTAATACACGTCCAAGATGATCTCATCTTTTGACCTCCCCTCGATTGGCTTGGTGCGACAATAGGGGAATTAGTTTTAAGGGAGGGTGATTTAGGATTTCGGCCAATGGAAGCTCGCCGTTCGAATTACGGACCAATCGAGAAGAAAACAAACGAGCGTCAGTTTCGTTTTAGACGGTTTACTTTTCGGCGCTGAGATTTTGACAGTGACTACTGTGACTAATCACGTAATATTAGTGAAGAAAATTTGTGATAAGATTTATTTTATTATTTTGATTTGTCCTATATACGTTTTAATAACATACAGGGTGGCCACTTTTTAGTTTGTTAAATAAGCCAAATTTACAGTTTTTTTACAAAATAAAAATCGTGGTGGTAAGTTAGATTGATTTTAGAGACACGAAAAATGTTTAGAGGAAATACAAAAATAGACAGTATTAAAAAACTGTCAAATTTAATGGAGCTTTAGAATCGCGCTACGTTTTGCAGGACCATGTGTTAGGGTTAAAGGAATCCCAAATAATAGAAAACTTTAACCAAAAGATACACGTTGCAAGTTTTGATATTTATCAAGAAAATTGATAATCATAATAGTAATACTTCTAAAAAGCAGGTTATTTGACTTGTAGTATATACAGGGTGTTAGGGGGTTGACTACGATATTATAATAAAAGAACTAAGAAGCATTTGAAGTAAAAATGCATACAATATAGATACTTTTTACTTTCCTGTCTGTATACAGATAAAGAATGTATAGAAATCATAATTTTTCTCCATATCGAGTTTTCGACGCATTTTTTCGTTTTGGAGTCTCCTGAATCTGCTTTGACTATTTTCGAGATGATGTATGTCTGTGTACTCGATAATTCCTGAACGAATTAACAGAAAAACACCAAATTTTAAAACGTAAGCTCTAATCCATCCTGCGGTGAACGGATTCAATATTGGACATAGTCGGAACATCTGGGGATACTTTATAGGGGGTAATTTTCTTCTTTATGGAATATCTGTTATTTACGCTTAGAAAATAAAAAATTTTAAACATAAAAAGTTTATAATCTATGCATGATTTCCCTAAAATGGACCGTATTCGAGATATTTGAGGAAAAGTGCAAAATTTGAATTTTGAAGTGAAATCCGACAACCGGGGGTTGATAATTAATTTAAATAATTCTTATATATTACATATTATAATCAAATTTTTTATTTCGAATTGAAACGACATCCCAGCATCTCCCGACTCGTAGGCGCCATTTAATTACTTCTGGGAAAAGAAATCGACGTGTAAACTGTAACGGCCGGTAGAAGAAACCAGATGTAAAACGTTAGGGCTATATTCAGGAATTACTACAGGGCTTTATAGTCTTTATGCACCGAATTCACAGTCGTTCTCTTTCCGATACATTTGCATACATGGGAAATTTAAGTATAAATACCAGGGTTTTTGTGGGCTAGGAGATTAGCTTTTTCATCGCCACCGAGTCAAGTTAACAAAAAACGCAAATATCCACGTTACCTCTACGGTGACTCCTTTTTCTTTATATTCTTCAAATATAATTAAAAAGAGATATCGCTACCCTTACGGTGGCCGCTATTTTGTTATATTTTGAGAACGAAAATAAAAGATATCGACGGAGTAGAGAAATTAGTTTCTATAAACGACGGCTTCTGCATAGATATCCAGTTGTCCTTAGGATGACCACCTTTTTCTTATATTTTATATATAAATAAAAGGAGATATATATAGTTAGGTTGACCAAGCAGATACACGTTGAATACAACCAGATTTCGCTCCTAGAACTGTTTTATATGGTTGTATCTACCGAGCGACTAAAACATTGGCATAACTGATACTGGTGAGACCACGCTAGTATAGTTAAACGCCAGATATTTTATATCTCCGATTCAACATTATAAAATGTTACTAAATGATTAAAAGTACTACTCTAGGCGACGTTCGTAGTGGATTTCGTCACCCTTAAAGGCTGACCCGACGAACTTGCGCCAGGTAGACGCTTTTATCAGCGGTATACTTTTTTCTGTAAGGTTTCTTTTACGTAGAATTAAAACGATAATCGCACTATTAAAGTAATCAAACTAGTATTTAATATTCATATATTCCGGGGGAGAGTTTAGACTAACATTGATGGGTTACAGGTATCACTTTATTACTTTTATATTCATTAGCGGTAAAGTTCGCGTCTGTGTGTTATTGTCATATTTTTTGTATTCATTGATAAACGTTTATTGTGGGAAAAATTATAGAGTTTTTATATTGTGCTAAATTATCCTATTTAGAGAATCGAGTGATGTGTTGTTGTCATAAATATTAATTGTTGTAAAATCCGTCAACACTCTCAAGTAATAAATTAAGTCATTTAGATTTATGGCCAAAGGGCCGAATTATAAAGTTTTGGTTGTCTGTAAACAGTACCTGCCCCTTTTAGTAAAGAGGAAACGCACTTTTATTTTTACTTTTAAATGGCAAACAGATGTAGATTAGTAGGGTAAATGCCTTGATTTGTATATATTTTAAAGTTAGATTGCCGTTAAAAAAATATGTTTTCTGTCGTTCTTTGTAAAACAAAATTGGGTAGACAAATGTGTCATTTTAGCCGCAAGGAGTGTTAGTTTTTTTATATCGATTTATCGGGAAAAAGGGGATATGTACAGCGGCGGGTAGAATCATGAATATTGAGGAGGATCGGATTTATTTGTACATATCCACATATCTTTAGCGGGACATTACGCGGAAGTAGTCGGTATGTTTGTTATTTATTTAGAATAAATAGGTGAAATTGTATTTGTGGACTAGCTAACGTATCCCCAGAACTGTGATTAATAACAATGATTTGTCAATCGACAGAGCAAAAGAGCATCGCGCCGAAAAAGAGCCTTAGGCCACCATAGACCGCCAGGGACATCAATAGTAAGGGCCTAAAAATGGTATTTCCCTTGCGGCTATGTAAATTAAAGCCTGATAGAGGCAGGATGGATCTCTACTGAGATACCCCAAAAGTGGGCCTGACGGGCATACTCCTTTATATCAGGTGTTCTACGATCGACCGTTCAGTGTTTGCCATACAGGACTGAGTATGTCAGTACATTACGGCATTGGAATATTAGGGAAAGGCGTGACGCACGGTAAAGTAAATCTACAATCCGGTTTTACACATGTTACAAACATTATTTTATATTTCACCGAACTCCCCGTGCTACCGCTGTACTCTCTTTTATTAGACAATGCGTAATTCAGTATTTCCGTGGAAAGGTGTGATTGTATATTAGGAGGCAAACAAATATACGAAAGTACTTCAGACTTTTATTTTACCCTTTTATGGGAACTAAAAGTTTTGGGGTTATAAATGACCCATTGGAAAGCCTACATAAACATAATGTTAAGCCTAAAAACGGCACAAAATCTAAATGTCCGGCTGTACAAAAGAATAGATGTTAAATAAACAGTATTCCAAATTATTTTCTGTGTTTACTTTGTTCTACCTCCATTACAGCTACATTGAACTCTAAACGTAATTCTGGGGGTTTTGACATCACTTCGTGGGGATCCACTAGACAAAACTTAGGCCAAGGTTAAGGGTATTTGGAAAACTAGGTTAGGACCCGGTTTGTCAAGTTACAGAAGATATCCCAAAAACGAATAAAGAGAAAAACATAAAATTTTAAACTTTAAAAAGGAATAGGTTTTTAATTATTTAGAATATTTTTTTATACATTATGTTCAGCGATCATTTTTTACCATCTCATTCGATTTTTACGATTTTTTTATTAGAGCAGGGGTACCTTAGGGGTGGTCCCATATAAATGAAATCGATGAGAAAATCATTAAACTCTTCATTTTTTTGAAATCAATTTTATTATCTTACTTTACTTTTCTTTCATTATGTTTTTACGTTTACTAGAAAACAACACTGGTGAACAATCAAAGGATCTTAGAAATTTGTTCTAGTATAATAATATAGATTATCGTCTTTCTACACGATGTCACTGGGATGGCTTTAAGAAGAACTGAATCGGTGAATTCGAAAACCGTACATGTCCAAAATCAATCTTCCGAGAAAAACAATAAAAACCTTTTAACAAGTCACGAATATGTACGGTTTTTCGCCTAATTTCAAGGGTGTAATCAGCTGTAATACGTTAACGGCTAAGTATCTAGTACGGTTTTTAAGCTCAATCGATGAAGAGATAAATTTTATGCAAAATGGCTCTTAATTTTGGACTTGTACGGTTTTCGAACTCACCGATTCAATTGAGAGAGCTGGGATTGGGATTAGAATTTGTGTTTACGCTAACGCGAAGTTTAAATCCCATTAATTTATATCTACGAATTTGGATATTGAAACCATATGTATCGACTTGACTTGACTTAACCGAAGGCCACAGTCCGAAGATTCCTGGTTCGATCCCTGATCGACGTACTCACTTTTTTCCCTTTTTGATTTCTTGTAACACTAATTTTACCGTAGTGTCAACAGAAATAAAAAAGGTTATTCGAATGACAGACAAATTAAAACAATAAACATTCTTTATTCAAACAAAATACCAAAAGAAAAAAATTTTTGGTCATGTTTATGATGCAATTTCTTTAAAAAATAAATATATTTAAAATTATTAAAAACTATAAAAGGTAACTTAATCTGCCTATATTGGTATTTATCTCATTTAAAAAAAATCATTGCTTTCCCTAGTCTTTATCAGTGTGGTCTTTGTTACTTTTTCTGCTAGTACAGGACTCCGAATCGCAATCCCTGGACGAATATCTGGAACAGATAAAAATTAGGATGTAGCCCTTCTAATAACTGTCTCAAAATAATTACTTTATGTATGAAACTCGAGTGTAATTATTTAATAGTGGTCATCATGTGTTCTGTAAAAAAACCAAAAGAAAATGAAATGTATGTTAGAACGAAACTGCTTGAATATTTAAAACAGTTTTGTTATATATATTTTTTACAGTATTCAATATATGATTGAAGCGAATCAATTTCCATTAAAAAATAGGCTAAAATTGAGTATAATACAAGTAAACATCCGCTTCTCATAATGATAAGATAAAAAATTTAATATTATTGCAAAATTCGAATTATTAAAAAAATTATTCAAATAAAAGTTGCTTGTGATGTCATTCTCTATAATTTTTGTCCTATTGTGACAGGCTTCTGGTTTACCTACAGTGAATCAGCGAGTCTGTGTGGCGCTATGAAGGTGATTCCCGAATAGGGGTTGCTCAGGCGCCAGTTTTGGTATAGTGGTCACTGCTAGGTAGCCACTATACTAGAATAAATAAAAATAAAACACTTATCTCCTTTACGCCTCGTACCCTACGGTACCCTGAAAGAGAATGGTTAAGAACCAGTAATAAGAGAAACACAGGAATAGGTAATAAAATATATATTTACAAAAAATAATACAACGGTAATTAAATATGAACGGCTCCCTATATGCGGAAAACTTATTAAAAATAAATTATTACCAATGAAAACTAGTTAAATAATAACGGCTCCCTATATGCGGAAAATTTATTAAAAATAAATTATTACCAATGAAAACTAATTAAATATTAACGGTTTAAAGTCTCTCTCATGTAGACATCTGGTAGTCCATAGCTTCTACAAGAGAGAAACCCTTTCCACGAGCTGTTATAAAGACTAGGGGCTGAAACATCTCTCGAAACATCGACGGGGGAAAGCAAGCGAATACCGCTATCACCCCCTGATTAACGCGAAAATGGATGAAGGGTGCGAGTGCCCTAGGATTTAAATCCAATTTACTTTATAACCTTGTTAGGTACTAAGGAAATTAAAAGTTCGTATTACCTTTTACTAGTACGGGAAAATATTTACGGTTCGCTAGCACATGAGGCCAAGCGGTCCGGGAATTATGAAACTCCCTATATACGAAAAATTTATTAAAAATCAATTAATACACTTGAAAACAATTTAAATATGACGGTAATCAAATGCAAGCAAATAAATGAAATCAAAGTTGTCGGAACCCCCTCGTATCTTAACCACGAGCGATAAGAAGCGAAAATTTTCGTCTAGTGAGAAATATGGGTATTCATGCGGTGTTTTGGATGGCAGAGGCGACGATCGTAGAAAATAATATTTTGAAATTTGCCCAGAGTCGATCGAGAGCGTGTGTGAATTTAATTTTACAGAAGTCGTCTGGCTTCATTCAATAACTAATTGTGGACGGGGAACGGAATTATTCAAATACAGCTGATAAAAAAAATAAAAGAAATAAATTTTACACGAAGTGAGGCGCGGAAATTAATTTAAACGTCTTTTTGGGAAATTAGATAACGTCATCAGGAGAGAGAGCACTCTAATCCGGGAACGGATCGAACCTCCAAAAAAGAAAATAAAACAATAAAATAATAAAAAAAAATTGAAAACAAGTTGAACCTCTCACTTCGATGTTAACTGGGCGGTTTTTAAGAGTAATTGGATATAGTCGTTGACAAAGAAAGCACTCGGAGTCTAGCCTATGTCCAGCCTCAAATAAAAATTGCCAACGGTTTCCCACTGAGGGATGAAATAAAATATCCTGGATATGAATGAAAATTTTTCACTTGTCGCACGGGTGTCCCAACTAATTATATAAGAGTCAATATAAAAATAATGTACGGTTCCTACCTTGGAAGATAAACGGGGTTATTCAATTAACTTTTTCGAAATCACGACACTCACGGAGTATTTACTAGGCACTATAGAAGGGCGAATAGTCTTCGGCTGTCGACAATCATGAGCAAGAGCTTACGGCGGCCGACAAGCAAGAGGGCGTAATTCCCAGATGTCATTGAATTTATGCTTTTCGGTAAAGCCGAGTGGGGATACCACTACTACAGCCGACTGTTTACAATTTAAAAACAAAAAAATGTCCTTCTAGTACCTTGACAAATAAAAGTAGATAATTCATACAAAATCGACTCTACAAAATGCCCATTCGGATTTCGGCAAATACAGGAATATTTTAATCTACGAGGGTACTCGCAATTGTTGTAAAACGGTA
Source organism: Psylliodes chrysocephalus (assembly GCA_927349885.1). Classification (NCBI taxonomy): domain Eukaryota; kingdom Metazoa; phylum Arthropoda; class Insecta; order Coleoptera; family Chrysomelidae; genus Psylliodes; species Psylliodes chrysocephalus. The sequence goes on from OV651825.1 coordinate 8,501,144, forward strand.
ATTCCTGGGAAACAGAAATACGGGGGATCTTCTACATGTCCTCAGGCGGGAATTAATTGAAATAAATTAATTGAGAGCAAAATTTAGTGACTTCGTTACACTATACATGATTCTCTTAAAATGGACCGTATTCGAGATATTTGAGGAAAAGTGGAAATTTCGAATTTTGAAGATAACTTAAAAACAGAAAATGAGAAAAACACCAAATTTTAAAATTAGGTTTTAATCCATCCTACGGTGGTCTGATTAAATTTTGGGCACAGTAAAATCAACCTGGGTAGTATTTTATAAGGTGTCGTTTTTTTACTTTAAGAAATATCTGCTATTTACGACCGAAGAAAAAAATTCTTCAAATAAAAGTTGTTTGCCATATCATTCTCTATATTTTTTGTTTTATACATGATTTCGCTAAAATGGACCGTAACGGAAAAATTTAAGGAAAAGTTAACATTTTAATTTTTTAATATTTTTGTTGGCAATGATCCACCATTATTATTTACCTTTAATCTTTCAAATAAAAACGACTCTAGCGGATGTTTAATTGTACTAGCTCAATTGTATAGCCATTTTTTTGTGTTTCTAGACAACTATACTTTTTTTTATTCTATAAAATTTACAGAACTTACATAATTTCTAAACTGGATTCACTAGTTTTCATTCCATGTTCGGGTTCCGAAGAACCTGACCCAGATCCTAATTCTTCTAATAAATCTTCTTTCCTCTCCGAATCACCGTCGTGCTCATCATTGGTATCCGACGGTACGCTAGCCATTTGCCATGCTGGTATCGATGGTGGTACAACTGGACTATTTGCTACAGACGGAAACTGTTTTCTAGATAAGAAGAAAATTTATTTTTCCCAAAAGTTACATAAATGTTTTGACTCACTCTGTATATCAAAACTATCCAAACAACATTATTCAATCAAAATAGAAGTAGGTTATTTTATTTTTGATATAAAATATAGTATCATGTATCATTCAGAGGTATAATCAAATTGCTTACAAAATTCCTTATCAACATAATTAACACATTAAATTTTAAAATTATTAAGGTCAATGGAATCTGAAAAATTATATTTATAATGTTGTTATGTACAAAATTAATTATCGTATTGAACTAATGTAACCTAATCAAAAAAACTATTTTTTATAATGAAATAATACCCTAAGTTTTTAAAGCATTTAAAGTACTAGGTATACCTAATAAAATATTGATGTTAGGAAAAAATTATAAGGAAAACTGTAGAGAATTTAATTTTCTGCAAGTTTTATAAAAGGTATTTTTATGTGGGATTTGCCCTGAAATGAGATATTTTGAAAATAAAATGATACATTAACTTTGAAGCAATATATCTTTGTAAAAAAAGCTTCAAAACAAAAAAGATTTTAATCTATTTAAAAGTCTACAACACTTTTCATCATACAGTGCACAATTTCTGAAATATAGAAATTTTAAATAAATCTTACCTTCCTAAAAGTAGCCCTTTTACACTGGAAATTTCAGACTTTAATTCTATGAGCTGTCTAGAAGTGTGTGTTTCAGAATCGTGAACTTCCTCTTTGACATGTTTCAAATCATCTTTCAATTCCGTTACAGAAGTTTTTAAATTTTCTTCTAATTCTTCAATATTATCACTAAGGGATTTTTTCTTTTTGCCAAACAAAAACGGAGCTATATAGCGCTGAAACAAATCCTCACTGAATTACTTGGTTTTTTAAATAATAAGTAACATTAAAAGTAAAAAAAAAATATTTTTCAAAAAAATCTAATGTACAGTGAATTAAAATAATTTTTCTACAGGATATAACATTGCTTATTTAAATTCATGTACAGAGAATAATTTTTGTAAAATAACTTTAATTTTATTAGTTATTGTACCAATATGATAGCAAATACATTATTATATACATTTACTTTAATTTAAAAACCTTACCTCATAAAACTTGTGAATAACATAAGCCACAATACTAAATAAAGCAATGTTATGTAGAACTTCCCGTATTCTATCAAACAAGGTGAATTGAACTTGATTGTGCGGTTGATAAGAGCTCAGCATTAATTTGGAACTAGGCAAAGGAGGAGGAAGACGAATTTGATGTTCATGGACTGCATAAGCTCCAGATTTTTCACATGCCATTTGAATTTCCTGATCCGTTAGACCTTTCTTTTGGAGAAACTTTTGTTTTTGAGCCAGAGAGGTATTCACAACATTAGGATTTTCTAGGAATTTTATTGCTGTTTGAACCTTTAAAAAATGTACAATTTCATTTTATGTGAATTGTTTTAATTATAATAATTACAAAAACCAAGTAAGGTCATATCATTAGATCTAGTAAACTTAATTAATTTTATTTGAAGTGAAAATACAGATAAAATATTTATAAATACAAAACCTAATTTAACATTCTTAGCAATTAGTTTATAAACGGGTTTTTAAAAGAAACAATCAATGAAATTAATTTGCATAATTGTAATTAAAACTAGTCACATAATCTATTATTATTTTTACTGTTACGAGCCACATAAATGTGAAAAATGTAAAAACTAAGAAATAGAATAAAAAAAAACCTTTATTTACCATATCATCTCTAATTACTGGATTATCAACAGGGATTTCTACCGAAGTGGAAGCCATTATTTTATGCTATGGTCTATTTAGTAATTCCACTTACAAAGTCCAAACTCAACGTGATATAAATTTGGTAGATAAATTTTATTTTCTGGAAATATTTGACGTTTTGGCGACAACCCAATGACAACCGAATGCGAAGTGACATTCATTTGACAACTACAACATGTGACAGACGACTTCTTCTTTTACTAAAGTCACTATTTGTTCTCCACTTTTCTGAAGATGGTTAAAAAAAAGTTGTCTATGAAAATTGCTTGTTAATTATCATCTTTTTTTGTTATGTAATAATAATCCTTTTTTTTAGTATGAAATTAGATTTTAAAACCATAAATAAAGTATTAAATTAAACGATTGGATTCTTTATTTGATCAAGAAAATGTTTACTGCCATCAGCTAAAGTAACAGACAGACAATACCTCACTTCCGGCACTAACGGTTTCGGCCATTTTGCCAGAATTTCGTCTCGCCGATCATTTGACGTTTAGACGAAATTTATGATTATAAGTAATTTTAACGCGATTTAAGAAACTTAAATGTAAAGTGAATAAATAGGTTAATCATTAAAAGATGGCTAGATACGGTCAAAGACCTGAAAACGCTTTAAAGCGTGCAAACGGTAAGTTCAAAACAAACTTACATATGGATGATAAGATATCGACATACATAATTTTTATTTTTAGAATTCATCGAAGTTGGGAAACCAGCTAGAGCTTTGGATACTTTGCAAGAAGTGTTTAGAAACAAAAAATGGGCTTACAATTGGTCGGAATCCGTTTTAGAACCCATAATGTTCAAATATTTGGACCTCTGTGTGGAACTGAAAAAATCACATATCGCCAAAGAGGGTTTGTTCCAATACAGAAATATGTTTCAAACAGTGAATGTGGGTTCACTGGAAAATGTTATAAGGGGGTATTTAAGAATGGCCGAGGAAAAGACTGAGAATGCTAGAGAACAATCAGCTCAAGCTGTTATCGACATTGATGACTTGGATAATTTGGCCACACCTGAAAGTATTTTGTTGAGGTAAGTCGCCTCCTATTCTTAAGGAAAGATGATAAACCTCTATTCATAAAATAAGGTTCCTGTATGCTTTTGGTTTGTTGGAAATTTGAAAAATATTTATATAACGTACAAAAATTAGACATTTTAAAATATTTCCTTGAGTTACACACAGATAAACACTTTCTAGTTCACATTCATAATTATATACTTTGACATAGGTTTGTTTGCTATTTATATAAGATAACAACAAAGCCTAATCTTTACCTCTACAACCAATCTTCCAATTTTGGAATACCAACATCTAAGTTAATTAAATCAGATGCCTTTGATTAAAGAAATGTCTATTAACAGAAAAATGTTTGAAATTGAGTTCTACTGCTGCACTTTCAGTAGAATATTTTTATTGTTTTTTAAGAAATGTCAACATTTTATTGTGGACACACTATTCAAAGATTTTGCTTAAGATGGTAGACACTGTACATAATTAAAAACCTATTTTAAAAGAGGACAGCATGTTTATCTTAATTAAATATTTCAAGTCCATTTAATAAGTCGAAGTAATAAATTGTTTTTATTCATTTTTTTATGTTATCTTTAGTTCATGAGGTATAACCATAGTAAGTTTTTTATTTTCATACCATCTGCTTTAGGGTATATAAATATGTTTTTGAAAATTCCAAAGAGATAAATCATTAATATTATAGTAACCCTTACACTTTCTTGGACTTTTACATACTTTTAATAGGCTGTTGCCAACAAAGTTACACTTTTCACTGTTGAATATAACATCTTGTCTTGGGGATAAAATTGGTATAGTGTTAGTAAAATAATCTATATTTAATAGTTATAAGTTACAATGAGTTACAATAATAAATAAGTTACAATAAAGTACAATAATGGAAACCAATTATATAATAACAAGCACCTAGGTGAGAACACCTGTTTGTGCTGACCAAAATTAAAATTTTATTTTAATTATATTTAATGAATTATAAAGGAAATAAAACTTGAACAATTTATGCAAGAAACAGAAAAAAAAACAAAAAAAATCCATGTATTAAGTCTGTTATTCTTGGAATATTCTGATAAACTTTGCATTATTTTGGAAAATGTATATTTTGCTAACTTTACAGAATTTTTTATATTTGTTTAATAATTTTATATGAAGAGGTAGAGCGTTATAGAACTTTGTCCCTAAATAATTTACACTGTTTTTAAAAAACTCACTATTTGGTTTTGGTACTTTAATGCACATGTTCGATGTAGTTCTAGTGTTGTCTATGTTCTAAAGGGTTTTTCAAAAATTCATTTTTTTGTATGTAACAACACACTGCATGAATATATAAACATCTAACATTGCTAATTTTTTCATTGCATAAAGTTATGATGGGACACAATCTATCTCTTTATATATTAACTTCAAGATTTTGTTTTGTATAACATTTAACTGATTTAATGTAGTTCCATACAGGCTTCCCCATACAAGATTCCTTACCGTAGTATAGATTCTACTAGACTGTAATATAATGTTATTAGTAGATCCAGGTTGAGAAATTGTTTTAGAAGATAAAATTTATAAATCAGAAATCTAAGTTTTTTTGCTATATATAATTATATGGCAGTCCCATTTTAAGTGCTGGTCTATAATTATACCTATATATTTGGATGTTTCTGTTTCCTGTATGTCTAAATTTTGACATGTTAATCTTCTAAATTGAGGTCGATCAGCTGTCTTTGAAAAAGCAATGTAGTTTGTTTTATTAACATTCAAAGACAATTTAAAAACATCCAGCCAGTTTTTGACATGTTCCATTCCAGCTATACCAGGTGTTCAAATTAAAGTATTACAGTTAAATACTGCCGAAAATAAGCATTTTAGAAAAAAAAGTTTTATAGTTTTTTGGGGAAAACATTTTGGCTAAAATCATTTTTTTATAGCTGACCATAATGTGGCCATATTGAGGTTGACTTTGTTTTTTTAAATTTCAATTTATTTATGACAGGATTAATTATATAACATGATTAATTACAACAATAAACAAATTATAAATTAATCATAGGTAAATAAGTTAGCACCTAGGTGTGGGCACCTGTATGTGCTAGACAGACTAAAAAACTAATACATAAAGATTAAAAAACTAAAATATAAAGTTAATGTATTTTTATATAAATGTTAAATGTAATAAGGCAGCAATGTTATATTATATAATATGTAATAATGTTATAATCTTGTAATCTACAGGGTTCCAACATATTACAGTGAGATGTGTGTTATTCTAAGAAGAATCTATACAATTTTGAGTAGTTTTGGTAGATGAAGGATTTGCACGCTTTCTTAAATAAATGTTGTTTGTTAATTAATTTGATCTCAGGAGGTAAAGCATTGTAACACTTTGGTCCTAAGTAATTTATACAATTTTTGAAAGATTCACTATTAGGCATAGATATTTTAATATTCAAGTTACTAAAAGTTCTGGTTTTGTGTTGATGACCCAGAGGTTTTTTTAGTACCTCATGTTTTTGTATGTAACAGCATATTGTGTTCATGTATAAACTTCTAACATTAGATATTGTTTCATTATATAGTAGAATAGTAGGATATAATCGCTGTTTGTTGAAGATAATTTTCAGTATTTTATTTTGTATGACATTTAGTGGTCTAAGGGTTGTTTCATATAGGCCTCCCCATACTAGTATACCATAACGTAGAATATATTCTACCAGGCTAAAATATAGGCTTATTAAGAGATTTTGGTTAAGAAATTGTTTTAAAAGATAAAATTTATAGATCATAAATCTAAGCTTTTTTGATATATATATGCTATATGAGAGTCCCATTTTAAATGTTGGTCTATAATTATACCCAAGTATTAATTGGAACCCCATTTTTTGTTTACATATTCTTAAAGTACATAAAAAAAATAAGAAACTTTTGAGGGAAATATTTTTTATTGGACTTTTACTTTTTGAGTAACAACTACTTAAAAATTTTGCTGGGCGAAAAAAAAAGTTGTCCATATTATGGTTAGCTATAAAAAACGATTTTAGCCAAAAAAATTTCCCCACAAAACTATAAAAATTTCGTCTGAAACGTTTTATTTATAAAAGGCGGTATTTAGCTGTAACACTCGGTATATTAAGTTTTCAAATTTCGGACATACATGTACCTAAAACCTAGACAGAATACCCATATTGTTAAATTAAATTAAAAATTATATCTAGCGCTGTGTCTGGAGAAGATGCCCAAGACCGTTCAGATCGCACCATCCTCACCCCATGGGTCAAATTTCTATGGGAATCGTACTGCCAGTGCTTGGAGCTTCTACGTACCAACGCCCACGTAGAAAATCTCTACCATGACATTGCCAGGATGGCCTTCCAATTCTGTTTGAAGTACAACAGGAAAACGGAGTTTAGAAAATTGTGTGACAAATTGAGGAAACATCTTGAGGATATTTGCAAGCTGCCCGCGCAAGTTACCGCTAATGTTTCTATGTCTAAACCAGAGACTCAACAATTGAATCTTGAAACTAGATTGTATCAGCTCGATTTTGCTATTCAGATGGAGCTGTGGCAGGTAAATAATGTGTTATGTTGTTTTTTAAACTTTAAAAGATTAAAGCATTTTTACAATTAGAAAACTTTCAAAATAGTGATAAAAAAGTGCAGATTCATATACTATAACATAACTACAAACACTTTTTTAAATAGTTATCCACATCCACAATGTACACTGAGAAAAATATAGATCTATGGTAATAGTCATATAACTTGGTTTAAATGACATGTAGAGGCTTTTCATTTGCAGATTTCAATTGGGGAGGTTTCAATACATAACAAACACCCGCAATTAACTTTTGCTTCATCTCAGGGGGTGCAATTGGGGTGAAATTAAACAAAAAATTATAGCAGCATCAAATGGCTGTTTACATCTTTCTGCTTGGGATATGTTATGTAGTTTGCTCTTTTCTTCATCCCTGATACCAAGCTGGAGTTTGTCGAGCCGTCTGAGAGGTTGCAATGGGGGGTGAGAATTAAAAAAATCATAGAAGCCACAAATGGCATTGTACACCTTTCTGCTTGAGATATGTTATGTAGTTTGCTCTTTTGTTCATCCCTGATACCATGCTGGAGTTTTTCGAGTCGTCTAAGGGGGTGCAATTAGGGGTGAAATGAAACAAAAAATTATAGCAGCAACAAATGGCTTTCTACACCTTTCTGCTTGGGATAAGTTATGTAGTTTGCTTTTCTTCATCCCTGATATCATGCTGGAGTTTTTCGAGCTGTCTGAGGGGGTGCAATTCGGGGTGAAATTAAAGAAAAAAACATAAATAGTAGTAAATTATAATGTAGGTACATATAAAAAAAATATATCAAAATATACTTCCCAAATAGAAAGGTGTATAAAGCTATTTGTGGCTTCTATGATTTTTTGTTTAATTTCACCCCCTCAGATGGCTTGATAAACTCTAGCATGGTATCAGGGATGAAGAAAAGAGCAAACTACATAACATATCCCAAACAGAAAGGTATACAATGCCATTTGTGGCTTCTTTGATTTTTCTTAAATTTCACCCCCAATTGCACCCCCTCAGAGCGAGCAAAAGTTTATTGCGGGTATGGTTGTTATGTATTGACACCTCCCCAATTGAAATCTGCAAATGAAAAGCCTCTACATGTCATTTGAACCAAGTTATAAAACTATTAAGATAGAGCTATATTTTTCTCAGTGTACATTTGTGGATGTGGATAACTTCACACTCGCCATTGTTCAGGGTACCAATAAATATGTCTTCTTTATTTCTTTCTTTCTTACAATAATAGGAAGCATACAAAGCAATAGAAGACATCCATAACTTGATGAATCTATCCAAGAAGAGTCCAGTCCCCAAAACGATGGCAAACTATTACCAAAAATTAGCTATGGTATTCTGGAAGGCAGGCAACTATCTATTCCACGCGGCTGCTCTGTTCAAGCTCTTCCAATTGTCCAAAGAAATGAAGAAGAACATAACTCAAGAGGAACTACAAAGAATGGCGTGCAGAGTTCTAATCGCCACTCTTGGCATACCTCTACCATCTGCCCATCCTGAATTCGATCGTTTCATCGAAACCGATAAGTCTCCTTTAGAAAAAGCTCAACGTTTAGCAGTTTTGTTAGGTCTGTTCCAACCTCCTACCAGAGCTAGTCTTCTGAAAGATTTGGTTCGCGTTAACGTGGTGAATTTGGCCAGCCCACAGTTGCAGGAACTGTACAATTGGCTGGAAGTGGACTTCCATCCACTGCTTTTGTGCCAAAGAGTGCATGAGGTCATAAAATCGCTGGAAGCTGATGATAATTCTGCTTTGCAACAGTACATACCAGCCTTGCAAGACGTCACTTTGGTACGACTAGTTAGACAGGTAAATGTTTTTATTTTTGCAATTAGTTGTAACAAATGATTGATTGATTAATTTTTTTAAAGATCGCCCAAGTCTATCAAACCATCGAGTTCGCTAGACTGCTTCAAATCGCTAAATTTACTACGCCCTTTCACTTGGAGAGGCTGCTGGTCGACTGCGTCAGACACAATGACATGCAAATCCGTATCGATCACGGCAAACACTGCATACATTTCGGTATGGATTTGAGCGAGAGCCAGCGCGAAGACAAGCCCGAAGGGCCCACATTGCAAGTCATGCCCAGCGAGCAAGTCAGGAACCAGCTCGTTAACATGTCCACCGTCCTTAATCAGGCCATACACATCATCATTCCCAGCAAGAAGAAGGTGAGTTGAAAATAAGTTTATATGTAAATAAAAATTAATTAAATATAAATAAATTAAATATAAATAAATATAAAATAAATTCAAATAAATATAAAATAAATTCAAATAAATCTTAATAAATTCAATCAAATAGAAATAAATTCAAATAAATTCAAATTAATTGAAGTAAATGGAAATAAATTTAAATTAATCCATATAAATTGAAATAAATTCAAATATATTCAAATAAATTCAAATAAATTCAAATAAATTCAAATAAATTCAAATAAATTCAAATAAATTCAAATAAATTCAAATAAATTCAAATAAATTCAAATAAATTCAAATAAATTCAAATAAATTCAAATAAATTCAAATAAATTCAAATAAATTCAAATAAATTCAAATAAATTCAAATAAATTCAAATAAATTTAAGTAAATTTAAATAAATTCAAATACATTTAAATAAATTCAAATAAATGTAAATAAATTTAAATAAATTTAAATAAATTTAAATAAATTTAAATAAATTTAAATACATTTAAATAAATTTAAATAAATTTAAATAAATTTAAATAAATTTAAATAAATTTAAATACATTTAAATAAATTCAAATAAATTTAAATTTAAATAAATTTAAATAAATTCAAATAAATTCAAATAAATTCAAATAAATTTAAATAAATTCAAATAAATTTAAATTTAAATAAATTTAAATAAATTTAAATAAATTCAAATAAATAAGTGAAACTATCTCGATGACCCATCACCTTGACACCATAGTTCCCACTTCAAGTCCTATTCCTACTGTTATTTTCAAAAATGATATACTCGGATCTATAACTGATATTCTCACCTATCTTTGTTAATATTTATCTTCTTTATCCTATATCTGTTGTCATTGCCATTTAAAATACTTTTCAGTTGGAGAGGGAGAAACTTAGAACCGCGATGGTTCACAATTATCACGAAACCAAAGTCAGGGAGCACCAGAAGATCCTTCAAAGACACAAGATCATCGAGGACAGGAAAGAGTACATCGAGAGATTGAATACTGTACGCGAAGAAGAGGAACAAAAGAGGTATGTTTGCGGTCATTTCATATTTTTGCATTACTATTAATAGATATATTCGCCAATTCAAAACATAGAGGTACCAAATTTTATTAGGCAAAATACACTGAAAATATAGAAGAAAAAAAAATAGTGAACAATATTACAAATATTAATAAAAAAAATATTTTCAGTACCTATACTTTCTTGACTGTACCCTGTATGTTTATTAGTTTTTTGGTTTATCTTGCTACTATCATTAATACTCACAGTTTATTTATTTTCACCTAATTGACTCTATTCAATTGGACTTGTCAATGTTGTGAAAATAATTCATTCTTTATCAAGACATTAACAAATATACAAGGCCTTTATTTAGCAATTTGCTATTACATTCAATAATAGTGTATAAAAACAATAAGTTAATACAAATAAAATATCTTCTGGTATATCTGTTAAATGTTTTTCATGATCAGTTATCACCTGTATCAAATTACAATGGATAACAAATTCCTTTAGCATAAATGCACCTACGATTTTGCTGATGCTTAGATCAGCTTATATGAGATTATTTAATGCAGTATTTAAGACATTATTGTTCAGTTCACTCCCATCTTAAAAAGTTAAAATTAGTTTTAATGTGATTAAACATAATTTTAAATAAAAAGATTGTGAGAGAAGACAGTAATATTGTAAAATTATCTTTATTTTATTTATATAGTACACTTTACATGCACTATTTAATTATTTAAATGCCAAAGAAAGATGTTAGAAACAGGTAATAAAATTATGTCAGTAAGCAATGCTTTAGTTCATATAGTTAAAGTTATTCATGGATTGCTATCTAGTTTATTAAAATGTTTGTAAACCTAAAACCACAAATTATAGCTAGTTTTAAAATTTCAAAACACAGTTGGAATTATTTAACACTTGATCGTTAAGAATTAAATATTTATGCTCACATATGTAATGTTTTTCATGTCCTACTTTTGAAACATTTTTTTGTGGATCGTGATTATGTATATAAACATTGTTTTTATACGGCAGTTTCCCTGAAAGGTCTTGTAGTCCCGCAGATGTTTTCCCAAGAAAACCTGATTGAACACTGTTGCTTTCTTTCCATATAAATTTTTAGATTGGAGGAAATGCAGCGCCAGCACATTATGGCCGAACAGAAACGTCTGGAACAAGAACGCGAGGAGCGCGAACGGAAGAGAGCCCTCAACGAGATCCAACAGATAAAAGACAGACATCTGAAAGAGAAATTACACCAGATCAGCCAGACCGGTCACGGGCAGAAGATACTGAAAAAAATGGACGAAGACGTAAGTGGATTGTTGTAAATAAAGGAGAAATAAATAAATTATAGTTAATATATTGTAGGACATAAAGAAATTGGACGCCGATCAAATAGCTGCGAAGGAAGCCGAAGAGTTGCAAAAGGAACGAAGGGAAATGCAGGCCAAATTGAAGTCGCAAGAGAAGAAGGTAGACTATTTCGAGCGCGCCAAGCGTTTGGAGGAAATCCCTCTGCTGCAGGCCAGCATGAAAGAGAGGCAATTGCAGGATCAGAATTTCTGGGAGCAACAAGAAAAAGAAAGGATCGCCGCCGCCATAGAGGAACGTAAATTAGCCGTGGCTACCAGAGATAGGTTGGTACGCATGAAAGTAGACAAGGACGAGTTCTTGAATAAGTTGAAAAAGGAAAGGAATAGCGTCTACGAAGATAAGCTCAAAGAATTCGAGACCACTCTATCTGAAGCTAAGATTAAGAGATTGCAGGAGAGGAGAATGGAAAGAAAGGAAGAGAGACGTGCTAGGTGAGTCATACAACGATTCAAATTCATTTGGAATCAAAATTAAATCGTTTTCTCGTAGGTATTTGAAAGAAAAGCAAGAAGAAGCGGAACGCAGAGAAGAAGAAAGGATACGCCGCGAAGAAGAAGAACAACTAAGGAGAGAAGAGGAGAAACGCAAAGAACGCGAAGAGAAGGAACGCATCCAAAAGGAGGAGCAAGAGAAGGAATTGAAGGAGCGACAGGAAAGGCTCGATAGGAGCGCGAAAATGCAGAGGGAAAGAGAAGAGGAGATTGAAAGGAAAATGGCGAAAGAAAAGGAAATGTCTTCCGATAAATATGTCAAAGATTCGTCTTGGAGACGAGGGGAACCGAGAGGCGAACCAAGAGGTGGCGAACCGAGAGGCGGTGAATCGAGAGGTGGTGAACCGAGAGGAGAACCGCCTAAACGGGAGACGGGATCTTCGTGGAGGAATGATAAATTGGAAGATTCATCTAAAAAACCGGACGCTTGGAAACGTAAGTAGATTTCAACTAAAAAAATTGTTTTTATTTATTTATTTATCAGTACCTGATCTCAATTTATACAGTTTTCATTTAGAACAAATTAAAATAAATGCAAATAAATTGTAGTAAATTGTAATAAATTGAAGTAAATTCAAGTAAATTAAAAAAAAATTGAATTAAATCATTAAAAACTTTTTTTTTCATCCTTTTATTTGAATGCGAATTTTAAGAAATTTCACTTATAACGTGCGTTAGCTAACACACTTTTTCCTATTTATATTTTTCACAAGTTAAATTCGTTTTGGCTTGTAAAGTTTTTACCTTAAACAAGTAACTACTGCAAATTCCAAATAAAACAATATATTTTTTCGTTTGACACGAGCTAAGGCACGATTGCCGATTAACTTTCGCCGCGTTTCCATTTCAGCTTCCCGTCTGCAAGCCAGCAGCGTTGCCGAAACGAAAGACAGCAGCTGGAGGACGGACGACAAAAAGGACGATCGAGGCGACGAGAGACGCGAACCTCGTCGCGAAGGCGCACGAGACGAACGAACGGACGACAGAAAATTCGAACGTCGCGATTTCGGCAGAGACAGGAACATGGATCGCGACAGGAACATGGATCGCGATAGGAACATGGACCGCGATAGGAACATGGATCGCGATAGGAACATGGACCGCGACAGATTCGGCGACAGAGATAGGGAAGGCGGCGGTAGTCGCTTCTCTAGGGATAACAGAGATCGTAGAGACGATAGAGATCGTAAAGATGATAGAGAACGGGGGGAGAGAAAAGACGATTCTTGGCGAACCGTTAGAAAGACAGACGATGATCGTAGGTCAACACCGATGCGAAGCGCGCCTAGAGATGGTCCTCCGGAGTCGGTTTGGAGAACGAACAAGGACAGTGAACGTAAAGAGGAACCGAGTAGAAGGCCACCAATTTCCAGAGAAAAACGTAAGTAATTCACACGTTGGGCGCCAAAATACTGTTGTCCAATATTTTAAACTCGAGTGGATAAAGAGTCGATGTACATTTATTTTTAAATAGTAGTTTTTTGCATAAATGAAGGTTATATGTACCTAAAAGTCCTTATAACTTTGTTGTTTAGATATTATTTTAAATAAAGGAGATAAAGGTGAATATTCAAATAGACTCTTCATTCATTTATGTATTAAATTGTGATTGTATAATTTTAGAAACCTTGATTGCCCCTGTACCTGCACTATATCCCTCTCAAGACCTATTTTTTTTTTTTCAATAATTTAATTTTTTTCCTTTATTTTGTGACAGCCGCTCGTGAGTCGTCCGGTGCCCCAGCAGAGGGAGAGGACGGATGGTCGCAGGTGTCGGGAAGAAGACGTTGATCGTTATCCTACATTATTACGCTTGTTAGTTCGATCTAAAATAAAAAATATAACCGTTTGCTTTTGTTTACAGGTTTTTATGGAAAATGGTAGGTTGATTTATTAATTATGTTTTAATGCAGAGCTGGCGTTTGTTTTTTATTTTAAGAAAGCGCTGTATAGTGGATAACATTTTATTATTAAATTGTCAAGTATATTTATTGGTTTATTATTTGAAGACATTGTTCCTTGTTTGGTTGATAATGAACCATTTTAAAATCGATTATCAAAAACTTCAAAAATGTAGCAACACTTTTTAAAATTGGTCTTTTGCAATCACTAAAAGATATGGGGGTGATTAAATTGAAAAACTGAACCCAAGTACTATATATTAGAGATCAAATCACTGGAGCAAATGATTATTCTCGAAAGACTGCCATTTTTTTAATTTAAATGAAGTGGTTGTACCTCAAAATACTTAATATGACGACCGCATAAGTATTTGTGGTATAAATTGCATAACTACAAATATTTGGGCGTGCTTTATTGTTCGTTGCTGAAATCCATCTGCCCATCTTTTGAAAACATGCTTAAAATTGGTAGATATTGAAAAATAAATCTAGATGAATCAAAATCCAATACTCCTTCAACTTGAACTACTGAACTATATATTAAACTGCATAGAAAAATTTAAACTGGAAAAACAAAGCCGATCAACAAAATCAAGCCACATAGTGAGGTGATATTTGACACTCTGGCGCCCACATGTGCGTATCTAAATGCACTAAAAAGGTACATCAAAATTAAATTTAACACTTATTACATTCAACTACGACACCTTTTAATTTAAGAAAATCACTTAAAAATGATTTTTAATTAATACGCAGCTGAAACAAATGTTCCAGTAATAATAATTATTAACGTAGTACACCCGTGGGAAACGTGACGTAGATGCTCGAAATTGACAGTCTGGCGTCCAAATTGTCATGCGCACCGACCGTGTTTTACACTATTTTACACCCATAGGGTTTATGTCATATAGCCACAGACCTTTTATAATCCAGTATTCAGTTTAATATCAAGGTCAGTGACTTGAACAGCCATTTTATTCTTTCTAATTTTGAAGTTTTACAAAAGCTATCAACTGTGAGGTAATAAAAACAGTGTGTAATTCAAAAGTGAAGCCAGAAGAGCCCTACCATAAAGTAGGGTAACATTCCAATCCTACCCATTGCAAATAATCGTCGAGAACACCAATCAACCTAAACCATAGGCGAATAGTCCTAGTAGCTAAGGCCTACAAAAATTAAAAAGAAGAAAGAGCTGACAACTGACATTTCGATATTACCGTCATCCCGTTAATTGGAGTAGTACTAAATTACCTTCCTCATGTTTTTGCATAAGTTACCTGCCCAAGTCCGACTCAGCCATGGAGGTAGAAGGTACCTTTTAACTCCATGGAGTTGTTAATAAATACGGACCTGAGAATCCCACTGCTGAAGGCCTTTTCTTTTTATCCTAATGGCCTGTTACTTAAGTAGTTATAAAGAAACTTCGGTAAAAGAGAAGAAGAAATCTAACCTACAAAATTCAAAAATGTTGAAACACTACAAAACTCATATTCTACGAAAATGTACTGATATCTTTTGTATACGATCATTTTCATCAGTCAATACCTACGACGTAATAGTAATTGGTGGCGGTCATGCAGGAAGCGAAGCCTGTGCTGCCGCCTCTAGAATGGGGGCCCGAACTCTACTTGTCACTCATAAAAAAGATACCGTAGGTACGATTTTCACACACCAATTTTATTATAGTGTTTGATATTTATTGAAAAATTGTGTGTTTTTTAGGAGAAATGTCTTGCAACCCTTCCTTCGGTGGTATAGGTAAAGGTCATTTGATGAGAGAAGTTGACGCGTTAGACGGAGTTTGTGGTAGAATATGTGATATTTCTGGAATACAGTATAAGGTAAGATTTATTTACTTATGTTCTACCAATTAACTTTTTAATTTGCAGGTGCTTAATAAGAGAAAAGGTCCCGCTGTTTGGGGTTATCGCGCTCAAATTGATCGAGTTATGTACAAACGAAACATGCAAAACGAATTGTTTAGAAATACTTCAAATTTAGATGTTCTAGAGGCTGCTGTAGAGGATCTAATTGTTGATAACTCTACTACCAATGCGTTAGGGGATAGTTGTGTAGAATGCAAAGGTGTAATATTAAGTAAGTTCTGCTTTTTAACACATCGACTTTCATATGTATCACATTTGATACAAAATTCGTCTTCCTGAACCATGAAAGAAATTCCGAAGTTTCTTCTTGTGTAAAGCAAGTAGTTTTGACTTATTTTTTTTTTTTTTTTTTTTTGTTGAAACCAAATTACGATTTTTACATTGGTGAATTAGGGTGAACCGTCCGGTTATTGACCACGTCCTAGTTAATGACCAATATTTACTGATTTATTAAGAATTTTTAATGACCTAAGGCATCATATTATACAGCAAATTGATCCTCACCTAATTCTCAATTTTTTTTATACATTTGACAACCCTGCTTATAATCCGCAGTTTACAAATGTCAGTTAAAAGTGCATGTGTTTTTGTTTCCTTCTCAAGTAACCACAAGTAATTAAAGTAAGTAGAGCTAAGTGTTTTTTATATTGTAAAAAAATTGTATTGGAGTTGTAAAACTGTTATGTTATTTGGACTAAACTGCATAAAAAAATATCAAATTTAGTATTTTTTAGGCTGTAATACTAATATAACCTCAAAAAATATTTATTTTTTAAATGGTCAATAATAGGTAATGCTAAAGCTGAGAAATTCAGTAAATGACCGAATGGAGGAATTTTAAAATAATTTGTTTTGATAATGTACTTTAATCATTATATGGATGCTTCTTTTATGCAAGCATTGTAAATAATGAGGGAATCGACTGGCCTATAGATGACCACTCTTATTTAAATGCTATTCTAGTCATTCACTGGATATTTAGCCTAGTCAATGACTTTTTGCTGTTTATGTATTAAAATATTATTTGTGCAATAAAGCAATTGTGTAACATTTATTTTCAGATGACAGAAGCACTCAAAAGAGCATATACAAAATTTAAGTATTCCATTGAAGATCTAAAAGCTGCAGTGACAGAAGTCCAAGAAGGTGTGACAGGCTTTTGGTTCACCTACTGTGAATCAACGAGTCTGTGTGGCGCTATGATGGTGATTTCCGAATAGAGGTTGCTCAGGCGCCAATTTTGTTATCGCAGTTTGCTCTGCGACCCTGTAGTACACCAGAGTGCACTTATGGTAAACTCAGTGGAGATAAAAATAATTCCAGCTAGTTAAATACTACGGTTCCCGGTATTCATAAGATTTACTGAAAATAAATTATTATATTTGACAACTAGTCAAATCTTACTGGCTCCCTAGATTCGGAAAATTTATTAATAAACTATTTAAATATTGAGGAATAATTACGGTTCGCTAGCACAGGAGGCCAAGCGGTCCGGGAATTATGAAACTCCCTGTATACGGAAAATTTATTAAAAATAAATTAATACACTTGAAAACAATTTAAATATTGAGAAATAATTACGGTTCGCTAGCACAGGAGGCCAAGCGGCCCGGGAATTATGAAGCTCCCTGTATACGGAAAATCTATTAAAATAAATTACTACAATTTGAAAACTAACTAAATCTTAATGGACCTCTGCATTCGGAAAATTTATTAATCAAAACTATTTAAATCGGAAATTATGTACACCCGATATATGGAAGGTATGTTTTTCCAAAATCACGAAATTAAATTAAATATTCTGGTCAAAATAATAAAACGAAAAAAAAAAAAAAATAACGGTAATTAAAACGGAGAAATTAAATTTTTTTAACAAGTGGCTACCAACTGAGAAGTTCATAGAAATGAAAGAAAACGGGTAGTTACGACTCTCCCTGTATACGGAAAATAAAGTTTGCTATTACCACCATTAACTCACAATTTACGTTCAGAGAAAAGGAAAACCTACTATATAATAAAACAAAGTTGTCGGAATCTCCTCGTATCTTAATCTCGAGCGATGTTACGCGGCAATTTTCGTCGACTGAGAAACATGGGTATTTATGCGGTGTTTTGGACGGCGGAGGCGACGATTGTATAAAATAATATTTTGAAATTTGCCCAGAGTCGATCGAGAGCGTGTGTGAATTTAATTTTACAGAAGTCGCCTGGCTTCGTTCAATAACTAATTGTGGACGGGGAACGGAATGATTCAAATACAGCTGAATAAAAAAAATAAAAGAAAAGAAATTAACATGAAGTGAGGCGCAGAAATTAATTTAGACGTCTCTTTGGGAAATTAGATAACGTCGTCAGGAGATAGAGCACTCTAACCCGGAAACGGATCGAACCTCCGAAAAATAAAATAAAAAAAAAATTGAAAACAGGTTGAACCTCTCACTTTGATGTTAAATGGGCGGTTTTTCAGAGAAATTGGATATAGTCGTTCACAATGAGAGCACTCAGAGTCTAGCCTATGTCCAGCCTCAAATAAAAATTGCCAACGGTTTTCCACTGAGGGATGAAATGGAATATCCTGGATATGAATCAAAATTTTTCAATTGTCGCACGGGTGTCCCAACTAATAAAAAAAAATAATATACGGTATCCTACCTTAGAAGATAAACGGGGTTATTCAATGATCTTTCGAAATCACGGCACCCACGGAGTATTTCACTAGGCACTATATAAGGGCGAATAGTTTTTTCGGCTGTCGGCAATTAAGAGGAAGAGCTTACGGCGGCCGGCAATCAAGAGATCGTAATTCCCAGATGTGATTGAATTTGCTTTTCGGTAAACCTGAGTGGGGGATACCACTACTACAGCCGACTGTTTGCAATTTAAAAATAAAAAATGTCCTTCTAGTACCTTGACAAATAAAAGTAGATAATTCATACGAAATCGACTCTACAAAATGCCCATTCGGATTTCGACAAATATAGGAATATTTTAACCTACGAGGGTACTCGCAATTGTTGAAAAACGGTAATTCCTGGGAAACAGAAATACGGGGATCTTCTACATATCCTCAGGCGGGAATTAATTGAAATATACATTTTTAAATTAATTGAGAGCAAAATTTAGTGACTTCGTCACAAAGGAAGAATTAGTGCTACTAAAGCCAGTAAACAATTTAAAATTCCAAAAGGCACTTAAATTAATAAACTGCATGGAAAATCTGATGTTTCAGTAAGAAAGATGGGCCCACCAAGAATCTTGACTGCTCAGGAAGAAGATATTTTGGAGAATTGGATAATCCAAAAAGCAAACATTGGGTTTCCTATGCATCCAGATGAAGTGAAAGATGCCGTACAAAAGGTAATGGAAGAAACCCAGCGTCCTAATCCAACAACAACCGTCCCGGTGATAAATGGCTAAAATGATTTTTAAAAGTAAAGCCAGATATTGAGAAAAAATGCTGAAATTATTTCCAAAGCTAGAGCTAGCGTCACTGAGAAAGATATCAGAAAGTGGTTTTAGGATCTTAAAAGTTATTTAATAGAAGAAGATGCTGTTGATGTTCTTGAAGATGCTGATCACGTCTATAATGCTGATGAGACTGGGGTGCAATTATGCCCCAAAACAGGACAGGTGCTAGGGTCAAAACATTTTAGAAATTTTTATGATGTTGCTGTCAAGAAAGTGTCCCGGAGATTAGCCAAAAAAATGAAAATATATGTGAACAAATTGAGGAAGAAATGGAACATGTAGAAAACCAAGACAATACTCAAAATAAAAGCATCCCAATTGAAAATCAAAATGAGGAAAATGACGAGTCAAAAGAAACACAATTGGATTTAAATTTTAGCTCAAAAAAATCTCTCTGGAAGGAACACTTACACTTTCCAAAGTTGGAAATTGCCACTAAAAAGTGTTAAAGAAAAAACCCCTTGGGCAATAACTTGAAAATATTGGAAAGAATATCATGAGAAGAAAGAAGAGCAAAACAGAATTGCTGAAGAATTAAAAGAGCAAAGAAAAAAGTTACAGAGGAAAAAAAACGTAGACGTGAAGAATTAAACAAAAATAAAGAAAATAGACCAAAAAAAGTTAAAGAGAAGAAAATCTTCTTCAAGTTCAAGTGATTTGAATATTTCAGATGAAGAATCTTTAGAGGAAAATGAACAAGAAACCAGGATGAAAATGAAATCAATAAATCTATGCTAATCAAATATGAGAACAGTTATTTTTCCGATTTGTTATACGAAAACAAAAAGGAGAATATGAAGTGCGAGTCATGTGTAAAAATGCACAAAATTGGAAATGCTCAGAAAAAAATGACCAAATATGGTATAAAGAGGATTTCATTAAAAAGATTGAACCATCAATGCTGATATGTAGTCGAGAAATGTGTATTTAGTTCCTGAAATGGAAAAGTATGAAACATTGCTTTAATTTTTTTAAACTAAGTAATTATGTTTTCTTTTAGACAATAAAGTAGTTTTGTAGTCATTTACTGGTATTTTATTTGGTCAATTACTCAAAGGAACTGGTCATTTACTAGGATTTTATGCATTATATCTTAAAAATTATCGAATATTTTAAAGAAATAAACATGTTTACATTTTTATGTTAAAAAAGTTAAATTAGTAAACAAATTCATCCAGATATTCCTTGCTTTTTCTGTTAAAAACAAAACGAACATTTTACAAATACGTATATAACACTGTTGCCTAACGTTGTCATTAACTGGACGGTTCACCCTACTTTAATTTGGAACCATACATTTTTAAAACTGATTGTAATAATGTACTTGGTACAGAAGGGATCCCAATCGAACATATCACCAGTGACTCATATATGGTAACACAAACGATAATCCTAAAATTTGATTTGGGAAACAAATGATAAATATTCTGCTATTGTTTTTTTTATATTAATAGAAAATGGAAGGAAGGTGTACTCTAATAGTGTTGTAATAACAACTGGAACGTTTTTAAATGGCCACATAAATCTTGGGTTGAAAATTATCCCTGCTGGAAGAATTGGAGATGAACCATCAATAGGTTTGTTAAAACTCTTGTTCTTAAATTTGGAGTTGTAGATATCTTTTCTTTATTTGATCAAATACATTCAATACATACAATCTTTTAGGATTGGCAAAAACTTTGGAGCGATTAAAATTAAGAATGGGCAGATTAAAGACTGGAACGCCTCCCAGATTGAAAGCAGATACAATCGATTACAGTGTATGTGAGGCACAAGATGGAGATAATCCACCATTGCCCTTTTCTTTCATGAATGAGAAGGTCTGGATAAAGGTCAGTAGGAACTGATATATTTTCAGTATAAATCGAACCCTAATATCCTGTCATGTAATATTTTTGTTAGTTTTTTCTTTTTTTGCTATGAAAGTATATTTTTGAATATAGTCGTTCATCCTTGAGCATAATTAATTTTATTATCTTTCCTAAAAAAAATGAAAAATTATATATTACAGCCAGAAGATCAGTTGAAGTGCTATTTAACCAAAACGACACTAGCTTTAGAAAAAGTTGTGAAGGACAATTTGCATGTAAACAGACACGTTATGGAGGAAATAAGAGGGCCGAGATACTGTCCCAGTATAGAATCTAAAGTACTGAAATTTTCGGGACGAGAACATCAGGTGTGGTTAGAACCTGAAGGTCTTACCAGCGACATTATATACCCAAATGGTTTATCTTGTACATTGCCTGAAGAATTGCAGTGGGATCTCATAAGGAATATACGTGGTAACTATCTGCACATAATTTTAGAAAAATCAAAATTATTAAAAAGAAAAATGGAATTTCTTTTAGGTTTAGAGAATGCTGTGATAGTTAGGCCGGGTTATGGAGTAGAGTATGATTATGTGGATCCCAGGGAACTTATGCCGACTCTGGAGGTGAAAAGAGTTGACGGTTTGTTTTTAGCTGGTCAAATTAACGGCACTACTGGATACGAAGAGGCCGCCGCTCAGGGAATATTAGCTGGAATAAACGCAGGCGCAAAGGTAGAAGTGTAACAATTTCGCATTTTGCTTTAACAATGAGACAACTCAAAATTAACATCTTTTGAGTACAATTTGTTTTAAGTTTTTTATGGCATTAACTTAAAAGATGCGAATTTTGAGTTGAGTGACTTTTGAAACAAAGATGCGATTTATCAAAATAACTTTAAAAAAATAGTAAAATGAGATTATCTTTTTACTTTCAGGCTTTAAAAAGAAATCCTCTCTTAATAAGCAGAACGGAAGGTTACATAGGCGTAATGGTAGATGATTTGACGACCCTCGGCACTACAGAACCCTACAGAATGTTCACCAGTCGCGCTGAATTCAGATTGACCCTTCGTCCTGACAATGCTGATCAGAGATTGACTGCCAAAGGGTTTCAAGTCGGGTGTGTCAGTAAAGAAAGATATGATAAAACGTTGAAAGTGCAGCGAGAGCTCCACGACGGCATAGAATTGTTAAAAAACGTTACCAGAACGGCGAGTTATTGGAGGAAGCAACTGGGGTTGGCTCCGAGCAAAAGTAATCTTCAAAAAAGGTAAATTGATTGTTTTCTTCGATACGTTCCTTTTTTACAATCGATTATTTATTATTTAATCGATTATTTTTTTTATAGAATTCATTATTTTTTTATATAATCGATTTATTTTTAAATAAATGATTATTTTTCGTTTTTATTCTAGTGCTTTCACTATGATAGACGTATCCAATGAGAAAGTAACCATTAGTATGCTAGCGAAAGTAGCCCCAGAATTGGCAGATCTCGCTCGGGATTTTTCTTTAGAAAATCGGCTTCATATTGAAGCGACATACGAAGCTGCCGCCGAAGATCAGGCCGAAGAAGTGCGCGAAGTACGGCAAAACGAATCGCTTATTATTCCCAGAAATATGGATTACGCGTCGGAGTCTCTGAGCCTCAGTTTCGAGGAGAGAGAAAAACTATTGACTGTCCAACCTCAAACGGTGAGTATTGTTATACTAGTATTTAATAAATTCAATTTAATTCCAAACTCAAACTTTTACAATTAATGTACAATGGCTATCATAAAAACAATGTTCGTCAAATATCAAAGGGTTGTCATGTCATTTGTCAGATGTCAAACTAGAAAAAACGTTCCAGAATAAAGGTAATAATCTTCTAAAGTGTTTTATTCAACTAATTACATATGTATAATAAGTACCAATACCAATACATAAAGAAATTTGTATTTTTTTGGTTTGTTTTCACATGATTGTTCGATTTTGTTTCAGATCGCAGCGGCAAGTCGAATTCCTGGTGTCACACCATCGTCACTATTCAGGTTATTGAGATTTGTGAAACAACAAGATGTAAGGACGCTTTGAATATTTTTTTAGCCCTTTTTACTACCTCAATTAAAAAAAAAGCAATTATATTGCATTTTCAATGCCTTATTTTGACAATTGACAATTTTGACAAGCTCTACTCAAATAGCATGCAGTTTAAAGGTGAAAACTTAAGAAGCAAACTTTAAAAATATTTCACACCAATGCTATACATATTATAATAATAATTATAAACTCTTTTTTTTTTTGGATAAATAATATAAACAATTTGTTTTACTGAAATCACTTTCAGTCGTTTATTTTAATCAGTATACCTATAAAAATATTAAAAATCGTAAGAACATATATTTTTGTATCCTTTTAAACGTAGAGAATATAAACGTTACAAAGAAGAAAAAATATTTTGTACATTATACTACAAAAAAAATTATTCCGATTCTTCATCAAATCAAAACCGAAATTTACTATTTTTAATAAATTATTCAGTTACTTATATATAATAATTTTTTTTAAGTACAATTCTGTAACGTAATATCAGATTCGATTCCTCTAAGTTCTTTGTTCAAAGTTTTTAATAGCGGATGATGGCCGCATTCGCATCTATTTCTAAAATCGTCCAAATCCAACGCCCATACCATCCCACCGCCTAGACCCCAGTCTTTCATCAGCTTCGCTTTTCTTCTCACTTCTGAAATATCATCGTAGGACACCCATTGATTACCGTGCGACGCGTAAGGACCTATCCTTCCTTCGGGATCTCGAGAGACGGTCCATCCGCGTTTTTTAACCCTTTCGCAAATCTGAAAAATGACATAATGTTTATAAAAAAAAAACGTGACTCAAATAAATGATATTGAGTTATTATAGATTTTTCAATCGATAATCAATTTGGGCTGAATCCTGATCTGTTTAACTTTAAAACTTGTTGAAATTTTAAAGTGTTGTTTTCAAAATTATATTTCTACACATTTCCTAAATATTTTGTCAAATTTTGAAGTCTGTAGATCAATTAATATTGAAATGGTGATGAAATAAAGGCAATATCAAGTTGGTAAAAAATCCAAGTTCAACTTTGATACCTTGTAACTTTAAAACCTGTTGAAATTTTAAAATGTAGTTTTCAAAATTATATTTCTACACATTTCATTAACATTTTGTCAAATTCTGAAGTCTATAGATCAATTGGTATTAAAATGGTGATGAAATAAAAGCAATATCAAGTTGTTAACAAATCTCAATAGATTACAGACATCTACGTGACAAATGTTTGACATTATATTGACTTTTTTTGACGGCTACGTTATAACTTATCCTTATATTGACATTTCTTTGACAGCTACGTTAAAATGACTGTTCCTTAGGGTATGGTCCGTTATTAACCGAAATATCGGTTACTCGGTCCAAAACTAACCACTATACTTGACAGTTCTGAAAAATCGGTTAAATTAGGGACGCGGTTACCTGAAAATGGTGACTCAAACGTTAATTCACTAACCGATATATTTTTACGGTTTCCATTAAGTCAGATGTCAATCTGTCACAAAATTGAGGCAACTCTTATTCGTGGTCCTAAGGCAACCAACAAATTAGTTCTTTTCAGGAACCGTTATCAAAAATTCATGGTTAGTGATCGGTTAATATCGGACTATACCCCAGTAGAAGTAATTTTACAATAGCAACAGCTTGTGTCGACTCCTTTGATATCGGAGTAGTCAGATTTTTATTGACAGATGACATTTTTGCCGCTTATTTCTACACTGAGAAAACTTGTATCCCTTTATCTATTTGAATAAAATATCATACAATAAATGAAAGAAAAAAACTAAGTCTAAATATAATAACAATGTATTAAAATGTGTATTACAATCAATCAAATAATCAAAACAATGAACGACCATTAATCCATTGACAATCAACGTATGCCAGTTTAACGTATTTGCCGCTTATTTACGGACATGCGCAGAAAATTATGAATCCCTCATAAACATAGAACTGTCGCTACTGTATCATTACTTATACAGGGACTATACTCTTATTCTTCTATTGACATTTCTTTGACAACTACTTTAAAATGACTTATCCTTAAATTGATATGTCTCACTGATTAGACAGATCGTTAAACACAGAGGCGGAGTGGCGTTAACAATGAATTTAAATATGTACTTACTTCGTAGAAAGCTAAAAATCCGCCGGCTCTCGTAAATTCTCCTGCTTCGCCTGGACCGTACGTTTTTTCGTTCAGACCTCTGCTACTCGATTCAGCCAAAGTAAATGATTGTCCGTACAGCGGTAGTCCCATAATTAATTTTTCCGGCGTAGCTCCTTTCGATATCCAGTAATGGATAGTGAAATTCTACAATAAAAATAGAATCTAATAAACCAATACATATTGTGACGATAGTCTAATTTATTTTTAGTTTATTTATTTAGAAACACACTATTTACAGTTTATTTCAGACGTACTATTTAATTTATATAATAAATAACAATTCTAATTTATTTCTTACACTTTAACTTTTCAATAAAATGTTCTATATCTCATTAGAAATCTTCACTTGTGGTTTGACTGTAAGTCTTCTACCATTCTGATGTGCCAGTATTCCTTTAACCCCTTACGATTACAAGAAGTAAATTTTGAACAATGACTAGATTATCTGTTGAGGCAGACTGAGTTTGAAGTCTAGGGAGTCCAATCTCTAATGGACTGACCAGTATATCAAACTGTCTATAATCAACTGACCGCCATCTTCACACACGCGATATTTATATCAAGCCAACTCTGTAACCAGAATAATCCCGATGGTCGGGAAAATTCCAATTCTGACTCAACGGCACACTCCGTCCGTTCTACCAGTTTCTCGAGCCTCAGCGACATTCCCAGAATATTCCATCGCCTCTAGCATGAATCGGCTGCCCAGACATGAAGGCCGCGTGCTTAGACAGAGTCGGACTTAATAATTTCATGACAATATTTCGTACGTTATTCGATTATTTCGCGAAAAAAACGCAGGACTTTTGAATCTAAAAACCTTTAACAAAAATAAAGCTTACCGTATTGAAGTAATCATAAGTATCGCCAGGGTAATAATACAATGGTGCCACATGTCCAGTTTGTTTATCCCAATGACCGTGGAAATCGTAGGTCATAATGGCTATCCAATCGAAATAACTATTCAACGAAGCCACATCATAGCCCGCGTCTATTACGGTTTTACTCGGTGAAACCGCAGTCGAAAGCAACAGTCCTCGAGGTTTGAAACTAGCGCTCAATTCTCTGACTAGACTAACGAATCCTTCTTTGTCTGAATCGGGGCCTTTATTGCAGTCCACCTAAAAGAAAAATAAATATGCATTAAATGAACACATTATAGCATAATTCACAATATTATTAACCATCTTTTAAGTTACTTATATGATGTAAAACCTTAAAAATGTTCTTTACGTGAATGTCCAACAGAATTAAGTGGTATTTTACAACTATAAGAATAGGAATAAATGAAAAGAAAAATAGTTATCACACTCACTTGCCAACACTTTGGATACTCCCAATCGAGGTCCAAACCATCGAATCCCCATTTTTCTATGAATTCTATAACGTTAGTTACAAATCTAGATATCGCTTGTGGATTATTGACGAGTCTTGAATATTTGTCACCAAGCGAATCATTCCACCCCCCAATCGCGATGAGAACTTTGATTCCTTTGGATTTGTATTCGACAACTTTCTTGTAAAAATCTAAAAATTTATTGGTATAAATCAAAATTAGTACCCATGGTGATGTCTTCGGTTCAAATCAAAAACATACGCATAAAATGTAGAACTTTAATTTTTATACATTTACCATTGTCAATATCAGCCCAAGAATCATGCGGTTTAATCGTCAGAGTCCCCGAATCCAAAACGGCAAACCCATAATTGATATGCGTACATAAATCAGGATTTATATCGGAGGGGAGATATTTACCATCACCTTGTCTAAAACAAAGATAGATATTACATCAAAATAAACAATACCGATCTGTAAACAATTAATATTTACCTGTACCATGCCCAATTGGTGAAGTAACAAACAACCTTTAGTCCATCGTCATGTACAAAACCATCAGTTCCGGGATAAGGAGGCCTTGTGGGCAAATTATCAACCGAAGGTCGAACAGTATCTGACACCTCGGTAGATTCATCTATCGGAGCGGTAGTACTGCCGTCGGGATGGCACTGCGTATTTTCCGGCCAATCGCAATGGTCTTTGTTCCAGTATAGATTGTTCGGACACGTTTGAATCTGCAGCTGACCTTGGTTGCACACGTAGTATTGGTTGCAGTTGCTGTCATGGGATACAAATAATCGACCGCTACAAGGTAGGATCGGTTCTAAATCATTTCCTGGTTTTTCTGTTACTATAGGAGGTGAAGGAGGAACAGAAGATGTTTCAATCGAAGGTATAGTAACCGGTTTTTTTGTTGGTTTGCTTGGTTTACCTAAATTAAATAATAGTATTTGGTTTAGTGTAATTGGGTCAAACATTGGAGTCAAATACTGCATTCAAATAATGATATCAACACTGGAGTCAAATACTGGGGTCAAATATTGGAGTCTAATACTAGAGTCAAATACTGGAGTCAAATACTGGAATTAAATACTGGCGTCAAATACTGAAGTCAAATAATGGAGTTAGTTAAATACTGGAGTCAAATACTGTAGTCAAATACTGTAGTCAAATACTGAAGTCGAATACTGGAGTTAAACACTGGAGTCAAATACTGAAGTCAAATAATGGAGTTAGTTAAATACTGGAGTCAAATACTGTAGTCAAATACTGTAGTCAAATACTGTAGTCAAATACTGAAGTCGAATACTGGAGTTAAACACTGGAGTCAAATACTGAAGTCAAATAATGGAGTTAGTTAAATACTGGAGTCAAATACTGTAGTCAAATACTGAAGTCGAATACTGGAGTTAAACACTGGAGTCAAATACTGAAGTCAAATACTGAAGTCAAATACTGGAGTCAAATCATAGTCAAACGCAAAAAAGCGCGTCCTATGTCAAAAAAAAGTAGCAGTTGACATTCAATGCACGCTTTTTTGACATACATTCAGGATAATGCTTTTGTTAAAGAAATAAAACATATTTTACCTAAAACGCATTTAGGATCAGGTCTTCTGTAATTCCTTAGAACCCTGTTAATGGTTCGCAGCAAAGGATATTGTTCGCAGCCACACAAATTTCCGAAATCGTCCAAATCCAATGCCCATATCATGCCGCCACCTAAACCCATTGCTCTGATGTACTCTGATTTGTGTCTGATCATTCCTATGTCGTCGAACGATACCCATTGGTCTCTATGGTAGGCGTAGGGACCCATTCTACCTTTCGAATCTCTGACTACGGTCCAACCTTTGTGGAGAATGTTACGGCAAATCTATATAGGTACGATTATATAAAAAATTAACGACTTTATTTCTTTCAGCTAGGTACTTACATTTTATATATTGAAAAATGAACTTTACCTCGTAATATGATAAAAATCCTCTTGCTCTTGTTTCTTCGCCAGCCTCTCCTCCTCCATAGGTTGGAGCGTTTAATCCGTAATTGGAGTTATCGCTTAGTGAAAACGATTGGCCGTACATAGGCATGCCCATCACAAGTTTTTTCCTGTCTGCACCGTTTTCTATCCAATAATTGATTGTGAAGTTCTAAAATAACAGGATTAGTTTTGAAAATATCTGTTATTTCATTATAAAATTAAAATGAAATGTGTTTTTACCCAGAACTTGCCTAAAAATGGTAAATACAAGGAACTCCAATAAGGGGTATTTTAAAATTTTAGGTACCTACTAATTTTACAATATCTTCTTCTCTCCATCAATCTTTCTCTTGAACGATAATGATCGGCTGCTTTTAAAATAGTCCAGTTACACCATTTTGAATATTTATCTTTGACTTGTATCACAAATTTAAATTAATGGTTTAAACACTTACCGTATTAAAAGTATCATCAACGTCTTCAGGATGATTGTACATGGGCGACACGTGACCAGTGATTTTTTCCCATTGCCCGTGATAATCGTAGCACATAACCGCAATCCAGTCCAAATATTTGGATAGAACCGGTACATCGTATCCAGCATCAATCACCCTTTTGCTAGGCGATACTGCCGACGATAACAACCATCCCCTCGGTTTGAACACTTCTGATAACTCTTCGACGAAGGCAGCAAAAGCGGCCTTATCAGTAACGGGACCTTTGTTGCAATCTACCTGAGGAAAAGACAAGAACAAGTCGATAAAAATCTACAAGGAATAGTAATGTAATGCGAGTCATTTTTAATTAGGCCGGTCCTGTCTATAATGGTCACGGCTAGATTGCACTGGACCCTTCGATATATGATAATAACGAAATTACAGATTCTAATGCATGCCCGAGTGTAGAAGAAAGTGGAGGTGTCCATTTTTAGTCAAAAGACGTCTAGAATTTTCATGAACCAGTCTGGAGCGCCATATTTTTATATAAATAGGCTGTTTTGCTGTAAACCTGTCAGTTTTAGTCAAGACATCGTTAATATATAAATTATTGTACAAATAAAATATATTGCACCCATCTTATACCTATCTGGAGCGTCACATTTTTATATAAATAGGCTGTTTTGCTGTAGAGTAGTCAGTTTTAGTTAAAAAATTGTCAATATGTAAATTAATGTACAAAGAAAATAAATTAAATACCAAAGACTCGCGTATACGTACTTGCCAACATTTGGGATACTCCCAATCCAAATCCAAACCGTCAAAGTTATTTTCCTGAATGAAATCTGTGACATGGGCTATGAAGCGCCTCCTAGCTGAAGCACTGTTAACCAATTTCGAATATTTATCGCCTTCTGAATCGTTCCAACCGCCAATGGCGATCAAGACTTTGATACCTTTGGATTTAAATGCAGTCACCTTTTCGTAGAATTCTGAAAACAAATTAAAATACACTATTGGTATTCCTTTTTTACTAAATACAAATTTAGACGTACTGTTGTCGAAATCGGCCCAGCTATCGTGCGGTTTGATGACCAATTCGTCTCCATTTAAAACGGCGAACCCATAAACTATGTGGGTGCATAAATCTGGATCGATATCGCCTGGAACGTATTTACCCACACCTTGTCTGTACCAAGCCCAGTTGGTGAAGTAGCACACCACTTTGAACTCGGAATTAGAGTCTGTAAGCGGTTCTAATTCTGTAATAGGAAGTTTTTCTTTTTCGCCGTCATTTGAGTTTTCTTCTTCGATAATAACTGGCTCAGCTTCCTTAATTATACAAAAAAAAAAACAATCATTGATCCAAAAAAACTTTTATTTACTGAAATAATCATATACCTCTAGTTTAGAAGGAACGAGGTCATCGATGGACTGTTGCTGACCCGTACCAGGATCAGCTAAAGTATTTCTGATTATGGTTAGCAATGGATGTCTGCCTTGACCGCACCTGTTTTTGAAATCGTCTAAATCCAGGGCCCAAATCATACCGCCTAGAAACACAAAAAGAGAAATCCATGTATTACCTCTTGTGGCCTACAACCTTCATACTAACCTCCCAAATCTAATTTTCTTATAAACTCCGATTTCTTCTTAATCATCTCTCTATCGTCGAACGACACCCATTGGTTTCCTTTATAAGCATACGGACCCATCCTGCCTAGAGGATCTTGAACAACAGTCCACGTTTTATCTTGTATGTAGTGACATATTTCGTAGTAAGCCAAAAATCCGGCAGCTCGCGTAAATTCGCCAGCTTCACCGGGTCCCGGAGCCTTGGCGTTAAGACCATGTTCGGATTCTTTCTCTAAACGGAACGATTGACCGTACATGGGCATACCCATGATGATCTTTCTGCGAGGCACGCCTTCGGAAATCCAGTAATGAATCGAGAAGTTCTGGAGAAGAATAATAGAAATGGCATCGGTATCTTTACAATACACCTAAGAACTTACTGAATTGAAGAAAGCAACTTCGTCTTCAGGATGGTAGAATAACGGAGCAACGTGTCCTGTTTGTTTGTCCCATTGACCATGAAAATCGTACGTCATCACTGCGATCCAATCTAAATATTTGGCGATTTTTGGTACGTCATATCCGGCGTCAATGACGGTTTTACTTGGGGACACGGCCGATGACAATAAGTAGCCTTTGGGTTCGAAAGCTTCCTTTATTTCTTTAACGAACTCAGCGAACGCAGGTTTATCCGAGTCAGGACCTTTTTTACAATCGACCTGAAATTAATTAAATTGATAAAAATATCAATACGAGTGGCATCCTTTTAACTCACCTGCCAACATTTGGGATACTCCCAATCTAAATCTAATCCATCGAATCCGTACTTGTCCAAAAATTTCAAAATGTGCTCGATGAATCGTCTTCTGGCGGCAGGATTGTTGACCAGTTTTGAATATTTATCGCCAAGAGAATCATTCCATCCTCCAATAGCGATTGAGACTTTAACGCCTTTCGATTTGTATTCGATAACTCTTTTATAGAATTCTGAAAAAATTACCAACTAATTTAAAGCTGGTTTTACCTCAACATTGTCCGCAAAGTAATGTTAATAATAGTACATATTGTAGCCAACAAAAAAGGCGACGTACCATTTTTTTGCAGTCAGTTGAGGGACTATTTAAAAATGTCTGATATTTTTAGTAGTTTTAATCTTGTTAATGTCTAAAAATATAAGAACGCTGTCCATATCTAAAGACTCCACGTTTATTGTACAGCTATTAGCACTAAATTAGTTTCTAAAATCGTTGAAATTACTTTCTAATGTAGACGATATTTAAATTTAAGAAATACTCGCCCTGTATATGACGCTGATTGTAATGTTCCAAGTATTTGTAAACGGCTGAATCACCGAATGATTGTTTTGTGTTGAGTTAGTTGATTATAAATCGTTGTTTCGATCACACGCGCGTTTTATTTTAGTGGAATATTTATTACACTAAGTTCCTAATTTCGCCGCTAGCGAGTGTAATTTCATGGCCATGAAAAATTTTTTTTAATTGTATACACGACCCCTGGTACCGGCCCTGTTCGTAATTCTTGTCAAACAAGTGCTGCTATCTATCGAGTAACAGGTGACAATTGAGAACGCGGTTTAGTTTGGTTTAGTACGGGATCAATATTTATCGATATCATAATTTAGTTCTTGTTAGTGTAATAGTGTTAATATTTCATATACATCAATGTTTTGTTCACTTAATACAATGCAGTTTATTAGTATTATCAATACTCGATGTTTTATTTTACGTTGTAAATCGGATATCCCAACGTTCGGTCGAAGTCATCATCGAAAAACTAAAACTTTTGTGAATTCTGGACAAAATGTGAACTTTTAGTTACGTGTATTAAGTGAAAATAAGACTATTTGTATGAATATCTGTTGGCGAGGGCATTGATTCTACAAACGGTAAGTTCATTTCAATTTTATTCTTGGAATCATCAACTGTTACTAGTCAATTTCTTAGATTCACTGATCACACTGATTTTCTCGTTTCTCAAGTACCAAAAGACTTGTGAACATATACTAAAGAATATAGATAGTGAATAATTAGTAACTACATTTTTTATTATAAAGATTGTTGCAAAATTCTTGCTAAATCTGAATATCCGAAGCATCCATTTGCAAAGTTTGCTTTGAACCGAATCATAGAACAACAATCGCAGAACACAGAATTTACATTCTGTCAACCGTGGAGGCGTGGATTATCGATCCGGAATTCCGACGTTGCCACGTTTCAAACTTTTTATGATTTAAAAAAAAACTGAATTTGTGCATGGCGCTGTTGCCAGAATGTTTGCAATATAAAAATTTTACAGATTTCATATTTTTTAAGCAAAATGCCTTAGCAAAAAAAGATTAAAGGATTTTGAAATTAAATTTCTATGGCCTTGAACTTTAAATTAGTTTTAGTACTTTGCATTTCAAATATTTTTAACATCCTAAAAGACATTATACTTACGATTATCAAAATCAGCCCAGGAATCGTGCGCTTTGATGATATAGTTGGAATAGTCGAGTACGGCGAACCCGTAGACAATATGCGTACATAGATCCGCATCGATATCTTCTGGTAAATATTTACCAATACCGGGTCGGTACCAAGCCCAGTTAGTGAAGTAACAAACGATTTTGAAATAGCCCGACAACGGCTTCAGTGGTTCCGGTAAAGGTGGTTTTTCCGATGTCGGAGGAATGGGTGGGTGCCACTCCCAATTGTTTTCTGAAATATAACTTCCGGAGGTTAAATTATCGATCTTGGTAGGTATTTAGATATGTTTCACCTTCGGATGATTCTGTGGAGGATGGCGGTGTCCATGTCCATTCTGTAGTACTAGGTGGTGTCCATTGCGGAGGTTGGACTGTAGCGGATTGTGGCGGTCTGTCCCATGGATTTGATTCGGATTCAGGACGAGGATCCGGGTCTAGTTCGTTAGTGTCCGTTTCTTCTGTACAGTGCGCGTTTTGCGGCCAATCGCATAGTTTCTTTTCCTGCATTTAAAATATATGACGAATTAATGAAATGGTTATCACAGGTTCCAAGTTACTTACATTATTCCAATGTAATCCAGGAGCGCATTCGCGAATATCATATTTACCCCATTGACAATGCATATATTGATTACAGCTACCTGGTAATGCTGCAAAACTATTTCCATCACAACTCGAATACGGTTGGGGATCTGTTAATAAAACCAACATTAAAACTGACCTAAAATAAATTCGTAAACATGTATACGTACGTTGTCCGAGGAATCTGTCATGAATAATTGTAAATTTCTGTGCCATTTTCTTCCTATTGGTGCACTTGACCTTGAACGTCCAGTCGCACATACCCTTTTGAGCGTTAAAGTTAAGTCCAGGAGCACAAGATTGCTCCACCAATCTATTGTTGAAACACACATAAAAATGGTTGCAAAGTTCATGGGGATAATAAGCACCAGATTCGCAAGAATCGTCAGTAACTAGCGCCTGAGTTGTAGTTCTGCTAGTAGTTGTAGTTCTGCTAGTAGTTGTAGTTGTCCTTCGAGTGGTCTGCCAAGACGCCGTAGTCGAAGGTTTTCTAGTAGGTTTATTTGTTGGTGGAGGAGTTTGGTAAGCTGAAATGGCCAGCAATATTTTATAATTTTGTATTCCAAAGTCGTCCTACTTTGCCAGGTAGAATAACAAGAGCAGTTTCAGGAAGACCAAGAAGAACATTGATACAAATTAAAAGAGAAAAAAGGTGTATAAGAGACCAGTGAATCCTTTTCCCACTTCTGAAAAGGCAGAAGGAACTCGAGAAGAGAAGTATTCCAAAGTCCTCTTACTTACCATTCTCCTCTTTGCATTTAGCTTCCTTGGGCCAATCGCATATACGCTGTTCTTTGTTCCAGTGCAATCCGCCTGCGCAGTACTGTTTTCTGAGTTCTCCCGCAACACATCTGTAAAAAACGTTGCAATTCATGGTATCGGGCAAATATTCTCCTGGTTCACATTTTTTAGGAGGCACGTCAATCTCCGGACTGATTACTGCCGGCGGTGGAATAATAATTGGCTCTTCAGTAGGGTATGCTGGTTCTATCGGCCATCTTGTTGTCGTTCTGTAGATATGTAACAAATTATTTGAATCTCCAAAATGTACTTGTGTGTTACAAAGGTGCTTACCTCGTTGTTGTAGATTTGGTAGTCATCCACCATAGTGGAGTAGTACTAGGTCTACTAGGTTTGCTTGTAGTCGATTGGGTGCTCCACCAAGTACTCGCGGTAGTTGGATTTTGCCACCAAGGCGTCGTAGGTTTACTAGTTGTACTATCGGTTGTACTCCACCAAGCCGATGTTGTGGTTTTTCTAGTAGTAGAAGTAGTTTCCTCTTCGTGATTGTGATGATGATGATGTTCATTATTCGCTCCGGAATCCACGCCGGTGGTAGTCAATGGAGGGGCAGGTGTAGATGGAGATGGGGGTTTGGTACAGTCTGTTTTAGCGGGCTTATCTGGTATAAGTCCTAATTCGTTGTTAATGGTTTTTAATAGAGGGAATGATCCATCGCAGCATCTGTTATTAAAGTCGTCTAAATCTATCGTCCAAGCGACGGCGCCTCCGAATCCTCGTGATTTGATGTAGGAAGTCTAAAATAAATGCCAAGATTGTATTTTGATAGATAAAAACATTAATTTAATAATAGAATAAAATGTAGCAAAAAAATAGTATATGTAGGTATTATGTGGCGATTCAAATTGAGCATCTACTTAGATATTTCTAACACATTCTGTCTTAAATTCATGATAAATATTACAAAAGCGAACACTACTTCTTGATCTCAGATCCCTTTGTATACTACACAAGTTAGGAAAAAATATAAACTAGGTTTAAATAATTTTTAACTTGATAAACATTTAATGAGCGTTAAAGGTGTAGGAAAGGTGTAGTTTTTGTATAAGATAAGAAAAATACATACCGGTTGAAAAACATTAACACATGCAAAAAAAACTAAACCTAATTCATAAAAATGCATCTTATTGACGAGATTTACTTCTGTACTACCATTGAAACGATTAGGTACATTTAGGTATCATCCATTTTTATACTATGATGTATTACTAATAAGAATATTTGTTTATAGATAAATTTGAAGATTTATTTAATATATTTCATTCTAATATCCGATGATTAATAAATACATTTAGCATTAAACTTTTGTTTGTAATTTGTAACTAGGTAATTGATGCTATCTAAAGGTGAGGACTAATGGGAAACCTTCTAATAGGAGAATAACTGGAAATTTAAGTCAGCTAGACATTTAATGGGATTTTTAATTAGAATTCCGATATAATAGAAAGTTTTTTTTTACTATTTTTTTGATAGATTATTATTATTATTATTATTATTATAGATACAAACAAAATTTACTGTATTTTTCGTTTAAAATAAAATAGTTATTTTTGAATCAAGGCTGTAAATTGCCACTTTACAAAATTAGTTGACAGGGTCAAAGAAAATTAGAGCTTTGAGGAACTCCTGATGTTTGATAATGCACTACAAATTGTGATCTGTTCAAAAAATATGACCTAACTTTGAGTTAAATCACAGTCTATCCAGCTTAGTTAATTAGTTAGATTATGATTGGTTCTGTCAAAGGCTTTGGAGTAGTCAGTGCAGACTTCTCTCCAATGTAAACTGCTATAAATTGACTCGTACAAAATAAATTACTAACTGGTTAGGTAAAATAATGCGTTGTATGTAGAACAAGACGCGATTGTGGAAGACCAATTCAAAAATTTTGGGAGAAATTATTTAATATTGTATTTAGACGTTAGGAATAGATTTTTTTTATTAGCTTTGGATCACGTGCGATATAACGTGAGTTATAAAGGAAATAAACGCAAAACCTGGTGAAATAGAAGAGGTACTATTTATCATGTCTCTTCACAAATCTTCTTGATAGCTGACCTCTGTAAATATTCCAAAATCATTAAATAAACAAATAGGACCTACCTTTTCTTTAAGTGACGTTATATCTTCGAACCCAACCCACTGATCTGCACCATAAGCATACGGTCCCGAATTCTCCCTACCAACGCCCCATCTTTGAGTCCTCACACGATGACAAATTTCGTAGTAAGCCAGCAATCCGGGTTGTTTGGTATATTCTCCGGGTTCTCCCGGACCATTCGCCGGAGCCGATTCTCCGTAACTGCCTTTTCTCATTAATTCGAAAGATTGCCCGTAAAATGGTATGCCCATGAGAAGTTTTTCGCGCGGCGCACCCTTTGCGACGAGGTATTCCATTGTAAAGTTCTGAAAAGAAAATTACAAAGGTGTTGTTAAAACATACATCTTTTTAACTGAATACGCTTCTGTGCAAGTGATAAACGATTATTTAAAACGTAGTTAGGAACAAAATTATTGGTCCGATCCCATACAAGGCGTGACTTAACAAATCGCGTCATCGACTTCATGAAGGAGCTAAAACTACTTATAACCAAAAGGTTTTTAAAAAGTTTCACGCCATGACTGACAAAAAAACATTGTGTTCTTCCCCGATCAATAAATTTAATATAATTTTTTGAGGTTAGGATCAGAGGAATGTAAACTTACAACATTGTACTGAGGATATTTGTCACTCGGTTTTCCATACAAAGGACTAACGTGACCCGTCTGTCGCTCCCAAGCTCCATGATAGTCGTAGCTCATCACAGAAAAGAAATCCAAATTTTGTCCCAGCAGAGGAAGATCGTAAGCCAAATCTATCACCTCTTTGTATCCAGATATGGCGGCTGCTAAGATCAATGGTGGAGATTGTTTGTCGAATTCTTTTCTCAATTCCTATAACAAATGATTTTATTAAAAACGCAGTAACCGTACTTAATACTTATAATTCTTTAGCAGCAAAGGAACGAAAGGAACGCTTGAGGTCTAAAGGGTTAATTAACGCTGCTTTGTATTATTCAGTCACGGACTTATCTTTACTAAACAAAAATGCAACCGGGATAGCATGTTTATACCTGAAATGAAACGGCCTACGGTCCCAACCAAAGACATTTGTAATGTCTTTGGTCCCAACCAGGTCATTCAAGGAAACAAATTCTATTTGTCCTACAAAATTGAACTATTTTAGTCGGCTATCTCCACGATTAAATACTAATACAATAATAAAAAGTCTGTTATAAGAAAACCTATAATTTTTATTTCAAGCAGATACTAGTGTTTGTAATTCCAATACTCACTTGTACGATTTTGGCGAAATTCGCTTTATCAGAAGACGGTCCTCTTTTGCAGTTGCTCTGCCAACAGGTCGGATAGTTCCAATCGAAATGAAGTCCTCTGAATTTGTGTCTCCTCAGAAAACTCACGACACCTATAACGAATCGTCTTCTTGCCGATCCATCGCTCACCAACCTCGAATACTTATCACCGGTGGAATCTGTCCAACCGCCGAGCGACAGTAACACTTTGGTGTCTCTTAAAGACGTTATACGTTCGTAAAGATCTAAGATAAGAAGATGAATCAACCAAATTGTTTATTTAAGGAAGTGGTGTTACTTACTGTTGTCCAAATCCGCCCAAGCGTCGAATTCTTTGATCAACAATTTCTCTGCATCTAAACTGGCGAAAGCGTAGACTACGTGGGTACATAACCTTTGGTCTATGTGTTCGGGAACAAATTTTCCATCGCCTTTTCTGTAAAATGCCCAGTTCGTGACGTAGCAAACTACCTAAAACATTTATTAAAAATAATTTAAACATAATCGTACATAGCGGAAAGAATACCTTAGGTTTGTAGTCTTTAACGCTTTCCTTTAAACTAGCAAGATCCAGTTCTTTCAAACTAGACGGGATATAAACGGTTTCGCCAGGCCTACAGTACT
This sequence comes from Psylliodes chrysocephalus, assembly GCA_927349885.1. NCBI lineage: Eukaryota > Metazoa > Arthropoda > Insecta > Coleoptera > Chrysomelidae > Psylliodes > Psylliodes chrysocephalus. Next base: position 8,539,958 of record OV651825.1, read on the forward strand.
CTGGATTGACTTGGTCGCATTTGGCGTTGATGGGATTGAACATCAGATCGGCTCCGCACGATAGATGATAGAGCAGACCGTTTTTGCAAATGTAGTAAGCGGCGCAGTTCGTGGAGTCGCTGAAATAGCCGACCGAATCGCAAACGCCGAGTGGCTTAGTCGGAGGGACGTAGGTGTCGCTTAAAAACGTCGGAGTTACTCCTAAAGCGAAAAACGGTAATAGTATAAGAGCGCATTGCATAATTTTGGGTTAAGTGTATATAAACTATAAAAATTAATTGAAATGTTTACTAACCTTTAAGTTCGCTATTAACTACGGTCAGTAAAGGCCATTTTACGCCACATAGACCTTTAAAATCGTCGAAATCTGCCGCGGTTACTGCTACACCCCCAAGATGATTTTCTTTGACGTAATCAACCTATAAAATAAAATTTCTAATGTACCTAATATTGAAAACCCACGCTTAAATAAGTACCTTTCTTTTAATACTATCAATATCATCGTACCCAACCCATTGGTCACCGTTAACGATATAAGGAGAACCCGAACCGTCTTCATTTCGGAACCAACCTTCGTTCAAAATCATATCGCATATTTCGAAATAGGCCAACAGTCCCGGAGTCCTTGTGTAATATCCTTCCCTGCCGGGACCTTTTATAGGCGAACCGATTTCGGTTTCGTTCGAATATAGAAGGGTGAATGATCTGCCGAAGAAAGGAATACCTACCACCAGCTTGGAACTGGGGAAGCCTTTTCTCAGCCAAAATTGGACGGCGTAATCCTAAACGAAACAATTTAAAATTAGTATTAATACCTACCGTAGTTCAACATATATAGATTTAGAAAGAATACAAAATAATTTACGGCCCAAAAATTTTCCCCTAATTTTCCTGGAAAAGGTGTTTGAGTTAGCGGAAAAACGTTGGAAAATTCGGTAAATAAAAATTATGTTTTTTAGTTTCCCCAAACGATGGAAAATCTCTAAAAACGTATAAATCCGCTGTCGAAAAAAAGTTGTTCTAGCCGGAAAATTGGTGGAAACTCCCTTTACTGTAGTTAAATTTCAAATTTTCCTATACCATTCGGCAAGGAGATTTTAAAAACATATTTGCTTTGTCTTTTTTATAAATTTTGAAAAAATCATGAAAATTTTACGTTTTTTTTTTATTTCTTCCTCCCTCTGTCATAAAAACTCTGACATGTAATCGAAGCGCCTCGCTGATCCGGATAATTCCTCTTAAGGTTTTTTGCTCTATTCTTTTAAGCAACGTTTTTCCCGGAAAAGCGTTACACTCTAAATTTCCCATAATTTTAGATATTTAGACAAAAATTCTTGTTTTTCTGTTAAAATATTAATTTTTTTATCAAACTTACCACGCTAAGAAAAATATTTAATCCCGTATCTTCGGGTCTGCCAAACAAATTGGAAGGATGGTCCGCTATCAGTTCCCGGTCGAGGTGAAAATCGTACGCCTGGACGTTGACGAAATCCACAATGTTTCCAAGTTTGACGGGATCAAAACCGTCTTCAATTTTAAATCTTGAAGCCGGTGCCGATACGGCCAGGATCCAATTATTGGATTTGAAAATTTCGGACAGTTCTTCTAGGAAGACGCCGAGGAATTCTTTGTCAGCAATGTGCCCACCTGTGAATAAATACAGATTTTGGATAAAAACTTTTTGGTTAAAATAATATAGAAATTATTATTATTATTATTATTATGAAACAGAGAAACGTTTAATTTAGAAAGTACCTGATTCTTCAGCTCCTGGATACTCCCAATGGACCTCTAGACCATCGAAATTATATTTGGTTACGAAGTAAATCACAGAACGTATAAAATTTCTACGTTTTTCGGCATTGGACACCATGTGACTAAATCGACGTGATCCATCATCTGTACTGCCTCCAAGTGATATTAAAACTTTTAAATGAGGGTTTTTTTCGCGCATACTTGTAATTGCTTTGTATCCACCTGAAATAAACATATTATTAGCTCAGATAACTGTAAAATTAGATCAAGATTTAAGAAATCTAGGACTTGCTATTGGTTAGCAAAGAGAAGTCTAAACCTGTTGTCAAACCTTGGATTAAATCGTACGCCTCGTCATTTGCAGTGATGGTGTAACTGATTGGATCAATTGTAGCATAATTATAAATAACATGCGTACAGAGAAAAGGATCCAAATCCTCAGGATTGAAAGTCAACGGTTCTTTTCTATACGAAGCTATACCGTCCACGTAACACACTATCCTTTTATCTTCTTCTATACTCTTTTCTGAAATCAATAAATACAATAAACAACCCTCTGCGATAAATCTATCAAAGTTAGAATACGTACTTCGTCTTTGATTTCTTATGAAAGGATTTTCGAGATCCACATTTCGTCCTCTTGGTAAGCTGTAAGGACTGACTAATAGTTGCTGGTAGCCGTTGCTAATCCTGTACGGTCTCGCAGACCGGTAGTCGGTTAGAATGTCGCGAAAAATATTAATTGGAGTATAAAAAGTTTGTTGTTGGTTGTTGTAAGGATAATAAGGATAATATTGAGATTGGGGAAAGTAAACGTATTGGGGATTATCGTTTGGAATTGTTTCCACGCTATCGTCGTCAGAAAAATCGAGTTGTCCTGTTGGACTAACGCTTGGGGGATATAAAAAAGTAGGATTGTGAGTTTTTTGTTTTGTAGTTTTTTGTAAATCTACCGGTTCGTCTGGTGGTGGTCTTTTTTCTACTGCGTCACGTAAAGGTAATCTCCTCGAATTCTCTATTCTGGAAGAAATATAAGTATAGATATAAGACAAAGGCATTAATTTCTGTTTCAATGAATATACGAGCAAAGTTTTGCTTTAGACAAATATAATGGGACCAATTATGTGAACAAAGTACTGAACACTTACATGTTAGGAATACTTTCGACAGCACTTCTTAATGGCAACCTACTGGATCCGTATTCAGCCTTTTGTGTATACGGTAATTTTTGATCTCCAATAGGAAATTTCGGTACATATTCTACAGAATCTCTTCTAAACGAAGGCACGCCGGGTTCTGGTACGTGAGAGTTCCTTTTGATTCTGGTCGATCTTTCTTCGGTTAATGATATGTAAAATAGCAGCACGATCGTCTGAAAAAAGTAACAAAACAAAAAACAACATGCAAAAAATGATAATTATTGTTATATGTGCCATTTCATTATTCAGTCATGCTCTAATCCTCCAAGTCCCTATCTGTCTTATTTGGCCTTTGAGGCTCACGATTCAAAGACATTCGAAATATATATAAATTAGAATAGTAGTGTTATAAAATAAATAAGTGTTTAAATAAATTATTAATAAATAAACAAACATCACATTATCTATTATAATTAAGAAGTAGTAATAGGGAAATAATATTGAACTAAAAATAACAGAAGCAATTGGACCAGACGAAATTATAAAGATTGTTGTCAAAAAAGACAAAATAGAACATTTCAACACTTGAAAACGTAAGGACTTAAAGGTTATTATCTCCAGAAGTAATATTTTAAAGTTGTTTCACAATATTTTATGCTAAAGAATATTGGATGTCATTGATTTAATAGTGTACTTCGAAAAACTCAAAATGGTCTCATTTTAAACCATTTGGATACAAATGAAAAACTTGCAAAGCAGTTGAAAATGACTAATTATGGAATGTTTAAAGAATATTGAATCCATGGAATATACAGGGTGTTCGGGAAAATGTGGGAGGTCTCTCGGATTCAGATAAACAATATAAAATAATTAAAGTTGAAGGTGGTAGCCATGTGTGAGTTATATGTTCAAAAAAGAGGTAAATAAAACAAGGGTGGTCCTTAAGATCTCACAAGAGTAATTTAATACGACCGGTTTCGAGGAGATCAGATCCTCATCATCAGGTATGGTCTAAAATAGATAGGTAAAAACGAATGAGCTCATAACTAATAAAGTGGGTTTAAAAAAATTATAAAAGGTATCAAATATCAAGAACTCACCCGTATTACTCATCTATTTAAGACTAAGCTTAGAGATTATCACAGGGTCGGTGTAAAAAACAAGTATGCGAGTATTTTTTAAGAAATGCATAAAAACAGTAGTTGCAACAAAAAGTTAATGTCAAAACACAAGTAGGTCTAAAACTATTAATTAAAATTATTAAAATATTTCACGAACGGACAAACATTAAGACAAAACAAATTTAAAACTTTTTTTAAACCCTACAAGAAATAAAATGGGCTCTTAGACAACATGAAGTGTTTATAATTCTGAAGGTATAATTTTTTATTTTAGATTAAAGATACTAATTAACGCCCTCTAGATATAAATAGACGAATTAACAATTCTAATATTTAAGAAAAACAGTTTAGAGGTTGTCAGATTTAAATATTTTGACATCGGCTAGAGTCCAATCACGATTTTGACTCAGGGGATGGCTTTAGGGTACTCCACATTTGCCACAACAAGTTGATATTGAATAATTTAGAGAACCTAGAAATATTTAGATTAAGAAAAAGTACCAATGCATTATCACTAAACTCACAAGTCTTTTCCGAATCCACACCCACTTTCTCAGTTCTTTTTTAAAAATCTACGTTTTCCCTTAAATTACCCCCTTTTACTTTAAAATCTCCCTATGAAATTCTATTGACTTTAATTATTAGTTATACTTATTTTATCTATTCCCTATTTTTACTCTGTCTCTTAATTAATAGTTTTAGACCTACTTGTGTTTTGACATTAACTTTTTGTTGCAACTACTGTTTTTATGCATTTCTTAAAAAATACTCGCATACTTGTTTTTTACACCGACCCTGTGATAATATCTAAGCTTAGTCTTAAATAGATGAGTAATACGGGTGAGTTCTTGATATTTGATACCTTTTATAATTTTTTAAACCCACTTTATTAGTTATGAGCTCATTCGTTTTTACCTATCTATTTTAGACCATACCTGATGATGAGGATCTGATCTCCTCGAAACCGGTCGTATTAAATTACTCTTGTGAGATCTTAAGGACCACCCTTGTTTTATTTACCTCTTTTTTGAATATAAAATAAGATGACAAGTTCCCATAAATTTGTTTCCTAGCGGCCCTCCCTACGGACATACGGCCTCCAAAAGGACGCCACTGGAAATCAATTTTTCTTGAATCTAGTCCTAAATATAAAACCACTGTTAGTTTGTCAACTTCAAGGAGAAAATAGTCGAAATCAAATATTTCTGTTCCTAGACAAAAAAAATTAATATTTTATTTTTTTTAATGTTCTATCTGAATCCGAGAGACCTCCCACATTTTCCCGGATACCCTGTATAATGGGCTCTTTAGAATAAATTTGATAAAATGTGTATTGGTCAAATAAAAAATTAAACTTCTCACATATCGTTTTACTTTTTTAGATGCCGTTATCATTTTTTCAAAAATTATATGAATTATGGGCTTTTCATTTTTTAACAATTTGCTAGCCGATTCTAAAATTCTCACACAAACCAATTAAAATGTATTAGCTATTTATGTAGGCACTAGTTTTTATGTAATTAAACAAGAAATAACTAAAATAGTACTTACTGTGATCAGCAGCTTCATCGTGTGTTAACTAACGACTAAAAAAATTTGCACTAATCTAAGATTACCGCATTAGTGGATCGTAAATTTTCCCTCCTTTTTTTAACCTGAAACAAAAAAAACACTGTTAACATGAAGTTAACCCTGCGAACATAAAAACCGATTAATGAAGCAGAAACACTGGAAAGTACGTGCGTGCCACTGACCAATTTAAGCCCAAAGACAATGGGGCATACATTGAAATTCTTTGCAGGTATCCACTTCGATTAAACATTACTAACTTGTGATGTATTACACATTGCAGACGATTCCCTTGACTAAGGTCTTCAGACAATGTCATTGAATACAAAAATAGGATATGCAAAAAAAAATAAATTGAATCTTAAAACTTTCAGTAAAACAAAATTTACTTATTTAATTCAGTAATACAAAAAATTACTACTAATATGTATTAAAAATAAATAAAAATGTAAGATTGAAAAAGTAGATCAATCCGTTCCTTATGTCAGCGCAAGAAACATTATTTTTTCTATAATAATAATAATAATAATAATAATCATTTATTTCTGTAGACCTGAATACATAGGTATAGAAAACGTCACACAAAATTTACAAACAAGACAAAAATGTATGAGTAAAAACAAACTTATACATAATTCGTTACATACAATACATTTAAAACATTTAAGTAAAATTAAAACATTTAAGTGAAATTATAACAAAACATTTAAGTAAAATTGCAGTTGAGGTATTCCTCAACACTATAAAAAGTGTGATCTAGTAAGACCTCTGTTACTTGGGTTTTGAAAGCTTTAACATCATTTATGCATTTTATGTTATCCGGAAGTTTATTGTAAAGCTTGATTGCTGTAATTAGAGGTCCTTTACTTGACATAACTAATTTATGTCTAGGTATAACGAGATTTTGTGCATTTCTTAAATTGTACCCGCTATTAATAGAAATATCACCTCTACAAAGAAAATTCTGATGATTAGACCTTACATATAACACACATTTTAAAATATAAACGGAAATAACAGTTAAAATTCTTAGATCTTTAAAAAGTTGTCTGCATGAGAATTGTCTATTTTTGAAAGTAATGGTTCTTATAGCCTTTTTTTGTAACACAAGTATGTCATTTATTCTATTACAATTTCCCCAGCATAATATGCAGTAATTCAAAATCGAGTGAATTTGAGCGAAATAATACATTTTCAGGATATCTACTGAAATAAAATGTCTTAGTTGCCAAAGGACATAACAGTGAGTGGCCAATTTAGATGTGATATGGTCAACATGAAAATTCCAAGAAACATTACAATCAAAATGAACTCCTAAAAATTTGACACATTTACTTTGAGTTATAGATGTACCATTGTGGCGGACCAGTAAACTATAATTTAACTCTCTTGGGGAAAATAATAGTATATTTGTTTTATTAACATTTAAAAATAGCCCATTGTTGTAACAATAACTAGTCATAGTTTCGACAGCCATGTTAACTTGATCTCGTAACAAAAGAGTATCTTTACTTACAACACTAAATGATGTATCATCAGCAAATTGAGTGATAAAAATATTAGAACTGGCTAAGTCGTTAATAAAAAGAAGAAAAAGAGTAGGACCTATGACACTACCTTGTGGTACACCGGAACTGACTTTTCGAGAAGTTGATAGATTTTTTAAAGAATTTGAATTAAATAGAACTGTTTGGGATCTGTTAGTTAAAAAAGATTTTATCCACATCAGAGCAGGGCCCCTGATACCATACAACTCAAGTTTATGTAAAAGTAATTCTTGATTGACTGTCTCAAAGGCTCGAGAAAGATCAAAAAATAAAGTTAGACACTTATTATTTTTATCAAAATTTTCTAGGATATGATTGAACAATGTAAGAGTTGCATCTTGAGTGGAAAGGCCTTTTTGGAAACCGAATTGATAAGGATTTAAAATGCTGAACATGTTAATATATTTTACTAGCCTGGTTTGGAATGCTTTTTCGTATATCTTTGAAAATGCTGGTAATAATGATATACCACGGTAATTTGCAAACTCTGTTTTTTCTCCTTTTTTAAAAAGTGGTATTATAATTGCACTATTTAGGATCTGAGGAAATGAACCGTTTTGAAAGGACAAATTAATTAAAATAACCAAAGGTTCCACGATATATTCCAATGCATGGAACAACAAACTATATGGAATTTCATCAATTCCGCAAGAGTTTTTTGAGGATATTGTTGTTATAATTATTTCTACCTCGGAATTTGTTACTGGATATAAAAACAGTGAATCTCTACATGAATTTATGTTGTGTCCGTTGTTTGAGTTTTCTATTGTTATTTTTGATAAAAGGTCTGATATTGAGCCAGAGAAAAAATCCGCAAAAGATTCAGCAATATCAGTCTGTTTTAAAATTCGTTTACCTTCATTATCTTTAAAATAGTTTGGGTAGTTATTTTTATTTGATTTTTTCCCATTTGTATTGTTATTTAGTATATTCCAGGCACCTTTTGTTTTGTTGTTTGAATAAAACATTTGAGTATATATACCTTTATCACCAGAAGATTTGTAGAGATAAAAAAGATCTCTTAAAAGGAAACCTTCATTTATAATTTCCATAGTAATCCAAGGCTTTCCCTTATTTATATTAATATTTGATTTTTTTTTATATGATTCTATTGGAAATGACTTTTCAAAAATATCTACAAATATATTGTAAAAGAGGCCAAACATTTTATCACATGATAAAGTATTTTCATTCACAAAACTCCAGTTTTCATTTGCTAGCAAATACTTGAAGTAAAAAATATTCTGAGCGTTAAAAACCTTACGTTTCAATGCATAAGTGACATCCAAACTTTCCGAACCGGACTCGGTGTCATAAACAATTTGTTGTAAAAAATGATCACTGACATCAGTTCGTATAACATTGCATTTGATAGTTTGTTTTTCTAAATTAGAAAAAATATTGTCAATTATTGATGATTTGTTATACGTGTATATTCAAAAATACACTGATGTAAACCATAAGTTAAAAAATGTTTCTTAATCTTTTTGCATTAACATCGTGAATGTTTTCGTCAAAATTTACATTGAAGTCCCCACACATTAAGAATATTTTATCACCCTTAACTATTTCAGACAATAGACAGTCAATGTTACTTAAAAATTGAGCAATATCTGGCGATGTTCGGTAAAAACAGCCTACGGTCAAAGAAAATTTATTAATTTGTAAATCGATTAGAGCATATTCAAAAATTTCATGGATTTTATTTATTTTACTTGACTTTATTGTGTATTCCAATTCAGTTTTAACAAAAATTGCGACACCGCCACCTTGCTTATCTTTTCGACAAAAATAATCAGTCAATTTATATAAATCAATGAAAATAGATATTAGTTCAAATTCTTCACACCAAACTTCACTAATACAAAAAATATCGGGGTAATTTAGTGATACGATCAGTTCTTCAAGTTGATCTATTTTATTACGGAGACTTCTGAAGTTAAGATGGCATAATGTGATATAAAACGACTTACTGCCTTTGTCCTCGAAAAAACTCGTAATCCTATTGGGACCATTGCAACTAGCGCCCTCTATGAGACAGGTGATATTTTTGGCTCATTTTTTCACATAGAGATACTAAAAAACTACGCTCTCTCAGAATATGTCTAAAAAATACAAGGTGTCATTTAAATTTGTGGACCGGCGGTGGCGAATGTTATGTTGCGTATGTATCTCATATACTATTAATTTTACCCCTATTTCCTTAATGACATTACAAAATTTCAAGTCGATATCTTTTAAAATACCAGATATAATTCCATTTAAAGTTTTCGCTCAGACACCCGGTATATTACCTAATTTAAAGTTGGATTTGATAACGTACCATTTTTTATATACCGCTCGGTATTTTAAAAGATATTATTTTTACATAGAATTAGTACAAAAATATTTAGAAGGGATAACACACATTCTTATCTGAATAAGTCCATAAAAACAGAAAAATCATCAAGAACCTCTCGACTGCCTAATGATCAAAGTTACATGAGTATTTCGTCTTAATGAAATCGCTCGATTTTCTCTTAGAAAATACCGCCCGGTATTTTAAAAGATATTATTTTTACATAGAATTAGTAAAAAAGTATTTAGAAGGGATAACACACATTCTTATCTGAATAAGTCCATAAAAAGAGAAAAATCATCAAGAATCGCTCGACTTCATAATGATCTATATTTATGCAAGAATATTCTGTTAATTCAAAACGTAGGGTCATAAAGACAAGATTAAATGAATATTTCGTCTCAATGAAATCGCTCGAGTTCCTCTTAGAAAATACCGCCCGGTATTTTAAAAAATACTATTTTTACATAGAATTACTGCAAAAGTATTCAGAAGGGGTAACACACGTTCTTCCCTGTATAAGTCAAAACAGAAAAATCATCAAGAATCGCTCGACTTCCTAATGATCTATATTTATGCAAGAATGGGGAACGTCTATTTTGTTAATTCAAACAATAGGATGATAAAAGACAAGATTAAATGAATATTTCGTCTTAATGAAATTGCTGGATTTTCTCTTAGAAAATACCGCCCGGTATTTTAAAAGATATTATTTTATTTTTATCACGATTTTTTAAAATGCAAGAAAATATGACGACGACAGCGATGTTGTATAATCCAAACAAACTTTATTTATGGGATATTACGAGGGAACACATCAATGCTTTGTTCATGTTAACGAATATAAAATATGCTTAAAATGTAAAATATTGATTGGTAAACGAACCAAAACGAATTATTATAATTACTGTAAAATATAATTGCATTGTTTTATAAAATAAAGTAGTTTATTTTCGATATTCAGAAGGAATAACGTAGGTTTTCCCTTGTATAAACAATATTTTATGTTAATGATGAAATATAATAACAGCCTACCTGTTGATTCTTCGTCAGAGCTATACTCTTTTTATTTGTTCCTGTAAATATTTCACCTAACTGTCTTAGCAACTTTGTTTTGCACTATTTTTACCCCGATCTTAAGAAAAATGAGCGCGTTTTAGCATTTTTAATTTTTAAATTCACTTTTAAATATAATTTAGTCCGTTGCCGGAAAAAAGGAATGATATGCAGGTTTGGTATACGATAGGAGCAGTGAATATGGGGCATTTTGTTTACTCTAGAAAAAATACGTGCTGATGAGTAGGTTTCAAGGAAACTACAATGTAATTGAATCGGTGAGTGAAAGAACAATACAAGTGCCAAAAATGGCAATTTTAACTGAGATAGGCAAATTGTTTAAATTTCATAGGCCTATCATATAGCGAAAGAATAATACACCGAACAACATCGTACGAGCCATGGGAGCTAGTTCAATTTTCGGCTGAGTGAAAGAACAGTACACGTGCGGCACATGTACTGTTTTTTCCTCAGTCGCCATGTCGTTTCGTAGACAAATTTGACTGATTTCAAACACTGGTGGTAACAATTTCATAAAAAAAACGACCAAATCAGTTGATGAACAAAAAGCTAAATTTGTCAGATCACACTAGTGAAACTCCTGGGCATGTTACTACAAGTGCCTTTATAGGTGGTTTTTTCTCGCACACTTTTAAATTGATCAAACCTAATGCCAACCCGCAATTACCCTTGTACCTGTACCTGCACGCCCTGCACGGGTAGACCGGAGCGTGTATTGGAATCGATCTGTGCAGTGTTTTGAACCTGCACAGGCGTCCGGAGCAAAATAGAAAATCAATTCTCTTTAGTGACATTGTACGGTGAACAATTGCGTGAATGCCCGCAATTACAAAAGGCATACTCAGAAGTTGCCCTTATTAACGTAAAGAAGATAGCCAATTTAAAGACACTTTCATCTTACTTTAGTGATTAAATCCCAGAGTTTCACTACCATATTACTTCTTGGAAAGTCAAAAATAAGGATTTTGAACAAAAATTACAAATACATTTGTTAAATGATAATCAATAAAGCTATAAAAAAATTTATAGTATTTTTTTTTTAAATTGAGTGAAAGAACAGTATAACTGCAAGTCATTTTTTTCAAATATTATTTTTTGCATAATTTTGTTTTTAAATTTATCTACGTAATATTATCGGTTAACAAAAATTCTATAACTTCACAATACATAATTAAGCCGAATAACCTATAGTTTTCCTTTAAAACAGTTTTTTTTTTGTTTTTCTCAAAATGGTCATTTTGGATATATACTGTTCTTTCACTCACCGATTCAATTATATCAAGGACAAACGAAGGAAAATAAAAATTTGATCGCTGGTTGTTTTGTAGTAAAAAACTTAAAGTGTATACAAACAACAAAAAATAAGCTGTTTTTCTTTTATTCGAAAATAATAAAAATAAGACAGGGTCAATATAAGATCGCTGTGGAACACCGGACGTCACTTGTACTTCACTAGAAACCAATCAAAATTTATATATCATCGTTACTATGCCTTTCATTAATAATTTCACAAGAGGTCGATAAATAGCTTGAAGTATTTCTATTTGGATATATTTTTTGTAATTTTTTTACTTTATTTGCTTGTGTTTGCCTCGATATTTTAATGAACAGTTGAAATGCTGATGATAGCTCCTAAGTGTATGCTTAATCTGATTTTAATAAAGCAGCTTTTCTGACAGCGTTTTTTTCACATCCCTTTTGATATCATTATTAAATCAGCCTCTCCTTTATACAAATCAAGTAATAATAATTGATGAAGTATAAAGAATGCCGAAATTGTTGGCTATTCAAATTTTTAAAAGTTGAACTTTTATAATATGTAAGGTAACGTGTCAAAATCAAGGATAAACATAATTGGGTATGAAAATGTCAAGAATTTGTTTAAAAATGTAACAAAACAAAAGAATGATACAGGATACATAATATATTTATGTTCAATACATAAAATACGAATTTAAATATTCGAAAGGCATTTAGATATAATTATAACTTTATTTTTTATCGATTTATAAAAATATAATTTTGACGTGACATTTACAATTTTTTTAATAATTTTCGCTGACAGATGTATCACCATGAAAACGTCTATTATCCATTCGCCATGGGTGTCTCATGAATATATTTAAACGTAGATAATAAATTGGTACGTGCAAGGTTTTTTGTACTGAGACATTTACAAGTTCTTCAGTTTACGGTACTTCATTCTGAACCACCCTGTATATAAATTTTAGAGTTAATTAAAAAACCTCTTAAACCAAAATTCTTGCATCACAATTTCATTAAATATTTCGATTATCGGAATGTTACTGTATAAAATAACACTAAGATGTATAAAAAATGGAAATGGTAATAGACACTGAAAAACCAATTATTAGAAACGGAATATAAATGACAAATTTAAATAAATCAGGTTCTTCGGCCGTTGCCTCTTTTTTTTCTGTTGTCAGTCTATCGACGATACAATTCGAGCTCCTAATTTTAAAGTCAAAACTAAAATTAGATGATTTGCAATAATTGATTGGTCCCGTTACTTTTATTCAAATAAAATATACTCGTGTGCACAAAGGCAATATTTATCGATCAGTATTCATAAAATTTGAAGACTCGATAGATCTGGAATTAGCAACAGTAATAATAACATTAATAACTTCAGTAGCAACCCTAAAACAATGTCAGTGACGTATTTGACAGAACTGATACTTAAGTTGTCATACTAAGAACTGCCATTTTTTTTTTTAAATTTCTTGTTTTATCAAATCACGTGATAAAAAACTTACTGCGTTGTTAGGTAGATTTTTTCCTTAACCTTTGACAGTGTTCTTTCTGCAGCTAATGTGCTATCAACTTTAAAATTCTATTAAGTTATAACTCGATTGAAGATTGGAATGGATGTAAAAAAGAACTGCTTGTCTATAGAACAATAAAAGCTTGACTATAAAGAATTTTCAATAGTAAAAAATGTGTTTTGAGATTCAAGTAAAAATTGATAGTTATGTAGTTTTGTAATTTTAATATACTAATATAAAAATATTCGAACATGACAATTTTTAACTGATGTATTTTTTTAATTATTGCTTTCTTCGCAGCTACTTACATCTTGTCTCAGGTTCGCTACCAACGAGATAAAATTTTCTCATTATAAATGAAATGGAGATGAAGGAAATAGCCTCTAATGTTGAGATACATGGTTCATAAGTTAAAAGTTCGGCTGACTCCAAAGCTGTTGTACTAGAAATTGCTAATGATTTATTTCAAAGTAATATTCTAAATAATGATACCTGTGAATGGTATACCAAAGAAACTTAAAAGGACCAATTATAATTACAAAATTCTCTAATCAGGAAATAAAAAAGAAGTTCCTAGACAGTCGCAAAGATCGTAAAATTGACTCAAAAATGCTCAGTGTTAACAAGTCAATTAATAAGGTTACCAAAGAATCCACTATTTATGTGAATGAACAACTTACAAGCACCAATAGGAACTTGTTTAACATGGCATACAAATTTAAAAAAAAGAATGATGATTTTGCATCGAATTCTGGAACATTATCACAACGTGGGTTAATAAATTATCAATTAATTAACTAGACGATCACTACTACTAGAGGAAAAGGCCAAATACAGTAAGTATAGAATTTAAAGTAAAAATCGAGAGGTAAATAATAAAATTTAAGATTTAAACGAAAATCAAAAATGATATTGAGGCGGGTGGTTACACGGCTATGTTGATAAAAATTAGCGGCAGATAAAATATTTTATTGTTACAGTGAGATAAAGTGTTTGTTTACTTTCGCAAATCGCTATGGTAATGCATGGCTTTAAAGACGGTTGGCGATAAAATTATTTTTAATTTTTACTTATTTAATCTACAATTTCATTATCCACATTTTTACTGATATACTCGAAGATTGTCTTTTCAAATTTCTTTTTCCAGAATTAAGAACGATTATTTTGAAAAAAAACATAGAAATACTTTTTTCTTTCATTTTTCTTATTAGAAAACTTATACTTTTAGATCAACCCCTGTAAAGTGGTACAAAGAAACGATTAAAAATAAACGTAGGATGTGAGTCCTGAATTTTGTTTTGTTCAGATAAATTACTCCAGCATTGCAACGATTTGACCAGTTTAGCAAGAAAAACGTGAACCAATTTAATGAGTGCTAATGGTAAATGGAAAAGTACTTAGCCATTGGATTTATTACAGACGAAACAATTTATACTTAATAATTAGTGTGTTATCTTTTTTGTTAAAGTATAGCTTGCGGATAATAAGTGCTTCTTTCTTCGCGTTCCGTAAAAACTTGTTTGAAATACCGGGTGTTCCATTATGTTTTACTTTCAATGTTTAAAATGATTATAACTAATCTATGGTGTGTCCCTGTTTTTTTTTTTAATTTGGTGTCATCGGCGTCGACTACTACGGCCATTAGTCTCGTGTTCTGTATAGGCTTTGTTACTGTTTCCCAGCGCCACTTTAGGAACAGCACTATTAATTGGAACCCAACAGTGAATGGTCGAGTGGAGAATCCTACCAAGGCATCAGAATTAATTTTAAATAATTAAATTAAATGAAAAAATCCCACCCAACGGTGGGATTCTATCCTGAGACCTTCCGATCTCAAAGTCATGACTCTAACCACTGAGCCAACCCACCCCCCGTGTCCCTGTTTTGAAATTTAAAATGTAGTAACAGTTTTTTTAAGGTTCTAGAATAAAAAAAACAAATAAAATCACTATCAATAACCATATAATCGATTATTGTGCACATTCAATTTAAGTTTTAAATAATTTATGTTTCTAGCTAGAAAATACATGCCCATTCTAAAAAGGTTAATAAATTACAAAACCTTTTTATTATATGATGCTAAATAATGAAAAAATTCCAGTTTAGTTTAGTTTTATATAATTTAAAAATATTGTAGGATACTAAATGTTTTTTCGATAAGATATCACCAAAAGTAGGTGTTTAATAAAAGATCCCTTAATTTCATCATAATTCAGTTTAAAAAACTATCTTCAGCTAAAAATAGATATTTTTTAAATATGGATTTGTTATTTATTTATTAAAATTAAGAATGTAAAAATTTTTAAGGTTTTTTTCTTTGCCCTCTCCCCCTGGAAAAATTCTGGTCGCACCCATGTGTTCAACTATATCTGACAAGAAGTCTGAGATATATATGAGATATAGATGTTGGTTATTCCTTATCTTTCTTCAAATCATTAATCTTACAGAGATGTTTATCATCTTGAATTATGCTAATTCAATAAAGAGTTTATGACAAGATAAGGTGTAAAAACGATTTGTTTTGTATAGAAATAAACAACATAATTATCAATCTGTCTCAATTTGACAAGTCTTCATACACCTAGGTAATTATTGGATTCATTTCAGTTAAAAAAAAGTGGAAATAACCAGGAATTAATAAATTATATATATATATTTTGAAACAATAATTGGATCAAATTTCGTTCAGAGAAAAGTACAGGAGTTCCGCACCGCAAGGATCAATTCTGGGGCTGTTACTAACACTAAGTTACGAATTGGTTGTTTGTGGGCACTGATTTTGACTGTAATTTCGAAGTCGGTTTAGAATATTTGCACTGAATCGTTATGAGTGAAATTTTGACGTTTCAAGATGTCATTTTATCATTTAAAATTGACGTATTCCTTTTGGCTTTACACAATGTATATTGTAGTTAAAGTTTGTGAAAATTAGTTTTTATCACAATTGTTTTTAATGTTCTGTTGATAAATTGTATAAAAAATAACTAAGTACAGGGTTATTAGTTAAACAAGAAAATAACACATTTCGGTTTTAGCAGAAATGTTTTTTTTTTAAGTTGATTAGACAAAAAATTGCCAAAATACGCGTTACGTACGTATACACATTTTTTATCTAGTCATTTTTTTTTAAACAAAATAAAATTAGAACTATTCACTTAACATAATATGATGATACTCTAAAATATTAAAAAAACATTCAATTCTAATCTAATACAGTTTTTTTATATAAAAAATCGTTTAAGATGAGTATAGGGAAATAAATGACAAAAGTGAACTAAATAATGCCAGTTTTTTTATGAAAAAGCGGATTTCTTCTGAATGAAATTAAATCTCAAAAATTTCAAAATTACAAAAAAAAATATGTATTAAAATAAGAATATTGATGATAATATCAAACCCTGTTTAGTAACTATTTATTTTTTTTTTAGATGCTTAGAAATATAGAGAACATTTACTTATTTTTCATTTACTTATCTTTTTTAGACTGTCAAAATAAGCTCCCTTGTTTAAAATTAAAAAATAAAATTGATAAATAAATAAATAAATAAAAATACCTTGAAAAATTTTCTAACAAAAAAAATAATAGCACTAACACACACGAACGAGATTTGAAGAAAAAATATTGAAGAATGTCCTCAGCGTAAGAGTGACCGATAAACAAATGCGTAAAGGATACCAAAGACAGATTCTTATAAGAGTTAGGAAGGAGAAATATCCGACCGACTGAAAGCCATCCTGAACATCATCATCATCATCGGAGAACCTGTCCCAAATTCGCCGCATATGAATTCCAGCCCAAAAAACAAAAGGAGAAAAAAAAATAACAAGAAAGGGAGATAAAAATGCATTTGTTGCAACCTATAGTGCGAATTTGAGTGCACTATATAATACTAAAATGGCAACGTATCGCCTTGAACTTGACATTAACTCGAAACGAGAATCAGAGACCGGTGGCTGAAGAGCAGAGGTTGGGTAATTGTAAATCAATGAATTTTATAACACTTCGTATACAGGGTGAACTCTCTCTTTCATAGTTTCACACTTTATTGTCCCATTAGATGTGATAGGTGTAAACAGTACTATAAGACAAAAAAAAGTTTCTATTTGGAGAAATTAAATAACGAGTCTACCTAGCAACAAGGGCAGCTCCAGGGGGGGCTATGGGAGCCATGGCCCCTGAGATGAAAATTCTTACGATTTATTGACCTTTTATTCAAAAAAGATGCTGAAAAGGGATTTTCTTCCTAGGAGCCAATACATTTTTCTTTACGCTTTTTTTTATATGTGCTCTTTCCATTTAAGTCTTACATCTAGGTTCATCCCTAGGTATTTGGCCGAATCGTGATGCGGAATAACGTCATTGTTTATTCTTATTTGTTTTTGTTCATTTGGTCGAAGAGTAAAATCAACTGATTTAGTTTGATTTATTTTTATTTTCCACTTTTTTGATCAGTTGATTCTGTTGCAGGTTTCCAGAAGTTTTTCTGAGGTCTCTGTATTAGTTCCGCCAACTGCCAATATTGCAGTGTCATCCGCAAATGTTGCTATTTTAACAGATTGTTATTGAGGGATGTCGCTGGTATATAATAAGTAAAGAACCGATCCTAGCACACTGCCTTGTGGGACACCTGCTTTACTTTCTTTCATTTCGGAGTATGCCTCGTCTTGCTTTACTCTAAACATTCTTCCCGTTAGATATGAATGTAGAATGTCGACATATTGTCTAGGGAGCATTTTTTCAAGTTTCTGTATTAGGCCAGCGTGCCAAACCTTGTCAAATGCTTGGTCTACGTCAAGAAATATAGCTGAGCATATATATTTTTCTTCGTAAGCCTTTTCGATTATATCGGCTATCCTGTCTACTTGATCTATTGTCGAGTGTTTGTTTCTAAAATTTTTATTTTCAATTATTGGTTTTAGTCGTTTCAGTAGTAGTTTTTCAAATAACTTAGATATTATCGGTAACAATGATATAGGTCTATGTGATGACACTTCATTCAGAGGTTTTCCTGCCTTAGGAATTAGGATAACTTCAGCCATTTTCCACGCATTAGGTATATATTTAAGGCGAAATGCTGCATTTATGAGGTATGTCAATTTAACAATAGCCTTCCGTGGTAGTTTCTTTAATATTTTTCCAGTAATAAGGTCATATCGTGGGGCTTTCTGTGAGTTGATGTTTGTCTTAATTTCTTTCATAACTTCATTGGGAGTAACTAGCTTAATTTCAAGTTGTTCCATATTATGGATAGTCTCATTAGGAGTGTCTTGATTTTCATCTAATTGGAACGTCTTTTGTAGGTGGTCAGCGAAAATATCAGCTTTTTGTTGATTGTCTCTTGCCCATTTGTTATCTGCTATTCTGATTGGAGGACAGTGTTTACACGAATTTTTCATCTTTTTAGTTGCCTTCCAGAGTGAATAATCAGTTTCTTTATCATCTGTTCTCAGTCTTTGGGTAGCCCTATTTAATATATTTTTATCTTTTGGTGATCTTGTCATCTGCCATTTCTTTCTTAGTCTTCTTTTTTCTGCTACCAGTTCTCTTATCTCGACAGGATAGTTTTTTCCAGCTGTTAATCTTCTTACTTTTGGTATGTTCCTCCATGCAGCTTGCTGGATTTCAACTATAAACCTTTCCAGTTCTTCATCTAGCTGATTTTTCGTTTTTAGTGTTATGGCCAGTTGAATAGTATTTGTTAAGTCCTCTTGAAAACCTTCCCAATTAGTTTTCCGATTTGCTAGGGTCGGTTTGGCTTTTTTTTTAATAACATTATCACTTAGAGTAAGGATTACTGCAGAATGGTCTGAATCCATATCAAAGTTTTCTTCTAATTGCGTATAGTTTGGTGAAATTTTCCTCAGAATATAGAAATCCAAAAGGTCTGGAATCTTATATCCGCTGTTATTTGGGCCGGTGGGCCAATAGCGAGGTGGATTTTTCAGAAGATTGGTATGTACAACCAAGTTCTGATGCAGCTCGGTGCAATTCTTTTCCTATGACTGTGGTTAATCTTGAACCCCAGTTGGTGTTTTTGGAGTTGTAATCTCCACCGATTATAAATTTGTTGCCTAGTTTTTTGAGTACATTGAGATAATTTTCTTTGAATCAGAAACTTTGAACCTCAATCAGTTTTGTGAAACATTTTGTTAATATTGATATTGTAGGAGTAAAATTGCATGTGTCACATAATATTTATGTAACGCCATACATTTCTAATCTAGAATATGAACAGTTTCTAGACGAATTAAGTTAAATTGTAATAAATTAAGAAAATGTTATGATATTAGGAGACTTGACTCAGCTGCGCCTTAGACATATGAATAATTCAATAAAACTTGTTCCATTGACTCCTTAGAGGTAGAGTTTTTGGTGCGCTTTTTGTTCGGTGATTGAAAAAAATGTTTAATATCCATCTATAATACTTTTTAACCGATTTCAAAAAAAGGAGAAGGTTTTCAATTCGCCGGAATATACAGGGTGTCCGGAAAAATGTGGGAGGTTTCTCGGATTCAGATAGAACATTAAAAAATAAGATGACAAGTTCCCATAATGTTTTTCCTAGCAACCCTCCCTTCGGAGATACGGCCTCCAAAAGAACGCCACTGGAAATAAATTTTTCTTGAATAACTTTCAAACTACGTAATATAATTTAATAAAAATTTAATATGATAAACAGTAGTAAGAGCCTCTTAAAATACTGCCCTTAAAACATAATTAGCTTGTTTAGTTTACCAGGGACGGACTAGGTTGTACATTTTAATGGTTACATTTTTAACACCCCGTATGATAAGGAGTGTTTCGATACCTTGAGCATTAAGCTAAAGAAAAAGTACCTACTCTTCTTCATTGTCGATAAAATTAAAAGATTCAAATTTGAAAAATATTTAGCAATATATAAGGCGAAATTTAAATAATAACGAACTTTACAATATGCTGAGAGCTTAGATAGACGCACTGTATGTATATGAGATCTTTCGTGAACACCCTGTATATTTTTTGGGATTTAATATACCTACTAATAACATTAAAAACAGAATAAATTATTCTTGAATCCTAAATTACAAATTATTGTTGTTTTTGGTTTAGTTTGTCTTTTTAAATAAAATGTAACCAGATAAGAGAGTAAAAATTCGCAAGTAGTAATTATACTGTGATTAATTACAAAGTTATTAACTCTTAACTCAAAAATCGCAACATATATTTGCGCTTAACTGTGTACCTAATAGTTTTACCAGTTTAAAGGAATAAAGTGAAGAATTTCACGACATTTACAGGTTCATACCGCAGGGGCTAACTGTACATATACATTTTGTAATAAAACAAGTAATAATTGACAATAAAATGAATCGACAGTAGGCAATATTTAGCTGGTAGTTATGAATGAACTGAAATGTATATTTAATGCTGTGTACAAACCGTTTATCGCAAATGTAATGGCATATTAATTTTTTGTTTCTATCATAAAACGTACTTATTTGTTTTTTTATTAGATAAATAATAGGTTACTACACTGGCCGTGTCATTCAGGTTTATAACGGTAATCTACAGGATTGATGCACCTGGGACATCCTGGAATTATTGACCTTCTGTTGTAGCCTCCAGTTTCTTAAAACACTGGACACATTGCTGGTATTGTCCATGTTTAAGTAAGGCCACGTTTTGGGTTGCTTGTTTTTTAGTCAGAATACTCTAATACATTCATAATTTTAAAGCGGAAATCGTATACAGGGTGTCTCAAAATTCCGTGTACGCATAAAGTTATTGTATGCTGGTGGTTTTTACTCTTCCATGATTTCAGTTGTTGTAATTTTTACTTAGAACAATGGCTCTTCAATTACATAGCTACATACATACAAAGCGTTTTTGAATGATTAAAAAAAAAATGAAAATGTTCCAAATTTAAAATTTTTTTTACCAAAATTCTTCTCATCAAATTTTAAACAACTTTTAAAAATGTTAGTTCGCTTCCGTCCATCCGATGTTACGTCTTTATTCACACGATAACTCAAAATCTATAAAAACCTATAAAAATCTATAAAAATTTGTAAAAATCTAAAGTATAATAATACAGAATACACGAAGTAAAACATATAAATAAGAGGATTGCAATAATATTACACCTAAATGCTTAAATAAAAGGATAAAAATCTATTAAATATAACAGATTGGAAAATATTTTTTACTTTCAGTAGTAACGTAACGTGAAAAAAATGCCGTTAAAATTGTCAATATAAAAATTTGCAAGTTCTTAAAATGAAACCGTTAAAATCTTGTTGAGATAAGAAGAGCTATTAGATTAATGGCTACTTAAGAATCTGTCGACACAATTAACAGTGTCTATATACACTACATTTATCACGTATGTCACATTTATCAAGCCAATTAACATATTAAAATTATTAATCTTCCATATAAGAGATAATATATTTTTTTTTTATTTTAAAAACCTAATCGAACTATCTTCATTTAAATTTTTAGGTATGTACTGTTTTTTATTCCTATGACACACTCAGCTATTTTAATATTGTTGAAAATGAAGAAGATAGATAGAGAAAAGGGCACTTGTAAAGCGAACAAGAATGTCCGGGTTCGAATCTCATCTGCGAGAGGCTTTTTTCTTTCAGGAATCTTGATAGTATCATTGACATGTTTTTTCAAATCTATATGATTTGACCTTCGGAGATGGGGGATGGCCTTAATAGTTCGTAGGGAGATTTTTAAGTTTTATTTATAATAAAAAGTTAGGATTATCTTAACTAATAAAAGAAAAGAATATTTTTATATTAATAGAAGAATATTTTTATATAGAAAAACAAGTAAAAATTAAGTTAAGGAGACACATGTTGTTACGCAGCACCCTGTAGCGTGTTGCGGTCGTCAAACGTAAAAGTAAAGAAGATATAATAGTCCAGAAATCTCTCGAAATGTCATTCCTTGTTAAATAAAAGTCCGGATTGTTCGAGAAGGTTCTAGAAGGTCGAGGCAAGCTATATAAGTCGACGACCTGACGTCAGAATTCCAGTTTTATGATAGACGTTAAACGTTAATGTTATCAGTTGGAGTTATTGTATCAGTTGAATTGAGTTATTGTAAAAGTTGAGTTGAAATAACCAGCGTAACAATATTCTTAGAAATTAACTTTTTAACAATACCTGTGCCTGAATATTTCATAACCATATTGATGCCACCACTTGGATAAATAATCTTTTAATCGTAAAACATATAAAAAACTTTTCATGAAACTATTTGATAAAACCATTTGATGAAACCATTTAAAAAACCATTTGATGAAACCATTTGATGAAATCATTTGATGAAATCATTTGATGAAATCATTTGATGAAATCATTTGATGAAACCATTTGATGAAACTATATGATGAACCATTTAACAAAACTATTTAATGAAACCATTTGATAAAACTAAACTATTCGATGAAACAATTTGATGAAATTATATGTTGAATCTATTTGACGAAACTATTTTAATGAAACTATTTTATTTAAATGAAACTATTTATTTGATGAAATTATTTAATGAAACTACATATATGATGAATCTATTTGATGGAACTAGAACTATTTGACGAAACTATTTAATGAAACTATATGATAAAACTATTTGTTGAATCTTATTCTTGATAGACCTTTCGCTTAACATGATTTTATCCTCTTCTTAACAAAATTGGCAGGAAATCTGTTTTACCAGGCCGATTGTATATAAGACTACAATGGCCCTTGAACCCTAATCAGTATTCTATGAACAAAGAACTGGGATAAGTTTTGTTTATTTCTATTTTTATATATTTATAAATTTGTGACTCTATCCGTTGACGTACCTACAGTTTATTAAGACACCTATGATAACTCAATAAAAAAAGATAAAATACATTTCTCGAGAGATGACTGATATTGAAAGGTTTCAGATTTCCTAGAACGATAACAAACGCATTATATATTCAGATTGATTCTGGGTTCTCTCTAATTCGGTGAAGCTCGTATATTCATTTGATGTGAAAAATACTCAGTGGCGGGTGTCGAGGTAGAACTAAAGATAAATAACATTGCGAAGTTTTTTATACTTTTGCTGCTGTTTTAGACATTTGCATCATTCGGTGTGTTTGGTTTGCTATCTGCATTTCTGCCTTCTTTATAATAGGTAAAAAAAAAAACAAAGATATTATTAAGAAATAAATAGTAGGTACATGACTGTCAATAAAGTAATTTACACATAAGTATGAATTATTTTGATATAATTTTCAATTTCTTTTGAGATATCCTTTATTGGAAAACAATGGATTCAAAATTTGACTAAAAATTAAAAAAATAGGAGGCATCATATAGGCATAGGCATCATAGTATTATACATTTAAATGAAGTAAAAATAAAACTACCTAACCTTCTTGACGTAAATAAAAATATATTTAGGGTGCAAAAAAAATAGGCGCGTCACTGTTAACGCTCCAACAGGTTCATCCAGTTCAGAGGTGTGCCTGATAACGATCATTTAATTGAACTTAAACCCCATGCAAATAAAATAAGAGAATAATAAATTAAATATAAAGTGACTAAGAGAATCGTAGTTTGGACCGAAATAAAACGACGTTCGACAATGTTTAAAATGGATTAGTGATTCAGAAAATATTTCAAATTTGAATAAGAACAATCGAATGCTATGATTGTGTCGTGAATTAATCAGAATCGTTATTAGTATCCAAAATATCTAAGGTGTAACTAATAAAAATGACAAAAAACTCGTTTATTTATTTAGATAATAAAAAAACACAGAGGTCAACAAAATCAATATGAAATAATCTTCATTTAAATTTATCTACTAAATAATGTATACAGGGTAATCCAATAGTGTGAAAATAATATTTCTGCAACTATTTAGTTATACATATTTATTTATCAATTTATTAGAAGCCAGAGAAAGCTCTTCTAGTTCTTGTATTGCATAAACGTTCCAGTCCGCAGACGTATATTTAACTCCGCTTCATACTAATACGAATAGGGTCGGATAAAACCTTCCTCGGCTTTCAACGCCGCATCGCTGTGCATTAGCTTAAAAAAAGAAAAAATATCTGTGGATCGTTATGACTATGAAAATATAATAAGAAATTGAATAGTCTAAATTAAATATATCTTTGTTTTTCCAATATGTCATCTCAGTAAATGTTAACTGCAATTTTCTAATATAGAAAATATTGAACCGTGATTTCTTCGTGATTTCCCAAAAACTACATTTTTAGTGTTATAGACACTATACTTGCCGGTGTGCGACGTATAAAAATTAATAGTATTCTAATCCCAAAAAACTTGACACTCGAAGTTTAAGGAGAAGATTTCTCGAAGACTTGTAGTAAATAAGTAAATTAGACTTTATTAAAATAATTTCGTATAAATTTAGAGCTAAGTTTTAATTATATTTTACAGTTTTAATAAACATTTAAATATGTAGGTGTTGTTGAATTATTGCCCAGTAGTCAATTTACAAAATACCTAGATTAATTATTAAAACACTGTTGCTAGGTACACGCTAAAATGTACACAAATCAAAAAATTATATACACGTGAAACGTCATATTGCTGTGATGGGAGGTGTTTGTGTGAATGCGTCTTGTTTGTTTTCATTTACTATAGTCTATTTTTATGTATGAGAGAGTAATAAAACAGCATTTCTAATGCCAAACTTAGTACGGTCATTTTAAATATGTTTACAGATTAATCTAAATATTTCCTAAAATTGTAATAAATGTACCTGAGCTATTACAAGTTTTGGGTCTTTTATTGGTCCTTTATAAACATAAGCTGTACAGAACAATAGAAAAAGGTTTGGACGGGCCAAAAGCCCTGTGTATTAAAGATTACATAGCCGTATCTTAAGATTATTTTCAATAAGTACCTATTTGCCAATTTTGTTTTATTTTAATTCCAAGAATTTCTTACAGTAATCGAATTATAAGTAGATAAATACCTTCCCAACAAATTTCACCGAAAATGCGATTATAGGTTTTCCGTTTAGTAAGGAGGTCCAAGTTGTGTATTCTTGACAGTTTACTAAATGTCGTTTAGTTGCAACTTGCAAGGTGCAGTGTGAATTCTAGTGTGATCATGGAAAATTTGGAAGGGCCGCGTAAACGACAAAAAATCGGTCCTTTAACAGTTAATGAAAAAACATTAATATTTAATTGTTTTAAATCATTTACAGACAAACATTTATGTAAAAGTGTTGATGACACAGTGGAATTAGTTAGTAGTACGCTTGGTGTTGGGAAATCTACGATTTACAGAGTTGTTAAAGAAGAGAAATGTTGCGAGTTTCAAACAGCACGTAAAGCTCCAGGAAAACCAAAATTTCAATTAGAAAATCTTTTGAAAGAAAGACTTCGAAGGAAAGTGCATGAGTTCTTCTTTAGAAAAGAATTTCCGACAGTAGACAAAGTTCTTGCCACGGTTCGAGATGATAAGGATTACCCTGAAATGAGTCGAAGCACACTATGGAAACTTTTAAAAGAAATAGGTTTTCTATGGAAAAAGCATTCCAGAAAGTCTATTTTAATAGAAAGAATCGATATTGTAGTATGGAGAAGAAATTACCTAAGGACTATAAAAGAAATGAGAAACCAAAGAAGAAATATATTTTATATAGATGAAACATGGACCAACGAGGGACATAAACCAAATAAATTTTGGCAAGATGAAACTGTTACAAGTCGAAGACAGGCTTTTTTAAATAATTTATCTACTGGTTTAAATCCACCATCAGGAAAGGGGCGCAGACTAATAGTAGTACACATCGGTAGTTCAAACGGTTTTGTTAAAGGTGGTTTATTGACTTTTGAATCTACTCGTACCGGTGACTACCATGAGGACATGAATGCTGATGTCTTTAAAGAGTGGTTCGAACAAATTATAGATCTTAGTAAAGGAGCAACACGGGTTCGGCCTCATTCCCCATGTTAATTCCCATAAGAAATCGCTAAGGTTCATTCTGGCAATTTTTGTCCAAAAGTCCAAAGGTCATTCGTCTTGACGTCACGCAGAAACGTCAAACGTTAAACGTGAAACGTTAACCGTCAAACGTTAACCGTAAAACGTCAACTGTCAACTGTTAAACGTCAAACGTCAGTCCCTGACGTTTGACGTTTCACGTTTGACGTTTGATAGTTGACGTTTGATAGTTGACGTTTTACGGTTAACGTTTGACGTTTTACGGTTAACGTTTGACGTTTTACGGTTAACGTTTGACGATTCACGTTTAACGTTTGACGATTCACGTTTAACGTTTGACGTTTCTGCGTGACGTCAAGACGAATGACCTTTGGACTTTTGGACAAAAATTGCCAGAATGAACCTTAGCGATTTCTTATGGGAATTAACATGGGGAATGAGGCCGAACCCGTGTTGCTCCTTTACTGATCTTCTTCCTCAGAACTGTATAATAGTAATGGATAATGCAAGTTATCACTCGAGACTTATAGAAAAAATGCCCACAACCAAGTGGTTAAAAAAAAGATTTACAGAATTGGCTGAATTCAAAGAATATTAAGTTCCATCCCGGTTCTGTGAGAAAAGAACTGTATCATTTGTGTTCCCTTCATAAAGAGAAATTCAAAAAATATGAAATTGATGAAATTGCAAAAAATCGTGGGATGACGGTGGTTAGATCACCACCATATCATTGCGAAGTAAACCCGATTGAACTGATATGGGCACAGATAAAGGTATAAGTTTCAAGAAAAAATAATTCTATTAAAATGAGTGATGTTAAACAGTTGTTTTTGGAGGCCGTAAATAATGTGAAGCCTGAAAACTGGGAAAAGGCAGTAAATCATACGATTAAAGAAGAAGAGAAAATGTGGAAGTTGGACAATATTACTGATGAAATGATCGAGCCACTCATTGTAAATATTGGTTGCGACAGTTCATCTTCTGATTTCGATTCTGATTTTGATTTGTAGGTAAGAAGTAGTTTTTATATTAAAATTATTATTTATGAACGTGACGTTGTTTAAAAGTCAAAGTTTAAACCCTTATACCTACATAATCCGTTTGACACAATGTTCTTAACATACCTTGTGGAAAAATAAAACATTTTAGAAAAAATTGCACTTTTTTACCTTCAGCTGTTTAAAAGTTATAAGCAGGTTAATTAGGTGAAAATATAAGGTATACTCGAGGAATAACTTCAAAAAATACTGTCTACTAAAAGAAGTGGTACGCCTATGGATTACGAACGCTTTATTATTTTAATACTCTCTCATACATAAAAATAGACTATAGCACAGTAGTATTTTATAAACCTTAGAAGCAAATTTCACATACATGAACAAATAATAATAATGCCGTGACAACAAGAAAACGAAGTACTCAACTCTCGTAGGGTGGCGGCTTCGCCGCCACAAAAAATATTTAATCCGTACCTAGCTACGACCGGCGTAAACACCAACGGCCTGCACACAGCTCACCTACTCTGTCAAGACGTTTCGCGTGTATATAAATTTTTGAATCGCGTACAAGTTAGCGTGTACCTAGACACTGTGTTAATAAAATAAGAGAAGTTACTAAAAAGAATCGATATTCTTAAAACTTTACTGGCTAAAAACTATTTTCTGAAAATGTTACTGACTGAATATAAAGTGAATGTTTATAGAATTTTTAATAAACAATGCAAAAGGTGGCAACAATGGCACAATTTTACAGCTAAATTTGCTTAGCCTACGATAAGTGACCCCTTACTTTATGGTGATGAAATTTCGTTGTGATCTTTTTCGAATCAGGTAGGGAACCCTTTTTGGGATGCAGTTTCGTAAGAGCCGAACGAGCACATGCAAATTGAGCGAAAAATACTTGCTTGAAGATGCCTCTCTTAACAAAAAATAATGGCACCGTTCAATACAGACATTTAGAAACCAATCAATAAAATTTATTGTTGATACAATTAAGAACTGAATGATATAAAAATACTCTCTTAAAAATTGGTTTATGGGTCATTAAAATTTTTTAATTGGCCCAATTTAAATTGTTTTTCTTATAAAATAAAAAATATTAAAAATGACTTTTATTTATAACTATAAGTAATCTTTTAAAATTGACTTTTATGACTAAAAGGGATCAAATATATTTTTAAATATCATCAAGGCTGCTCCTATAAGAATTTTTTAATGTCTTGTAGAAAATTAGACATAAATTAAGACGATATTTTATTGCTGAAATAAATTAAAAAATAATCCTTTGGTTACGAGTTAGATTTGAATTAATATCAAATTAAATTCTATATATATTCGATCAAAGATAATTTTTCTTTTTTCACAAAGTGCGAATGGACTCAGTTTCCGCAGTCAAAAAATTCAAATTAAAATAATAATATGTACTCGGCAAAGAAGTGTCGCATAATTTTTAATAAAAAAAGTGTAATTATTTCCTTCCTATAGCGTTTTCTCCCCGAAAAAAATATAAACAAAAAAGGAATAAGAGATAAATTTTCTATATAAAGGGTGTCCCAAAATTTCTTGTACAATAGAGCTACTGTATATTAGTGAGATCAAAATAAGTCGATTGAGCCAAAATTACCTATATCACAAAGTGCTTCGTTTGCCTGTGAGAAATCTTCAATGTCGAAAGAACATTTTCATTTTTTTCTTAACTCAAAAACGCTTCGTTCGATTTTTATAAAATTTGTTATGTAGCTATGTAATTGAAGAGCCATTGTTCAAAGTAAAAATTACACCAACTGAAATCATAGAAGGGTAAAAACCACCAACATACAGTAGCTCTATAATAATACTCTTCACAGACTACTGTATGAAGAGTATAATAAACTCTCTTTTGAAATACCATGTATATTTACGCTCGTCACTTCTTAGTATTTTATTTTACAACCTGGCTTTATACAAATGCAAGCACATGTATTGATTAAAGGATATTTAAAAATTTATCGTCTGGACTGATTATCTCGAAACAGTGTCAACAACTAAACACACCCTTTCAAAACGAATTGTTTATGTTTACTTAGTTACGTAATATCTCTAATACAGTTACGTTATTGATATAAACATATTAAAAACGTTATAAATGATTTAACTGGACTTTATTATACTAGCACACTTTAAAGAAGATATATTATAGGTATATTCTTTAAACTGTGATATTAATATCAAGAAAGTCTTTTTTTTGTGATTTAAGAGTTTTGAAAATTTTCTGACATCAATAGTTCATGAAATATATCGCCCTGTTTGTAATTTTTGTAAACCTTATAGTAGATGTAGATGTATTTATTTGCCGCATGAAGAATGATTGCAAATCCTTTTATTTATCGTACAAGTACTTTAAAGTTCTAAACCGATGATAAATAATATTTATTTATTGATTGGGTACATATAATTAACACTGGTTTTAACAAATTAAACAATAGGAATGGAATAATAAACATTCAGAATTAATTTGGAATGTGTTTGATTATTAGTGATGGAGTAGTGATTGTTGGAGTTGGAGTAATTTTCGGAACATCTCTGCAAGTCATCAACGGAGGTACAATGCATTCGCATTGAGAATCATTTAGGGAATTATCGAACGCTCTGTATTGACCTTGTATTCTTTCACCCAATTTTAAGATTTTATCTCCATATCTACATTTGAGATCTGTAAAAAAACGAAAATACATTTTTAATATTATTAAAATAAGAATCTATAAAAACTCACCTGAAACAGTTGCTTCAGGATTAGCTGGTAGCACTTTATCATTATTTGAAGCTGAAAATAGTAGAAAACATTATAGTTATTAGAAACATGAGAATGACAGTTCCAAAAATGATACTTACGACACACCCACCCGCTAGGACAACAAAGTGCTTTGGAGTCGGTACCATCGTAATGTGGTGCACAGTATTTGTGCACTTCTTTGCTGTGATCTACTTCAACGGCGCACATTTGTTTCCTACAAAATGGCGATTCGTTTTTGCCTTCGTATCCTTTGTTGCAAACGCACTCCAAGCAAGTGTTAGCAGGATAATATTTTTCGCCTTCTACGTATTTGCCTCCAGTAGTTTTACATTCGGCTGTTGGCGTAGATTCGGTGGCTGCAATAAAAAAATTAAATACGTAAATAATTTTTTTTATAAAATTAATGAATTTATAACAAGTAATTCAACTTTGACACTCTCTAACTTCAATATCTCTTAAAATTTAAAAATGGTGTTTGCAAAATTATGTTTCTAGACTTTTTAGAAATATTTTCTGAAATTTTGAAGTTTATAAATGCATTAGTTTGGAAATAGGGACGAAACAAAAATTCCAATGTCAAATTTTATGAAATTTTGCAATACTCAACTAAATTATTTTCAATATAAAGTGAAAACAGAGGTATCAAATGATATTGCTAAAAGCATAAATTCTTAAATTATAAATGAAAAAAGAATAAAGATATACAAACTTTTACTACTTGTATTTAAATATAATAATTTAAAGTTGGTTCGGAATCAAATAGTTATGCAATAGTGAGGTACTTACTTAACCATATAAAGAAAAAACATGAAATGCTAGATAATATAGTTCAAAGTCAACTTAGGTATTTTAATATTGAATTTAAGGAAAAGGTAAACAAATTAAAATATTACTCAAGTTCAATAACAATATATAGATTTACTACCAATCAAGAAAAAAAAATTCCTAATAAATGTTTCAGTTAAATAGTCATAATAAAGAATTAATTATAAAGGGAAGAAACTCAAATTCTAAAGAATATGTAAAATTTAATTTACTAAAATTTAATAAAAAGTAGGTAAAAACATTTAATAAATCACTGCACTAAGATTCAAATAGCAAGAAAAAAATTATAAATATATTTCTATACTCTCCTAATATGGTAAATGCAAACTGACGTCTCAGTTTTAAAAACTTGTACAGAATCATATTAATAAATTCGGACACTCTCCTAAATTGGTAATTGCAAACTAGATAGTTTCAAATACTTATGCAAAATTATAGTAACAAATAAAGAGAAAATTATGTTAACTAGGAAATTAGGTAGAAATTAAAAAAAAAATACTATTAGTAACTGAATACATATTACCAAAAATTAAGGTAGCTATTACAGACAGTATTGCTTTAAAAAATAAGCAGTAGCAGACAGTTAAAAGTTAGCAGGTAATATCTGGTCCTACTCATAAATATTCCAATGGTGTTAGAGGAAAAAAATGACTACAGGTGGTATTACGTGGTCGTGTAGGTAATAGTAAAAAAAAGCAAGATACAATATTCTGGCCTGACAATAAATATTCCAATAGTGTAAAAGGAAAAAATTGACTACAGGCGGTATTACTTGGTCGTGTAGGTAATAGTAGAATAGTAAAAAGCCAGGTACTAATCTTTACTATTCTGGCCTCACATTAAATATGAAAAGGAAAAATCTTATTTAACATATTTAAACATAGTAAAGCATAATATCTTATTCCAAACAAAATAATATATAAAATTATATAAAACGTGTTATCCATGTACGTTAACTCATTGTTGATAGGTATTGAGGTTATGTTCAAAATTTGACATTTTATTTAAGAAATTCTTGTACATTATATTTTCAACAATATATCAGTATTACAACTTACCTTACAAAATCAGACGGAATATACGAAAATTAAAAATCAATTAGTACATCGGATATCCAAGATATATTAAAAATTAAAATCAACTTGATTCGTTGACAGATTCAAATCAAATGAAATACGAACTTTTGACACAAGGCATAAATGACATTTGAGTAGAGATGATAACGAATAACAGTTCCAACCGTTACAATTTATAACAAATAAGAA
This sequence comes from Psylliodes chrysocephalus, assembly GCA_927349885.1. NCBI lineage: Eukaryota > Metazoa > Arthropoda > Insecta > Coleoptera > Chrysomelidae > Psylliodes > Psylliodes chrysocephalus. Next base: position 8,572,108 of record OV651825.1, read on the forward strand.
GTTAAATTTCATGCTCTCTAACTACAACAACTGTTAAAATTTTAAAATGCTGTTTGCAAAATTATGTTTCTACAATTTTTGTAAATATTTTCTGAAATTTTGAAGTTTATAAATCTGTTAGTTTGGAAATAGTGACGAAATAAAAGCTCCAATGTTAAATTTATAACAAATAAGAATTCAAGTTTGATACTCTCTAACTTCAACATCTGTTAAAATTTTAAATTTTTGTTTGCAAAATTATGTTTCTACACTATAAATATTTTCTCAAATTTTAAAGTTTATAAATCTGTTAGTTCTCAAATTTATAACAAATAATTCAATTTTGATACTCTTTAACTTTAACATCTGTTAAAATTTGAAAATTTTTGTTTAAAATTATGTTTCTACACTTTTATAAATAATTTCTCGAGTTGTAAACTATTATTAATGATTGAATGGATTAATAATTATTAAAGAATTAATTGTTTCATTATTAATTGATTGATCTATTTGGCACTCAGGGCAGGGTCAGCCTGATGTATTAATGTATTACGTTGGATATATTTCCAACAATTTTTTTTGTAGCAGGCTTTGGAAAATTTATGTTTTAGAAAACAAAATTAATTTTTTCTTGCAAAAAGTTTTCCTTCAAATATTTGTTAACAATTTAATTAGTATGTCTCCTAATTTTTATTAGGTGAATGTAAAATAATGATGAGATATTATTTTGAAAGCCCTATCCACAAATAATATATTACTAGTGAAATATAAATAAAGATATGTATGGGCGAATGAATATAATGTCGAATCCTTTTACAAAAACGCCCTTATTGCTTATTTTCAGAAACTTTCTCGTAAAACATTTTTATTATTGTAAAATAAATAAAATGATTACTTTCATTTAAATTTAGAAATAGTGAACGTATAAAAAATATAGTACGTAACACGAGTTGTAAGTTTTAAACTTTTCACTTGGTAATGGGCTACTTACAACTCTTATTACATAATGCATTTTATGTACTATATATTTGCTTGTTTAGTTGACTTACGACATATTTCGCCCTCGGAACAACATTTTCCAAGCTCGTACTTTCGGTAACATCCAAATGTCACAGATTCGCCTAACCATTCGGGGCAATCCAATTCGGCACATTCAAATTTGTTGCTGAAAAAATGTTTAGTGATAAAAAATAGAAGATAAGCAAGACAAAACGAATACAAATAACAAGTTTTTGTCTAAATTTGTTTTACAAGAGATTTTATGATTTGACTAATTGTGTAGAGAGACTTCGTTTGACTGGTCCTAAATTTTGACGTTATTGCGGCGTTGCCGGCACTTACAATTTTAGACTTGTTACAGAAATAATGGTTATGTAAGAGACAGATTAAACCTGTAACTCTCTATCATTTTTTCAAAGAATGAAAACAATTTCAATAGTTTTTAATTGAGTCCAAATAAACCCTCATGTTTGTATAAAATAAATCTTTCTAAGCCAAAGAAATAGGACTGCTGGTTAAAGGATTTTTATAAGATATATTGCATTAAACTGAATTAATTTACCATTGTGCATCCTCTACCCAGTTTCATAATCAATTAGTTATTTAGTGCACTATCGTTTTATTACTGTATCATTTTATTAGTAATTATACTCCTTTCGAGAGAAAATCTGGGTTTATTTCGATAAGATTTAGGGGACTGTGATTTTGATTTCATGAGGAAACACTATGTAGACGTAGATTAGCACAAGATTATGAATATTAGAAAAAAGAGGTTAATTACTTTAATTATATATTTAATATAGTTAAGAGTCCGATTATGACATCGGATAATCATAAGTTACTTCATAAATGTTCTATAAGAACCGGACTGCGAGGTATAATTACGTTATTAATTTACTTACGTCGATTGACAATAACAACCGATAATACAAGCTGCATAAGTATCATCATCAGTGAGTTTTTCATAGGGCTGAACACTTCGTCCTCTGAAAGTGCAAGTATTGTTTTTGACTTCGAAATTACACTTATATTCGACAGGACAAGCATGACCATCTTTGGTCACTGGTTTGCATCCCAAGTCTTCGTAGATCAAGTGTCCATGATAATCGCAATTCTCTAAAAAATAGAAAAAAATATTGTACCACGTGCTAGTGGTAGTGAGATTCTATATGTAAAGTTTTTAGGCTCATTAGACAATAATAAATTATCGAAACAATCAATAATTATATCACAGGTAATACATACCTTCTTCAGCGTACGTGAGAGTAAACAAAAACATTAAAAAAGTTATGAAAAAAAATCTCATTTTCATTCAAGAAAATTTAAACAATGTTTCTCGTTATACGTTCAGTTAAAGATTAACTAATTAATAATAATGTTATTAATTTTATAAATAAGTTGTTTACATTTCATTTAGTTTATTTTTTTTGTATGATATAATGACTTACTTGCCCCTACAAAGCATTAATCGCAATTTATTTTTAAATGCAATTTAGATTATTTTAATTAATAGAATTTAAATTTTTATAAATAAGATAACAATTATTGTCAATAAATTACATGACAGTATTAAATAACTTAAATATTCTAATGATGTAAACAACATAATGGTATGTATTGGTCTATCTTTATTGGTAGTGTTTAAAAACCTGGAAAATTCTATTATCTGTCCTTATTAACGATAAAATCCTCTGTGATTTCCCTTCGTATGAATCTTAAATTGTTGAACTAGGGGATCATATCGAAATACAAAAATATGAGCTGGTCTTTTTAAATTAGATTTGATTTTGAACACCTATTTTTCAAAACTGGATATACCGTAGGGTTGACCATCTTGTCCACCTATTAGATTTTTAATCACCCTTTGAAATATTATCCTATTATTTATAAACTAGCTGTTACCCGCTGATTTACACTCGTGGAGCCACGTTTTCAACATAAAAAATGCACGAATATTTTATTTCTTGAATGAATCAAATACCCAAAGATAATCTTGAACTGTAACCAATTTTCATAAGTGCCATCAAATTTTGGCAAAACTATATCTGATAGTTTTATATTTTCTTCTAAATTGTTTCATGTTTCATATTAAATTCCATTAAATTGTGTTAATAAATTTTGTTAATGTTCGAGTCTATCTTTAATAGAAATATCATCAATTGAATATGTAGATTGCAAAATTTTAATTTTATTTAGAACATTTCTAAAATTTGTTTTATAAAACTTATTTTTCTTCTTAATTTTGTAAGTTTTGCCATGAGGAATTATCACCTTTTTATTGAAAGTTTGTGATAAAGGATTAAAAGGTTGCGAGAAAGGGATATAGAAACGACTCACTTGCTTATGGTTTACAGGCTCTTACGACTTGATTATCCTGTTCGAAAGACCAATGTTTGATATAGAATAATGATATGAACTGTGACTATTTTAAATCTTTATTGTACAAACTATAATAGAAGCGTGATTGACAAGCGTGTATAATTAATATAAATTTTAATTATCACTTCAAAACTGGATAATTTTGCATTTTGCTGTGTTGAATACCATTTTTAAAATGTATTTTCATAAATAAAACTTTTAACAAGTTTGACACACTGTTTACTTTCAAGATTATGGGTTTTAACAAACTAAGTTAAAGAAACTATGAAATGAAATAAATATTCAGAATTAATCATGAATTGTTTCAATTATATATGATGGAGTAGTAGATGTTGAAGTTGGAGTAATTCTCGGAACATCTCTGCACGTCATCAACGGAGGTACGATGCATTCACATTGAGAATCTCTTAGGGAACCATCGTACCATTTGAATTGACCTTGTATTCTTTCACCCAACTTTAATGTTTTGTCTCCATATTTACATTTGAGATCTGTAAAAACCAGAAAATACATTCTTAATATTAAAAATAATAAAAAGCTATAAAAACTCACTTGAAGTTGCTGCTTTAGGATTAGCTGGCAGCGTCTTATCATTATGTGAAGCTGAAAATAATAGAAAATATCATAAATGTTAATAACAACATGAGAATGACAGTTCCAAAAATGAGACTTACGACACACCCATCCATCAGGACAACAAAGCACCCTAGAGTCGGTACCGCCGTAATGTGGTGCACAGTACTTGTGAATTTCTTCGCTGTGATGTGCTTCGGCGGCGCAAATTTGATTTCTACAAAATGGCGGTTCGTTTTTGCCTTTGTATCCTTTATTGCAAACGCACTCCAAGCAGGTGTTAGCAGGAAAATATCTTTCACCTTCTACGGATATGACTCCATTAATTAAACATTCTGGGGGTGGCGTGGATTCAGTGGCTGTAAAAAAAATTGAAGTAAGATGAATACGTATATAATTTTTTCTACTCCCATTCTTGTAAATGCAGAAAATCGCACCATAAATAATAATACCAATAAGTTTAAAATACCTGTATACTTAAAATGTTGAAAAAGTACTTGTTTTTTATGAGAAAATGATTTTAATGAAATTATATGCAGTTAATATTAGTCTCTGCATTTGTTATGCTCAATTTACTGTGTAATAAACACAAAATTAATGAAAATAATGCAGGACAATTGAAGCCCTTGGTGTAAAAAGGATGCAAGCCACAATTAGTCGTGAAGTGACTGTTTTAGCTCAAAACATCTGTTAACAAGGATACTAGCCACATACAAATTGTTTTACCTCTAATCCTAAAGATGGCGCTATTTTTCGTAATATGTATATTTAAATAATTTTTTTATTTGTATTTGATAGATTTAAAACAAATTTATAGCACAATTTTCTGAAAACTTACAATGTGGCATATAACCTTATTATCCCAAGGTCTTCAGTTGTGACATAGTATCCAAGATGCAACAAATAATCTTAGAACTGATGAAGAAGTTATGCAAAAAGCCCATTTGAATTTTCTTCAGCGTATAAATCTTTGTAATCATGAAACTGGTGAACACTTTGGAAATTTTTTATGAAATCTTTGTTATTTGTATACATATTTTAGTAAATAAATTCGAGAGACGCTAAAATGGTGCTTCCCACTTTATCGAGACTGAGGCCCACAAGGGTAAACTCGTAGCGTAACAAAACCGAGAAATGATTTCGGAAACATGAAAAAAAGTTTTAAAAAATGGGGTAAGAAAATTTTTTCGTATGCACGAATGCAATACTGAGGCCCCATAGGAAGGGCCTCAGTAATTTGTATGAGGCACTTTCATTCCAATTTATTAAAACAGGAATTTTACCAAAACCATAATAGTAATCAAGTCCTGTCAAGAGTACCTTTCTTATTATCCAAATTTCATGTTATAAAATGCTAATAGTTAATGCCGATTGCACACATTTCCCTAAATACGGCTCTGGCGGTGAAAACATGGGGGAAGAATTACTTGCATTACCTATATGAGAGAAGGATATAGCGATTCATGAACCTTGGAACTTATAAATAAATTGGAAGCAGGGTTGGCTTGATGTATCAGTGAAATATGTTAAATATTTTCCAACAAATCAATTTTCTTCCATTGGTGTGGAAATAATAAACGTATCATTATTATAAAAGAAAAGTTCTGCGCTTATAGACTGTTAGTCATAATTTTGATACTTTTTGTAATGATATAAAATTCTCTTAACTTACCAAATTTAATCAAAATCGCATATCGATGATCGCAGTGCAGTACCTCGTATATTTTTTACATGATTTTAAGAAAACTTATAAAAACACCGTTTTTTTATAAATTTTTCCATTTTATACTCGGGGATTATTACTTAGATCCTAAATATCAATATATAATTGTCCAAATTAAACAGTTTAAATTATTTTGGGTAGATAACAAATGTTGTTTTGTTCATATTGATTGTAAGTAACTAAAATGGAAAATAAAAATTTACGAGGTCCTACACTCTGACCCTCGATATGCCATTTTAAATTTATAATTAAGAATTAATTTAAAAATTGTAGGTTCAGGAGTGTCTAAGCCCAAACTGAACAAACTTTGTACCGAGGTATTTGGTTTAAAGAATATGTGGTATATTTTTTAAAGACCTTTACTAGACAACCTGAGAAATCGCAAACAAAAGAATGAAATAACTAACAGGAAATATATAGGTAATATGAAAATAGTATTAAATATCTTTGTAATAATTCTGTGATCGGCGCTTAAAAGGTAATAAGTCGAATTACACATTTTTGTTTTGTTTGTTTATGACGTTTTATCTTTCGCGGTTACCCTTGTATTATTATATATGTTTTTTGTACCTAATTTTTATTACTTTACAACGTGTATATACTTAGATCCTTTTAACTGCCTAAAATATACACTCTTCTAAACGTGTCTTGACTAAAAACTCCATTTATGTAAAAAACGACTTATGACCTTTTAAGCGCCGGCTACAGAATTGTAAAATAGATAAAAAATAATTGTTAATTTTATTTAAGAAATATTAGTCCAAAAAAAGTATAGTACGTAATGCGAGATGTAAATCGCTACGCGGCTTCGTGCTTAAACCTTGCACTTCGTAATAAACTACTTACAACTCTTATTACATAATAATATAATATTTTATGTTCCATAAATGTCTAAACTATTTTTAAACTATGTTTATTTGTTTGTTTGTTTGTTTGTTTATTTGTTTGTTTGTTTGTTTGTTTGTTTGTTTGTTTGTTTGTTTGTTTGTTTGTTTGTTTGTTTGTTTGTTTGTTTGTTTGTTTGTTTGTTTGTTTGTTTGTTTGTTTGTTTGTTTGTTTGTTTGTTTGTTTGTTTGTTTGTTTGTTTGTTTGTTTGTTTGTTTGTTTGTTTGTTTGTTTGTTTGTTTGTTTGTTTGTTTGTTTGTTTGTTTGTTTGTTTGTTTGTTTGTTTGTTTGTTTGTTTGTTTGTTTGTTTGTTTGTTTGTTTGTTTGTTTGTTTGTTTGTTTGTTTGTTTGTTTGTTTGTTTGTTTGTTTGTTTGTTTGTTTGTTTGTTTGTTTGTTTGTTTGTTTGTTTGTTTGTTTGTTTGTTTGTTTGTTTGTTTGTTTGTTTGTTTGTTTGTTTGTTTGTTTGTTTGTTTGTTTGTTTGTTTGTTTGTTTGTTTGTTTGTTTGTTTGTTTGTTTGTTTGTTTGTTTGTTTGTTTGTTTGTTTGTTGGTTCGTTCGTTCGTTCGTTCGTTCGTTCGTTCGTTCGTTCGTTCGTTCGTTCGTTCGATTGTTTGTTTGTTTCACTTACGACATATTTCGCCTTCGGAACAGCATTTTCCAACCTCGTATTTCCGGTAACATCCAAATTTCACGGGTTCGCCTAACCATTCGGGACAATCCAATTCGGCACAATCGAATTTGTCGCTGAAAAATGATAAAAAATTGGTCGAAAATAAGCAAAACAAAGCGAAAAGTATAAAAAAAAAAACATCGCAACATTATATATTTGAAATCTGTACTTATTAAATAATTGACATATGCTCGGTTGCCTCGGAAAGAAACTACAAAGATTTTTTATGAAACGAAGCTGAAATATAATTGTTAAAAATATAAAGAAAGTAAGTATACATCCTAGACGGCGTCATCGAGTTACAGTCCGATCAAGACATCGGATAATCATGATGTTCTATGATTTATAAGGACCGGACTGCAAGGTATAATTACGATATTAGTTTACTTACGTCGATTCACAATGACAACCGATAATACAAGCTGCATATGTATCATCATCAGTGAGTTTTTCATAAAGTTGAACACTTCGTCCTCTGAAAGTGCAAGTATTGTTTTTGACTTCGAAATTACACGTGTATTCGACTGGACAAGCATGGCCATCTTTGGTCACTGGTTTGCATCCTAAATCTTCGTAGATCAAATGTCCCTGATAGTTACAATTCTCTAAAAAAAAAAATAAGAAAACTAGACCAGGGGACCTATTTTCAAACTCATTTCTTTCAAATTTTTCATGAGAAATCTCATACGTCAACGTGAAAACAGTTTTTTAATGCTAGTAAGAACTCGCTGACTGTTTATGTTGGTTTATTTCAAGAGATTTCAAACTCTGATAAAGCATTTTGAGTTTTACTGGCTTTTCAAATACTGTTTTTACGTCGATGTGTGACATTTCTCACAAAAATTTTCAGAGAATTCAGTTTCTCTCGAGTTTGAAAATAGCCATAAAATGATTATAGTGGTAGTGAGAGTCTATATAGTTTTCAGGTTTATTAGACAATAATACATAATTTAAAATTAAATAAAATAAGCATATTACATACATACATATTATATATTACATATTACACAGGTAATACATACCTTCTTCAGCATACGTTAAAGTTGCCAAAATCGTTAAAAAGGCAATGATGAAAAATCTCATTTTTATACAAGAAAATTTAACAGCAATGTTTCTCAATATACGTTTAGTTTAAAATTGATTATTTAATTAATAACAATGAGATAAATTTTATAAATAAATAAGCTGTTTACATTAATATTTGTTATGCAATATATTTTTCTTGGTACACAAGATATTTGTTGGAAAAGAGTGGGACGATAAATTATTTTTTGTTTTATAATTTTTTATATGTTCTATGCAATGTTTGGTTTTTAATAATAATAATTATATAAACGATTCATAGTTTACTACTTATTTCGCTCAATTGGAATATTAATTTAGAACATATTAAATAATAATTTGATCAAAAATAACTAAATTTGCTTTTATACAGTAAGTGGGAGTGAGATGGAAGTCGTAGATACCGTGGCAGGGCACATAATAGGTAATGCGCTGCTTAGCAATCATCTTTATTTATTTCACGCGAGTTCCTGTTATAATTTGTCCAATTCATAATATAACAGAGGGTTCGCATTTCGATTTCCGTATGTCTTGCCCAAGGTTTTCCTAACAATTTATTATTTCCAAAATTTTCCAAAACAACATTGTCTTCCTCCATAATCAATTTTTTTTCTTGAGTTCCTCCAACATTATTATCTTTAAAGATTTGATGACTTTCCGTTGTCTCCATTTTTCCAATGTTAGTGATAAGTTGAAATTAAACATTGTGTTCAATGAACCAAACCATAACTATAACAATATAAAAAGGGTACGTACGCCCATATCAATTTTAGGTTAGAAACGACTATTAAACTAATAAAATTTTACGTAAAATACATATTACTTAGAACTATAAAATTAATGGTGTTACCGATGGAAACTTATTTTCAAAAAGTCGTTTTTAGCAGTTTTCGAGCATCTAGAGAAGCCCTACAACTAACTATTGTCTGTCACTATATTTATTTATTGCGCTATTCTTTTAATGACTAAAAATGGTTCAACAACTAATAACTTTGTAACGGTTACTCTTCTAGTACCGTTATTTCTTAATATTTTATAACTATATTTTTAGAATGATTGTCCCATCTCTATTAGGACCGATAGTTTCATTCTTTCGCTACCAATATTTTATATAGTTATCTTTTGTTTTTTATAAGTTGTATGTTGGGATCGAAAGTGAATTTCGACAGGTATTACTTGAAAAAGTCCTTTACAATAATACCTCAGAACGAGGCAGTCGAGATTATTAAATCTGCTAATATTTAAGCAATCTTAAACAGTATGTGATATTTTTATTAGTGGTGAGAACCATCAGTATTTCATGATAAGTCAACCTTTGGATGTTTTTTTATTACAACACCGCTGAGAACATAGTTTAAAATATATTTTTTAAACAAATGGTTAGAATACAGTTGAAGTTATGGTCCCACATATGTTGAGTTATGATTAGAAGATAGTTGCAGTTATGATTACAAACATGTTAATTCATATATAGAAGAAGACGCATCGCTATAGGAGACCGTCCTTATTTGAAAAGATTGAAGACCTACACCAGTCCTACCTTGAGATAAGTTTCACTTTTATCTTTGAAACATTCAATAAAGAAGTAATTTAAACGAATCATGGCTTGTGTAGATTGTAATTGTTACTTGCCTGCATAAACATATACGTTCTGTTTAAACATCAGTCATATTAATTATATTTGCCAAACTATTATAATTCACCTTAAATGATATGTTTATGTAAGTTTGGTGGCGCCCTCCATACCTTTCCTATAGTTAAGTTTTGTCAAAGTTATTAAGTGCTACTCACGGCCCTAATTAAATTGAGCTAAAACACGGTAAGTAAAACCAACATTACTTGTTACAACTTGCAAAATGACACATAAACAGTCAATGATTCATAAATGGTTATCCATAATGGCCGACTTTGTCATGTAACGTTTTCCATTGAAAATACGGCATACACTCGTTCCTTACTACTTTATATTCTAAGTGTTTGTTCTAACAACGATCTTGGAACAATTCATAAACCAATCCAGGACAGATTGTTGACCATCTTATTATTAATGCCAAAAATTATGTCTCATCAAATTGATATTAAAATATTCTCGAGATTTAGATTCAACAAAAATAGCTGACTATTATCAAGGTCTTGTTGTATTACACTTCACGGAAAATAAAATGTAGAACAAATTTCTACAATTATACAATTTTTCTCTACAATAAATAGTACATATAGAGACAGGGACAATATGCAGTAAAAATATCCATATGCATCATAAGAATTGTTCTACAAATTGTTATATTTTTGCTTTTCATTGTATGAATTTATATTAAAAATGTTGTACAATAAATAGTAAAAATTCAAACAAATTGTAGTAATGTTTAATAAAATTTGTATTAGTATTCCACAATTATTATAATTGTAACCTAGAAAAAATGTTTCTTAAAAAAATATTAAAAATTTATTGTTTTAATAAAAAAAAAATACAAAGTCTTAATTACATTATGTAATAAATAACAGTAATAACAGCTTCCTTAGTCTCAGTTGGCTTTTCTGCACCTGAAATAAAAATTAAACCTATTGCACTACTCATACCCATAAAACGGGGATATCTATCACCTTTACAGTGATTGGGATATTAAATGACCCCGTCGGGAAACTAAAAATAAAAATTAGAAAGTAGATATGTCACAATTAAAACAAAACAAACTTTGAACTTTGCACAACATCCCATCGTTGGCCATAGCTATTTTTATTAAAATAATCTACTGTTATTTAAATAAGTTATCTAAAGGTAAATTATTCAGAAACAATAATAAATGTACTTACCACTAATAGAAGTTATTATTAAAATTTTCTTGAACCATCACTGCTTATAATAATGTGTTATATTTACCATGCTTTGTTTTGTGAACATGGCGAACGACTACTGCTGTCTGGCCATTTATGGTCGACGTCAGAAAACGTTGGCCAATAGCAGAATTCTGTTTTATTCACATGACTTAGAATTTCTACAATATTATAGAATATTTTTGAACAAATTGAATTTTTTTCATAAGAAGGGATGTAAAGTATTACTATTTTTTGTAGAGATTATTATTAATATTTGTACAAATTTTTACAGAAGTTAGTAGTAGTAATTACGATAATTGTAATAAATTTCTACTTCTACAAACAATAGTAAAATATACTAAACATTGTGGTCTTCTTTCCTATTGTTGTAGGATTTTATTCGACAATTCAATTGCTACAATAATGAATAGTTTTTAACTATAAATTGTAGTAAAATTTTCTACAAAAAGTTAAGTATTTTTCTACAAGTCTACTATGTAGTAAAATTTTCTAGTCACATTTTTTCCGTGTATGTATAGAGCTTTGGCATTGTGTTTTTTTATGCTAGCTTGTAGGCCCGAATATTCGCCGGACATATTTGACGCATCGTCGTATGACTGTCCAACGCAGTCCTCGATAGATAGAGCGAATTCATCAAGTGTTTTCAAAATTGCTACTTCCATATCTTCAGCTTTATGCCCAATTTGGCTAATAAATTTTATGAAACGTTCAACCACCGATCCAATTAGTTGCACATGCCGCAAAATAAAAGTTAACTGGTCTGTATGCGAAATATCAGGTGTTGAATCTAAGCTTATTGAGTAATATTTGGCCCTTTTTATTTCTTCTATTATTTTTTCTCTGGTAGATTTAGCCAACAATTCTAAAAATTCATTACAAACAGTCTTTGACAGGTAGGAGGCATGTCCTTTTCATGTTTGCATGTTTTTCGAAATGAGTTTTTAGGAATGGGTCAAATTTGGCAATTAGTTCAAGTGTAGCCAAATAATTTCCACATTGCTCTTCACCTATGGTTTCTATGGTTTCCCGAAATGCTAATCCTTGTTTAGATAAAAATTATTGTTATTATCCTTTTCAGAAGATTTCTCTAATATTCTTTTTCTATTAAGTGTTTGTTTTTGTACAACTTTTTATTTGCCAAATATTTAGGTATTAGACATTTTATATTGTTTTAATATACAGATTTGAAAATTTAAAGTCTGATAGTAAACGATATTTATTTATTGATTATTCATTAACAGTGTTTTTACAAAGTTAAATACATATTCAGAATTAATCATGAATTTTTTCGATTGTATAAGATGGAGTAGTGGGGGGCGTTGGAGCTGGAGTATTTTTAGGATCTTCCCTGCAAGTCAGCAACGGAGGTACGATACATTCACATTGAGAATCTCTTAGGGAACCATCATACCATTTGAATTGACCTTGTATTCTTTCACCCAATTTCAATGTTTTGTCTCCATATTTACATTTGAGATCTATAAAAAGATCGAAAATAAATTAATTTTATAAAAAAAAAGAATCTATAAAAACTCACCTGAAACAGTCACTTCAGGATTAGCTGGTAGTTCCTTATCATTTTCTGAAGCTGAAAATAATAGAAAACATTATAAATCTCAGTAAAAACAAAATATAAGGTAAGATTGACAGTACTAAAAATTATACTTACGACACACCCATCCATCAGGACAACAAAGTGCCTTAGTGTCGGTACCATCGTAATGTGGTGCACAGTACTTGTGCACTTCTTCGCTGTGACGTACTTCAGCGGCGCACATTTGTTTCCTACAAAATGGCGGTTCGTTTTTGCCTTCGTATCCTTTGTTGCACACGCATTCCAAGCAAGTGTTAGCAGGATGAAACCGTTGGCCTTCTACGAATTTGCCTTCACTAGTTTTACATTCTGCTGATGGCGTCGATTCGGTGGCTGCAAAAATTAAAAAAAAAATGCCTAAATGATTTAAATTTCTAAGCAGCACTATAAAGGGTGGCTCAATAAGAAAGGCTTAAGGTCCTAACTCAAGTATACTTTCGGGGAAAAAATTTCAATGACTGAAGTAGCATCTAGGAAAACCTCCAGATTGGTTGATAAATAAAATATAGTTGTTTATATAAAACTAATTCAAGAAATTTTTCCATAGGTGGAAAAGTATTTATAGTTCGGAATTTAGAAGGATTTATATTATTTGCTTTAGGAATTAGAACTATTGTACTTACTTTTAATGAATCTGATACTGTTGTTGCAGTTTGAAGAGAAGTATTAATTAGATTAAAGATAACATGACCACACGTTTCAAATACTTCTTCCAACATTTTGACATTAAAGATTTTATAAATACTATGAGTTATTAATTAAAAAACACCGTTGAATATTAGCAAAAATAATATCACATGTATTTTTCAAACTGTCCAAAAATACAGCATCAGAACTTGTTGGTGAATGGTAAAAACAACTGACAGCCACCAAGATCATGTTTGATTATTTTGCACCAATAATTTAGCTCAAGCACAAAGATCTTAGCAATAAAAAACTTTAAATTATCCTTCATGTAAATTACGACTCTTCCTGTGCTTCAATTTGAGGAGTTACATTTGATCAGATTATATTCAACGATTTTATTTTCAGATTCATCAATGTCCTTGGTAAACTTATTTGAATTTTGTTAAGTAAACTTTGGGCATTTAAGTATATTAAACGGAATATTAAGGTCCTTCGTTAGTTTTTTGTCTTGGTGGTAAACCTTTATTAACAATATTGGGGATGTTATTAATAAACTTTATTCTTTTCGAATTATCACGCTGATTTATAAAATCATCCTACCGTTCGTATATAAGGTGGACCGGATTTAATTTGCGTATACAGAGATCTCGTAAACCGATAATACAATGGTCCATAGAAGTTCCAGATTTTCTGACTGGTTCCGGAGATATTTGATAAAATCCGAAAAACCTCCCTTTCGTTTTTTAAGTCGTGCGTTGTTATTATAAAAGATACAAAAAAAATTATACAAAGTTTTTGTTATAAATTAAGTTAAATTTTTATTACGACGTTTCGTATTTCCAGGGCCGCCTTCAACTTATTTTTTTAAATACGGATCTGGATTTTTAACTGTAATTTTTTATAGCTTTTGTATAGCTAAATACTTGATTAAAACAAGATAGCTAATTAAATAATAATTAAAAAACAAAAAATGTGAAATTTTAAATATTATTTGAAACATAATACAAGAATTATTTAATTACAAAATGGATTACAATTTTTTATCAAACATGATTAAGTACAACCAGCAAACAAGACTAATGAAGAACGAATTATGGTTGTACACATTCTACAAATAATAAAGCTAATAACAAAAACATAAAATGAAAAGCAAAATGGTCAAGCAATCTATAAATTCCTATCACCTGATTTTCTGTAAAATCTTTCGCTTACGTTTCTCACACCGTATTTTTTCTATCTTTAATGTTTTCATTTTTGCACACAGAAGATCTTAACAAAATCATGTTTGCCATGCATGTCAGTTGTAACTTGTTACCAATATTTCTGTTATAATCTAATATTACAGTACTTTTTTAGCTTGAAATAATTTAAAATTAAATAAATATTATGGTTCGTTATACTGAAGAGAAGAAAGATATGTATGATGTGTACATAAGATACGATAGGAATGAAACCCGATCAGCTCAGACTTATTTAGATTTATATCCTGATAGACAACAGCCATCTAAGAGGATATTTACTTATATTTCAAAAAATATGGCAGAGCGTAGCAGTGTGAAAAAAAGAACTAGATATCAGGTTCGACATACTGATAATGAAATTAATGTTCTTGCCCAAATACATATTAACCCTGAAAATTCTACTAGGCGAATAGCTAAAGAATGTGTAGTAGAAACATCCACTGTTAAAAGAATTTTAACGAAACATAAATACCACGGGTATAAATTTCAAAAAGTCCAGAATTTACACGCTGGAGACTCTGATATAAGACTGATGTTTTGTCATTGGTATAGTAGAAAACTGCGGAATGACCGTTCTTTCAACAAAAAGATATTATGGACGGATGAATGCTCCTTTACTAATAGTAGAATATTTAATCCCAAGAACAAGCATTTGTATGCTACTTTTAATCCCCATTTAATCAGAGAAGTAGACCACAGTTCCGTTTTACCCAAAATGTGTGGTGTGGACTAATCAATAATCAGATTATTGGGCCGATTTTTTTGGATGGTAATTTAAATCAGTTCCGATACCTACATTTATTGGAGGAAGTACTCGATGAGAAGCCCTTACAAACAAGACAAAATCTTCAATACCTTATGCAAGACGGTTGTGGTGCACACAATACTAGGAGGGTTGCAGAGTATCTCGATCAATATTTTAGAGGTAATTGGATTATAATAATAATAATAATAAATGTCTTTATTAACCAACAAAATACAAGTAAATTAAAATAGAATATTCACTATAGTACCTATATACATAAAAAATAAGAAAAAGGCAAACGTTGGTTAAAGGGCGCAAAATCAGCTAGGCTGCTCTTCCTTAAGAACCCAAAATATATATATACATACACACACATATGTATACATATATAAATAAATTAAAAAAAAAATAATATTAATAGTAAAATGTAAGAAATCGCGATTTAGAAGAAAAGTCATAATAAATTTATAACACATTTATAACACATTTATAACACATTTATAACACATTTGCATAAATAAATAAATAAATAAATAGGTGAAATAATTAGTTTCAACACTGTTCGCTAAATAATTTTTCAAAAAGTTTTTGTTTGAATTGAGATATTTTCATTAATTTAAAATTGTCTGGTAGAAGATTGTATGCTTTGAAAATATTATATCTAAAAGATTTTTCGAAAAAGGTAGTTCTATGGACTGGAATAGAAATAATTTTTTTTCTTCTGATATTAATATTATGCACATCTGATCTATACTTTATTTTATTGGTTAGGTAAGGGGGAGTTGTGTTTACGATAACTTTGTGGAGCAATGTCAACGAATGTAATAACCTTCTGCGAGTCATATTCAGCCAGCGAGCAGTTACTAATGTATGACTAATTGGATCAAATTTTCTTATACTGAAGATTAATCGTAAACAAGAATTTTGAAGCCTCTGTAGTCTGCCTGAATCTCTTGAAGTTAAGCAGGGACCATATACGTAGTCACAGTGGTTAGTTTGTGAGAGGACAAGCGATTCACAAAGTAGTATTTTGAGTTTCCTACTTAAAATATGTCTATTGGGATATAAAACTTTTAATTTTCCATAAGCCTTCTTTAATATAAATGATGTGTGATTGGTAAATCTTAATTTGTTATCGATTATGACACCTAAATTTCTAGCCTGCTCAGTAGTGTTTAAAGGGTCGTTTTCAATTTTGATTATTAACTCATTAGGTAATATATTATTTCCGAATAACATAATAGTTGATTTAGAATTATTAATTACCAAGTCATGTTTTTTAGATGCTTCTAATAATGCCTTTAGCTCAGTGTTTGACACCAATGGACCAATAAGATGGCTTCTTCGATCTCCGTGTCTTAACCCCATGGATTATTTTGTATGGGGCTTCGTAAAGAACTAAATTTACGACAAAAATATGCCAAATAATTTACAAAAACTTCGTCAAACAAATAGTAGATGAATTTGAAAAAATTACACCAAAATGGTTGATAAAACTACATCCCAAATGTCTAGGAGAATTGTACTCTGTATCTAACAGAATGGACTACATTTTGAGCAACTATTGTGACTGTTTTTGTTTTTGAATTTTGTTTTTGTTATTAGCTTTATTATTTTTAGAATGTGTACAACCATAATTCGTTCTTCATTAGTCTTGTTTGCTAGTTGTACTTAATCATGTTTGATAAAAAATTGTAACACATTTGTAATTAAATAATTCTTGTATTATGTTTCAAATAATATTTAAAATTTTACATTTTAAGCATTTTTTGTTTTTTAATTATTATTTAATTAGCTATCTTGTTTTAATCAAGTAAGAAACGGTATTATCAGAAGCTACATAGCTGATGATATTTTCATAGACGAAACATAGTAAAATGTAACATATCGTTGTATTTAGCTATACAAAAGCTATAAAAAATTACAGTTAAAAATCCAAACTTTTCCCCCATTTAACCGACGATGTATATATCTTACGGTTTACGAGATCTCTGTATACGTAAATTAAATCCGGTCCACCCTGTATGTAGATTATTGCTTTTGATTACTAGATGGCGCGCCCAACTCATTTTATACATTTTGTGATTGATGTGTGTTGTTTTTAGAAGAAAATCTTCGCAGGAAAACAAGTCAAGAAAGCTCTTTTTGTTTTCTTTAAAAATCTCGAAGTTAATGCCCGCAATAGTTTATAAATCAAACTAAGTTTCAACATCCTAATCTCAAAAACTAGTCATAGGAGAACTTTGAACCCATGGACACTTAAATTAGGAGATCAAAAACTGTAACGCATCCGAAATCGAGTCTCATTGAGCCACCCGGTACATATTTTTACTAGTTTATTTTACTTACGACATATTTGGCCGACAGAACAACATTTTCCCACTTGGTATTTTCGATAACATCCGAATTTCACAGGGACGCCTAACCATTCGGGGCAATCCAATATGGCGCAAGTGAATTTGTCACTGAAAAAAAGTACTTAATTATAAAAAAAATAGGCAACAAAAAACGAAAACGAAGAAAGTAAAACAACTTTCTTATTTTTAATGGAATACCCCTATTTTTATTCCGGATTCCGATAGAACAAAAAATTTTACGGCCACTCTGTATAATAAAGTGAAGCTAAAATTTCTAATTTATGAAAAAACAAATCATTTTGAAATAAAAAAGACTTTTGGTTAGTTAGTTAAAATTTGAAATTGAAATTTCATATGGAATTAACTAGTATATGTCATTAAAGGATCTTTTATTATACGGGGTAAGAAAAAAACATGTTTAAATTTCGAATAAACAAAATATCAATATTTTCAATTTTGTAAATGGATATTTTTTTATTATTTTCATCATATTATGTAAAATTCATGTTAATGTTCATGTTTTCGTATAATTTGGAATTAAAATAGAGGTTGACAAGGGGGGTAGCCATGTGTGAGTTGAGGTAATTTTAAGGTGAAGGGTGAGATATAAAGGACTTTTTCTCACCCTTCACCTTAAAATTAAAATAGAGGAGTGTCCAATTTAAAAAGTTGACATCTACAACAGAATTGTCAAAATATAAAAAACATTTGGGTTGGATTTCGCAACATTGTAACGACTGAATTATTATTTATTATATTAATTTACTTACGTCGATTGACAATAACAACCAACGATACAGGCTGCATATGTATCATCGTCTGTGAGTTTTTCATGAAGCGGAAGATTTCGTCCTCTGAAATTGCAAGTATTGTTTTTGATTTCGAAATTACAAGTGTATTCAACAGGACAAGCATGGCCATCTTTGGTCACTGGTTTGCATCCCAAGTCTTCGTAGATCAAGTGTCCATGATAGTTACAATTTTCTAAAAAAAAAAAAAAAATTAAACCAAAATAAACAAGCTGTTTGAATAGGTACAAATTGCACCACAATAATGACAGATCTACATGTAGTTTTTAGACAATTCGTGTTCAGTTTTTGACCATCACGTCTAAATTAATTTAAAATCTGTAATGACAATAAAAAGAGGAAATTTCATATTTAATTTAAAACTTAGAAAAGCAATAATGATATATAGTAATACATACCTTCTTCAGCATATGTGATAGTTACCAAAAACGTTAAAATTACAATGAAAGAAAATCTCATTTTTATGCAAAAAAATATAAAGTGTTTCTCGTTATACGTTCAGTCAAAGATTAACTAATTATAATGAATGTCATAACTTTTATAAATAAGTTGTTTATATTAACATTGATTGTTATTCAATAGTTTTTATCTCCTGTCTGCTAGTTTTATTGCTATAAAAGATATTTGTTAGAAAAGAGTGGGACGATACATTATTTTTTTGATTTTTGACAAATTTTTGCAACAGTTTGTTTTTAATAATCGTACTTAATGATTAATATACCAAGTGAAATACTTATTTTGGTCAAAAAAATTAGATAGAAATAATTTTTGTTTATATATACCACCTGGTGACTCATAAATCTTTGGCCAGATTAAAAAGGTAAAATTGAAAGCAAATTGTTTATGGATATGGGATGAACAAATTGAAGAACACTGGAGAAAATGATCAGAGTCACAGGTCACAAAAACAACTTTTCGGATAGTAAACAAATTAAAGTTTACGCTGTATAGCTTTTAATTTCAAGTAAAATACAGACTGAACGTTTTACTCAAACTCTGGCCATACCAGCAGAAAAATTGGGTCTAAAACTACAAGATGGCGGTGTTAATTCATTTTTAACGGACTCTGTACTCTGTAATTGTTAACTTTTTCCAAGTCCGGCCCTAGAAACCACTTCTAATATTAATTTGTGTTGTTATTAATTTGTTGACTAGGACATTGTTTTTTGTTGGTAGAAGGACTTTATTCTTCTACAAAAGATAGAATTAAAAATATGATATTAAAATAAATTCAAATATCATATAAAAATTTATGTAATATGAAGCTGTTGATTTCAAATTTTCTGGCCAATAGTGTGAAATCTCTGTGCCAAGAAAGAATAATAAAAAAAAACATCGATTATTAATTATTTTAGCAAACAAAAAGTTGATTGATTGGTCATTGGAAAAGACTAACGTGGATTTCCATAATAATAGGCTGTCCACAGTTTTTTAAGTATCAAACAATTTACCTATGCTGTCTACATAGAACTAGCTGTCCGCCCGTTGAAAATGTAATCGATATATTCTTAAATATTAATTATTATCTAACTTTTCTCTTTTTGAAAGTTATTCGAGACTCAGTTTTTACGGTAATACGTGGTTTTAGTTCATTAATTTTCGTTAATCAAGGTAATTATAATAATATTTCTTTATTTACTTTTAAAGGTACCCGCCCCAAATAGGTACAGTGATTTAGGGTATATTTCAATATATTATTATGTAGTGAGCACGTATAGGTGTAAGAACAAATTTAATAAAATGTTTATGGGTCAAGTTAAAAAACTAATTTTTAGATGCACATATTCTAAATATGACGCTATCACCAGTTTTTTAAATGCGGAGCCATTATTTTTTGATAGTACCATTTAATAGAGTATATTTTCTTAAGTATATTCACCAAAAAGTTTTAGTATTCAATTATGAATATTCGAACTATTCGAATTTCAAACTTTTCTTCATTTGTCAATATGCTAGTCGATTCTAAAATTCTTGCAAAACATTGTTAATCGTCCATTACAATTTTTAAAACTTTTTATCTCGAAAATATTGTCTTGCAAAATTTGTTGTCTATACGAAAAAAACATTTATACTTTTATATCTATCGTGGGTAGGCAAAGGAGTGTAGTCAAAAATTTAGAAGATGTGTAAATCTGTTATATATCTTACAAGTCGACTTATACTGATTTTTCCACCAAAAAAAGGTATTTTTGTAATTTATATTATAAACTGGCAGTCCAATAATGACCCTAATAGAAAGTATAGATGACTGAAAGTAATTTACTCAAAATTTTGACTTATACTCTTTTGCCCACACACAATAGAATAAATTACTTTAAAAAAATGTGATGCTATTAAAAAAATTGTAATGACTTTATAATTCGTAAAGTGATGACGTCAAAAAAAAACATACATATATAATACATTCAATATAAAAACCGATACACGTCATCAATTAGTTGTGAAGTCATAGCCTTGCAGTGTTGCTCAATCTTCAAAATAGTCTAAGAATGTAGGAGTTTTTAAAACTATGAGGTTATGTTTTTTTGGCTATGTTATTAGGAACAATTAATTTTAAATGTATAATGAATTCTATATAAAAGCCAATGAAGGTCATTGATAATGTTTAAATTAAAGTTTTAGGAAAACACTGAATTTAATAGTAATAAATTTTGCACAGGTTTAAAATGGCAAAAAAGGTTAGGTTAAGGATGAAAAAACAAACAAATTTTATTTAGGCTTGATTTAATTTACAATAAAAAATAATTATGTTCAGTTAGTTTATAAACATCCATATTTAAAAGAAGTAACAATAATTAGAACAGTTAGGTAATAAAATTAACAACACATGACATTTTAAAACTTAAATAATATTTAAGCTAAAATCAGTCAGAATTATCAGAATTTGGTGTTATAATAATGGGAGCAATTTCCAATCGGTCCAGTATATGCTCTCTTTCACACCATTTAAAAATTTCTTTTTCAGTGTGTCTTACACGGTTTGCCCACATTTGTGGGGTAATGGTTCGGAGTGCTTCAGACCACATGTCTATACAATGTCTTTCCATCCCGACCAATGTGCCTGTTATAATATTGTTTTGAAATACCCCAAATCAGTTATATTGGATTAAAAATACAAGGAGGAAGACATAACACCTTATGTCCATACTGTTCAGCCAGCATATTAGCTACATATATTTTTGGTGGTTTATTACTAAAAAATAAAATCAATTAAAAAATACGGAAAAAGTAGATTTCCATTACTCACCGTCTAACAAGGTTCAAAAGTTCAGCCTTAAACATGGTGACTGAATAAGGTATGTTCTGATTCGTCAACCACTCTTGAATTTAAACCTTAGTCGAATTACTATCCGGTGTTTTGTGTGCCAATGTGCTATGGTATAAAGCATTGTCCATTAGACTGGGCCAAAAAATTGACTATTTTTTTTTTAAATATATCGAGAATGTCATTCAGGATGACAAAAAAAAATTCGTGAAAATTTGAGCCCTTAATATTAATATTAAGAGGTCTATCATCGCTATTTTTGATTATTAGTCATAATTTGATGTTTTACGTTAGAACTGTCAAAACATTAAAAAAATCCTTTTCACTTATTTTTATATAAAATTAAATTCTCTACAAAAAAGGTTTGATTGAACATTTTCGTCAAACGAGCCGTTTCCGAGTAATTGAGCTTAATAGATCGATGTGTTTTTTCGATTTGTCCTTTTTACTTTGAAATTTGGTAATTAATGAATCAATGAATATTAAAAAAAGCTCACGTCGGATTCTTATAGGAAATTTAATGTTCTACAAAAAAGGTCTCCTTAAATTTTTGCTTAAATTTAATTTTTTAAAAGTTATTCATGATTAAAATCGAAGAAAAATGTTTTGTAGAGAATTTAATTTTATATAAAAATAAGTGAAAAGGAATTTTTTTTCACTTTAATGTTTTGACAGTTCTAACGTAAAACATCAAATTATGACTAAAAATCAAAAATAGCGATGATAGACCTCTTAAAATTATTATTAAGGGCTCAAATTTTCACAATTTTTTTTTTGTCATTCTGAATTACATTCTCGGTATATTTAAAAAAAAAAAAAAAATAGTCAATTTTTTTGGCCCAGACTATTGTCCATTACAATTAAAGATGGTTCATGCAGTCTTAGAAGCAATTGTTCTTCGAATCATTTTAAAAAAATTTCAATATTCATCTCACCGTGATAATCATAATCATTGCTTTTTGAAGCAAATATGGCCTCGCCACCATCAATAAATCCATTTTCGTTTCCAGCATGAAGAATTATATATCTATAAAAAAGATCAATATACAATTAACATGTATATATTCATTCATTAGTTTTTTTTATAACCTTTTACCATCAACTTTTGTACTTTTTTACACTTCTTTTATTGCTGTCTTGCCAAGAACGGTTTATGGTGCCATTTTGGAAAATCCAAGTCTCATCAATAACTGGTACAAATTTGCTTCCTTTTCTTTGGTATATTTTCATAACAATTCTGCCCGTTTCACGGCAATATCTGGAAGTTCCATAAGACCTCGCCTTGGTTCATCTTTCTGCCATTTGAAACCTATTTCTAATAATAAGGTATGCAATGATGTACGACATCCATTGAACAACTCCTCATTAAGTTTCACCAACAAAGAATCTAAACTTACATGCTCTTCTGAAATCATACATTAATTTGTAATTGTTTAATAATAATTTATATACATATACACTTACTAGACTCGTACATGCTATAAATAACATCTCGAATAGCACTGGTATTCAGAATTCTTGTGTTGGTAACTTTATTTTGCCTAGGGCGCTTTTTTGGTGGTGACTTTAGAACTTCACTGTTCTTTACAGCTTGTGATATAGAACTAACAGTAGAAAAATTGAGATTAAGTGCGTCTGCGACACGCTGAAACAAAATAATTATATTAATTTGACGGTGATACATTATTAATCAACTCACTTCTCTTACAGCTGTTAAAGATAACAAAGGCCCATTAGTATCACGTTCTTTCTCAAAATAATTTATTAGAGAAGCCACTAGTTCCTTGCAGAGATTATTTAATTGTTATGGCATTTTTCAATGAAAAAATACACAATAAACGAACACCACTCTTAAATTCCTAATAAATTTGTTCTGAAAAGAACAGTTTGTTAATAATTTAATCTAAAATACAAATAATTTATTGAAAAGAAATCGACCGATGCAAAATAATACAAAACAAATAACTATTAGGCATTCCAAACTGAATGCCTACCAGTGGGCTTTGACGGGTTATGATATTGAAAAATTATGGCAACCCTGTAGACCTGGTGATTTGACAAGGTCAATAATAATAATAATAATACTACTCTCCCTAATTCACCCCCTTACGAGTGAATTTCAACCCCTGAAGTCGACTGAACGACTTGTGTAGGGGAAGGGACGGCTATTATTATTATTTGCCGTGGCGCTCCGGGGCGACTTAAAGATGATTGATGGTGCCATTTGACTTACAGGTGAGGAAAACCCGGAAAACCTCACCCACCATCATCGAGACGGCAATGTATGGCGAATTTTTTTAATCTGCATGTCATATCAACAGAAATTGAATTTCTATTAATACGCCACACATCAAATCCTAAACCGAACCATGCAATTTAATTAAAAATCCACATGGTCTGGGCTGGGATTCGAAACCCAGCAGTCTCAGACTCATAAACTTGCCTATAAATGAATATAAGCGCGATAGACCGCTACACCACCGTCCCGATGAAATAGATAGTTACATAGATTGATTATCCATATTTTTTAAAATAAACATAAGCGTATGCCTTGAAGTAAAAATGTAAGCAATTATTTTTTTTAAATATCTAAAGGCTAAAAATTGGTTTTAAAACACATTTTTGTTAAACCGATTCAAATTAATAAATATTTGCCAGGCAATATGGCCGCTCGTAAACGACCAGCTTTGAGCAATCTATATAACTATATATGTATCATTGACCCTGTTAATAACAACATGACAACAGGGTTGCCATATCTAAACTGTCATTGCCCACTGGTAGCCATTTGGACAGGTCGTTGGAATGCCTAATTGACAACAATGTATTAAAATTGAAAGCTGACACATTTGATGCCAACTTTTATTATGAAATTCACTAGAAAGTATTCCGTTAATAATCTGCCTACAGTACATTTATTACTGTGATATGATAAAAAATACATTTTTAATATGCAATTTTATAAAAATGAACTCCATGCATCTAAATTTATTCATTTATTTGCAAAATAAAATAAAATTATTTTTATTAGTGTGTGTGGTACCAATGACTGTCACTGACGTCATCTCTGACGTACATCGGTTTTTATATTGAATGCTCTATACCTAAAATATGCGCATCTAAAAAACAAACTACACGTCCAAGGTTTAATTTTTTTACTTGGACAATAATCTTGTTATATCTGTTCAAATATTGCATGCTCACTGTATCTACATATCAAAGAAACTAGTTTCTTATAGACAATAAATTTAAAAGAGAAATTAAAAATAAATTTATTACCAAACTACAATTTTGCATTTGTTTAAGATTGTCATCATAATATGCTAATTTAATGCAAATCAATTAAAACGTCGAAAAAACCATTGGTCCATATTTCAGGAGATATCTTTTCAAATGAGATCCATGCCCGCGCCTAGCACTTTTGGCGCCCTTGTGCAAATTTTAAATAACGCCCCAAATTTGTATTACGTTCATATGCGAGTATAGATACGGGTTAAGTTAGGTATTATTATCTATTATTCAAAAATAATTTTAAAAAGTATTTTCATAAATTTATTTTCATTTCATTTCAAATCGCTGTCATTAAAAATTTTACAACAGAAGCAGTAAAGTGAATTTTTTGTTTTGGAATACAACAACCAAAAACGCTCAATTTTTTTTCTTTGTTCGGTAAAATTCTAAAGGAGTAACTAATGGAACTATCTCTTGGATAAATATCCTTTTTGTTTTGATAATGAGCAGAGCCACGTTCTACTAATTCTTGAATATTATTAGGACGTAATTTCTTTGGCCATAGTGTTGCATCTTTCGAAAGTTGACTCATATTTTCCGTTGTGATAATTTTTGAAGGTGTTGATTTATCATTATCAGCATCAGCGGAACTTAAAGATGTTGATAGATTGCTTTCTAGATCAGTTTCTTGTCTGTTGCTGATACTTGTTTTAAGTACAGGTTCAGAATATTGGGATTCAGCTGTATTATTGTTGTTATTAATATTTGGCAAAGAAACAATTTGCTCCCAAAAAAATTAAGTGCAACTCGATGGTCTGCAAGATCGGACGCAACTAGAGCGCTCTATAGTTGTTATGATAGCTACCAAAATGCCCTTCAAAACTTAATAGATGATCCAAATCAACCTCCAATAACAAAGATTCAAGCTACTGGTTTTGCGGGCTGCAATGAACAAGCTGGAAACTGGAATTCTTTTAGAAGTGTGGAATAAGTTGCTACCGAAATTTGATAGTATGAGCAAAACATTACAAAAACATACGTTTCCTTAGTGACAAAACTCTACGATTTAGTAATACTGTATGTAAGCAGCTTGCGAACCGACGAAACATTTGAAGAAATCGAACAAAATGCTAAAGATTTAACAAAATGTAATATATACAAACTTGAAGTGAACAGAATCCGAATAAGAAAGAAAGCTTCCGATGAGAGTAAAGAAGTTGAAACAAATTTTGATGGAAAACAAAATACGAAAATTAACACATTTTACGTTATATTAGATAATTTGTCATCAGAACTAATTCGAAGAACACGTTTGCATTTATGGGATCGTTATGTGATCTTTCGAACAATCAAATTTTAATAGAGGCAGCAAATTTATGGCATAGTTATTAGTCTGAACTCGATAGAGATTTTGCAGAAGAATGTATTCAATTTAAATACTTTCTAAAAGCTTTGAAGGAAGAAAACTACAATATGGCTAAGATACTACAAGTTCTGAGAAGACTTAAAATAGTTGCAACATATCTGTAGACCTAGCTTTATAGGGTTTGACGTATACTGCCTTCGATCATGGTGGACTGTATTCAAATTAGATTACCTGGGGTGGAGGCCTTATGATCCACCCTGTAGCCTCTGGAAGATATTCTTGAAGTTCTAGTTGAAGCACTGGGTGTATTAAAATAAAACCTTACATTTGAATTTGATATATTCACTGCTTGATACGTTCACATTTAACACATTTACAACTTTTTGTTACATAGAAGTATTGATGAGTTACATATTAACTTTTTATAAAATTAAATCGCACATGCTTGGAATGGTTACCGCGAATGCCGGCTTTTTAGGTTAAAGTTTTTGCGACTTGTTGCTTGTTCGACTGAAAAAGCGAAAGTGATTTTAGTTTTGTGCTGCCGTTACTTGTCAACCCGCACCGGCTTTTTACCTTTCTTCTAATTGGTTCTCTTTAATCGTATGTTTTTGCACACGAGACCATTGCTTTTAGGATCTGTCGTATGATTGGGTGAAATGTCTCGCGTGATTACTTTTAACTGTATTAGAGGCAGCAGGTGTCTTTGAAGGTTACTTGAAAGTTAAAAGGGTGGTTATTGCACAAATTTGGATAATTGGTTTATACAGGGAGTGTCTATTTAGTATTTTATTCTTTTTTATTTGTTAAGTGCGGAGGTTTATACAGGGAGTGTCTGTTTAGTATTTTATTCTTTTCTGTTTGCTAAATGCTGATTTAGATTAATCTGCCCTGCAGATAGAACATGTTGAATGTAATTTCAACAATATCCAAATATCGACACTGCTTATAAAATTTTTTTTGACAATACCAGCAACTAATGTTACCGGAGAGAGGTCGTTTTCAACACTACGTAGAGTCAAGAACTATTTAAGAAATAGTTTATCTGATTCGAAGACCAGCAATTTAGCTTTATTGTGCATTGAGAGTGAACTTGTTGACTCTCTAGATGAAGACGATACTATATCGCTTTTTATTTCAAGCAAATTAAGAAAGACACTTTAATAAAAAGGAAATGGGATTCGAAGTTTTTGTTTTATTGATTTTTTTATCTTGAAATGTTATTTTTTGTTATGTTAATATTCTTTCAAAATAAATACACTGAATAATTGTTTTGATCATGTTTATACCTTAATAATAGATTGAAAAAGTAATTGTTGGGAAGGGGCGCTTTAAAAGTTTTGGCCCGGGGCGCCACTGGTGCTTAATCCGGCCCTGTTCATACTGTAGACATTGGTTTAATACTATTTACATAATTCATATTAATATTAAAATTAGATAGTATAAATACATTTTAATTATATTTTTATTTACCAATCTTATGTCAATAATTTATTACAATTAAAATTTAAATATAAGGGGTTTTTATTATTAATTATTATGCTGCTTGATATTCTTTTTATTCCTTATCATTTTCCTCCTCTTTTCATTACTTATTATTGATAACTAATATTCTTACTATCTTCGTAATGAGGTTAGTAAGCCTATTATGATAGTGTAAATAAATCAATAGTTATCCACTAAAATTAATGTTTCACTTTGCATAGAAATCTTGATTGTAATTAACTTATTATTCATAATTTTTTCAAATATGTACGTAACAAACAGACTGGATTGGAATTTGAAATGCCTCATCAATTATTTAAAAAATTCATGATTTTATTATATCGAATTTTCTCTATACTCCACGAGGTCTAAAGAAAATTTCCTTCATCAGGTGGTTACTAGAAAGAATTTTCTAGTGTCAAGGTGAAAACTGTAATTTTCCTTATAGTACGGTAAAAATATAAAATAATTTTTATATTAGTTTGTTATTTATTAGATATGAAATGGAGAATGAAACATATAGTAAAAGGGTCTACTGCAAATTGTTGGGTTGATCACTAGTATGGCTAAATTTTTATGTTATAAAAAATTGTTAACAATTTAACAAATGTACCACCCTCTACCCATCACTTTTTTTGAAAATTTTCTATCCTTTGCAATAATGGTGGCCGATGGGGTTGAACATGACTATATCGGCGTTGTTTTTATGTACAATATGTCAAATTTAAACTAGAGTTGCTTATCGATGGATTTTTTTCGCTTCTAGACGTCTATAACAATAAAAAATCCCTTTAGGCATTTTCTGAATTAAAGATAATATTACCAAGCATTTTTTTATGTTGACAAAAGGGTTAATATACAGGGTGGACCAATCTTGTGGAAAAGTTCGATATCTTCCTTGTTGAAAGAGATATTAAAAAAGTGTATTAAGAAAATTATGGACATGTTTGAGGTTAACATTTTAAAATTATTGGGAGGTATACAGGGTGTTGCATAGCTCGTGTACGAACCAAACATATGTTTTTTTTTAATGATAACCTCAGTATATTATTTTAGATTCTGTTTACTTATCTTTTTTCCATTCTTCTAATATATGGTTTGTCTATGTTATATAAGGTACTTTTCAAGGAATTTACATTTTTGTGAGAGAATCGTACATAATTCAACGTCCAGCAGCCAATTACACACTAGAAAAAAATTTACGAATTTTTCTATCCCAGAAATGGGAGATATGATTTATATACTAGGTGAGTGCAACAAGAATTATTTACTTGCCTCCAGAATGTACCATCAACGATATCCGGAACGCCGGAAACCAAATAAAAAGGCGTTTGAAAAACTAATGGAACGTTTTAATCGTACTGGTACTGTATCATACGAGCAAAAACAAGTAACAAAAACTGCTATCACGGAAGAGAATAAAATGAAAGTATTGTTGAGTATTTATGATGATCCGCATATTAGTAAACGAAATATTTCAAGACAACAACAAGTCAGTTACGGAACTGTTCAAAGAATCCTATCAAAACATAAAATGCATCCTTTCCATATCCAGTTACATCAAGAACTTCTTGAACGGGATTTTGAAAATAGAGTGATATATTCTGGATGGTCCCAACAAAAAATTATTCAACAAAGAAATTTCTTTGATTTTGTGCTCTTTGGTGATGAATCGACTTTTCATAAAAATGGAGGTTTAAATAGGCATAATTTTCACCATTATTCTACAACAAACTCTCACATTATAGTCACTCATAACCAAATGAGGTGGTCATTAAATGTTTGGGGTGGCATTGTGGGTGATTATGTGATAGGGCCACACTTTTTTGAAGGACGAGTAAATAGTGCAGTATATTTGGATTTCCTTGAAAATAATTTGCCTACGTTACTCGAAGATGTTCCCCTTCACATTCGCCAACAAATGTGGTTTTTGCACGATGGTGCACCAGTCCATCACACTGTAGTAATTCATAATTATTTAAATAATCACTTTCCAAGACGGTGGATCGGAAGAGGAGGACCGTTAGGGTGGCCAGCGCGATCACCGGATTTGACAAAAATTGATTTTTTTCTGTGGGGTTATGTAAAAAACAAAGTATATAATGTGCCTGCAACGACAAAAGAGGACATGAAAACTCGAATCAGAAATGTATTTCAAAGTATTGATGTTCAAATGCTGAGAAATGTGAGTCAGTAATTCGAAATTCGATTACAAAATTGTATTGATGCTATCGGAGGTCACTTTGAACAACTTTTATAATTATGTTTTGTTTTGTTTGTTTTTGAGTTTTTTTGTATTCGCACATATTATTTATGACTGTTGATAAAGAGTTTTTTTATGAAAAACTAGTTTAATTTATCAAAATAACCATAATTTTCATTTAATGTTAAAAATATCAAAAAATATAACTAAAAAAAAAGTATAATACATCATATTATAAAATTCGTGTGGGTAAAAAAAATTTTTTTTCTACAGTGTGTAATTGGCTGCTGGACGTTGAATTATGTACGATTCTCTTACAAAAATGTCAATTCCTTGAAAAGTACCCTATATAACATAGACAAACCATATATTAGAAGAATGAAAAAAAGATGAGTAAACAGAATATAAAATAATATACTGGGGTTATCATTAAAAAAAAACATGTTTGGTTCGTACACCCTGTATACCTCCCAATAATTTTAAAATGTTAACCTCAAACCTGTCCATAATTTTCTTAATACACTTTTTTAATATCTCTTTCAACAAGGAAGATATCGAACTTTTCCACAAGATTGGTCCACCCTGTATATTTACATTAAAAAAATGGTAAACTCTTGAAATAGGTGTAAAATCGGAACCAAAAATCGAAAAGTGGTCTAATTACTATCATAATGTTTGTATACCTAACTCTAAACTAAGAGTATTGCCCATGCAAGTATTTTTTATTCAATAGTTTTACCCGATTCACCATAAATTAAACTATTTTGACATTTTTTTCTAGCAAACCCGGGAAAATAGAAGATTGAATGGTTGAAGCAGTCTTGCCAGAATGTGTTTTTGTTATGTGCCAGATTTGTCTAAAAAATGTACCAGATTCTAACAAATGTACTAGATTTTCGAATTGTGATGTGGTTTGGTTCATTTGAGGATTAAAAAAAGCTTTATATCACACACACACAAAACAAAGGCGGAAGAACCCAATCACAGTATACCTAATCATAATACTGTGTCCCAACAGTATATTTTAAACGCGTCAAATGATAACACACTAAAAGAGAAAAAGTACTAGATTAAGTTTTGAGTGTACTAGCGTACCAAATTGTTAAAGAAAGTACTGGATCTAGTACAATTGTACTAGACTGGCAACACTGCGCTGAAGTAATATGTATAATAGGTTTGATTGCTCTCAGAATGTGTATATGACTCTCAACTAACAATATTGCCCTTTGGACATTTTTTAATCAGTTTAAGTTGATTTATAAAGAATTTGGTATACATTTCTCGTGTTAGCAGTTATCAGGATCTGTATATACCACATAATCTCTTGTTTAAACCGTTTATGTTTCTTTTGTTTATTATTTAATGCTTTCATTGTTTCTAAACTGATTCTATAGATTTCCTATCCAAATAGTTTTTTACAAAATTTCTCATAACTGAACCGTACTAAATATAGACATAGAAATCGAAATTGAACATTTATTTCAATAACGGATATAATCAACTTTTATATAAATTCAAACAGTGAGTAATACAGCCATTTCGGAATTAATGTTTCTTGTAAATCTAATGAAACAGTGACCGTTAAGTATTATTGTATTTAAAAAAAATGGTATGTATTTAATTTGTTATATTTTTTTAAACTATGTACAACAAAAAATATTACAAAATTCGGATATTTTGTTAGCTAAACATTAATTAATAGATAATAAACCATTTTTACGTTTATTAATGGCAATCTTAAGTTTCTTATTTATTTATTCAAATATTTTAAGCCAATTAATTATAATAAGAGTATTTTTTTTATATAAATATACAGGGTTCATATTAGTGCGTAATTGTTCAATATTTAAATTTTTGCTATAGACAAGCAACGTTTGAATGTTTTAAAAAATATTACAGGTTTGCCAAGCAATTCATATTTAGGTAGGTTTACAATGATTTCAAAATTGTTTTAAACATACTAATCTAACGAATAGTGATGATAGAATTGGTTTATTTCATACAGAGTATTTTGAAACATGTTTTAAATATGGCTAATTTTAAGTTAATTTACTCAATATTTTCAAATGCAACACCATGTATGTATTATTTTAGCATAAAATTTCTATAAAATACAAATTAGTTTCATTTCTTTATTTCGAAACAGTACATTTAGTAATTAATCAATATTGTTTGTATTTAGAGGTACCATTGAATCTGAGCACCAGTTAAAGATGGAGTTAAGGTGATCTTGAAGCTGTCGGAAGTTCAGAGATGGATCACTAAATATTTAAGCGCCTTCCTCGTAAATAACATTGTCGCGGATGGAATTTAAGGTCACTAGCGTATAATATAAATAAGAGTGGATCCAAAACTGATCCCTGAGGAACCCTACTCAAGATTGCTCTTTCAAATGAACGTAAATTTCCAATTTTAACGCATTAATAATGATTCAATCCATTTTAATAAATCACTATGTGTTTCGTTACATATCAACCAATAATATTTCTTTGAGTATATTAAACTAATCCTAATCCATTTTCGAAATAAATTGTAGTATTAAAACATACGAAATTCCTTACTTATTTCACTATGAACTCATTGGACATTTATTTGTTTATTGATGACTCTTTACTAGGTAGGTACATGTAAAAATCAATTAGACATAAACGTAATATATTTATCTAAAAACAGGGATTAATTTACCTGGAATTCCGTATAGTTGCGATAGATAAAGATAAAAAGGTAAACGAGATAAGCAAAATCATTTAGCACTTCTCCCAATTTAACACGTTATCTCACTTTAACTGTGACAGCAATCATGATGAGTATTTTGTGAATTTGATTGCATTCCAAATATTGAATTAAATGTTTGTTTTTGGTAAGTATTTAAACTACTTTTGAAGAGTAAATATTTAGGACCGGAATAAATCTCAAAAGATGCCATTAAGAATATATCACTAGTAAACCTGATGTTGAAATTAACAGGTGAACTTACAATAAGCTTAAACCTTCAGTGAGCTTTGAACCACACTCTGAAATAATTATTAATATAGGTATAAATCAAGAAGTTCTCAACCTTTCCTAGACCACCGCCCCTTTAGAAATAGTATATTACATTACTAGTGTGGAAAGTGACATTTTTCACACGAGTGGGAAATGTAGTCGCACGAGGCACATGCAGAGTGCGACAATCGCGCGACTTTTATATGAATGATGTATAATATTTTTCATTTAACAACAAAATAATTATATCAAAAAAATGTAAAACTAGGAAATCTTGCTATAAATGTTCCACCAATATGTGGCTGATTTTAGATTTTTTTTTTATACATGAATAATGTTTAAAGCGTTTTACATATAGTATTTGTCAAAATTAAAAATATTGTGATTCCATTTACAAACAATTTCATAGGTACAAAAAGTATTGGAATACATTAATGTTTTTCATTAGTTAATTTTTAAATGTACCTGTTAATCACAGTTAACTCTAGCTGGGTCCTTTTAAAGTAATATTTATTTATGTTTTCCTGTAAATAATAAAAGAAAAATAACCCAAAATATCTTTCAAACCACTTCAACTTACTGTTATTTTTTTTTGTAGGTAGAGGAATGAAAATAATATCATGGACGCTGTTACATGTTGTAATAGTAATGGGACAAGAAAATTTTCAAATAGAAACAAGGATTATGAACGATACTTCTGAGCAGACTTTCCAGTTAAATTACCATCAACAATATGTCCTGATTTATAATGATCTCGAAGTAAGTATAATTTAATACGGGTACAGAGTTTAAACACACATAACATTTAAATAAACGAAATCAATTGTCACAAATATAAGAATCTATAGAACGTACCCCAATTAAGACTGCTTGTTTTAAAAATCGAATTGTTTTAAACAATCTACACAATTTAAATTGTACAAGAGATTGTTTCAAATCTTGTACAAGAAATGGTGTAGTCTAAAGCAGTCTTTACATATTTGTCCAAAACTATCCCCTTTTTTGTCCAAAATTTAACAAAAAACCTCATTTTGTCCAAAAATTAACAAAAATCACTTTTTGTACATAATTATCCCTTTTTCTGTACAAAATGATCAAAAATTACCTTTTTTTGTCTAAGAAGATCAAAAATTATCCTTTTTTTATCCAAAATTTTCCAAAGTTACCCTTTTTCCTCCAAAATTGTTCAGAAATATCTGTTTTGTTCAAAAATGACAAAATTATCTCTTTATTCAAATACATACAAAAATTAACACATTTTGTCCAAAATTACCCTCCTGTAGTCCAAGATAATCGAAAATTATCCCTTTTTGTCCAAGATGGTCGAAAATTACCCCCTTTTTTTTACTTTCCTATCTGTATACAGATATAAGGAAAGTATAGGAATCATGATTTTTTTCGACCTCGAGTTTTCGACGGATTTTTACGTTTTGAGGTCCCCTGAATCCGTTTTGACTATTTTCGCGATGATGTCTGTGTGTCGCATAACTCATGAACCGATACACAGAAAAACACCAAATTTTAAACTTAAGCTTTATTCTAGCGTCTAATGAACTGATTAGATTTTGGGCAGAGTCGGAACATCTGGGGAGGTACTTTATAGGTGGTCATTTTTATATTTTATGAAATATATCTGTTATTTACGTTTGGAAAAGAAAATTCTTCAAATAAAAGTTACTTCTAATATAATTATCTATAATTTTTGTTTTATACAAAATTTTCCTAAAATGGTCCGTATTCGAGAAATTTGATAAAATGTAAAAAAAATGTTTTTTTATAAAAATTGTTCAAATAAAAGTTGTTTGTAATATAATTCTCTATAATTTTTATTTTATACATAATTTCTCTAAAATGGACCGTATTCGAGATATTTGAGAAAATGTGTAAATTTCGAATTTTGAAGAAAACTCAAAAACGGATAAAGAAAATAACATTAAATTTTAAACTTAAGGTTTATTTCGGCCTGACGTGAAATGATTAGATTTTGGACAAAGTCGGAACATCTAGGGGGGTACTTTATGGGAGGCCGTTTTTATATTTTATGGAATATATCTGTTATTTATGTTTGGAGAAGAAAATTGTTCAAATAAAAGTTACTTCTAATATTATTGTCTATAATTTTTGTTTTATGTTAAAATTTCCTGAAATGGTCCGTATCCGAGAAATTTGACAAAATGTGCAAAATTCTGATTTTTATGAAAATTGTTGAACTAAAAGTTGTTTGCGATATCGATCTCTATAATTTTTGTTTATACATGATTTTTCTAAAATGGACCGTAATGGAAAGTGCTAAATTTAAATTTTTCAGTATTTTCGTTTTCAATGAATATCTATAGAAAAATGTTTCGAGGTAGATGTATGTGGACAATGTATATATTTAGTTTATCCTCTAAACATTTATAGAGATGCTGCAATAGGTTGTACAAAATAACCGGAAAAAGCCTATAAAAACTAGATAGGAAAGTCATTTGTTGGACACATCAGATTTTTTTCAAGATGATTGAAAATTATCCCGTTTTGTCTAAAATTGCCATTTTGTACAAAATTGTTCAAAATTTTACTTTTTTTTGTCGAAAATTACGCACTATTTTTATTAATCAAATTTCAGACTATGAATCCGTATCGGGTAAAAACTTCATCGCCGCAAGCCGTAAAAGATAAACCGGTGTTGGTAGTGGCTCGACAAGAAAAACAAGTAACAGCGTGGTCCATGCCCTTGGTTCTTGAATCATCTCTAAAGCAAAACGAATTTTCCTTCACAAAAGCATCGAAAACTCTTTGCCACGATTATATGGAAGATATTGTTTGGGCAGGTAAGTCATCAGTTTTTCGAAAAATATCTACAAAGTGAGCCTAAAATTATTTTATTTTAAATGACAAAATGATATAATTAATTCTAGATTGTTTTGAAACAAACACGGCATTTGTTACAGTCAAAGAAATATTTATTCGCAAAGGGACTTTGGTGTTGCCGAAAAGTATTTCAGCCAATGCACTTAATTGATTTCAGATTCGCCATTTTCAATCGCTCCTTTGCACCTCGCCCAGAACTTCATCATAAGTTTGTCGACGTCCAACACGCAAACCGTAAACGTGACGGTGGAATTGGAAGAAGAGAAATATTTCTTCGTCGAATTAGATAAGAATTACTCGCTGTCGGTGTCACCGAGCGAATCCAGATACGTATTTTACAAATTCGACAAGAACACGTCTGATACAATTGTTATCGAAGTGGATTCTCAGGACGAGAAATGTCTTACGATTTCTGTGCAAGACAGCAAGGTGAGTAAAAATAATCAAATTCGTGTTTTTTTATATAACTGAAGCTATTTTTATTGTTTCTTGAACGGAAAGTTGTTTAAAAGTAGCAAATTTATATTAAAAAATAAGTGATAAGTGTAATAAATGTATTGTGATGTTTGTTTATTTTAAAACAACAGTTTATTTATCAATAATTTATTTAAACACTTATTTATTTTTTAACACCACTGTTCTAATTTATATATATTTCGAATGTCTTTAAACTGATCACTATTTATCTTCACTGTCCATATAATAACTAACTCTGCTGGGTCCTCCTCCAATATTTATATACAAATTTAAAAAATTGGCGAATGTTCTAGAAAGTTCACATATTCTCACCAATAGACTAGAATCATTATCCCGTCCTTTCTCGAACAGTCATCGAAAGCACCTCCGCCATAGGGGTTTAATTACGTATAATAATCGGACAAGTTGAGCCTCAAAGGCCAAATAAGAGAGAGAGGGACTTGGAGGGTTAGAGCATGACTGAATATTAAAATGGCTCACATAACAGTATTTAACAAAATTTATATGGTTTATTTAAATTATATTTCACGTAAATGTTAGATATAAAGAAAAAAGAACCATAAAATAAATATCAAGCCCCGTATTTAGAATACAGTAGAACAAATCGAATGATGCATTTACGCATCTTAGAACAGTGAGGAATCCAGAGTTTAAGTCTGGGGGTAGTGGTAATATGTAAGACTTTATTTTTGATAATGAAACATTTGAGTACCTTAAGTTTAAAAATTATTGGAGAGGGGTAATTACTCCCCCTTCCACGGTGTGTGCGCCATGGATTAGAAACAAGTCAGTAATTTTGGTCAACGTATAAATCAAATGAATGAATTTTTAAAAATTTCAATTTTTATTTTTTGTCCAATATTTTCAATATCTCTGTAGATATCCCACACATGCACAGTTATTGAGCCCAAGTCGGGAAGTTCCCATCCTGTTAAACTGGATCGAAACCCTCCTGACACCACCGTCCCCCCTGACATCTTCGCTACAGGGGGCCTCAAATTTCCATCCTTTATTATGCCATTCCTTCTTAAAGGGCTGTGAAGGATGACATATTATCAGCATTTAGACAGGGTTTGCTGAGGGCATTTCCCTGTTTCGTGGTCCGTTTGTTTGTCTTGTGTGTGCACGTTCTGTAAAAGTCGCCACCTGTGAAGGCTCCCCCAGTCTCCTACTTGGCGACTGGGGGGACCTTCTCCCCCAGGTGATTAGTCGTCAGTTGCTCAATCCTTGTCTGATTCGTGGATGCGCTCTGTCGGGTATTCTGAAAGAGAATGCTGAAAGAAAGAGAACGCTGAAAGAAAGTCTTAAATCTATGAGCGTCTTGAATTTTACACCCAAGGGTTGGTCACTCGTCGCTATAATCCAGCACCTTGCGTGGTCTATGTTCTATGTTATAGTTTTTCGAAGGTGTCAGTGGCCTTTTTGTGGATGAGGTCTAGGACCCTTTTAGATTCTAGATCCCTCCTGATTATGTCGTTTCTCGTGTATCTGTAGGCATTTGAGGCCCATCTCAAGCTGATGTTCTGCTGGCTCTGGATCTTCTACCTGTTTGTTTTACAGGTGTATCCCCATGCCGTCGAGGCTTACATGAGGATCTGTAGATATCAAAGGTTTCCTGGCATCATTTTAATGAGCACAAAACTGCGCAACTTTTGTCAAATTTAATCAACTTTCTATCTGTTACCGTTTAAGAAATAGTAAGGACCCCGTATAAGTAATATTGTAATTGTTTCAGTGTCCAGTACTCGATACAAACAAGGATATAAAATACGAAGGAACATACCAAACAATAAACACGAAAGGAGCCATCACTTTGGCGGTAAGTTTAACCAGAATAATGAACTTAGTTTCTTTTTAAATATAATTTTATTCCCGAACAGATGTACCTGATTATCCTAGTAACCATTCTTTTTAGACCCGCTTCAACAAATGACACTTCTTTTTCCAAGACCTGCCGCAATAGAGCACATTCCAATCAGTACTTACCACAATTTGTTGGATACAAGTCTTTCAATGTGTTCGAGAAAATTGATCAAGAGGAAGACTCGTCTTTTACAAACTATACTATAAAATTCTTTGTTTGGTTAAACATCTTTTTCTTCTTCTCGAATTCCTTTTTTCTTTTCAGTCGTCAGAAAAAAAAATCTGTGTCCTCTTGTGTCCATAGTTGACGATGTTCCCATTAAAATAATGATGGTTATATATCGACAACTTTATTATAACGATTCAATACTGATTTCAGAGAAGAAGATTTGTCGGAGGTTTCTTCCTAGTGTTTGTCGCCAAGCCTGATAACTACGACTGCAGTCAAGACAGTTCGTATTTACCGAGACTGACCAGAATCGTGTCTTATTTACAAATGGACAGTTCGAATATAACGTTCGTCGTCAGAAACGGCATCGCAGCCGAAAACTATCTGACGGCCATCATGGCGACGTTAACGGTACTATTCCTGGTAGGCGTTTTGGTTTTAACTACTGCACTGGTGTTCCATCGATACGGAACGATTTCGAAAAATAAGTATAACGGTAAGAGAATAGATATTTTTTATATCTGTTTAAATATCAGTTCGTTTAGACTTTAAACTTTGTCAATTATAACCACCTTCTGAAAAAGCAAAAGTTTGTAACAGCAGAACTGGAAAGTTAACTACATAATGTTAATGCATTTTTTAAACCAGCGTATCCTACTTTCCAGAAAAATAATAAATATATTTTATTCCTAAACTACTATGAAGAATGCGATATAATACCTACACTGTGTTGTAACCCCCTTTTCTTTGCCCCTAAAAATAAAGAAAAGGGTTGGGGTGGCGCTAGGCTGTTCTACGAACAAGGGTTGCTCAGGCGCCAGTTTTGGTAACGCAGTCTACTCTGCGGCCCTAGGGTGCACCTAGAGTACACCCTCAGCAGACTCAGTGGAGTCCAGGTACAAAAAAAAAAGAAAATAAATACAACAACCAGACCTTCACTGCTTACTTGACCTACACTGTGGCAATAAAATAAAGGTAAAAATAAAATTTCGCACTGCGCTTTTACCTGCTAAGAACTAACCTCTGAAAACGGAAAAAAATAAAGGGGTATCTCAAAATTAAACTCAGGAATTAAAACCAAATATATATTTACAAAATAAAATAAATAGGCAACAAATAAATTAAAATAAATGAAACTTGGGTGAAATCACACCACCCGGTATATGTAACAACGGTAAAAAATATAAACGGTCTCGGTATCAACAGAAAAGTCCTATAACGGTAAAATTAGTTATGACTTATACTATATTCATGAGAAAATAAAAATAATAATTTCCTTTGAAAAAAATAAAACGGTGGGCAGTAACACCCTTTGCACAAACTTTTTCCTACTAAAAGAAACAACCGGTTTTAGAGAAAAAAAAAATCCTACAACAGTAAAATTAAATATGGTTTGAACTATAATTATTAGAAAAAAAAAATAATAATTTTCTCTCTCGGTGATTAATATCAGAAATTTATAAACGGCGGTGAATTGTATCACTCTGCACTCATGAAAGGAAAATAACTGTTGCACTTGTAAGAATATCGGTTAATATCCTCCCCGCACTTATTACTTTATACCAGGCATAATAGCCCCAAATAACAAATGGATTTAAGACGGAATCATTCGACCAATACTTTAGGGAACAGTGACGGTTTTTTATTTATTCGGTTTAAAGTCTCTCTTATGTAGACATCTGGTAGTCTATAGCTTCTACAATAGAGAAACCCTTTCCCCGAGCTGTTATAAAGACTAGGGGCTGAAACAGCTCTGATTATCGACGGGGGAAACAAGCGAATACCGCTATCACCCCCTGGTTAACGCGAAAATGGATGAAGGGTGCGAGTGCCCCTGGATTTAAATCCAGTTTGCTTTATTACCCTAACAGGTACTAAGGAAATTAAAAGTACATTTCGAATTCTTTAAGTAGACAATGGAAACGGAAATGAACATTGCAGGGAGAATTATTAGACGGAATTTTAAATAAAGTGCCTACCTTGATTAATTCCTAACTGTGGTTTTCGGTGCACGAAATCTAAATTGCGAAAAATTGGTTTCGACGGCAAAACTACTATCAAGCACAATATCATTGGTTAACAGTCAACGAAAAGCTGCATGGAAGAGAGCGCTCCTATCGAAAACATCTGCTTTTATCAAAAGTTGGGCTTTTGCTAGAGTAGGGACGCTAGTTCCTACTCCTTTGTTATTAGTTGTTTTGCAAAAAAAAAACGTTGGTTGATCGGTATACTGATAAACCTACTAGAATTGAGATTTTAAGACATGATTTAATTTATTGTGATAATAAAAAGTTTTAAACTACGAGGGCTCTTGCAAAGGTTTAAAAATGGTAATTCTATGGAAATGTTCATAAACGGACATTAATTTTAGAAATTAATTTAGGGAATAAATGAATGGAAATTTTTAATGACTTCGTCACAGTGTTCTTTAGCTTAACTACATAATGTTATTGCGTTTTTTAAACCAGCGTATTCTACTTTCCAGTAAAATATAATAAATATATTTCATTTCTAAACTAATATAAAGAGTGCGATCAATAATTTGTTCTTTAGCTTTAATAATTAATTTTTTTCCAGCTATTCCATAATAATTAATTAAAACAGTTTAATATTTAATTTTTTTTAGACGTTATAGTAACGGATTATTTTGAACCGATGTCCGAACAGCAAATATATAAAATCCTTGTGACAGATCATCTTACTCTGTCCGAATTCGCTAGACATCCGGCGAGGATCAAGAAAAGATCGTACAACTACTTGTGGCACACGTTGAGCATAGCTATTTTTTATAGTATACCGGTCGTTCAGCTCGTCGTCACCTATCAAAGGGTAACTAGTATCAGAGTCCGATGACAGTATTTTATTTTCATTTATTATAATTTTTAGATAATAAACAGGACAGGAGATCAGGACATGTGTTATTATAATTTCTTGTGTGCACATCCATTAGGAGGTTTCACCGATTTTAACCACATTTATTCTAACATTGGATACGTCGTTTTTGGTATTCTGTTCATTTGTGCCGTGTTTGATAGACACAGAATCATCAAAATCAGAAAAGTGAGTATAGTCAGTGGTTGGACATCAATTGCGCTTTATAAAAATTATTCAAACTTTATATTTTTATATCACTTGGCAACACCGCTTGCAAGATTTGTGTCGGGATTAGCGAGTTTCCTAGCGGTGTGATTGAGATTATGAATACCACCATCATTGATTGTTTATTTGTATTTTAAGTAGCATTTTAATTTAATTCACGTAACAATAAATATATTACAGTCCACTTTTAATCCCAAAAGGGACACGTTTAATACCAAACAGTCAGTATAGTCTATATAATTAAGGGTGGACAAAATAATCAATAATTCCATCTAAAAACTTCTTATTAATTAAAAATTAATTGCTGTCACTGTCAATTGATTTCTCTTGTTTCACGTTTGATTTGAGTGGCTTTTGACATTTAGACAATAATAAGTGCAGTGGTAGTGCAGTGGTTTTTATTACAGAAATTTATTGAATGTACGCTGAGAGAAATATTTCTTTTTATTGAGAAAAAATTTAAAATAGGGTTTCCAAAATTATTTAAAAAATCATATCTTAGGAACGGGTAAAGCGATTTTGATGAAATTTGGCCCGAACGTGTAAACCCACGGGACGCAAAAAAAAAATCCGCGTGAAAATCTGTTTGGCGGTTTCCATGGTAACGGCGAAAATGCACTTAAAATCATGTTTTTTGAGCTACGGATCCCTTTTGGGGGAACTGGGTGCAATTGGGAAGGGCGATTATGTCAGTGGTAGATGCCCTAGATATTCTAGGTGGACGGAATCGGTATTAGATTTTTCACCTGTCAACTGTCACTTTTTTATGACGTTTTGAAAATTTCTTTTTGCTTTTTCGATGGTTTATTACAAACGAATGATTTTTTTATTATTTTTCCCAAACACCCTTTGCTTCTCTCTACCTCACCACGCACACAAAAATTTCCTCGGGCGCCAGTTTTCTTCGGCCAAATTACGTATAAGAGATTTCCGGACGAAACATCCCGTCAGCGTCCCCGAAGGGGTCGCTGCACAATATATAATCATTATTTATATATATTCATCCTATCCGCGTCTTCTACTAATTCTATCGAAATATTTCCCTTTACCTCTTCTTTTTAAGAGGAAGTAACAGTCGTAATATTATAAGGTCCAAACATAAAATTATATATATATATAAAACAACTTTCCTTCTTCCCCTAATTCTATCGAAATATTTACTTCTACCTCTTTCTAAGAGAAGAAGTAACAGACGTCTTCCCAATTCTCTTCTTATACTTCTTCTTCTTCTCTTTCTCCAACTCTACTTTTTCTTCCTCTAATTCTATCGAAATATTTACTTTTACCTCTTCCTAAGAGAAGAAGTAACAGGCGTTTTCCCAATTATCTTCTTCTTCTTCTTCTTCTTTTCTTTTTTCAACTTTACTTTTTTTCCTCTAATTCTATCGAAATATTTACTTTTACCTCTTCCTAAGAGAAGAAGTAACAGCTGTCTTCTTAATTCTCTTCTTCTCCTTTTTTTTTTAACTTTACTTTTTCTTCCACAAATTCTATCGAAATATTTACTTTTACCCCTTCCTGCTTTTTAAGAAAGGAAGTA
The DNA here is from genome assembly GCA_927349885.1 of Psylliodes chrysocephalus. NCBI lineage: Eukaryota > Metazoa > Arthropoda > Insecta > Coleoptera > Chrysomelidae > Psylliodes > Psylliodes chrysocephalus. The sequence goes on from OV651825.1 coordinate 8,615,126, forward strand.
TAACAGTCGTTTTACTACTCATCTAACTTCTTCTTCACTTTTCTTCTGCTAATTCTATCGAAATATTTACCTGCTTCAACCCTTCCCCCTCTACAGAAACAACCCAAATTGTTACGACTTTTACTTCCTCTAAATGATCAAGTTTGGTCATCTTTCCAAAGTATCGACGACGCCGAAACGCCACCGCGCTCAGTCCGAAGACCTCGCTAAATCATTCAATCGGTAGTAGCGACGGGCGGTGTGTACAAAGGGCAGGGACGTAATCAACGCGAGCTTATGACTCGCGCTTATATACTATCAAAAGAAAAATGCAATAAATCGACTGTACATTATCATACTGTATACTTACAAATTGTTTTTTTATATTTAAGGAAAGAGGAATACCCGTCCACTATGGACTTTTCCACGCAATGGGCGTTGCTCTAATCATAGAAGGACTTTTATCGGCCTGTTACCATATTTGTCCGAGTCAATCTAACTACCAGTTTGGTGAGGACTTTTTAATTTATTAATGAAATTGGATTAAACATTTTCTTGATTATTTAACACTATAATACACATCGACCAATAATAATTATCTTATTATAACACACGCCAATAAAAAAAAACTACCAGTACCGCGAAAGGTCAATGTAAAATTTGTCAAAAAGGTGACAAAAATCGGTTTTTCTGTTCGTCTTTCGGAAAGCAAATGTTTATAAAAGTTATAATTATATTGTTAAATAATCTTCCTTGGAAATTATGCGTCTAAAAACAAAATCCTACTTAAAATACCACGAGATGCATAATTTCCAAAGAAACAACAAATTTTTCAAAAAAATTTCACCTCTTTTCATATTATCCTTAATACGTTAACATCCTCTCTATAACCGTTGAAATTCTGTTCTTATAGTTCCGCGACAAATTAAAATTGATTATTTTTGTAGATACGAGTTTTATGTACGTCATGGCGGTGTTGTGTATGGTAAAACTGTACCAAAATCGACATTCGGACATTAACGCCACCGCCTACACAACTTTTACCGTTCTGGAGTAGCCATTTTTTTGGGTAAGTTATCTGCATCTCTTTTAAGTATCGGTCACATTTTATACACCATTTCCATCTCATCATCTTGTAATGTTTATTTATTTTAATTTATATTCACCAAAACACAGTCTATTTATTAACTAAATTAATTTATACTCAAAACTACACTATTTATATTGTAACATTTGTTTAATTTATTTATAGTTTATTTACAATTTACTCATGACGTACTAATTAATTTATATAATACTTATGCACTATTCTAATTTATTATCTTTTCTGTCCTTAAATTCAATATCCCCTTCCGTCGACAACTCGCGCTATTTATATAAAGCCAACTCTGTACGATCAAAAATTGCCTTTCTATGACTCATGCGCCGCACCGCGATTATTTCAGCTTTTTCGAGAAGCGATGCGTTTGTCTCTATATTGCCAGAGTCGCGGGCAAGGAGTAAACAAAGCACAGGGTTGGCTTTTGCACGACAATATTTCAAACACTCATATTAATTTTTATTAACAGTATTTATCGTTACAAATCGAATTTCTGACTTAAACTAAAACTCATATCGACAAAGTTGCGCTATTTATATTAAAATGTAATGACGCAGATTTGTTTCTCGAAGTTTCTAGTTGTTTTAGACTAGCGATGACCAGAATTAATAACATTTCTGGCAATGTCTACTGTTTCTAGAGCTTTCTCGTAGTATATCGAGATTGAGAATGTCCCACTGTTTAAATTTCATAATTAACATTTTGCAAACTAGCTGTGTTCAAACCTACGCATTAAAAAAAAAATACAGAATTTCTACTCATTGTCACGTAGGAAAATTCCAACATATACTCGTGTCTTTGAATTCACAGTTTGTCTTGTCACACTCAATAGAGTTAAAATTAATGTATAAGAAATTTTCACTCGATAACGTCATGCGCTCGCCAGTCGGACGAGTCCATTCTACAATAACGAGAGGAGCGATGTGCTCCACTGTTCATATATTTTCCTTATAGAGTTCATTTGAAAATGAATGCTAGCAAAATTATATAAATATATAGACCTTTTGCATTAAAAATTGCGCTATCATGCATTTTCAAATAAACAATAATCGTTCCTGGTACTTAACTTGCTCCCAAGTCATATTTCTTCAAATTGTTGTAGTGCATTCTCCATCCGCACCCACCGAAGTACAATAGCATTACATGATACATTTCTAAAAACAAGTATATCGTTTCTCTAAATTAGTGTATACCGAATCTCGAATGTCCCGAAAAAAGTAGGCCAATCCGTTAGATCAGTGTAAGAAACCTCTATTATTTTTTTTTTTTGCCATTATGTTCAATATAGGTACATGGTCACAAAATTAATTTTAAAACATACGTTTTTCATTATATTTTTAAAAAATAATTGTTTATTTTTCTCTAGTTTTATTTTTTTGCAAATATTAATATGTTCCGGACCTTAAATTTATAATATATTCAATTTAATAAATACTTCAACTAAGTTTGAAAAACGTTTTTGTAATTAATGTGAATTCATTATCTTTAATGACTATAGTTACAATCCACATCGTACCGGTCTTAGCCAAACCCCCAAAAGTTTACACCACAGTGTCATTTATACAAAAAATTACAATAATTATGAATAAAACTTTTTTTTTAGCTATGATAGGTATTCTAAACGGAAACCTAGCTATATGGGTAATCTTTGTGGTGTGCTACACGCTTCTAGTGGTGGGTTTATCGTTCAAAATTTATTTTTTGAATTACGTTATAGACGGATTGGAACAGTTTAAGAATTGCATCAACGATCATGGATTTTGCTTCGAGTCGTTAAAACCAATTAGGAAAAGTAAGGAATCATAATGATTAGATTTTTTTATAATAAATTCATGTGTGTAAAATGTATTTTGATTCCAGCCAGATTCGTGCTATTGCTGATAGCAAACATTGCCAACTATTCGATGCTCATAATTGGTCTGTGGTTGTATAATGAAAATGTCACTGATTTTGGTACATTTCTTTTAGCTTTGCTGATGGGTAACGGTGTAATACATGCCATTTTCTACACTTGCATGAAGGTATTTAATTTTTTTATTAAAATAGTCTTTTAATCGAGATACCAATTGATCTCTTACTGAAAATATTTTATTATTTGGTATCCGGATTCTACATAAGAAAACATGAAAATTTTTTCATACGAACCTGGGTCTGAAAATGCATAATTTTCAAAATTAAAGGCGTCGAATTTAAAAAAGAATCAATTTTCTTATAAATATCTTAAATATCCTATTAGGTTAAAATTATGAAGTCTAGGAATAGTATTGACAAAAAAATGTGCAAGATTTTGTTTTTCGTATTAAACTAAAAACATTTTTGTTTCTTGAATTGTTCTCGCATTGTCCTTCCAGCAATTCAAAACAGCTATCTATTCTTGTTCACACGATGTCTTCGGTAATAAATGAGAGATTTACCTTTTATCTGAGTGCTATTCAATATTTTGTTTCTTGTATGAATTTCACAACATTTCTAATGATGATCACATGAAAGCCTGCAAAGACATATATTAAGTTACAGGTACAGAAGTACAGAAAGAAGGAAATATTGTGAAAAATATAAACGGTATACGATTTTGCACTTGAAATTTTATTTGCATGTTTATTCATGTTATAATATTTATTCTTGTAACGTTAACGGTAAATAGTCAAAATATGAAAACTTATCTAAAGGTACGGGACATTTAGGTCATTGCACGCGACCGTTTGACACCCTATTGATTATAGATTAGTGAAAAAAATATTTTGTTTGTCGAAATAATTTATTAGTCAGAAAAGCTCTAAAAATCAATTTTTCTAAGTTACAAGTCAAAAAAATCAATTTTTTACAGTTCTAAGACAGAATAATCTATTTTTCAGAGTTCCAAATCGATTCTAAATCGATTTTTCTAAGTTACAAGTCAGAAAATATTGAATTTTACGAGTTCAAAATCGGAATGACCTACTTTTAAATCGGAAAAAAAATTTTTCTAAGTTCTAAGTCAAAATAATCTATTTTTCCAAATTCTTTGTCGGAAAAAATCTATTTTTCTAAGTTACAAGTCTGTAAAAATAAGTTTCCGGGGTTCTACATCGGAATAATCTCTTTTTTCAAGTTGCAAATCGGAAACATCTATTTTTTCCAAGTTCTAAGTCGAAATAATCTAATTTTCCGAATCCTAAGACGGAATAATCTATTTTTCAGAGTTCCAAATCAAATAAATCGATTTTCCGAGTTTTAAATCGAAATAATCTATTTTTAAGAGTTCCAAATCCAACAAATCGATTTTTCTAAATTACATGTCAGAAAATATCGATTTTTACTACTTTTAAGTCGAAATAATCTATTTTTCCGAGTTCTTAGTCGGAAAAATCTATTTTTCTAAGTTACAAGTCAGTAAAAATAAGTTTTCCGAGTCCTAAATCGGAATAATCAATTTTTCAGAGTTTAAAATTGAAATACTCTATTTTTACGAGTTCAAAGTCAGATAAATTGATTTTTACGAGTTCTAAATCGGAATAATCTATTTTTCCAAGTTGTAAATCGGAAAAATCTATATTTTCCAAGTTCTAAATCGAAATAATCTATTTTTCAGAGTTCCAAATCGATCAAGTCGATTTTTCTAAGTTACAAGTCAGAAAATATCGATTTTACGAGTTCTATATCGGAATAATCTATTTTTTCCCAGTTTGATGTCGAAATAATCCATTTTTTCCAAGTTCTTAGTCGGAAAAATCATTTTTTTTAATTTCAAGACTGTAAAAATATGTTTCCGAGTCCTAAGTCAGAATAATCAATTTTTCCGAATTCAAAATTGGAATAATCTATTTTTACGAGTAAGTCAAAATAATCTATTTTTTCTAATTCTAAGTCGAAATAATCTATGTTTTTGGAGTTCTAAGTCGTAATAATCTATTTTTCCGAGTTCCAAGTTGGAATAATAAATTTTTCCGAGTTCAAAATTTGAATAATCTATTTTTACGAATTCCAAGTCAGATAAATCGATTTTTCAGAGATTTAAGTCGGAATAATCCATTTTTCCGAGTTCTTAATCAAACAAAACGATTTTTCGGAGTTATATTTCGGAATAATCTATTTTTCCGTGTTCTTAGTCGAAACAAATCTATTTTTCTATGTTACAAGTTACAAAAATCGATTTTTCCTAGTTCTATGTCGGAATAATCTATTTTTCCAAGTTATAAGTCGGAATGATCTATTTTTCCGAATTACAAGTCGAAGAAACCAATTTTTCTAAATTCTAAGTCGGAATAATCAAATTTTTCCAAGTTCTAAGTCGGAATAATCTATTTTTTCAAAGTCTAAATCAAACAAAACGATTTTTCGAATTTCTATTTCGGATTAATGTATTTTTCCGAGTTCTTACTCGAAACAAATTTATTTTTCTATGTTACAAGTTACAAAAATCGATTTTTCCGAGTTCTATGTCGGAATGATTTATTTTTTAGAATTCACAGTCGGAGAAATCGCTTTTTTCAAATTCTAAATAAGAATAATCCAATTTTTCCGAGTCCTAATCTATTTTTGCTAATTCCAAATCGGACAAATCGATTTTTCGGAGTTTCAAATCGAAATAAACTATTTTTCCAAGTTTTTAGTCGAAAAAAATTATTTTTCTAAGTCACAAGTCAGAAAAAAATTGATTTTATCGATTTGTAAGTCGAAATAATACATTTTTCCGAGTTCCAAGTCGGAATATTCTGTTTTTTCTGACTTCTTAGTCAAAAAAAAATCGATTTTTCCTAGTTCTAAATCAAAATAATCTATTTTTCTGAGTTCTAAGTCGGAATAATCTATTTTCCTGAGTTCCTAGTCGGAAAAACATCTATTTTTCTAAGTTAAAAGTTAGAAAAACTGTATTATTTTTCCGAGTTCTAATTCGGAACAATCTATTTGTTCCAACACAGGCGAAACCGATATTACGGTACAAATCGTACGCTCTATGCAAAAACTGTACACAGCGCATGATTTGTACTGTGTTGGAACATACCCAAATTTTACTATTTACTCCTCTACAGGTACAGGAGTTTATAACGTCAACGTTAAGGATTAGTCAAAATATTAAAAATTATCTAGAGATGCGGTACATTTAGGAGGCATACACCCAAGGATCTGGACTTGTACCTGTATATTCATAACTATGCCTTGCATATGAAAAAATTTTCATGTTTTCTGAAATTATTCGGACGGTATTTCCGAACATCCTGTAAAATTATTATTGAATTCATTATAGCTGATAAACAAAGAGAGAGTATGCTTTGAAGCTATTTGTTATGGACTTTTGAGTATAGCAACTTGGTCGTGGTCTAGTATATATTTCTTAGATGCAGCGACACTTTGGACTGTGAGTAATTATTTTTATAGTAGTTGAGGTTATATATTATACAGTGCGTTCTAAAATTAGAGGTATTTACAGGTATTTTATCAGGTTCTCTTCGATAGGATCTGTACAATAGGCCGTTCAGACATTTACCTCTTATATTTGACCACTCTGTGTATTATATATGAATTTTGTGCTGAAATTATGGAAGAAAACCCTTAATAATAAAAAAAAATTTCAGGTGACGCCAGCCGAATCCCGTCAATGGAACCAAGAGTGTCTTTTATTAAAATTTTTCGATAAGCACGACGTGTGGCATCTATTGAGTGCTCCGGCTCTTTATTTTACGTTCATGTATCTCATGTCCTTAGATGACGATATCATGGATAAAGAACAGACCGAAATTCCAGTATTTTGAGATATAGTGTTGACCTTTTTTTAATAACGACCTTCAAACCGTTCTCAGTCGTCATAACAAGTTGTGATATTTTTTTTTAATTATAATAATATTTATAATTATGTATTTTTAATAACTGTCAATGATTGATAATTCCTTTTTCTACATATCCTCTTAATAAAGAAATAAAAATAATAAATTTTAAGCTTTTATAAAAATTACTGCAAAATTAAATAAATATTTACAAAAACCTATTTTAAAAAAGAAACAATTTTACTAAAAAAAAATGTATAAATTAGATTACTCTTAAATTACCTAAATTTAAATAAGTGATTCTATAATTATTTACAAATGAAAAAATATATTCTATAATAAATTAACGCATAAAACTCCTAAAGGTGAGAATACTGCTCCAACTATCCCAATAACAGTCTGCATTATTAAGTACGACGTCTCTTCAGCCTCTGGAGCTAACCTGAAACAGAATGTCAACAGTTAGTTGAAGGTAATATTAAAATAACACAATAACACATTTCTACGGAAGAGTAAAACGGCTACAAAATATAATTTTTTTTAGTTTTCCGACTAAGATATCGGAAAAATCGATTTTTATGTCTTAGAACTGGAAAAAAATCGATTATTCCGACTTAGAACTCGCAAAAATTCGATTTTTTCCGATTTCTAAGTCGAAATAATCTATTTTTCCGAATTCCAAGTCGGACAAATCGATTTTTCCGATTTTTAAGATGGAATAATCTATTTTTCCGAGTTCTTAGTTGGAAAACATCTATTTTACTAAGTTTAAAGTAAAAAAACTCGATATTTCTGAGTTCGAAATCAGAATAATCTATTTTTCCTAGTATTAAGTCGGAATAATCTATTGTTTCGAGTTCTAAGTCGGAATAATCTATTGTTTTGAGTTCTAAGTCGAATTATTCTATTTTTCGAGTTCGAAGTCGGAATAATTTATTTTTTCGAGTTCCAATTCGTATAAATCGACTTTTCCAATCTAGTTTTCCGAGTTGTAAGTCGGAATAATCTATTTTTCAGAATTCCAAGTTTAAAAAATCGATTTTTCCTATTTTTCTAAGTCCTTAATCGGAGGAAATCTATTTTTCTAAGTTAAAATTCAGATTTTTCCGAGTTTTAAGTTGGAATATTTATTTTTCCGAGTAGTAACTCGGAATAATCTATTTTTTCCGATTTTTAAGTCGAAATAATCTATTAATTAATCTTAGTCGGAATAATCTATTTTTTTTGTTCTTAGTTTGAAAAAATCTATTTTTCCAAGTTACCAATCGGAAAAAATCGATATTTTTGAAGTTCTAAGTCGAAATAAAATATTTTTCCGAGTTCTTAGTTGGAAAACATCTATTTTACTAAGTTTAAAGTAAAAAAAAAACTCGATATTTCTGAGTTCGAAATCGGAATAATCTATTTTTCCTAGTTGTAAGTCGGAATAATTATTTTTCCGAGTCCTAAGTTGAAATAATCTATTTTTTAGAGTTTTTTTATCGGATAACATCTATTTTTCCAAATTATATGTCAGAAAAAATCGATATTTCTGAGTTCTAAGTCGGAATAATATATTTATTCCAGTTTTAAGTCGCAATAATCTATTATTTCCTAGTTTTAGTCGAAATAATCTATTTTTCCAAGTTTTTAGTCACAATAAAAAAATCAATTTTATCGAGTTCTGAGTTGGAATAATCAACTTTTTCGAGTTCTAAGTCGGAATAATAAATTTTTCTAGTTCCAAGTCGGACAAATCGATTTTTCCGAGTTCTAAATCGAAATAATCTATTTTTTCTTAGTTTTTAGTCGGAAATCATCTATTTTTCTAAGTTAGAATTTAGAAAAAACTAATTTCCAAATTCTAAGTTGGAATACTATATTTTTCCGAGTTATAAGTCGCAATAATCTATTATTTCCTAGTTATAAGTTAAAATAATCTATTTTTTTTCCTGATTTTAAGTCGGAATAATCTATTTTCTTCGAATTCTAAGTCGTAATAATCTCTTTTTCCGAGTTCCAAGTTGGAATATTCATTTTTTGCGAGTTTCAAGTCGGATAAATCGGTTTTTCCGAGTTACAAGTCGGAATATTCTATTTTTCTAAGTAACAAGTCAGAAAAAAATCGATTTTTCCAATCTATTTTTCCGAGTTGTGAGTCGAAGTAATCCATTTTTCCGAATTCCAAGTTTAAAAAATCGATTTTTCCTATTTTTCTAAGTTCTTAATCGGAAGAAATCTATTTTTCTAAGTTAAAATTCAGATTTTTCCGAGTTCTTAGTTGGAATAATTATTTTTCCGATTACTAAGTCGGAATAATTTATTTTTTCCGATTTCTAAGTCGAAATAATCTATTTTTCAGAGTTTTTAGTCGGAAAAAATCGATTTTTCCGAGTTCCAAGTCGGAATAATCCTTTTTTCTGAGTTATTAATCGGAAAAATCTATTTTTTAAGTTTAACGTCAGAAAAATCGATATTTCCAAGTTCTTAGTCGGAATTATATATTTTTTTGAGTCCTTAGTTAGAAAAAAGCCATTATTCCAAGCTAAAAATCAGAAAAAATCGTTTTACCGAAGTTCTAAGTCAAAATAATCTATTTTTCAGATTTCTAAGCCGTACTAATCTATTTTTTTCCGAGTTTTAAGTCGAAATAATCTATTTTTCTTAATTCTAAGTCGGATAAATCAGTTTTTTTCGAGTTCTAAATTGGAATAATCTATTTTTTCCGAGTTGTTAGTTGGAAAATATATATTTTACTAAGTTTAAAGTAAAAAAAAAACTCGATATTTCTGAGTTCTAAATCGGAATAATCTATTCTTCCTAGTTGTAAGTCCAAATAATATATTGTTTCCTAGTATTAAGTCGAAATAATTTATTTTTCCAAAATCTTGGTCGGAAAAAATTATTTTTCTAAGTTACAAGTTAGAAAAAATCGATTTTTCCGAGTTCTAAATCTGAATAATATATTTTTCCGAATTTTAAGTCGCAATAATTTATTGTTTCCTAGTTTTAAGTCGAAATAATCTAATTTTCCAAGTTATTAGTCACAAGTTAGAGAAATCAATTTTTCCGAGTTCTGAGTTGGAATAATCAACTTTTCCAAGTCGAAATAATTAATTTTTCCAAGTTCCAAATCGATTTTTCTGAGTTCCAAGTCAGACAAATCGATTTTTTCCGAGTTCCAAATCGAAATAATCTATTTTTTTCCTTATTTTTAGTCGGAAAACATCTATTTTTCTAGGTTACAATTTAGAAAAAACGATATTTCCGAGTTCTAAGTCGGAATAGTATATTTTTCCGAGTTGTAAGTCGAAATAATCTATTATTTAATAGTTATAAGTCAAAATAATCTATTTTTTCCTAATTCTTAGTCACAATAATCTATTTTTTTGAGTTCTTAGAAAAAAAATCTATTTTTCAGACTAGTTTTTCCGAGTTTTAAGTCGAAATAATCTATTTTTCCGAATTCCAAGTCAGACAAATCGATTTTTCCGAGTTCTAAGTCGGAATAATCTGTTTTTCCAAGTTCTTAGTTGGAAAACATCTATTTTACTAAGTTTAAAGTAAAAAAAAAACTCGATATTTCTGAGTTCGAAATCGGAATAATTTATTTTTCCTAGTTGTAAGTCGGAATAATCTATTGTTTCCTAGTATTAAGCTGAAGTAATTTATTTTTCCTAGTTGTAAGTCGGAATAATGTATTGTTTCCTAGTATTAAGCTGAAGTAATTTATTTTTCCGAGTTCTAGGTCGGAAAAAATTATTTTTCTAAGTTACAAGTTAGAAAAAATCTATTTTTCCGAGTTTTAAGTCGGAATAATCTATTATTTGGAGTTCTAAGTCGTATTATTCTATTTTTGGAGTTCTAAGTCGGAATTATTTATTTTTCCGAGTTTCAAGTCGGACAAATCGATTTTTCCGAGTTTCAGTCTAAATAATTTATTTTTTCCGAGTTCTAAGTCAGAATAATCAATTTTTTCGAGTTCTAAATCGGGCAAATCGATTTTTACGAATTGTAAGTCTAAATAATCTATTTTTTCGAGCTCCAACTCGAAATAATCTCTTTTTTACCGAGTTTTAAGTCAGAAAAATACATATTTGTTGCTCTTCTACGCTTCCGTACATTTCACGCCTTAGAATACGTTTATTTATACACATCCGATGCCACTTTACTTTTGTTGCACTCACCTAATTACATTTAAAAATGCCATATTGAAAAAGTATCCGCTCGATATCATAAAACTGCCCAAAATGATGACGTACTGCCAATCGTGCGGGAACCATACGGACAAATGTGCTCTGGGCAGAGCGTTGCAAAACATGAACAACGGAACGAACATAATCATTCGTATTACTGACATACCGGCCAAAACTGAATGGTGAGGTTTCTGAAAAAATAAAACAATTATAATAACTTTAAAAAAGATATTAAATAATAAAAACTCAAAAACTATGCCACAGAAATGTTCAACTACCATTTTCTTCTGAAAAATAACTACTTCTTTGGCTAATACTACAACAGGCATTAAATTATATCTGAAGACGACCTTATCAGCAGGGTTACCAACTGGCAATGCAGGGAGCGTTCCTTAAAGTGAAAATAAGTCAAAGAAAAATTGAAAAAGCTGAATTTTTCCTTCTTGTTTTCCTTTCTTTTTTTTTCCTTTCTTTTTCCTTTTTATTTTTACTTTTTTCTCTTTTCTTTTTTGATTTCTTCATTTTTCTTTATTCTTTTCTCTTTTTGTTTTTTTTTTTTTATATCTTTTTCTGCTTTTTCAATTTTTTTTTTAGTTTGTTTTCACTTTGGGGATATGGGAGTGTATTTTTCATTTCCTAGGAAGAATTGAGAGTTTACCTTTTTTATGGTTGTCGCCAAAACTCTTCCAATTACACAGCAAATGTCACTGAACAAAAACGTAACTACAGCTACAAAATACTTTTCTAAAACAAAATAAAAATAATGATACTCTTTTCTACTCTATACAGGATCAGCAATTAACAACAATAACATAATCAAAGTATTAGAACAAGTAATTTATTTAAATGAGTTGTGCCTTCTTACCAGTCCAATCAGTTTTATACTCAGATACAACCAATGCAGCAATTGATGGATGCGTCGGAACGTAAGCCAGAGCACCAGCTATAACCATAACCAAACTTGACCAAATCTTACCAGATATATCATTCACTTCCCTGAAACTGATCAGATCCCTTTTGGTGTCCTCCTGATTGCTCTCGATGATTACATTGTAAAAATCTAAAAATACAATTTTTTATTATCATTTTCTGTAAATCAGAGTAAACCAATAAAGTTTTACCTTGATGATGAACGACGTGGTATAAAATCAAAGTTACCGCTGTCAACAAAGTCCCAACTAGAAAGTAAATGAGCGCAGAAGCTTCAGATGACGTCCCAACTATCAAAGCGACCACTTGAAGAGCCGAACAGAAGATTCCGCCGACACCTTGTCCTATGAGAAACGTCTTCATATAGATGGGAGGAAATTTCGACAATAATGCCAAAGAACTCACCTGGAATAAAGCCAGTATTCCTAAAAACGAAACCCATATGTAATACGATTATTGTTTAATGATTCTATGATTCTTGAGTAAAGAAGATCATCGATGTATTAAATACAACATAAAATTATCTCAGTCTTGGTCACATTTTGCTTTTTCAATAGGATTATAAAAACAATTACCATTCATTACAGCTAATGTGGTCATCGTAAAGGCAAAGAATCCAGCTTGCCCTGGAAAATTTAAACAATTATTTATCTCCAAGGCAAATAATATTAATTATATTAAATATGATGCAGTAGATATCTAAAAATAAAATTAAGGGAAAAATTAACTTCAAAGAGTGATCGAAATCAAGGATACCAACGGCTACACGAAGCAAAAAACGTTGACTAATGTAAGTTTAAATGATGAGTAAGGAATTGAGGAGCAAACAACTAAATATTTAATCCAGGTCAATGAACTACAGATAAAGCAAAGCGAAAGGAAGAATCCTCAGACGCTCAGAATAGTACAAGCTAATCTGAAGCGCTGCAAGGCGATCCTTGGACGGTACCATTATCAGGGAGGACGTTAATGTAGCTATAATACAAGGACCCTAGATCTGCAAAGGGCATGTCAACCTATGGAGTGGTTGTTTGGTGGCTAAAAGCAAACCAATACCTTCTTAGAAGTAAAGGTTGGAATAAGAGCTCTGAGAAGTACACCGACAGCCTCTATAGAAGTCATTCTAAACCTGCCATTTCTTGACCTAGTTATAAAGGGAGAGGCCAGAATGAGTTGATGTCTACAACCACTGGAACCGCACTGGGAAATATAAAACATATTAGAATATAAAAATACACCAAAATAAATCTACACTTACATTTATCCGTGTTAATTTTAATAAAACACGTGGACACGACGAAACATGCAGCCAAGACGTACAAGGACGACATTATCCTTATTTTCACTCGTATTTTATAAGCAAACACCATCGCTAGAATCATGCATATCACCGTCGGTACAGATTGCGCTACCATACTTCCTGACGAAAAATTTGACTGAAGTGCCGATCTGTAGTTTGGATCTTTCGTGTCCAACGTGACGTTTCTAAACTTATACATCCAATACTAAAAAAGAATTAGATTAAAAATGAATTTTCTTAACCTAAAAACGTTGCCTTTAGATTTGTTCGATTTGTTCAAAAACATGCTGAAAATTATTATAGGACTAGTTGATCAGTGATAACTTTAAACGTACGCAACGAATAATTTATGAGGATCACCCGGTTTCGCTCGGAGTGGAGAAGGTATGATATGTTTAATACCATATATACATTATTCAAACTAAATAATAATGTGTGCAAAGTGTCCGAAGATATCCTACTGACAGCACCTAGACTGAAAAATCAAGAACTACTTTTAGTATCTTTCTAGGGGATGAACTCTCATTTCAAGTGGTACAAAAACATTCACAAAAATAATATGTACTATAATAATACCCAAATATCAAAATAGACAAAAATGTAATTGCTAAATATCAAAAACAATTCCCAAAAACGTTAAGGCGAAATCAGATTGGGTAAGGTTTACAACAAATTTTTAAACAAACCGAACAAAGCTTTGATTTAGTACCTCTTTTTGGTGTATCTAAATACTTACATCATTAGCTGTTACGAAAAAGGATACCGGTAATAAATGCATGATTCCAAATACCAAAAATACCACGTGCACTAAATAGAAAGTATCTGTTTCCATGGCATCTTTCTTGTAGACTATATTAAACTCCTTGTTTCCTGAAAGTGTATAATTTTATTGAAAGCTTTGATAAAAAACATCAGATATTTATTAAATATACTATTCTACAAATAATATCTAGTTATAGGAAAATATGAATATGATATCCTGAATACTAATGTTATTTAGAATATTAGTAAGTAAAATAAGTTAGTGTATCCTTAGGCTGTACCTATATTAGTGAATTTCTACGTGAACTGACAAATTACATCAAAATTCAACCATTGACAAGTCCACCGAATAACAAACACCATTTAAAATCTTTAAAAGAAAAGTTTTAACCACTGTTTTCTTAGACGTTGCACAAGCTTTCGAAAAGTATGGTATGAAGGACTTAAACATAAATTTAAACATGTAATTTATCAGGCAATACACATAGTTATTGAAATCATACATTACAGATGGATCATTTGGAATAAAACAAGAAAAAGTTTACTCGGAACTAAGAGAAATGAATAAATAAATTAATAAAAATTAAATAAAGACTTTAATGCAACCGGGTATTAACAGAATAAAACAGAAATGTGTAACCATCTCTTCAGGGCTCTCTCTGTACATCTGTTCGACATCAGCAATCCACACTTATTCGGTAGTAATTCAAGAAAGAAAGTGACAATGATCCACGTCAGATTAAGTTAGAAGAAGATTTACGCTGTTGCGAAATACGAACGAATGGTGTGCGTATGGTCCCAGGTAAGACGTAAATTTAATTACCTAACAATCCATTTTTCGAATAAGTATCTGCCTTATTTTTGGCTGGCTTTAATTTGTAGGTATTATATGTAACTTGACAAACCGGACCCTGACCTAGTTTTGCAAATACTTATAACCTTGGCCTAAATTTCGTCTAGTAGATCCCCACGAAGTGATGTTAAAACCCCCAGAATTTCGTTTAGAGTTCAATGTAGCTGTAATGGAGGGAGAACAAAGGAAACACCGAGATTAATTTTGAATACTGTTTATTTAACATCTATTCTTTTGTACAGCCGAACATTTAGATTATGTGCCATTTTTAGGCTTAACATTATGTTTATGTAGGCTTTCTAATGTGTCATTTCTAACCTCAGAGCTTTTAGTTCCCATAACAGGGTAAAATAAAAGTCGGAAGTAATTTGGTATGTTTGTTTGTCTCCTAATATACAATCACACGTTTCCACGGAACTACTGAATTACGCATTGTCTAATAAAAGAGAGTACAACGGTAGCACGAGGAGTGTTGTGAGATATAAAATATTGCATCGAAATGAGAACCTCCTCCTTTTTGAAGTCGGTCAAATTTAATATTTCTAATATGTGTAAAAACCGGAATGTAGATTTACCTCACCGTGCGTCACGCCTTTCCCTAATATTCCAATGCCGTAATTTACCGACATACTCAGTCCTGTATGAACAACACTAAACAGTCGATCGGAGAACACCTGATATAAAGGGGGATGCCCGTCAGGCCCGCTTTTGGGGTATCTCAGTAGAGATCCATCCAAGCCTCTATCAGGCTTTAATTTACATAGCCGCAAGGGAAATACCATTTTTAGGCCCTGACTATTGAGGTCCCTGGCGGTCTATGGTGGCCTAAGGCGTCTTTTTTGGCACGATGCTCTTTTGCTCTGTCGATTGACAAATCAGTGTTATTAATCACAGTTCTGAGGATACGTTAGCTAGTCCACAAACACAATTTCACCTATTTATTCTAAACAAATAACAAACATACCGACTACTTCCGCGTAATGTCCCGCTAAAGATATGTGGATATGTACAAATAAATACGACCCCCCTCAATATTCATGATTCTACCCGCCGCTGTACATATCTCCTTTTTCCCGGAAATTCGATACACAAAACTAAAATTCCGTACGGCTAAAATGACACATTTATCTACCCAATTTTGTTTTACAAAGAACGACAGAAAACATATTTTTTAAACCGCAAACTAACTGTAAAATATATACAAATCAAGGCGTTTACCCTACTAATCTACATCTGTTTGCCATTTAAAAGTAAAACTGAAAGTGCTTTTTATCTTTACTGAAAGGGGCAGGTACTGTTTACAGACAACCGAAACTTTACAATTCGGCCCTTTGGCCATAAATCTAAATGACTTAATTTATTGCTTGAGAGCATTGACCGACTTTAGAATAATTAATATTTATGACAACAACATCACTATCGATTCTCTAAATAACATAATTTAGCACAATATAAAAACCCTATAATTTTTCCCACAATAAACTTTTACCAATGAATACCAAAAATATGACAATAACACACAGCCGCGAATGTTCCCGCTAATGAATATAAGAGTAAATAAAGTGATACCTGTAACCTATTAATGTTTGTCTAAATTCTCCCCCGGAATATCTGAATATTAATTACTAGTTTGATTACTTTAATAGTGCGATTATCGTTTTAATTCTACGTAAAAGAAACCTTACAGAAATAAAAGTATACCGCTGACAAAAGGTCTACCGGACGTAAGTTCGTCGGTCAGCCAGAAGGGTGACACAATCCAATACGAACGACGCCTAGAGTAGCACTTTTAATCATTTAGTAACATTTTATAACGTTGAATCGGAGATACAAAATATCTGGCGTTTAACTAGACTAGCGAGGTATCACCAGTATTAGTTACGCCAATATTTTAGTCGCTCGGTAGATACAACTTTACAAAACAGTTCTAGGAGCGAAATCTGGTTCTACTCAACGTGTATCTGCTTGGTCAAAACTGACTATATATCTCCTTTTACTTATATCTAGAATATAAGAAAAAGGTGGTCGTCCTAAGGACAACTGGATACCTATGCAGAAGCCGTCGTTTATAGAAACTAATTTCTCTACTCCGTCGATATCTTTTATTTCCGTTCTCAAAATATAACAAGAACACGGCCACCGTAAGGGTAGCATATCTCTTTTTAATTATATTTGAAGAATATAAAGAAAAAGGAGTCACCGTAGTGGGACATGGATATTTGCGTATTCTTGTTAACTTGACTCGGTGAAGGAGAAAAAGTTAATCCTTTTGCCCACAAAGACCCGGGTATTTATACTTAAATTTCCCATATACTCCAATGTATCGGAAAGAGAACAACTATGCGTTCGAGCATAAAGACTATAAAGCCCTGTATTAATTCCTGAAGGTAACCCTTAAAAAACACATGTGTTTTTTTAGCTAGTGGCCGTGATGCACGACACAAAGGCTGTTTTTCCCAGAAGTAATAAAACGGCGCCTAAGAGACGGGACTCGCTGGGATGATGTTTGAATTCGAAATAAAATTTGAATATAATATGTAATATATAATAATAATAATAATAATAATAAACCGTCTTTATTGATAATTTTTCAAAATATTACAAAAATTTTAGCAATGGAGCGAGATTTAGCCATAGGCTATTCTTCCATCTAACTCCTCTTAATTTAAAACAGAAAGTATTAAGATATATTAAAATGTTAAAATACAATACACAAATAAGGTTAAAACAGTAGAAAACATATAAAAACAATAATAAAAGTAGTAGAATTAAAATAAATTTAAATTTTAAATATAGGGAAAAACAAACTTATTAATTGTTGGCTTGCTGTTGGAGTAGGAGTTTTTTTAGTTTGTGTTTAAAACTTGATCGAGAATAAGTATTTTTTAGCTCATCGTCTAGTTCATTATAAAGTTTAATGGCATTGTACGTAAAACTTCTAGCAAAAATAGCAGATGTGTGTTGTGGCATTGTTAGTGTAAATTGTCTGCGGATATTTACATTGTGAATCTGATTACGAGAAATTAATTTAGTTGCCAAATATGGTGGATTTTGAGATTTTAGTATATTGTGGACAAAAGAGAGAAGATGATATTTAAATAAGTTTTTGATGTTTAACCATTGCAGCTGCCTAAAATATGTTGAAATGTGATCATATTTGCGCAATCCATAAATAAAGCGACAGCAGGTATTTTGAATTTTTTGCAGTCTGTTCGAAGTTACTAAATCTAAACAAGAATAGTAAATTACTATGCAATATAATATTTTACTCAATATTAGAGTTTCGCAAAGGTCTTTTTTCATTTGTTGTGACAATATATACTTATTGGCAAATAATAATTTTAATGTTAAATAACACTGAGAAGAGAGGTTATTCACATATTCAATAAACCGCATGTTCTCATCTAAAAGTAAGCCTAGACTTCTAGCTACATTTACACATGGGACTGTATCGTCATCAATTTTAATTGACATATTACTTTTTATGCTTGAACGTGAGTTGGTATTCGAAAATAAAATTAACTTAGATTTAGAAGCATTCAAATGCAAGTTATGGTTTACAGAATATGTGTTTATTCGTGATAAATCAGCGTTCATTATATTCTGTGCTGCATTAGAGTTATTATCATCAAAAGTGTGATGTAATTGAGTATCATCAGCAAAAAATTGGACCTTGCACGTTTCTATTTGTTTGTTTAAATCAGACGTATAAATAAGGAATAGCAAAGGCCCTAGAATGGAACCCTGCGGAACTCCAGATTGAATTGATAGGAAACTTGATGATTGACTATTTAGTAAAACTTTTTGCGAACGATTATTAAGATATGTTTTTATAAAAGAAAGTGGCTTTTCAGAAAAACCATAATAATTGCATTTAGAAATTAATAAAAGGTGATTTAAAGTATCAAACGCTTTAGTATAGTCAAGTAACACTAGGGCTGTGGCTTGTTTTTGATCCAATCCCGACATTACTGAGTCCGTTAAGTGGCAAAGAGCAGTGGTGGTACTGTGCCCTTTTCGAAATCCTGATTGGTGCAATGGAAGTATATTATTAGATGAAAAGAATTCATAGATTTGCTCATACACTATTCTCTCCAAAACTTTAGAGAGAATAGGAAGTAAACTTATAGGACGCAATTCATTAAAAGTAGTTGGATTTGTTTTTTTTGGAAGAGGTACCACGACTGCTTTTTTCCACTGATCAGGAAAATATCCGCTTTCAAGGCAACAGTTCACAATGTGCGTAATATAAATAGAAATCACTGGCATACAAAGTTTAAGCATTTCTAAAGATATATTATCTACGCCACTGGAATTCGATTTTATTGCACCTATAGTTTTGGAGATGGTGTCAACATCAACAAGGCTAAATTCAAATGTTTTATTAAAATTAAATTTATTTGTTCTGTAGTACGCAATTTTTTCAAAGCAGTTTTCATTACTGTTTTGAAAAACTGAGATAAAGGCATCGTTAATTTTATATGGATCAGCTAATTCGTATGGTATGTCATTATTTTTAGAAGCTTGTATATTCATCGTTTTCAAAGTTTTAAAAAATGTTGATGTACCTTGAGCACTTACATGACGAAGGTAGGCAGCTTTTTCATTTCTAGTAGAACGAAGAGCAAAGTTTCTGAGCTGTTTATAGTTATTCCAAGATTCTGGCGTTTTTAGGCGCTTAAAACGAGACAGTGCTTTATTTCGTTCATTGTATATCAGTTTGAGATTTTCTGTTAGCCAGGGAGATCGAGGTTTACTGACCCTTATTGTTTTATACGGACAGTGAGTATCAAATAATTTAGTAATATTATTAGTAAGAAATCTGACTTTGTTTTCTATATCTGTTACAGTAACTATATCAAGCCAATGTATATTATTTAATTGATTATTAAAAGCATGCATATCTAAGTTTTTAATATCTCTAAAGGTAATAAACTTTTGTGGATTATTTACACATTCAAATTTTAAAACACAGTAAACAAACCTATGATCAGAAAAGAGATCAGCGTTTAGAGTACCACTTACCAAACAAATTTTAGATTTTTCAATATAGATAGGATCTAATAGCGTAGCTGAGGTTTTTGTGATGCGTGTAGGCTCTGAAATGACTTGTTTTAGACCATAGGCTTCAAAGCAACGATTTACATTATTGTCAGCGTTAGTTAAATCGATATTTACATCACCAACTACAAAAATATTATCAAATTGTGGCACAATTGATGTCAACATATCATCCAGCAAATTAATAAAATTTGGCACAGATCCCTTCGGTGGTCTATATAAAATACCAACTGAAACACATCTGCTATTAATTTTTATTTTAACCCATAAATACTCCAAGTCTACACTTTGCCCAGATGTGACAGTTTGACAGTGATATTTACTTTTGACAAAAACTCCAACTCCACCACCACGGCTATTTCTTTCATATCGAAAAAAATTATATCCATCAATATGTATAAGAGAAGATGGTATATCAGTTTTAAGCCATGTCTCTGACACAGCTACAATATCAAAATCTTTATCACAAACAATAGTCGAAAAGTCATTAAAACCAGCTAAGATCGATCGAACGTTGATATGTCCAATTTTTAAAGTGTTATGCTTATAGATATTCCTTTTATTCATACTTTATATTAACTTTTAGATTAGATATATAATTTTGAATAATTTGACATTTACTTACATCTTTGGCAGCGTGGTTACAATCTAAGCTGGTTTTGTACTTACTATTATGAATAAAACAATTACTACATTTCTTTCGATCTGCTTTACAATCTTTTATAGAGTGCTCGTCTGCACAAATAGGACAAATCCTTTTACCTTCACAATTTTTTTCTTCATGACCTAGACCCGAACACTTATAACATCGAACAACCCTAAAATAGTCATTTACTGGACATCCCTTCCAGCCTATATGCACAAAAGATTTTTGCAACAAATGGTTTCTTAACAAAGGGGAAACTTCCAAAACAATATCACAATATGTCTTTTGAGAATATCTTAGCACAGTAACAATTTTAAGATCACAGGAACTAAAGGCATCCATTTGGTTGAGAGAGAAAATAGTGTTAGCTATTTCTTCGTAGGACATATCTTCATCTATATGAACATTTTTTATAATAAGTCGGGGGTTAAACTTTTTGGCTTCACTGACCGTATATTTCTTACCAAGTTGATTATTTATCGAAGTTTTAAGTTTATCCAGAGATTTTTGATTATCACAATTTATAATTAAACCATTCTTAGTTTTTTTTGTACCATTAATGCATACTTTTAAATCTGCAGGATTTACACATTTTTGAATATCTTCTAAAACATTTGAATTGTTCCCTTTATTTATTGTTTGTATTAGGAGACTTGACGAAGGCATTTTGTTAGCCACTGGTTTCTTTAGCATATCACTGTAAAAAGATGGCCCACTGCCACCGGCAGCAAAAACACTATTTGAGATAGGTATTGACGATAATTTGTCGGACAAATCTTTAACTTTTTCTTGAAGAAGATCATTATTTAATTTTAGTTCGTGATTCAAATTAGATAAAAGCTCATTTTCTCTTTTCATATATCCATTAAAAATAACTTTATGTTTTAAATCAGAAATATTATCGCTAGGATTTTGATCAACGGAACAATTTTCTATGCAAGACTTACATTTCCATTCCTTTCTTTCCGTGAAAAATAACTTAGACACTGTTTCAAAACACTTGTAATGAATAATTACACTACATTTATTGTTGGAACACTTAACACAGGTTTTTCTAATACTTGATAAGCAGATAAAACAATTATTCTCGGAGCGATCAACCGGAACGTCCGCCTCGGTTGGCATCCTAGACTACGAATAATATAAGAATTATTTAAATTAATTATCAACCCCCGGTTGTCCGATTTCATATAATTCAATTATAGGAGTTACTGGGGTCTATTCTGTAACAATTCCTTTATATTTAACGGCCTTTAAAAATATTTTCTTCTTTACTTCTGTCATTATTTAAACGGATCTTTAAAATACATTAGAGGACTATCTTAAAGAAATCTGTTTAAATAATGACATAAGTAAATTAACGAATACAAATATACTTTTAAAGGCCGCCAATATTTTAAAGGCCGTTAAATATAAAGAATTTGTTACAGAATAGACCCCAATGCCTGCTTTACTACCACACCATTCTCTCATTTTTGCCTACATATTTTTTCCAATGCTTTGCAGTATTATCATAAATAGAGTAACTATTTTTAATATTTTTTGGGTAACAAAAGATAATTCATTAAGAATTAATTGGATTTTTCATGGTCAAATAAAGTTAACAATAAAAAAAGATTTAAAACATTAAATATTGCAATAAATTTGATTTATTCTGATTATTTTGTTAATGACTTTCATTTAATTATTGTAACTTGATTTAATTAATTAATAATTATAAATACCTTCCAAATTTTTATTTATAACGTTTTTAGATTCGATATCGGAATATTGTATTATCTGTAATGAAATGACGGCAAAAAAATGTTTTCCCAACAAATGGCTTCTACTGATTCATTAATATTCCTTCAACTAGTGTTTTAAGTTAAAGTCACTTATTTCAAATTAATTTTACATTATATAGTAATTAGATAATAATAATTTTTTCATTAGTATGAAATGGCAAAAATATTTATCTATGATTAAGGAAATTATACACATACCATTCATTGTTCTAGGTAGGCTTCAAATATACACACTAAATGAAAATAATTTTTTTGAATTTAACTTTATACTAAACTTTTTGTCTATTTGAAATAGATATAAATTTGACAATAATTTTAAATTAATAAATTAACTAATTTATTCATTTTATTCTGCCTAATACATTTTGATAAAAGTGTCGAAGTAGATATATACTGCTTTTAGTTTTAATTTAAAATTTACTTAATGTTTGATTATGTAATCAAACATTGCTATCTATAGTAAAATAAATTATACAAAATGTTCTTTATTCCGTATATAAATATTAAACTAGATGCGCGACGCCATTTAGATGTCTTATTTATAAATATTTAAACAAATAATAAATATGTAAAGAGTGATAAAAAAATGTAAAATAACCGTATAATTCAGGTTAGACCAGATTACTTTGGAATATAAGCAAAAAACATACAGTATGATGTATTAACCCAAGTTATGAATGTTTTAATACAGAGGTTACCTGTAGAAAAAATAGAATAAGGTTACAATTAGGTATGTTTGTCCAATTCAATGTCCTGATCATTCCCTTTTATTTACTCGTAGGCTATTTTTTTTGTTTTGATTTAAAAAACGCAGCGCACACGGCCAGTCTGAAATAAAAAATGCTAGTTCAGTCTCCATTTAGAGAATATTTGTGACAAAAAACTCTGTGAGAGTATTGCTTGGTATTTATAGTTTACTCTCTACAGTGTCCTAAAGAACGTCATGTCTTGTCAGCACACATGTTCTGCACTGCTTTTATTTCGCCAGCGCTATGGACTGAACGGATGATCTGAAAACTGCATTATATCTGAAAAAATACAATTTACAAGTGTTTTTTGTTTGAGTCGATACCTTGACAATTAAGGAAATAAATAATAAGTAAATTTATCGTGTCGAGACCAATTTTCGTCGGAATCGCTGACGGGGATTCCCCGATTTATATTCGCGGCATTTACTTCGCTTATTGCATATTTTTTAATATTTCTAAAAGTTAATATTAATCTTTATTTTTGCTGGCATTGCAATTTTCTGCTGTTTAATAATTCTTTTAGTTAAAAGTTAATAAAATCGGCTAAATCTAGTCATAAATCGGCTAAGTTGGCAACACTGCTGGCGTAATGAAAAGTAGTACCAGACGAAATACTCTACACTCATTGGCTATAACTTCGGTGTAGAGTCCAGTGCCAATGGGGTAAAATTTAAAGAGGGTAACCATGTTAGTATAGATTGGAACACACAGTGTAATGGATTGCGACGTTAACAACAAAGTGTATTCAGATATTGTTGTTAACGACGTGCTCGAAGAGCACGTCGCAATTTATTATATAGTGTGTTCCAAAAAAATGTATACACATGAGAAAAGTTTTGTTTTTCAATTATATAAAACTTTTTAGGATACACTGTATAATAGATTGCGACGTGCTCTTCGAGCACGTCGTTAACAACAAAATATATTCAGATATTGTTGTTAACGACGTGCTCGAAGAGCACGTCGCAATCTATTATATAGTGTGTTCCAAAAAAATTTATACACATGAGAAAAGTTTTGTTCTTCATTTGTATAAAACTTTTTGGGACACACTGTATAATAGATTGCGACGTGCTCCTCGAGCACTTTGCGAACAAAGTGTATTCAGATATTGCTGTTAACGACGTGCTCGAATAGTGTGTTCAAAAAAATGTATACACATGAGAAAAGTTTTGTTTTTCATTTGTATAAAACTTTTTGGGACACACTGTATAATAGATTGCGACGTGCTCTTCAAGCACGTCGTTAACAACAAAGTGTTTTCAGATATTGTTAACGACGTGCTCGAAGAGCACGTCGCAATTTATTATATAGTGTGTTCCAAAAAAATGTATACACATGACAAAAGTTTTGTTTTTCATTTGTATAAAACTTTTTGGGGCACACAGTACAATAGATTTCGACGTGCTCGAAGAGCACGTCGTTAACAACAAAGTGTATTCAGATATTGTTGTTAACGACGTGCTCGAAGAGCACGTCGCAATCTATTATAGTGTGTTCCAAAAAAATGTTTACACATGAGAAAGTTTTGTTTTTCATTTCTATAAAACCTTTTGGGACACACTTTATAATAGATTGCGTTAACAATAAAATGTATTCAGATATTGTTGTTAACGACGCAATCGAAGAGCATGTCGCAATCTATTAAACAGTGTGTGTAATATAAGATAACTTTTTCTCATGTGTAGGTATAAAACTTATTAGAACACACTGTGTAATGGATTGCGACATTTCTTCGAGCGATTGACCCAGCATTTTGCATTGGTGTTCTTTACTTGAGCTAACATACGATTTAATTAAAATTCGGATATGTTTATCAGGGCATTTATTTAAGTACCTATACCTGCAAAATTTCAGCGCTCTACAACTTTTATTTATAATTTCTTGACCTACAACCGCGTGCCTTTAATCACATCTCAATCATACAGTATTCGCATTAAAAATACACCCTTTGGGCAACATGAACTAGACTAAATTCCTGATTGATTATCGTGAAATATTTTTTTTAATCGGTTTTCAAGGGAAATTATAAGTGCAACAAAGTAAGGGTAACTTTAATAAAATTTACAACCATCAGCCCATTTTGAGCGCTCGCCATTTCCTTAATTGTCATGCTATCGACTCGAACAAAAAACTATTGTAAAGTGCATTCATTCAGGTTTAACGAAGTTTTTGAAAAATTTCAATACAACCTTTCGTTCGGCCTATAGCTCTGGCGAAATGAAAGCAGTGCAAAACATAGGAGCGTGACCTTCAACGACCAGACATGCCTCTCTTCAAAACGCTCTAGAGGGTAAACTATAATTACCAGGGTAGTACTCTCATGGAGTTTTTTGTCACAAATATCTTTTAGATGAACACTGGACAAGAATTTTCCATTTCAGATAATCCGTTTGCGCAGCGTTCTCAAAAAATTGTAATACTAATTTGTAGTTTTAGTCTAATTTTTCACAAGTAAATTTACTATATTTTCTGGCCTATTTATATGATGATCAAAATATAATAGAATTTGAAAAATCGTTTTTTTTTATTAATATAGAAATACAAATTTAATGTTTTTGCTATACAAAATAAAATATTGTTGTTCCACACATTGTTTACAGATAATGAAAAACTTGAGATGCCGGGATTCTAGGAACTTTTTTGGATAAGAATATAATAATAATAATAATACTCTCCCTAATTCACCCCCTTACGGGTGAATTTTAACCCCAAAAGATGAGCTTGTGCGGGGATAATATAATTGTATTTACAGTGGCCCTTGGGCCACTTAAAATAAGTTAGTCCTAGATTAGACTATAACCTTTAAATGTCAGTAAAAATAAATCAAACAATAAAAACTGCCATACAAAAATACTACTTAATTAATAAATATATGTTTTCTAAATCTCCAATTAAAAATTCATATGTGATCAAATCTCATTCATAAACTGAATCATTCCAAGTCCTTTCTCTATCTGATAATTATTGTATGTTGTTGCGTATTAATAATGAGTAAACGCCACGTGCTTTATGGATGTGAATTCAAAATATTGAGCGATCACGATGTTATTAAAACTATATTAAACTTACCGTTTAATTTTTCGCTTTCGTCTGAAGACATTTTTTCCAGTTTGATTGACTTCTTCATTGTCAAAAATCGTTCAAAAAAATTATAATAACGCCACTATAGAGTTTAGGACAAAAATATAATAACCGCACTTATCAAAACAAGTTCACTTTGCCGATACACCGAGAAATTTAAACGCAAATGAAGATAAGTTTGCTGGAAAAATACAAAAATCTCGATGTAACATTTTGATAACGCAACGACTGGAAGTATTGCAAATTTCGAAATACTGAAATAGAATTTGAAAATGTTCGTCTGGCACCGACGATGATTTTAGCAACCACGTGGTTCAAATACTATTTATCTATTTTTACGTTATGTTATCGTACTATGGTTTGAATAGTGACAATCTTGGATTTCATTCACGCTATACAGGGTGGTTACGCGTCGGGCTATAAAAATGATTGTTTCATATACCTATCGGCGAACTCATTAAATTTGTATTTTTTCAAGGTCTAGATTAAAAATGCCAATAATTATTATTTTAAATAACTCGTGGCAGGTATACAATTTCATCAGTGGGTTCAAGAAATGCAAGCCGGTTATGAAGGACCGTACTGGTCAGGATTTCTGTTATAAACTAGGTATAATACAGATTATTTGGGGTACAGATTCCTGTAATAATAATAATATTTATAGTCATACAAAGTGAGTTATGCAAGTACACACAACCAAACTTATATGGAATCGCCCAGTAATTTCGAAAACTAGCATTTAATTTGAAAAAAAGTAATTGAAAAGTAAAGAGCAGTTTTTCCAAACCACGTTTATTACAAAAATAAATAAAAATTATTACAATTTTCTTAATAACAGAACAAATAACAAAAAGTGAAGATTTCTATAAAAATAATTTTTCTGAAAATGAAAAGTTAACAAGAAAAAATGGTATTTAAAAATTTTTAATAATCAGTATTGCCACCTCTAGCATCGATGCAAGCACGAATTCGACGAGGCATGCTATCTATCAAGTTGTTAATTTCTTCTTGGGGAACATTTGCCCATTCCTGTAAAATCGCTTGCATAAGTTTCTCTGTGTTACCAGGGTTATTTTGACGAGCTCTAATCTTTCTTTTGATCCTATCCATATGTGCTCTATAGGGTTAAGATCCAGTGAGCAAGACGGCCTCTCTAAAACTGCAACACCTTCCGTTTCTAAAGAAAATTTTGCAAGTCTGCTAGTATGTGGAGGTGCATTATCTTGCATAAATAAAAAAAATCACCTAAACCACCTGACTACAGGTTGCAAAACTAAATCTACATACCTTTGACCTGTTAGGGTTTGTCGAATGGGAATTAAAGGAGTTCTTTCACCAATCATAATTCCACCCCAAAACATTACAGTACCTTTTTTGTATTTCGGGATAGGTTTGACAGCACGGAGTCTAGATTAGGTTAAGAGTTGGACGTTATTTGTCCTTGTCCACCGCGACCTTTTCAGATCTATTGTGGGACTCCGTTTGTTTTAGAGTATGTCGTCTATAGCCTGGTCTTTTTTATTAGACTTAGTAGCTTTGACAGTGGCTCCCGCATGTAGTTGCATGCAATTGACTTTTCTTCGCCCAATGTTAGAAACTTCATTCCAGCCAGGCCTTCGCATTGGCACAGGACGTGGAATAATGTTTCCTCTTCTTCTTCACAGAACCTGCACAAAGTTGCTTCTTCTGCTGGATTTATAACACTCATGTGCTTTTTGAGGCGACAGTGTCCAGTAAGAAGGCCTACTGTTATTCTAACGATTTGACGCTTTTGATCCAGTAGGTCTTTCGTGAACTTGGCCGATGGTTCCTTGATGAACTGTTTGGCCTGTCTCAGTCTTGGATAGTTGTTCCACCATTTCTGAGACTCTTTTTGCATCCATTGTTTAATGGATGCCTTGTACAATGCCTTAGCAACTGCACAGAAGGGTTCGGGGCCTGTCATGGCCTTATCTGAGCCTTCTCGGGCTAATTCGTCGGCCTTTTCGTTGCCCTGATATCCCTCATGGCCTGGAACCCAAGCTAAGGTAACCTTATTTTGACTACTTAGCTCTGTCAGGTCTTCTAGATAGTCTTTCACCAGTCTTGGTTTGATTTCTGGTGAGAGAATTGCCTGATTTCGACTTGGGTCCATAGATTCCAGCACCGGCTCCTTCCTTGGTTTTTGAACCGTCTGTGTACCAGACGAGTTCAGCCTGTACGGGAGGTCCCTGTTTCCAGGATTCTCGGGCTGGTATTTGAATTTGA
This sequence comes from Psylliodes chrysocephalus, assembly GCA_927349885.1. Lineage (NCBI taxonomy): Eukaryota > Metazoa > Arthropoda > Insecta > Coleoptera > Chrysomelidae > Psylliodes > Psylliodes chrysocephalus. The sequence continues at coordinate 8,643,539 of OV651825.1, forward strand.
AAATTTCTTTCAAATTTGTATGTGGTTATGGCTGTATCAGTAGGCATAGCTAGAATATTATCCCTTTTTACTTGCATTAGCCTGTGAATAGCTGACCTGGTTTCTCCTTGTATGAAGATGTGCAGTAACGTGAGATTTAATAATACCTCCATTGCTGCGGTCGGCGTAGTGCGCATGGCCCCAGTAGCACTTAGGCAAGCCGCTGAATGCTAGTTAGTTGGCCTATTGCACTTGCCTGCGCAGTTTTGGTTACCCACGCCACTGCGCCATAGGTTATCATGGGTCTTATTACCCTTGTGTATAACCATATGGTCATTTTGGGGTTTAGACCCCAGTTTTTCCCACATATTCTTCTACAGCTTACGAGAGCTATTATAGCTTTATGTGTGAGTTTTTTGAGATGTTGATTCCACGTCAGCCTTTGGTCAAATATGACTCCGAGGTATTTGGCTTCTGTGACGAATGGGATAACTGTGTTGTTTAGTACGAATGGTCTTAAACCTGTAAGTACCCGTTTTTTTGTGAATGGCACAAATGTGCGTTAATGGACCATTGTTCCTTTTTGCACCAGTTGTTCACTATGTTTATAGCTGTTTGAGATCGCTCCGAAGCTGTACCTGCAAATCGCCCCCTGACGATAATTGCTAGGTCGTCTGCGTATCCTAAACAATGGTAGCCTTCTTAGGACACGGAGTCTAGCTTGTCTCCCTCTACCTTTTAAAATGCGAATTCGCCGGTCATCGGATCGTAGACCAATTCTGGCCTCATCCGAAAGTAAGACATTTTTCCAATCTTCAATAGTCCAATTTTCATGCTGCAAACACCAATTTAAATGGTCAGCTTTATTTTGCCTTGAAAGTTCTGGGACCCTTAATTGTCTTCTGCTAAATAATTCCCGAGCGCGAATTATTTTGAATTTTTTAATTTTTTTTTTGCTTATTTAAGACATACTAATTAAATTAGACGATTAAAATACAGATTATATACCAATAACATCATTAAGCTATTAATAACAAAAAATATCACTATATAATGAGCGTATAAAGAACTTAAGAAAATTTAGTAGTAATTAAAACGTAAAAGTGTTATGTTTTATTTTAAGCCGTTTTACCTCGAATTTATTAGAATAATATTATAAAAAAAATAAACTACTACAACTAACCATACACCTCTCTCACGCTACGACACTGATTTATTTAATTGAATTAATACCTAACTAGTTTGTTAGCCTTCCCAGTAGACCTTAGTATTGACGAGTTTATCGCTGATTCAAAGTATTTACCTAACTTGGCTAGTTATAATATTTGTATGAGGAATAATCTCATAGGTTGACCTGTCCGTCTTCCTAGGATTCGAAGGTAACGTGGAGGTCGGCAACATCAAATTTGTTTCGGAAAACTCCAAAAATGTATAATGTTCCTCTGTTGTTTTGGTAATTTGGCATTTATGTATGATTGCAGCCTAAAATTAAACGCATTGAATTCTATACTGAATCCAGTATTCTTCCCTTACCTATGATCCAGTATAGCTAGGGATGTGAGTAATTCCTGATTAGGGGACACAATTATTGTATTTGTCTTCATTCCAGATAAGTCGAATAATCTTGCAATTATTTTTTATTTTTTTATATTATAGGTACACCTATTAATATTGAGGAATTATCATTAGATAGTCTCTTGACCTTTTTTATTGACTATAAAGTTTTTTTTATCGTTTCCACATAAACAAATCTTTCAGAAATGTTTTTTTTTTAATTTATGGTCGATTAAAAGTATCGCAATGATTTATTTTGAAGTGCATCTACCGCTGAGTTGGGAAATATCTACCGCAGATTGGAATATTTTCGTAATTAAACGATTATCGGTCTTATCTAGAAAATTCCTTTTCCCTCGTGAATAAGAAATAACGTGTTTGTTGATACAAATGACGTAGGTCGAAGGTATCAATTTAATACAATACAGTTTGCAGATCTGGACTGAATAAATTATTTAGATTTTTAATGAGTTTATCGAGTTCTAAATGTTATTTATTGACTTTAAATAGTTAAGTGGAAATGGGATTGCTATGTACAAGGTTTTTTAAAAATTGAATCTTTATTTTAAATATGTTTTGCACCTCCCTTGACGTATATGCAAAATTTTTACAAAAATACATTTGGTTTTGGTTCAGGTTACTTTTTTGATAGTTTGTTTTGGCATGTTATCTTTATTATTGATTGATTAATTTATTTATCTGGTAATGATGATCAATTAAAGACTTTTTAACTTATACTAGACTAAATAAATGTAAAAACTTAAAGAGAATTCTTAAGCTATCGAAACTATCTTGCAAAGTTGATTAAATCACTGCATCACTGGTCAACACTTTCGCAATGAAAATAAAAATCCACTGTAATGAAGAAAAACCAGACAACTATTACATACAATATTTATTTAGAATAATATTAACAAAGGAATCTTAATCTCAATCATATAAATTCGCGATCAACATGTTTGTTAATGGCTCAACGTCCTTCCCTGTACATTTTTTGGGTTTCTTCGGATCCGATCATGGCATTGGTGACTTCGGAATTTCGTTTTCCTTGTAGGGGCAATCGATAGGGAATAATGGGCACTTCGACGGGAATTATTTCTTTCGGCCGCAATTGACTGGCCAGCCAGCTAGCCAATTGGTGAGCACCCGGACTTGCTAACTGTAAATACAAAGAAATATTGTTAAAATCCACCTATTCACCAGTGAGGCCTAAATGACATGAGTCAACTCACCCTCCACACGTTACAAATATAGAGCAGAAATATGACTTACGTCTCTGTCGATGTAGCGGAAATCTTCTCCTGGATACCCTTGAACGATGCAGAATGTAGCACAACAAAGTAAGAGTGGTATAAGTATGCTCTTTCTGGTTTTGCTAATCTCAGATATATACCTGTAAGTAAAAAACATAACAGATATACAAATGGATACAATTGTCACATTAGTTGTAGGTGTCATTTGAATGTTTAGCTTAGACCAGAGGTTCCTAAATTTTTTGCAATTTTTTTGCAAGTAAATGCTGATGATGAATAAAGCAATCTACAGCAAGTAGGTACATTGGGTACTGCTTGTTTTAAATGTCCTTTATGACGTCCTATCATTACTAGAACACCATCAGTAGCTGCTGACAAAATATTGCAAATAGGGATTTATTTATCTTTAAAAAACTTCTACTTGGTTTTAAATATAGATTCTCCCTTTGTATCAATTTCCAAATGTTTAGCAAATAATAACTCTTGATAATTTTTTCCAGTTATTAAAAATATGATAAATCTTTATTCTTCTTATCAGTATGTATTTTATTTAAACGCTCTTGTAACCTAGAACTCCTAGAAGGTTTCATAGCTTCATTTGAGAGAACTTTTAAGCAAATTAAACACATAGGTAATGACTGGTTTGTAGGAGAGTACGTAAATCCATATTTTAAACATTCAACATTGTACTGCCGGCATTTCTTTTTAGACGTAGATTCAGACACTTTGAAATGCAAATTAATTTGTCAACAGAGTTGTCCCGTTTATAGATTTGACTTTATGCACGTATTAATTTGTATGTTTGCAATTCCGGCGCACTTGCTCTATATAAACAAGACATTTCAAGTTTCCTCATCATGTATACCATCGCGAATTTTAAGACATCCTGTATAATATAATCATTTAAATAACCTTATTTTAAAATTGTTTACGTGTACAAAAATTAAGACATACTTTATAATAATATTCCAAACAGTCGGTAGATATAGAGTGGGCCAACGAAAACGAAACGGTTCTTAATGTCTGTTTTATTTTATGAAAAATAACTATAATAAGTAAAATTGAAATAGCCAATTTAAAATAGTGAATAAAGATGAAAACATTTACAAAATCAAAGGTTGAGCATAATGGCAACATAGGACAGCAAGTAATTAGTAAATAATCTAAGTAATAATACAGGGTGTTCCTAAACGTCGTGACAATACGGGGGAAATTATTTGGCTTATTTCATGTCTAAAAGTTCATATAAACGTAGGTCCGCAAACGCTTCGTTACTGATCTACAGGGTGTTCAAATTACAAGATTTTTCTTGTTTTTCTTTAGAGCTACTGCAGTTTTTGAGATATTCAGCTCAAAATTAGAATCTAGATTGCGTTATAGGGCATATATTATTGAGTATGTCAGATGGTTGTTGAATCTACAGGATGATATTTTTTCAGGAACCATGTTCCCTTTTCTCCTCCTGAACTTTTTGCTATGTATCACTGGTAGATTCTAAAATACAATATGAATTTTCTGTTTTCTTTATACGACCGTTATCGAGAAAAAAATTAAAAACGATTTTCTGTAGAAATGATTTATTTTACAATACAAAAAACCTAAATAATAACTAATAAACTACATTACAACAAATGTTGAAAGAAACCCCATCCTACCCTTATTAGATTCCAAATTTGAGCTAAATATCTCAAAAACTGCAGGAGCTCTAAAGAAAAAACACGAAAAATCTTGAAATTTCAACACCCTGTAGATGGGTAACGAAGCGTTTGTGGACCTATGTTTAGGAACACCCCGTATAAATAAAATATAAAAGAATATTTACAGATATTGGAAAAAATTTTTATTACATTAGATTTTCAAGTAATCATTGAACTTAAAAATTATTTTATTTTGTCAGTTGGTAATTTTAAAATCCAATGACTAACTTTATTTTTGAAAATATCTTTTTTTTAATAAATTCTACAAATTTTTCATATGTACATATTATAGAGAGCCGGGGATTTAAGATTTGAAACGTTGTCTTGTTACGCCACTGGTATTAAAAGTATAAAAGCAAAAAATAATTGTTTTATCTTCCGGCAAAATATACAACTTTTCTTCAATTCCACATTTTTCGAATAATTCAAACAAAATGCATAAAAATACGTACCTCATTTTGTTTATCACTTAGCTACAAACGATCACAATAAAAAACCAAACTTGACTGGAAAGTCTTTGAATACGGGAATTCTTAAATACCCCGAAGGAAAATGGGAAAACGCCTTCGGCAATAATAGACCTATTGTTTCGGACATTTCGATGACATCGATATTATTATTTACATTTTCCCAGATAAAATATCTTCTTTTGTCAGGTTAATTTGATTTCCGTCTCGAATCTACGTCAAGCTCATTGAAACGAAATAATTCATAAATCCTGAAATAACTGCAAAATACGAGGCGATTCGTAGAAAAATATTTATTAAAATAATTAGTAATTGTTCAATATTAAAGAAAATTCTTTAGCGACATGTTTTAAAGAAATATATGACCCCCAAGTTTATAGTGCAATATTTTTTTATTTTAAGACAATAAAAAAAATACAATGGCCACCAATAAAGACTTACTAAAATCGCCATGTTGGCCTTTTAAAAATTTATCAAACTTACATAGTTTTCTTATTGGACTATTGCTCTTGCAATAAAACACGAATGTGCTTTTCTTATACATTATAATTTTATAAGATACCTACTAAAAACGTATTTATACACACATCGCCAAAATTCTTGGACCCCCTTATGTTTATCAAAATGAAACACTATTATTAAAAGTCAAGAAGTGCGTTACATAGTACTTTTAATTTGGTTATGTGTCCAATAGAAATTGGCTGAACAAGAAAAATATACCAACGAAAAATAGTGCATAATAAAATGATTACTAGAATTTGAATTCCAGAAGAAAACCACTTTAGAGCGAAATCAAAAATTCATTAATATTCGATGTGTCCTCCCCTGTTTTGTAGTAAAGTATTAACTCGCCTGTGCAAGGAAACAATAAGGGTGTTAATGTAATCCATTGGAATGTTGTTTCATTCTTCTTGGGCCGCGACTGTGAGTTCTTAGAGGGTGAAAGGAAGATTAATTTTGTTTGAGATTGCTCTTCCAACGAAATCCCACATGTGCTCAATGGGATTCATATCTGGCGAATTTGCTGGCCACGGTAATCTTTGAACGGTTTGATTCCGACGTACATAACCTGCTACATACCGATCTTCTTTTGGATTAGTTACTCTAGGACGTCCAGTCCCATGTCTCAAGTCAACGCTGTTAGTTTCCTGGTACAAACGCACTATTCGGATAACTGACGCGCAGGGAATCCCTAGTCTATCTACGATTCGATGATTCGACAGACCCTCATTATGCAAAGCCGATATTCTTGCTCTATTGAACACTGAAATTCTATTGCCAGGCATAGTTGCAAAGAAAACTTAATCACTTAAACACGCAAAATCGATATGAACCACTTTTTAAACATTGGTACCTAAAATTGTGGGAACTTGTTTTTGTAAAGATTTTTAGATGCGTATTAACGGTGAAATAAATAAAGATTAGATGTACAAAAAAGCAGCCATGAAATATTTCGTTTTAATATTTACGAAGGGGTTCCAAGAATTCTGGCGATGTGTGTATATAGACACTTGTTCTCGCTATGAAACTATAAGTAGAAAACTATTAGCGTGCAACCTCACTTTATAGAGTTTTCCTTATTTATTTATAGTTACTATTTTTTACTATATTTAATGTTTTTGCCAATTTTTATTAGTTGGTGACATTTTGCAGAATATTTATTGGAAAACAATCAAACAACATAACCTCAAAACAATAATCTTTTATTTTTTACTTATAGGTAAATAATTATATTTATTAAAAAAAAAATGAGTTGTTTTGTAATTGAAACCTCAAAAAGGTCGTATATATCGCACAATAAAAATTTCAATGCAATAAATTTAGATAAAACAAAGTAACAAACGTTTATACATTCAAATTATACTAAATAAATAAAAAGTGTCTTATTAATATATTTAGCACACACTTTCCAACTTTTTTTAATGTGCATGTATAATACTTTTTAAAACACATGCATTGTATAATAGTTGGCGACATCGTTAATAACAATATCTGAATAAGAGACTTTTATTATTAATGACGTACTCGAAGAGCACGTTGCAATCCATTATACAGTGTGTTCCAAAAAATTTAATGTTTATGGGTTTTCAAGTGATGCAGAATAACATTTTATCAAGAATAATTATTTTTATTTTTAAACAAAACTTTTTCTCGTGTATAAATTTTTTTGGGATACTGTATATTAGATTGCGTTCGGAGTTCTGGTATTTATTCCCAAACCACTTTCTTCATTTCCCAACAGTTTTACAGTTATTTGTAAAAACACTCCCACCACTACCAAAATAGGAACAAGCGGGGCTGCGTATATTTTATAGTTAATTTCTAGGATATTATTAATTCTTAAGTTGTCTATTTGCAAAACAATTACAATTCTCAATTTATTCAGCAAGTTGACAATCATTTTAAACAATTTTTCTCAACAAAACAGCAAAAGCTAAAATATTATTATGAGCATTGTCTATGCTGAACGTATTAACTCGAAAATAATCCACAAATTTATCCCTAATTTTAAACAGAATATAATACTTATCCCCCGGATAGTCGTGTGAAACCCAAAAATGAAACATCTTATTCTCGAAACTAGAATGCAACACGAACTTGAAATAATCTCTGGTAATCACGAATATTTTTTGCCTATTCATAAAATTGTACTGCTTAAACGAGAATATGTTCGATCTCGAAACCGAATGACTTTTCGCGTCGCTCAAATAAAAATTAAAATGTCGCAATGCCAACGTGCTCGGCAAATCCTGCGCGTCCACGTTTTCTTTACAATGATCTTCATGGTACCTCAAATCGGTACCGCAATAAAACCTGGCGCAGTTCCATCTACAATAGAAATATAACGATCTGTAGATTTTCGATTCGAAATGAGAAGGTTTCAATTGGGTGACCTTGGTGTTGCAACAAGATGGTTCTATGGCGAAACAAATGGAGCAAAAGACGTGGTTACATTCGCACCTGAATAAAGTCGATGATATAGAAATCGGGAAAATATTTTCGCAAAATTCGCAAATTCTCGGAAATTCTTTAACAATATTATTTTCTTTTATCAAAAGTTTAGTACCACAAGGGGACAAATAATGATTTGGATACTGGCGTTTATATTCCTCACTTAAAAACATTTTGGGATATTCATTATGCAACCCAACAATATCTGTAGTACAACCACTTTCATTTCCTACCCTAACGATTGCGTTATTACTTATGCAGTTTAAAATATTAACTCCAGTTTTATCGAAATGAAAGCTTATTGAAATTAAATTTGTATTATCAGGAAATGGTACTTTAAAAGATTCTGAATTATTGTCAATGAGCGAACAATCCCGCTTTCTGGTCTGCAAAAATAATGTATCTTTAAAATTACCCAAATAACATTTAACGTATTGTTTAATACGACCCACTCTTTCAAGACGACCCAAACATGCGGCGTTTAGAAAAAAACACTTTTCCGCTAAATTACATCTCGCGTATAGAATGAAAATAAAATCATTCTCCTTATATAAATAGTAATTTTCGTATTCTCTTTGTTTTGTTAAAATTATTTCCGGTTTCTCCAAAACTGCGTTAGAATGATCATTTTTATAATGTCTAACGAAGTGATAAGAAGTAAACTGCGATGAACATATTGGACAGCTGTAGCAACTTGATGAACAGTCCTTTTCATGTGCCGCAACTTCCGAGTAAGCCAGTAACTGTGTACAACCTTCGTATCTGAATAAAAGAAAATATTATTATTGAAACTGTAATCTGTCAAAAAATTCAGTATAGTTAGATGGCACACAAACTTTTGTTTATATATTTGTTAGTTTAAATAACGGAAACTGTTTGCTTTTGAGAATAGATTTAGAACAAAAACACTATTCAATATTAGCAGTACTCTTTAACTACTTTTATTGTTATTGATGTCTAGAAGCATATGTCATTGTCTGCAAAAAAAAATAAATCCATCGATAAGCAAATCACAGGTCAAATAACCCTCCCCTGTAACCCAATTACAAATTTGTAGTCAAGTGAGAGACCATAACTTTGAATTCTTTATTATAGGCGAAAAAAAATACAGGTCTTATTAAATGGATTAACACAACTTATTGACAAAAACAAGTCACTACAGTCACTATTTGTAAAAAAAAACTGCACTGAAAGTTTTAATATTATAAATTAAACACCATTTGTCACATGTTGATTTGTGGTTTTCTTTTGTATGCCATCAAGCAACCATTTTAACTGTCAAAAAGTCACGTGGTTGAAAATATTGAAATGCCTAATTCATTTATTATCTAAAAATCTGCCTAGTGAGCCAGTGTGAACAACTAGGGACTCATGTAAATAAAATCCGCGCAGGTGCGAACCGCGCGGATTCCGCTTTGTGTGACCGAGGCCTTAGGAATTCCAAACAAAACAGCTGTCGAAAGGAAGGGTTGGTTTATCTAAAGGGTTGCGACATAAACCCAATTAATTGATAAAGGGATCACTGCGCCTAGGAGGCAAATAGTAGTCAGCTTAAGTTGGCAATACCAAGAAAATATATATATATTTTTTTAAAAACCGTTATACATATTATTTCTTTTGGTGACTACTACGAATAAAAACGGCGTCCAAAATGGAAGACTATGTCGCAACCCGCTTAGATATACCGACCCTGTCCTTCGGCAGCTGTTATTTGACAGGTCGATTCTAACTTTTTGACAATTTTTGTTAATTTTTACGTACTTACCTGTTGATGCAAGGAAACAGTCCATTTACGATAAGATTTTCGTACATAGAAACGATTCCGTCGTCTTTATCATCAGAACATCGGCCACATTTAATAACCCCTCTTCTATAAATTTTAACTGGTCTAACAGATAAATACTCAAAACAAGCTGAACAAAGTAATTTGTCTAATACTTCGTCTGATAGAATAAACATTTTATAAATACAAAAATAGTTACTAATACATTTATAATATTGTTTAACCTCTATTGATATGTAAATTTTAACTTTCTATTTATAATTGTTTATTGTTTTGATTTTTTCTTCTTCGGTTTTATTTACGTTTTACACAAACGTAGGACCTTCTATAACTAGATTGAAAAGTGTTGTATAATGATTGTAAACTAATGCTCTTTTTTTATAAAATCTAGTATATTTACAAAGTAGTACCTAAAAAAATATTCAGGCAACACCAATGATGTACATAATCATATAGATTGGTCACCCATATAAGACTACAAAGAGCCTACTGAACAAAACCGTTTTGGCCCAAATTATTTGCTGTGTCGCTCCGGGACGGCTTAAAGATGATTACTTACAAGTGAGGAAAACCCGGAAAATTCCACCCACCATCATCGAAACGGTAACACATGTCGATTTATAATCTGGATTATCAATGAAATGTAATTACTGTTAATACGACACCCATCAAATCCTAGAATAAATAATTGAAAATTCACATGGTTTGGTCTAATTGTCTGTAATTGAATACCGCCGCTCGAAAAAATTGCGTTACCAAGTCAATACCAATTCCATTTATATCAGTTTTTAATGTATTTTTCTCGTTGTAACTATTATAGTTATTTTCAGGAAAGGACGCAATTAATTTTGAAGTGTGACAGCAGTGCTCGCTCCTCAGATAAACAAACTCGCTCAAACCATCCCCAATCAAATTAACACCAGTCTCCTTTTTGCTAAATACGGCAGCCGATGCGACCACTCTGTCAGCGTAATATAAAACACAATCTTAATAATTACCATAAATAAAGACTTATGAATAAATTAGTCTAATAATTTTTCGTCGTTTGTTAAACATTGCATGTATTTAGGACCGATTCCACCGTTGTGTTAAACGAAGTTTAAAATGACATTTAACAATGTCAATTTAATCTCCACTTAACACAATGGTGGAATCGATCCTTAGATGAAGAGAAAACCTCGTCCAATGAAATCTGCTTTTAGACGTCTGGTTTACATTGATGAGCAATCTGTGTAACATATATCATTGGGCTAGATATGACATGTCATCTGGCCTAAAGGGTATGGTCTGTGATCTGGCCTTGCCATTGTTTTGTTTGAATAAATGGGAATGGTTTGAATTATTTTTGTACTCTGACAATAGAAAATAAATAGGTGAATTGTACATTTTAAGATAAGGACTAATGAAAAATATTAAATCAGAAGTAGAATTTCATTAATTATTAAAAGTATTGACTTACAGTATTCTATATTCGACGTGTATTTAAACTTAAAATGGACAACTTAGAATTTGCTAATATTTGCAGAGTTTGTTTGAGCACAAACAACCTTACAAATTTACAAGAAGTGGGATATATCATAGGTTTATTTAGAAATATTACAAACATACAGGTAATAATAATTATAATTTATAAATTTAAAGAACTATTAACATATTTTCATATTCTAGATTGAATCTTTTGATGAGTTACCCCAAAACATCTGTAACCAGTGCATAGAAAAATTAGATTCAATATCGAATTTTATCACTTTATCGAAACAAAACGACACATTTCTAAGACAAGCTCTTCTAAATAATACTCGAATAAAAACAGAACTAGACTTAAATGCAGACATCAATCAAAATAAATCCGAAGAAACAGATGAGAAATATAATAACGAAGTATACATTAAAACGGAACCAGAATCAGAAAGTCAGTATGAAAATGAATGTGATAATCTAGATTTTAAAATTTCTGAACGGGATTTATCTAAATCTGAACCAGAATTCACAGAGGAAGCTGATAGTTCTGATGAAGTTTGTTTCATAGAAAAAAAACAAGTAAGTGTTCAATTATTATCCATTCACTTTTTATGTAACACCTGATGACTGTAAATTTCTGAAATTAGGAAACCAAAGTTCCCCTACAGTTTAGTATACAAATAAAAATATTTTCATCTTAATAATAATTGTCACTGTAACAATTTGAAATGTGTATTAATATATTTAGCTAATTGTGTGAATTATAAAACGAATCATCTATATTTTATTGAAATTTATAAAAAAAATACAGGTGCTTTATATGTAGATTATAGTAAAGTGTTAATTGATAAATCTACAAGAATTAATTATGGATATAGTTCTATGTAATATCCACTAGAGTCTGCTGCGCCAACCGAATTTTGCACATTTCCACCATCAGTGTTGCCACATCATTCATTATAAGCTTTGTTCCAACACACACACAAACCGTAATAGGTTTGTTTTGGTTCACTATAGGTTTGTTTTGGTTAACGTTCTAGAATTGTTCCAGAACCATGCGCAGAACTATTGCGCAATGGTCCTTAATTCTGAACAGTTCTGTAACCATTCCATTGTATTCGAAACCAAAACACTGCCAGAACAGTTTAACGTCAAAGAGTAAATTATAAATAAAAAAGAAGAAATAACACAGGGTCAGTGTCTACGTAAGAAAGAGGCCACAAAATATAGTAAAACGTAGATAAATTAAATAATAAATTCGTAAAAAATCTTATGACTCAACATCAATTAATCAACTGCTCCATTCTCATTAGTCATTCGAAAATTCCTTGTAAAAATTCCAACACAAAACATGGCCAGGATCTCAAAAACAGAATTACTTGCAAAAAAGCGCAAGCGCAAACATATCAATTCTGAGACAGTTCTCGCTTTAGGCCAGAACCGACGTTACTGTTCGAGAATGGTTATGGAACCATTCCCAAAAAAAACCAAAACACAGAACTTAAAGGTTCGGAACAGTTCTGGCGAAACCAAAACAGCAAATAGCTACTGCGCATGCTCCAAAGGTTATGGAAGAGTTCTAGAACAGTTATGAAAATGAACCAAAACAAAGCTATTCTAGAATTGTTCCAGAACCATGCGCAGAACTATTGCGCAATGGTCCTTAATTCTGAACAGTTCTGTAACCATTCCATTGCATTCGAAACCAAAACACTGCCAGAACAGTAAAATGTCAAAAAGTATATTATAAATAAGTAAGAAGAAATAACACAGGGTCAGTGTATACGCAAGAAAGAGGCCACATAATATTATAAAACGTAGATAAATTAAATAATTTATTCGTAACAATCTTATGACCCAACATCAACTACTCCATTCTCATTAGTACATTTTAAAATTCCTTGTAAAAATTCCAACACAAAACATGGCCAGAATCTCAAAAACAAATCTATTTGCAAAAAAGCGCATGCTCAAACATATCGATTCTGAAACAGTTCTCGCTTTAGGCCAGAACCGACGTTACTGTTCGAGAATGGTTATGGAACCATTCCCAAGAAAAACCAAAACACAGAACTTGCAGGTTCGGAACAGTTCTAGCGAAACCAAAACAGCAAATATCTACTGCACATGCTCCAAAGGTTCTGGAAGAGTTCTAGAACAGTTACGAAAGTGAACCAAAACAAAGCTAATATTACGGTCATCGTCATGCGCAGTAAATAAAAACCGTTCGACTTTGGGCTTTATTGATAAGTTTTTATTTACTGCGCATGACGATGACCGTAATATTACGGTTTGTGTGTGTGTTGGAACGGAGACACATTTCCATCAGTGTGTTGTGCGCATGTGCAAATTATTATTTGGACTTTGGGGTTGATACGAATATAAATTTTACTTCCAACAATATTTGTTACTTTATTATAATTATTTTAGGCATTTATAACTGACAATTACATTTTATTACTAAAATATTATTTTAAAAGTATTATTTGATATTACTAACAAATTTTTACTTTAGCTTGTATTCCAGTAATAAACTTCCTATAAATTATTAGTATATTAGGTATTCTACTAGGTACATCAAATTATTTGTAGCTAGTAGGAGAGGTTTTCTTCACCATCAATCATCGTAAGTCCCCCGGAGCCCCGTAAGAAGGTGAATTATAAGGACATACATAATTTAATGTAAATTCTCTCAAAATAAACTTTTTATGAGTTTTATTATTTTGATGAAAACATCTAAATAACACAAACGAGTGTATAAAAATTCACATTTATTTTGTTTATTTTACATGTAATAAAACGCTTTATTTTCTAAGTAGGTATTTTTATTATTTTAAGCACACATTTTAAAAATAATTAATGATAAGCATTTATAAAAATCCATCAATTTTCCTGCTTCCCTTAAGTTTTAAATGTCTTTTTCCTTGGCCACGAGGTTTGTAAAATCCTGATCTGTTACACACATAACTAACATACACATGATTTTTACTTGATTTTATTGTCTCTTTTTTAAATTTAACTCAAGACAAATAAAAATTACAATCACAAATAAGAACAATTCGACGAAAAAATAAATAAAGTATAATTTATAACCACCGTAACGTAACTTAACGCCGTAGAAACTTAACCTAAGATATAAAAATAAAGTCTATTTATAAATGTCCGTAACGTAAGAGTTGAGCATGCGTGTTGATTTCAGAGATTATCAAATTACTGACAACCTTATAAACATTGCGTTCGGTTTGCCACGTTCCTTTAACTCCTTTAATACTTTTAACTCCAAACGACTCTTTTAGCGTTCGGTTTAGTCCGATTAGTGACAGTTTAACACGCTTAAATGTCATTTAAAAGCACCCTAAAATTTGTCCCGCTCCAGCCCCTGACTGACCGAACTCGCCTAAAATAAACAAGTGTAAACTATGTACCTAACCTCTAACTTATAAATTATGATTTTGCTATATAGAAAGAACATATTAACTACTTTTAAAGCAATAATATAAAAATATAATAAAACAGAATAGTTTACCGAAGATGTTGATTGTTTTTGAGCAATAATGAGAATTTAATCTTTCCTAGCAAACTAGTTTTGTCTTATTTCAGTTCTAGACTTGATGTTTATAGCAGGGATGTTGCGGATGCTGATTTTTTCACATCCGCGGATGTGAAAGCGGATGCGGATTTTTGAAGGCTCACATCCGCGGATGCGGATGCGGACGCGGATGTTTAAGGTCCTATATAAAAATAGAATACGAAAACGAATGAAGAATTAAAACAATGATAAAGTATTTATTAACATTTTTATTAATGAAAATTAGTATTATGTTATGTATGTAATGTATGTATTCTATGTATAATGCTCCTATTTTTTTTAACTTCACTTACTAATTTTCATATTAGTAAGTGAAGTCAAAAATAGGAACATTGTACTTAATAACGAGTAATATTGCCACCTTTTCTGATTCAAGGCGGTTTCGCAGAGGTTCGTAAATTAAACCCGCGCTACTAAATAATTGTTCGCTAGGAACACTGCCTGGTGGAGTGGATAAAAATCTTCGTGCTATCGGTGATAATATCTTTAATTCCTCTCGATGAACACTCCACCATTTAAGAGGATTTTCATCAGCATTGACTCTTTTTAGTGCGGTAAGAAAGTAATTCCTTTTTAAGTACAGCTTCAGGGCTACCATTTTCTGGTATTTCTTGACTATCATCTTCACTTGACGAATCTAACATCGTAGCAAGGTCGTTTTTTAAGCTTGGCTTTCTGACGAAACTTGATGGTCCTGGTCCTAGTTGTTTCATATTCTTTTCCGTGGGATCAGTCATTCTCAGGAAACGCGTCGTGCGAACGGCACGCGTCATTCGCCGGCTCCACCCAATTTATTTCTTGTCGCAATTCGCCATTTATATTACATTCGCATCCGGATGAACATCCGTATTGATTATTGCGGATGCAGATGCGGATGTTCAAATCTATGCGGAAACTCCGCATTTGCGGATGCGAATATTCGCAACATCCCTGGTTTATAGGCATATGCAGCAACACTCATACCTCATAAATAGTTTATCCCCAATAACATAAACACAAATAATTCATGATATTGGGTGCTATGATTGAACGTTTACGTTATCCGTAACGTACATGTTAGGCCGAGTTTTAACAGTAATGAGGCAAGTTCGTATGATGGAAAACTTTGTCCAACACGTTACTGTTATTTTCCGCCTGTTATCTTCTAATTTAACAGTGTTCCATCATCCGAACTTGCCTCGTTACTTTTAAAATTCGGCATAACATGTACGTTACGGATAACGTAAACGTTCAATCATAGCACCCAATGGGTCCTATGATTGAACGTTTACGTTATCCGTAACGTACATGTTAGGCCGAGTTTTAACAGTAACAAGGCAAGTTCGTACGACGGAAAACTTTTTCCAACACGTTACTGTTATTTTCCGCCTGTTATGTTCTAATTTAACAGGTTTGCATCATACGAACTTGCCTCGTTACTTTTAAAATTCGGTCTAACATGTACGTTACGGGTAACGTAAACGTTCAATCATAGCACCCATTGGGTGCTATGATTGAACGTTTACGTTATCCGTAACGTACATGTTAGGCCGAGTTTTAACAGAAATGAGGCAAATTCGTATGATGAAAAATTTTTTCCAACACATTACTGTTATTTTCCGCTTATTATGTTCTAATTTAACAGTTTTCCATCAAACGAACTTGCCTCGTTACTGTCAAAACTCGGCCTAACATGTACGTTATGGATAACATAAACGTTCAATCATAGGACCCATTGGGTCCTATGATTGAACGTTTATGTTATCCATAACGTACATGTTAAGTCGAATTTTAACAGTAATGAAGCAAGTTTGTATGATAGAAAACTGTTAAATTAGAACATAACAGGCGGAAAATAACAGTAATGTGTTGAAAACCGTTTTTCATCATACGAACTTGCCTAATTACTGTTAAAACTGAGCCTAACATGTACGTTACGGATAACATAAACGTTCAATCATACGACCCATTGGGTCCTATGATTGAACGTTTATGTTATCCATAACGTACATGTTAGGCCGAGTTTTGACAGTAACGAGGCAAGTTCGTTTGATGGAAAACTGTTAAATTAGAACATAATAAGCGGAAAATAACAGTAATGTGTTGGAAAAAATTACGTTACGGATAACGTAAACGTTCAATCATACCACCCAATGTATGTCCATCGAAAAAGAGAATGATAGTTTACAAATGGTATTTGTCTATTCATTTCATTTATAAAAAAAAATAAAAATAGAATAATTTGACAGTTATCACATGCTGAACTCAGAATTATCTCATTGGCTAACCGTAAGGTCTTAAGTTAAAAGTTGGCGAACTTTCTACGGTATGTTAAGTTCTTAAGTTACGTTACGGACTAAGTTTCAGCACAAAACACTCAGGCCTCGATCATTTCGGTTATCGGCTAAAAATAAATACAACGTTGCCGAATTTCAAATTATGGAAATGTGCAAAGTTCGGTTCGCCCCGCAGACTCTAGTGTAATATCCATGTAAGGAAAAATACATTTAATTATCAAAAATATTTACTGATTGATGACGTTTATCATAACGAAATTTTTTATAAAACAGATGAATATTTCAGTTAGCGAATCTCGATTTATTGCCGCCAAAATCTAAAAATACATATGAGAGAAGTTTTCGCAGATTCGAAAAATATATGCAAGAAAAAAATATTGAGGCGATATCAGAAAATGTCTTGCTTACATATTTAACAGAACTTTCTGAGAAAAATAAAGCTTCAACTTTGTGGTCCACATATTCGATAATAAAAACTTGCTTAAGTATTAAACAAAATATCAATATATCAAAATACATGAAATTAAGAGCATTTTTAAAGAAGAAAAATGCAGGATATGTGCCAAAACAATCTAAAACTTTATCGAGAGGTCAATTTGAGAAGTTTTTGGAAAATGCGCCAAATGACAAATATTTAATGCACAAGGTAAAATTGTAGGATAATTTTATAATTTAAATTTTTTGTACATATTTTCTGCTTGTTTGTAGGTTGCGTTCATATTTGGCATTGCAGGCGGTTGTAGATGTGATGAATTGGCTTATCTAAAACTTGATCAAATTGAGAATCTAGATACATCTATTGTAATAAGAATATCGCCTCGTTCTTTTACTGTTACTGGAAAGTATTTTAAATATTATCATGATTATTTGCTTCTAAGACCAAAAGATTTCAATAATGATGGTAGATTCTTCTTGCTATATAGACATGGGAAGTGCTACAAACAATACGTTGGTATTCACAAAATTGGAGCTATACCTTTTGAGATCGCTACTTATCTCAACCTTCCCAATGCCAAGGAGTATACAGGTCACTGTTTTCGAAGAACATCGGCTACATTACTTGCAGATTCACAGTTATAAATTTATTGAAGCCTCATGATAAGTGGAGATCTTAAAAAGACCAGAGGTGTGACATTTAAACCAGTGCTTGGTGCCAATTTGAACCTCCGAATTGCTATGAAAAATGGGACATGTTGCCAACCTATTTTAACAAATTCTTAGGCATACAAAATTTTAAATTTCCTCGAATTTCCCAATCAAAAACATTTAAATTGAATAAAAATTATAAAATAAAAATAGTTAAGGTTGATCTATTGTTTTTCATTTCGACAAAATTGTAAGGTCCCTAATGGGACACTAGTCTTTCTCCACCTAAAACATTGCAACTATTGAGTTGTCTCTTTGCAGATAATATTTTTATTATTTATATAAAAGGTGAATGGATAATACCAAAACCAAAACATATGAAAGAGCAAAACTCTGACCCTTTAAAATGGGCCAATTAATACTTTCTATCTAAATTGTTTTATGTTGTTTTTTAGATTGAAGGTAAATATGTCGATAATCTAAAGAGGCGAAGAGAAAGGAATCGAGTAGCTGCAGCGAAGCTTAGAAGAAACTACCAGCGCGCCAAACATCATTTAGATCAAACGGTATCTATGTTAGAAAGGCGAAATGCTTTTCTTAAGAAACGCGTAAACGAATTATACGAAACAAAACGATATTACATTGTTACTCTCTCTAAGTTAAGCATATAACGAAAATGTTCATTTATATAAAATGTATCTTGTTTTTATAGCCTTAGAATTTTTTTATAAATAAAATAATTTCCGTAACGAAAAACAATGTTATGATTATTTATCGCCAAAATTCAAATTCTAAACGTTAACAAGTTATAAAATTTTAAAAAACTCACTCCAAAAATGAAGTGATTTTCTCATGGATCTCATCATCAATCTTGATCAAGTTTATATGGGACAACTCTAATAAAAAAATAATTGATGTCTGAAAACGTGGTAAAGAATTATTTTATTGCTGAACATAGATAAAAAAATATTTCAACGAATTGAGAACCTCTTTTTTTGAAGTAAAAAAATCAGCATAAAAAGTTTCGATTTATTTTAAATTCATTCATAGCAATGACCCCTTCCCTAAGATACGACACTGATCGTTGTACTAATTAGGGATTCCAACGACAAAATGTTGACAAGTGGGAACTGACCAATGAAATGGAGATAAACTGACAAAAAAGTCTAGACACTATGCACAATTTCGTTTTGCACATTTTGTAAACAAGATTCAGGGACGGTTTAACAACATTTTGTGCAACAATTATAAAATAGTGCTTCGGAAAATAATTAACCAAGTATAATTTAATACTAAATTGAAATAAAAGCACAAATATACGCAAGATAACAAAGAATTGACGCCAAAGAAGCTTACAACAGCCAACAAACAAACACGTTTATTGCCATAGCTTGCTATTGCTGCGTTTGAGAATCCACATCGGATGCATCTGAGATGTAAAAAATCTTTGATCACGTGGTTCAGTATACGTAAATGTAATGGGACAGATGTGTCCGATGTGGATAAAAAAACGCTCGAGATGTAAAAAATGCATCCGATGTGGATTCTCAAACGCAGCATATGAAAACGCGACTTAAAAAGAAACTGTATAATGTGTTGCCGACATTTAGGGGCATCACTTTTTTAATCCAAAATGTATCTCGCGTAATTCTAAAAGTTTTTATGTTTTTCAATTGACTAAATTTATGTAAATAGACCAAATAAAGTCGAACATAGATAAAAATTTGATTGCAATTTGAGTAAACTAAGAAATTTAAGTTTTCTTATCAAAACGCACGTGTATGTTATGAGATCCCATTACGTGCATGTTATTGTTAAGTGTCATTTACAAGGAATATTGACAGTGCGATTTTTAACATTTACTAACATGGGCGTAGAAAAATGTGTTTACAAACCAATTTTCAGCCTTTGAATATAGTAAATAAAAATAATTACCTATATTTTTACTTTGAAGCTTATGTCTATTTTGAAAAACATGGATGATCAATACAATTATTTAATTTACCCTGTCAAATCACCAGGCTTACAGGTTTGACATGTCATATCCCACTAGACATTTTGTTTGGAATGCTTAATTAGACATTCCATACAAAATGGTTTTCCGTAGGTAATGACAGGGTCAATGTTATAGATATTTGATCATACATGTTTTTAAAAAGACGACCCGCTTTAAGCAATCTATATAACTATAATATAATTGGCCCTATGTCTGGCACAATGAACTGGAGTGGGGTAGAAAGCTAATGTGCATATTTTATCAATTGAACAAAATGCGACTCTATGGGCGCAGCCATTTTTATTTCTCATCTCACTCGGGAGTATTTATAATAACCATTTTCTGTTTCACATTGTTATTGTTCAATCCACAGGCTGGTGGATCAGACAATAACAAAGTGAAATAGGAAATGGTCGTTATAAATACTCCCGAGTGAGATGAAAAATAACCTTTCTTCGCCCATAGAGTCGCATCTCAAGCCTATTGACATTTGACAAGCATTCTACCCCACTCCAGTTCATTGGTCTGGCAACGATTGTTGCGTTTGAGAATCCACATCGGATGCATTTTTTACATCTCGAGCGTTTTTTTTATCCACATCTGTCCCATTACATTTACGTATACTGAATCACGTGATCAAAGATTTTTTACATCTCAGATGCATCCGATGTGGATTCTCAAACGCAGCAACTGTAGATGATGATGATTCATGATGAAAAAAATAGGGTTATGATTTATGATAAGATAGATGACAGTAAGAGTACGATTAAAAACAAAAAAATTGGATTAAATCCATTAAATAATCGAAACCATCCCAACTATTTGGTTGTTGATTAAAATTATCCTTAGATAATAACAGTGCAAACTAGATTAATACTGTGGTATGCCATTATATCAATTTTAAATATTCTGACGAACAAAAGTTACCTAATTTTAGTTAATAAATTATATTTAATTCATTATTGATAAGAAATGAGCAGTTGGCAGAGTGCTTGTGTTGAAATAGGATTTAAGGATTTTGCATCGATATGCAGAGTTTGTTTCGCTAAAAATAATTTAAGAAATTTGCAAGAAGTGGAGTACCTTGTTGATGTCTTACAAAGTCTGACAGATACTGAGGTTTGTTCTACATCCTAATATAATTACATCTAATATATTATGAATTCTGGCCTTCTAAGCATATATTGGAGGTAATATTTTCTTTGTAAATGTTCAACTCTAGCGTGATTATTATCTATAGCAAAAATGCATGTTTTACATTCAAAATTCATGCTTAAAAGGGCAGTATTTGTATCTAGGGTAGTACTATTGTTTTAAAATACCTAGTAATGACTGTCTTTGAATTTTAGATAGTTGAGAATGATGGATTGCCACAAAACATTTGTGTCAACTGTATCAAAAAACTGGAAGATATTTCAGATTTTATTGATTTATCCAAATACAATGATACAGTTTTGAGACAGGTCTATTTAACTCAATTTAATTTAAAAACCAATACAGTTATCTGGGCTTCTGAAAACGATGTTAAAAATAATGAAAATACAGAAGTGGAAACAAAAGAGGAAACTATCTCTGAAAATACTGCTACATCTGATAATAGTAATAGTGATAATACATTTTTAAATTTAATTACTTGTGAACCAGAAATTATAGAAGAGGAAGGTGAAAATGAGAAGGAAAAGTCCCATGATGAACATACTACGGAATCTGATGGGTCTTCCTATAGGGAAAATGATCTAAAAAGGAAAAGCCATCATGTACGCTGTACACTGGTATGTTATTACCACCACCATCATGTTGAGATTCAAAATTGTGTTGAAATGTATATGAATGTAAAATGCTTTAGAAAATTAAATATTCAAAATTTAAATAATATAAAAACCAGTCTTATTATTGGACTCTACTGATGTTTATTTTATTTATAAGGAGATTTTTGAAACTTGTGAAACTGTAATTAATAATATTGTTCCTATGAAAAAGTATCAAATCAAAATTGCCTTGGTTTCTATGAGGTAGACATTGGGGGTAAAGTATTGGATTGGTTTAGTAACTATTTAATCAATCGCAAGTAAATAGTCCATTTTGCTGACTAAACATCATATAATAACTATAACCGATGATAAATAATGATATGGGGATTCCTCAAGGTAACATATTGAATCCTCTACTTTTTATTTTATTCATTAATTATATTGATATTTATTAATCTTTATGCTGATGATACATTTATTAGCTTGTAATAATGCAAATTTGGCTGAAGCCATAGAGAAAATGAATGCTTCATTATACAATATCTGTCATTAAAATATTATAACAATTGACATAAAGTCCCCACACTTTTCTGCAATAAAATAATTTTTTGTTTTCTACTTTTTAGTTTGCTTTTCTAGTTTTTTAAACTATTATTTATTAAGACTACTGTATTGATGTTATATTTTAGGTTGGATACAATGCTGAATATGTCAGACATCGAAGAGAACAAAATAGGAAGGCAGCTGCCAAAAGTCGAAAGAAGTTCAGAGACCAGGTGGCGAATCTTATGAAAACGACAGAGTATTTGGAAAGGGCCAATTCTTTCTTGAAAAAACAGAAACATGATTTAGAAGCTGAATCCATTGGTTTAGTTGAAGTGCTAAGTAAATTTAAGTGTTCAAAACAGCATGTTGTTAAAGTTAAAAAGGAAAAGAAAATAACATAGTGTTTAAATCTAATTGTTGTATTCAAAAGTTGAATTTATTAATTGGTCATAATGTATCTAAATCAAAATGTGATGCGGATTTTAATTTTGGGAGATAAATTAAATTGTATTTCTATTTTTTTTAATATTGTTTGCTGATCAAGGATGGTTCGAAACAGAATTTTCGGAGGGGGCCATAAACCATTTCCTTTTCAACATATTTTTTTATATAAAGTCTCTTGGATTGTAACATTTTACACTCTCCCATATTAAACTTTAAAATTATTGATTTTTCTTTTGAAATTTGCATAATTAGATTCAGCTTTATATTTAATTGTTGTTTAATTTTTTAGAAAATGTATATTATTTAATATTTTATACACCACTTTGGTGTACCTGTAAAATGTATTTAAGGAACCATAACAAATACTTTTTGTTTTGTTATCTAGATATATTTATGTTTAAATTACTTTGTCACCATAAGATGTTTATATTAAATACATGGTTTTTGTTTTTAATAAAGCATGTAAAAAATATGAGTTTCTATTAAAAAATTTAGGCAATCCAAACAAAATGGATACCAGTGGGCTTTGACAGGTTATGATATGGCAACCCTGTAGGCCTGGTGATTTGACAGGGTCAATGATAAAGTTAGTTATATAGATTGATCATCCATGTCTTCAAAATAAACAAGCTTGTCTTGTAGTGAAAATGTAGGTAATTATCAAAATTCATCTGTAACGTGTGGAGAGTGGGTTACCCCACGGCACTTAGGCCTCATTAGGCCAATTGTGCATCTTCCTGAGAAGATAGGCACCTCCTAGCTGGTGAGCCAGCCTACAGATTTGACAACACGTCGCCAAGAGGTGCTTCTCTTATATCGGCCGATACTCGCCGAACACAAATCTAATAAATGAGAGGATCGAGCAATCATAAAGGATATGCTCGATGGTCTCATCTTCTTGTTCGCACCCTCTGCAGAGTGCGGATTCTGACAGCCCCATGATATGGAGATGCTTTCGTACTTGACAATGACCAGTCAGAATGCCTGTGACTAAGCGCGGATTCTGTCTAGTCATAGTCAAGTATTTGTTTGCTGCAGTGTTGTCAGGATAATTTAAGAGCTCCCTGGCAACTCTGTAGTTTCTTGTTTCATCCCATCTTTCCTTGAATTTCACAAGGGAATGTTCTTTGATTAGGTCTGCCAGGTCCAAAAAGTATTTGGTTGGCTGCTTTCTTGGCTAGTGAATCAGCAAGACGGTTGCCTTTCGATATAGCGTGACCTTTAATCCATCTTAAGGTGGCCACGTTGTTGATGGATACTTCGGCCAAAGCTTCGTGACATTCTAGTACATCAGTGTCTTTTTTGACAACGATTTCTCTTTCGGTGGTTATCTTACCGTAAGGGTTATCCTTGTCTATTATAGCTACTTTCAGGTGGTTCGTAGCTGCATCCTTGTAGCTTATCCCAGACAGAACTTTGTGGTCCTGTCTGGGTTTTTTCCCTTCCGGGGCGTTACCATACACCTTAGATTGGGTTAGTTGGTTCGCGGCGTTAGCCTTCGCAAAAGATTTTGAGGGTTTTTAGGCTCTCGCACTCTACTTATGTCTACCACTAACCAAGGGAAACTTGGCCGTCCTCCTATCCACCACCCGGAGACGCTCTCAGTTGGCACTCAACCGCTGAAATTCATTTATAAACACATTTTTACAAAACCAATTCTGATTGAGCACCTGCGAGGCAATATGGCCGCCCGCTTTGAGCAAACTATATAACTATGTAACATTGACCCTGTCAATAACAACAGGCACACAAGAGGCGAGTTCGGTCAGTCAGGGGCTGGAGCGGGACAAATTTTAGGGTGCTTTTAAATGACATTTAAGCGTGTTAAACTGTCACTAATCGGACTAAACCGAACGCTAAAAGAGTCGTTAGGAGTTAAAAGTGTTAAAGGAGTTAAAGGAACGTGGCAAACCGAACGCAATGAAGGTGCCATATCTAAAATTTGTTCCCACTTGTCAGCATTTTGACAGGTCATTGGAATGCCTTTATAAAACAAAATGAGACTCATCCTCCGCCATTTTCTGTCCATAATGATTTGGACCATAACAGAAATCTACTATAAACTGTTACTAGGTTTAGCGGTGCATTCATAGATGACGCCTCTGCCTTTTTTATGTCCATATTTTGAGTTTTGAGCAAAACATGGCTTTGATACTGAAGTGATTTTGGCTATATAATACCAAAGGTCATTTTTAGAGCCCAACATCTTATATTTTTAATTTTAATCAACACTTTCAGCACGTAAAAATTGAAGTAATTAACATTTGGCAAAAGCGCATGTCTCCCTAAATTGGCCTCCACTTACTTGATTATTAGATCACATTTATGCAAAATTGTGACTAAATACGCGAATAGATAAAGGCATATTTAGTAAATAATAAGTAGATATACATTTGTGACAAATGTTAATGTTTACATTTTTTGGACCTAAATATATTTTACCATGGACTTTGAAATACAAAATCTCCAAAAGCTAGAAAGACTGGAAACTATCCTGGAAGACATCGTTGACAAAATTGATAAAGAAATTATCCAGACAGATATAGAATGGATGCAGCTCAAGAATTTTGTAAAAGAAAATGTGCAAAATAATTCCAATACTAAAACTAATGGAAATCAAAATGAACCTGTAATAGAACTAAATATAGACGATACTTTAAACAATGCGGATCTTCAGTTGAGTCTTCCAAAATCCAGTATTGCTGATGGGTACGAAGAATTTGATAGCGATTAAACACCTTTTAATTTTATTCATTGTGTAGATTAGGATAATGACAATTCAGTAAAATTTTCAAGTATTATCTATTATATATTTTTTGTTTCAATAACAGAGTTAACAATGCAATATAGTATATTCAAATATATATATTTAGTTATTTAAATTTCTATTCAGAAGCCTACAATTAAATATTTGTGTAAAAACAATTTATACATAATTTGACTTTGAAAATATAATAAATTACACATTTTTTCCTCACTACTTACTTACTCCGCACACTTAATATGTTACAGCACGAAAACATCAAATAACAAACAAAAAAAAAACATCCCAACAAAACAACAAATAAGTTAAAGCAGAAAATTGGTAATAAAACTATGTATTATCAATTACAAACAAAAATAGTCTTTACTGCATTTATTCCAGTTGATACAAGACACTTGTGCTAACATTTAAGATCATATTTGTTTTCTTTTTTTTATCCTTTATGATAAAATGGTACACTGGACATTTAGGATCTTTTACAAAGTTATCTTGCAGTGATATTGACATTGGACAGCCATATTGTAATAAATGTCATTAGGATGATTTGAAATGTTCTTGGGCATGTCAACCTTTATAGATTAATTGAACAAACAAAGGTGAAAGCAATCATTTTTCATCCTGTAATTTTAATTTAGAAAAAAATTTTAAATCATCTTTTAACACTTTTCTAATTTGGGTCAAGATCCACAAGTACCTACTGTTCTGTATTAATTTTTAAAATTTACAATAACCATTAAACTTGGAAAAACCTCTAAAATCACATACATTGGAGCGAAACGGATGCTAAACTTCACTTTGTTTAAACCATTACTATTGCAACAGAATAAAGATGTAATTACATGTCTTGATTACTGGAATCGGTTATAAGCTCATCGATATAACAACTGAACAGTTTCGAATTTTGTAGGTAGGATAGGGTGGTGCAATTATAGATTGCAATATGCACTTTTATTGTTTAGTTTTTATAGTGCCATCGAAAATAGTTCGGAATACGTGGATGATCGACCTTCATTAGTGTTTTTAATGTATAAACTAAGTTTTTAATAGCTGACAGATGGAAATATATTTATTTTAATTAATACATACAGGACACTCGATGTCTTTATGTGACTCAAATCTTATTAGATTGTATAGAAGTATTCAAATGAAAAAAAAAAAAATGTTTATTCCAATTATTATTATTAAATTTTAAAGTAAACGCATTTTGAATAGAAATTGTGTTTAAGTAGAGTGAATTATATTCTGATGACACCTACCGGCGTGCGTTTCAGCGTAAATTGCAAATTAGAAATAAATTTCTACTTCTCTTTAATATAAAGAGATGATAAAAGAATATTATCAATAGAAAATTTTGAAATTGGCTATATTTTTTTGTACTTAGCTACCTAGAAAAGGATATTTTCTTCAATTTTTTTTTCGACTTTTCCGAAAATTTTAGAACAAGCTTTGTGTGGTTAATTTTTAATAACATTACTAAATTGTTATATTGAAAATATAAGGAAAAACGGTATTAACAAAATATTTGAAAACTTATTTTTTTTCACGCTATTTGACATATATATTTGCTAATATATTACGTTACTTTACAGATATTGACGAAAAGAAACTAAAAAATCTATATTCAAACTAAATCAGAGTTAGGACAATTGAAAACCATTTATGATACTCAATAGTTAAAAATTAATACACAAAGTTTGTTTCACTTATTCCGGACCACCCTATTATGACAAATGACTGTCAATTAGTCTATGATGCTGCACACACACAGGGCAATAGGGATGATGAATATACTTCTAAAAAAATACGCGTAAAAACCGCAAAAATATTCAATCCCATCGATTATATAGTGCAACTTTTTCTTTTCTATTTCTCCATAATATACTTATTTACATTAACTTGATATAAAGACAAAAATAACTATTGATTTCATTTAGAAAACGATTATCTTGAGCTAATGGTTATCTGAAAAAAGGACTCGATAAATTTGAAAATTAACTGTTTGAACAACCCCTGAAAAAAAAAATTGATATACATTTATATGTATTCCAACAAGGAATTCAATAATTACTTCCGCCTAAAACTAAGCGAAACATTCAATGAATCATCCATCATGTGTCTCTCCGAGAAAATTTATTAACATTAGGTACTAAATTATCACTACTTGTTTCGTGTTATTCAAGCACGAACTTCGACTTGCGCTATTCGTCGTCCGTATCGCCCTCGCTCGAATAGTCCTGGATGGGGAGGGGCCGCACGAACGGCGCCGACGTCATTTGCCTGAAACAATCAAATTATATCTCAAACAAAAAACTATACCTACTATTTTTATGCTTCGCCCTTAGTTATAAAGGGGTTAATATTTTGCTAGATTAGATTTTATGTTAAGTAAGGTAAAGTAGGATCAAATTCTTGACAGAAACATTTCAGAAAAATGTACGGAAAAAATTATGATTATCAAAAATACAATGCCTTGCTAGAAAATCAAGATTAGGAAAAATACATCTATAAAATGTTTTATTGAAGTTTTTAAGGAAACAAAAGCTTGTACCATTTCTGTTTCGTTTGTACTTTAATTTGATTTAGTTGACAATAAATATAATAGAAATTTCTTGGAAATTTACTAAATTATTTATCGAATATAGAAGAATTGAATACTTACGATAATCTTCTATAATGGTTCAACCATTCCTCAACCATTTGAGCAACTAATAAAGGTCTTTTATGTAACATTTGTTGCGCTACTAGAATTCCGTTTTCAGTTTCGCACACGTCCAACCATTGGCGTAGGATCGCTTCTTCTCTCCCCAACTAAAAAATCAAACCAAATTACCTCCAATAAAACCGTCTCAGTTAATTACCTCCGATTCCGTTAAGAAATGAATGGGCAACAGCTTTCTATCTCTGTCCATCAAAGGCAAAAACGTGCTGCGCATGTGATCCGGATTCATGTTGCTGTGCTGAAGCGGCGATCTAGAATCGATCCTACTGTAAGGCTCCGTAGGTACCAAAGCCGAAAAATGGCCTCTAGTATAACCCAACGCTATGGGAGTTCGGATACAGAAACTTTGTTCCCACAATAGAGGTAAATAAACTCCTGAAATATATTATTTCTTATAAATAAAAAATAACAAGACAATTTCTTGCTTAAGTTTTTTTTAAATGTGATTCAAAATTGAGAAGTAATGACGAAGAAACACACTCGCCTTCAAATCTGGCGAAACCGATGGCTTCACCGCGGAAACTCTTGACGTATTTGACCCCGTAGACGATAATCGGTCGGCGAAGGACGTGAGCCAAAGCGAACACATGCAATTGTTCGAGACTCGTTCCAGGCTGGTTAGCCAGCGATAGTAAGCTCGTCCAATCTTCCTCCCATTGGCCCTCTTCCAATGAATACTGAAGAAAAGAAGCGTGGCTGGATTCGTACTCCTTCCATCTCGGATAGAACCTTCGTTAAACGATAATAAATTATCAATTGATTTCATCTTTCTAGAATACCTTGCAATTATATAATATAGGTACAACAAAATCGATTGTAAAAAAAATCGATTGCAAAAAAAGGTTTTAAAACAAAATCGATTGTAAAAAAGAATCGATTGTAAAAAAGAATCGACAGTACCATAGAATTAAGTGTAAAAAATCGATTATATAAATGAATCGATCTTACAAAAGTTCGATTGTAAAAAAGAATCGATTGTACAATCGAGAATCGATTGAAAAAATAATCGATTTTAAAAAAGAATGGATTGTGAAAAAGAATCGATTTTATAAAATATTCGATTATGTTACGCCACTGTCGGGAATCCAAGTTCCCAACGCATCGAAGCGGCGTGAGAGGGCGCAGGTATCGGAGCTAGGCGCGAACTACGGTACCAGCGAGAAGGCGAGGGAGCGGTGTGGCAGTTTGTACCCATTCGAGTTCCACAGTAGGCGTGTGTTACATTCAATTAATAATTTTTGGCGATTGGCGTTGTTAATATTTTTCAGTTAATAAAAGTGATTTATTCGGGTGTGGTGTGTTTTATTATACCCGTAACATTTCAGAAGTGGTGATAGTGTTCCCCGTGTTGTGCGGAAAATCATTTTCAAAGGCGATATTGGCGTGATTTCCTGTACTCGTACCGGCGTTTGTGAAATTCCACGAATTTGTAGGCGATAGTGAACAATTTGAATTAAAACGGTGTTGTGGCGATTGGAGGCGATTGGAATAATCAATAAAAGAATCTGTAAGTACAATTTTTCATTATATTTTATCGATCGATCAATTTAGGTGCCGCTAACAAGCTTCAGCCTGTAGTTTTAAACCGCTAAGGCGCATGTCTGACGTAACGAGGCGGCCATTTTATCAATTCTGAGAATTCTGCATGCCGGCTAGGCATGGGCGTAACGTGAAAAAGGGGTATGAGTGAAAATAAATTAAATTTTTGGATTTGGAGTGATTTATTGGCATTTATTTTATTGGAAATGATATACAATGGTGGAATTTTATTATTAGTGGAGAAAATAATTATTTTTAATGGCGGTATAAAAATTATTTTTGCCAATTTTTAATTAATGAGGCCTAGGTGTATTTTAAATGTAAAATCGACGTCGAAAAGGGTGTTTTGGAGTTAATTACAGAAACCAGAGGCGTACTAAATAATTTTAAAAATATTTTATTTTTCAAAATAGGTGTTTTTGGGCGTGAGGTGACGTTTAATGTACATTACTAGTATTTTTGGATGGCGATCATTATTTAATTGATGTTTTATAGGCAATCCTATTGGATTGTTATTCTACGAATCGAGTCGCAGGTGACAATGAGTGGCTAGATCGCGCTGGTGTCCCTCAGGTTAGACTGTTGCCCTTCCGATCTTGTCTGTGTTCTTCAGGTCAAACTGATGCCCTTCAGATCTGTGCTGGTGTCCCTCAGTCAGCCTGTTGCCCTTCCGATTGGGTCCGATTGTCACCTAGCGATTTGATTATCACTAGGATTGGGTTGTAGGTGTCAGCGAGTGACTAGATCGTGGTGGATCGGGTCACGGCTAACACTCAGTATGTATTTTACTAATTTCTTTTGTTCTGTTCACAGGTAAGAATGTCGAAATCTAACGACGAAATGGATCTCGTAATCGACGAGCATGTCGACCTCGGTGACTCACCAACATCCGACCGTAGGCACAGAAGGCGGTCTACATCCCCAAGGCGAGGCGGTGCCAGATCCGATTCGAGGCGAGGAGAGGACCTGTCCAACATACCGGTGGAGACCCTAGTGAAGGCCCTATTGGCAGGAGGATTGTCAAAGGCGGTGGAGAGGATAGCCAAACAACAGGCGGCTCTAGTGGTGGGAGAAACGGTAGACCCTGCTACCCCAGGACCTTCTAGTATGAGAACCGATGAGGTGAGCGGCGCTGGAGGACGAAGATCCATGTGGTTCGTGGCTGACATGGTCGAGCGATTCGACCCCGACGATGCGGATTCCAACATCGAGCGGTGGTTGATGAAGATCGACCAGATGGGAGAAATCCATGGATTGTCCCCCAATGAAAAATCCATATTGGCCCAATCCAAGCTGGAGGGATCGGCTAAACGTTGGTACCACCAGTTGGAAGACTACGACCTGACTTGGGACCAGTGGAAGGCGAAGTTGAGGACGACGTTCCCCAGAAGGCGAGACTTCGCCATCATGTTGGAGGAGCTGGCAGCCAGGCGGAAGATACCAGGCCTGGAGAGCTACAGGGAGGATCACAAGGCGAGGAGGTCCGAACCGGCTGTCCAAAGGGTGGAGGAGCCCTTCCTGAAGCGCTGCTACAACTGCCAGAAATTTACGACCCATCTGAGCAGAGACTGTCCCCGTCCACCATCCATCATTTGCAGGGGCTGTGGCAAAGCAGGACATCGGCTTCCGGAGTGCAGGGCGGCGACCACCAGCGGCGACAGGAGTAATGCTCCCTCTGGGAGGCAGGTAAGATTGATTATCACTCCCTCTGATAGTTGTTTTAGGCATCTGGTGAAGGTGAACGGCCAAGATGTCAAGGCCTACTTGGACACTGGGAGTGAGCAGAACCTTATCTCCCTCTCGACGGTAAGACGGCTTGATCTAGACGTAGACGAAGGCGAAGGCGACGTCCAACTCTGTGGATTCGGCGGCGGAGCAGCAACCTCTCTGGGAGAAGTGTCATTCCAGATGACCCTTGTTGATGAGGTGCACACCGTGAAGGCGTTGGTAACGGACGACGAGATGGGCCGCATCGAGCTGCTTCTGGGCCAGCCAACCATCAATGGTCCAGGAATCACTATGGTGGTGAGGAATGGGAAGTCTTATCTGAGGAGGGACCCAGACATCAACGAGTTGATGAAGGAGATCTCCTTGGATGGCGAATCTACCAGACCGAAGGCGCTACTGGCGGAAGATGTCGTGTTGCAGCCCAATTCTGTCAGTAGGATTAAGGTGAGGGTGACAAATGGCGTTCCAGGCACCATCTATTTTATGGAAAAGAAGTACTTCCCCCATAAAGCCTCCAATGTCCTTATTCCATCGGGGCTGATGAGAACCGGTCTGGAGGAGGTGAAGGTGGTTAACGACGGCGACGGCGAGATTAAGTGGAGGAAAGGACGACTCATCGCACGAGTGGAGGCGTGCCAGCCGAGCGATGATGTAACCGGAGCGTCGGAGTCACAAGTGAGAAAGCTTTCCTTATCTAATAATAGTAGCTTAGACATTTCAGGTTTAAATGTAGGAGATATATCGGCGACATGTAGAAAACGTCTATGTTCCTTATTAAAGCGTAAATCTATGTGTTTTTCCACAGGTGAGGATGATATTGGGTTAACTAACTTAGGAAGCATGCAAATAAAATTAACTACTGATGTACCAGTATATTATAGGCCTTATAGGTTATCTCATCATGAACGAGAGCTGGTCAGGCAGAAGGTGGAGACTCTTTTGGAGGCGGGTGTGATACGAGAAAGTGAATCTGCTTATGCTAGTCCTATTGTGTTGATACCGAAAAAGTCTGGTGAGATAAGGATGTGTGTTGATTATAGGGCTTTAAATGCTGTCACTGTTAAGGACCGTTACCCACTACCTTTGATTTCGGATCAGCTTACCAAATTGGCGAATAAAACTCTCTTTACCACTTTAGATTTAGCTCAGGGGTTTCATCAGGTGCCAATGAATCCAGATTCGGTGGATAAAACAGCGTTTATCACACCGGATGGCCATTATGAGTATTTGCGAGTGCCATTTGGTCTTTCTAATTCACCAGCAGTGTTTCAGCGCATCATTGATAAGATGTTAGGTAAACTGAGATATGGCGAGGTGTTAGCTTACATCGATGATCTTTTGATACCAGCTGCAGGCGAAGAAGAGGGTTTAGCGATGCTAGAAATGGTCTTAGGGTTGATTGAACAAGCAGGTGTTAAGCTCAAACTGGAGAAATGTTCTTTCTTGCAAAATACTCTTGAATATTTAGGACACGAGGTGACTGGAGAAGGTATTCGTCCTGGAAGGCGTAAAATACAAGCCGTACAAGAATTTCCAATACCTAAGAATGTGCATGGTGTTAGACAGTTCATTGGTTTAGCTTCTTATTTTAGGAAATTCATTAGAAACTTTGCGGTGTTGGCGAAACCATTGACTATTCTTACTAAGAAGGATGTACCTTGGAGTTGGAGCAGCGAGCAACAGGAGGCTTTTGATTTACTCAAGGATTATCTGGCGAATAGACCTGTGTTAGCATTGTACGACAATCAGGCGAATACAGAACTGCATACTGACGCTAGTAAGCTGGGATTGTCAGGTATTCTCTTGCAAAAAGGGGCAGATGACAAGTTGAGACCTGTTGAATATTTTAGTAGGGCTACCACGGTGCAGGAGCAGGTGTATCACAGTTATGAGCTCGAAACGTTAGCTGTAGTTGAATCTGTCAAGCGTTTTAGGGTGTATCTAGTTGGAAAACGTTTTAAAGTGGTGACTGACTGTGTAGCAGTGAGAGCGGCGTTACTTAAGAGAGACTTGGTTCCTAGAATAGCTCGGTGGTGGTTGGCGATTCAGGAGTATGACATGGAGATAGAATATCGACCTGGTAACCGTATGCAGCATGTTGATGCTTTAAGTAGGAACCCACCTGTTGATAAAGTCTGCGTAAATATTGTTACAATGTCGGAGAATGATTGGTTTTTAACGGTGCAACTGCAGGATCCTAAGGCGCAAGAAATTGTGAGACTACTGGCATCAGAAAACGTTGACAAACAGACCAAGGCGCTTTATAAGGTGAAACATGGGCGACTTTATCGTGTAACTTCACATGGAGATAGGTTGTATGTACCAGCTATGGCTAGATTCAGTATTCTTAGAAAGCATCATGATGACATAGGTCATCCGGCCCTTGAAAGGTGTCTAATTTTAATATCAGAGACGTATTGGTTTCCTAAGATGCGACGTTTTGTGTCTAAGTACGTCAAGTCATGTTTGAGGTGTGGATTTGCAAAAGGTCAGTACGGTTTAGTCGAAGGGTTGTTACATCCAATTGAGCGTCGACCAGTACCATTTGATACAATACATGTTGACCATTTGGGCCCATTTGTGAAAAGCATTAAAGGTAACTCGTATATTTTAATGGTGGTGGATGGATTTACTAAATTTCTTATAGCGAAGCCTACAAAATCTGTTAAGTCGTCTGAAACTATTTCACGTTTAAAAGAGGTTTTCGGTGAGTTTGGTTATCCAAGGCGAATCATATCGGATCGAGGCAAGGCGTTTACGAGTAAGGAGTTTAAGGAGTTTTTGGTGGATAAGGGTGTAAAGCACGTGTTGAATGCGGTGGCAACGCCTAGGGCGAACGGACAAGTGGAGAGACCCAACAGGACGATTGTAGAAGCCTTATCTTCGACTGTAGAGGCTGAAGGTCGGTGGGACGAGAAATTGTCGGATGTTGTGTGGGGACTCAATCATATGATCAATGCTGGGACACGTTTTTCTCCTGCACACTTAATGTTTTCCCATAGTCATGGCCGAGTAACCGATTTGGCGGATGGCGAGCTAGCTAGCGACGACGATAATAACGGGGCTGGTGGGAGTCTCAAGAACATGGTGGATGTTCAGGGTGTCGAGCGTGCAGTACAAAGGAGCGATGTCGAGGCGAAGGAGGTTGAGGAGATTGGTGAGCCCGACAGGGTATTAGGTAATATCGACACCCGCTTGGTGGATCAGGGTGACGACTTTGGTCTCCAAGTTTCTAGGCGCGGTGGGCGAGGCGGGCGAGATGAGCAAGGTGGGCGAAGGAGACGAAGCTCAAGGTTACTCAACAAAAGGGCTATGACTAGAGATGTTTCATCTCCCATTGATCGAAAAAGGGTAAAACTTCAGGACCCATTAGTCAAGGCAGGTGTGGTTAGTGATGGGCTCCCAAACCTAGAGAAGGCTGTGGTATCTGGCCCATGCCCGGTCTTTTCAGACGGGGAGAGAGTTCATTCCGATCATACTAGGGCTTTGGCTAATATCACAAAATCTGCACGTAAAATGAAAAAGAATTTTGATAAAGGTAGAAAGGTTGCAACCATTTATGAAATTGGAGATTTGGTGCTTTGGAGAAATTCAGCTACAAAAAGGGCGGGCGCAGGTGTTAGTAGTAAATTGGCAAATAAATTCGATGGTCCGTATAGAGTAGGTAAGGTATTAGGACATGATCGATATCGAATTGAGGCGATAGAGGGTGTTCGAGGCTACAAGCGTTTCCAAGTGGTTGTCGCTGTAGACTCTCTTAGACGGTATCACGGAATGAATGAGGTTGAGTATGAGTCTGATACAGATGAGGAGTGCCAGGGGCAGGTTGATGAAAGTGATATCGACTAAGACCATTAGTATTGTGTATGTAATTAATGGGGACATTTAATTTTTCAGGATGGCCGAATGTTACGCCACTGTCGGGAATCCAAGTTCCCAACGCATCGAAGCGGCGTGAGAGGGCGCAGGTATCGGAGCTAGGCGCGAACTACGGTACCAGCGAGAAGGCGAGGGAGCGGTGTGGCAGTTTGTACCCATTCGAGTTCCACAGTAGGCGTGTGTTACATTCAATTAATAATTTTTGGCGATTGGCGTTGTTAATATTTTTCAGTTAATAAAAGTGATTTATTCGGGTGTGGTGTGTTTTATTATACCCGTAACAATTATATGAAATAATCAATTTTAAAAGAGTATTGTAAAAAAGAATCGATTGTAAAGAGAATCGATTATAAAAAAGAACCGATTGTAAAAATGAATCGATTATATAAAGTAATCGATTGTACAAAATAATCGATAGCACATCGAGGATCGTTTGTAAAAATAGTTGATTATAAAAAGAATCAATTAAAAAAAGAGAATCAGTGCACAAAAATAGATTGTATAAAAAAATTGAGTGGAAAGAATCGATTGTACAAAAACATAATTTGATAATTTGCAATCGATTGTAAAAAGAGATTTATAATAAAACAAAATCGATTGTAAAAAGAATCTATTCTAGAAAAGAATGAATATAAAAAAGAATCTGAAGAATTCAGACATTTGTATGAGATATATTTACCATTTGAATGACCTGAGAATTCGAATGATTATCCGATTATAATCGTTCAAATACTCATATTCGATTATTAAAATCATTCAATTAAGCATCACTAGAATCGTTTTAGAAACATTTGAATAGCTTGGCAGCACACATTCAACAATTGACAGTTTGTATAGACACTTGACTGACTTTTATATGAAAAGCATTCATTTTAATGACAAGGGTAGATATATAAAACTTTTCAAAACTTAATTATTGAAGTAATAGATCACTTACATATGTCCTCCTTGGCCCAAGCTCTCAGCTAACGCTCTCCTAAGCATATTGTCCCTGTCGAAGACGCCATAAGTCGCTTGCATGACTGAATCCAAGAGACAATCGCCTGCCGATCTGTTCCACAATGCGTACAATCTGGATCCCAAACGGACGGTGATGTCCAAAGACCAATTAATCACGGCGGGATCTGTTTCAAGTTGTTCCTGAGCGTCTTTGTCCAGTAACTCGTTAAATAACTGGTCTTGAACGGCGGTGGGAAGCTCGTCAACTTCTGAAAGTGAAAATATTCGCGATTCACATTAATTTCCCCACGCTGTTTTCTTCAAAATGGAAGTATTATTAGATAATCAAATACATAAGTATATTCGATATAAAATCATTATTACCTGCAGGTAAGGTGAATGTGGGAAATTCGGTAACGAAATTGCAAGGAAAATTTCCCTTCCTCGAACGTATGGTAGAAGCGAAATGTCTTCTGATATCAGCTGCGATATCCGGAGCCACATAACTAGGTACTCTTTTCACGCCCGATCCGGAACCCTCTATTTGGGATAAAAGAACGGCTAATAAATCTTCTCTTTGGAACCTGAATCATAAAAATTGTTGAAAAATTAATTGGTACCTTTAAAGAATTTAAACACCTACCTTATAGCTAAATGTACTAAAGTATGTCCTACATCGAAGGCGGAACTTCTATTCAAAATGGCTACTTCAGAAGCTGTCAAAGTACGGGCCGGATCCCCGCCTGAAGAAAGATAAGCCTCCACAGGATTCGGATCGCCGTCTATCACTCCTATACAGGCGTTCAGCCAACGCCAGTCGGCGTGACGACGCAGATGCCTCAATTTACGCTCGTTTTCTAGGTTATTGGGGCTCTGGCCCGAATCTGCAATACATATAAATTAGATATCGCAAATATTTTAGTGGAATATAAAGTATTTATTACCTAAAATATAATCTTTGAATCTGTCCTCTTGGTTGAGATCGGATTCGCATATTTCATCTGGCGAGGGAATTATTAGACTAGATGCTTGGGATCGTTGGGTGATCGTTCCGCACATGGCGCACTTTTGGGTTTTTGGCCAATTTTCATAAGTACACAACTGAAATACAAACAAAAAACTTTCTTTAAAACATAAACTTTTTTATATTACATAAATTAAACAATTGTTTTGAGCATACAGTTACCTGTTTGAACAGTGTAATTATAAATAAATAAATGGCATGGACCTCAGGGATCTATACAAAACCCGCTGATATTCCTACTGTTTATTAGTGATTTACCAAAACATTATTATTAAAACTCACCGAGCACATCCATTTGGCCTGCGACGACCTACGGGAATTTTCTATATTAGTTAAACTGGCTGGAGGGCTATTATTCCTAGATTGGGACAAGCTTTGGGCTAAATCGGAGTTCTGGGTAATCCTTAATGGTTGGATGTGTTCGTGCAGTGTTTGAGCAGACAGAGAAGTCGAACCGCAAATGATACAAATGCCTGTCAAGTTGTATGTACATTTCGCGCACTTCGGCCTATTCTCTATCGGTCCAGCGGCTGATCCGATGGTAGAGGAAAATTTATCTTCAGTGTTATTCTTTTCTCCGTGTAACCTAAAACCGCTTCTATTAGATACATCGCAAGATATGGAACATGTGAATAATGTTGTCATCTGCCATTGCAACAAAATTGAATTAGATTTTCAGAAGTTACAGTACAGGACAAGAGAAAGTTTTCTAATGGCGAGTATATGTTGCAAAAATTACAGTCTGTCATTTCTAAATTTGAGTATAACAAACCTGTAAATATCTTCATTGACGAAAGGTTTGGGACCTCTGCACATGGTGCACTTAATAGCCGATGGATAATTTTCATATGTACAATAATCGCAGGACCATTTCTTCTCAGATTCGCTCATTTTCGGAGTTTGAGATCCTTTTTTTTTTGTAGGTAGCCTGATTACTTGCAACTAGTTCAAGCTGAGCCCTGTTTCTGTCATGAATTTACCATACTTATTTGATTCAATTTGATTCCTTATAATCTAAATAGAGCAGCAATTTGAATTTACCTAGATAGACATGCTTATATTGATACCTGTAATGTAAATTAAATTGGTCAACAATTTAGAAATATACTAGTAAAAAAAAAGTAACTCACAATTTAGATACTTTCATTATGTTTGACTTTTATTCTTTGATTTTTAATTAAAATTAAATAAACCAGTGTTAAAAATTCTGAAGTTCTATTACCTGCCATTTCTAAAAAGTTTTAGGATGCAATAATAAAATATTTTAGTTGCAATCCACTTATGCAATACTTTTTATATTGAGTGTATTTTTAATTATTTATTTCATTACCTATATAAATGTTTATATTATTAAGTAGTTACTTTTATTGATGAATTTTTGGTTTAGTTTGGGTTGTGCATACGTATTTGTAATAGTAATATTATTGTGTATTTTAGAGCCTAAAATTATGTCGCTTTTAAACTCATGTGTTAGGCTCGCGTTGATTACGACCCTGCCCTTTGTACATACATACCGATTGAATGATTTAAAGATATTTTTCGCGACATAAACGGATTATGTTCGTCTATCCCCCCACCACATATAGTATATGTTGACGCCAAAATGGAAAATACATGCTGTTTTGAAAGTGGGCAGTGAGTTGAAGTAACAATTTTTTATTATTTCAATTATTCATGTGTGCGTAAACCACGCGATTTTTCCTAAGAGTAAAAACAGTTTAATTATTTTATATTAATATTTAATGTACCTAAATATATTGTCTAAAAATTACAAAAAATGTTACTTGTGCTATTTTAATTAATCTATTTATATTTACTATCTTTAATTGTTGAATAATTTTGTATCTTTCCTCTACTTCAATTTCAATCTTATTTAATTTAAATTTTAAAATTAAAGCCATCTTTTAGCTTTGTATACCGTTTCTAGTCATTTGTCAAACACATGAATTAACATAACCGCCTGTGGATGAGATCATGTTCGAGTGTGCTAAAGAGTGACGTCATTACAACTTCCCCTCCGGTCTTTGATGTCGGCCAAAACGGAAGATCCTGCCTAAATAACATAATCTACCATAAACGTTTATGTTGGTTTATGCCGCGAAAAATACCTTTTAGTGAGGTCTTCGGACTGAGCGCGGTGGCGTTTCGGCGTCATCGATGCTTCGTAAAGATGACCAAACTTGATCATTTAGAGGAAGTAAAAGTCGTAAAACACCTGTTACTTCCTCTTAAAAAAAAATCTGATGTGTCCAACACATTATTATAGGCTTTTTCCGGTTATTTTGTACAACCTATTGCAGCATCTCTATAAAAGTTTAGAGGATAAACTAAATATATACATTGTCCACATACATCTACCTATCTATCTATTTTTCTATAGATATTCATTGAAAACGAAAATACTGAAAAATTTAAATTTAGCGGTCCATTTTAGAAAAATCATGTATAAACAAAAATTATAGAGATCGATATCGCAAACAACTTTAAGTCCAACAATTTTCATAAAAATCAGAATTTTGCACTTTTTGTCAAATTTCTCGAATACGGACCATTTCAGGAAATTTTGACATAAAACAAAAATTATAGATAATAATATTAGAAATAACTTTTATTTGAACAATTTTCTTCTCCAAACATAAATAACAGATATATTCCATAAAATATAAAAACTGCTTCCCATAAAGTACCCCCCTAGATGTTCCGACTTTGTCCAAAATCTAATCATTTCACGTCAGGCCGAAATAAACCTTAAGTTTAAAATTTAATGTTTTTTCTTTATCCGTTTTTGAGTTTTCTTCAAAATTCGAAATTTACACATTTTCTCAAATATCTTGAATACGGTCCATTTTAGAGAAATTATGTATAGAATAAAAATCATAGAAAATTATATAGCAAACAACTTTTATTTGAACAATTTTTATAAAAAAATATTTTTTTTACATTTTGTCAAATTTCTATAATACGGACCATTTTAGGAAAATTTTGTATAGAACAAAAATTATAGATAAAATAATATAGATAATATTGGAAGTAACTTTTATTTAAATAATTTTCTTCTCCAAACGTAAATAACAGATATATTCCATAAAATATAAAAATGACCACCTATAAAGTACCCCCCCAGATGTTCCGACTCTGCCCAAAATCTAATCAGTTCATTAGACGCTGGAATAAAGCTTAAGTTTAAAATTTGGTGTTTTTCTGTGTATCGGTTCATGAGTTATGCGACCTACAGACACACACACACACACACATCATCGCGAAAATAGTCAAAACGAATTCAGGGGACCTCAAAACGTAAAAATCCGTCGAAAACTCGAGGTCGAAAAAAATCATGATTCCTATACTTTCCTTATATCTTCTGTATACAGGTAGGAAAGAAAAAGAAGAGGTAACAGAAAATATTTCGATAGAATTAGTAGAGGTCGCGAACATGATGAAAACATATAAAAAGTGAATAAATATTGTGCAGCGACCCCTTCGGGGACGCTGACGGGATGTTTCGTTCGGAAATTTCTCATACAAAAATTGTCCGAAAAAAAAAATGGCGCCCGACGAAAAATTTGTGTGCGTGGTGAGGTGGAGAGGCGAAGGGTGTTTGGGAAAAATATTCAAAAAATTATTCGTTTCCATTAAAACGTCGAAACACGATAAAGAAATTTTCAAAACGTCATAAAAAAGTGACAGTTGACGGGAGACAAAAAATTGCTTCTGATGAGCCGACTGCGATGTCTTGAGCGTCTGCCGTTTATGCATACTCACTTCCATAGTGCACCCAAATCCCGGAAAAGGGACTCATAGGACGTTTGGACGATTTCCGTGCGATTTTTCGCGGTTTCCATGGAAACTGTCAAACAGATTTTGACGCCGATTTTTTTTTTGGGAAGCGTCCCGTGGGTATGCACCCTCCGTCCGAGCTTCATCGAAATCGATCCATCCGTTCGGAAGGTACGATTTTTTAAAGTCACCCGGAAACCCCTCATACGAAATTGGTCGAGAAAAAAAAAATGGCGCCCGATGAAAAATTTATGTGCGTGGTGAGGTAGAGAGGCGAAGGGTGTTTGGGAAAAATATTCAAAAAATTATTCGTTTCCATTAAAACGTCGAAAAACGATAAAGAAATTTTCAAAACGTCATAAAAAAGTGACAGTTGACGGGAGACGAAAAATTGCTTCTGATGAGCCGACTGCGATGTCTTGAGCGTCTGCCGTTTATGCATACTCACTTCCATAGTGCACCCAAATCCCGGAAAAGGGACTCATAGGACGTTTGGACGATTTCCGTGCGATTTTTCGCGGTTTTCATGGAAACTGTCAAACAGATTTTGACGCCGATTTTTTTTTTTTTCGAAAGTGTCCCATGGGTATACACCCTCCATCCGAGTTTCATCGAAATCCATCCATCCGTTCGGACGGTACGATTTTTTAAAGTCGCCCGGAAACCCCTCATACGAAATTGGTTGAGAAAAAAAATGGCGCCCGATAAAAAATTTGTGTGCGTGGTGAGGTAGAGAGAGGCGAGGGGTGTTTGAGAAAAATATTCAAAAAATTATTCGTTTCCATTAAAACGTCGAAAAAGGATAAAGAAATTTTCAAAACGTCATAAAGTGACAGTTGACGGTAGACGAAAAATTGCTTCTGATGAGTCGACTACGATGTCTTGAGCGTCTGCCGTTTATGCATACTCACTTCCATAGTGCACCCAAATCCCGAAAAAGGGACTCATAGGACGTTTGGACGATTTCCGTACGATTTTTTGAGGTTTTTCGCGGTTCCCATGGAAACCGTCAAATAGATTTTGACGTTGATTTTTTTTAAAAAGCGTCTCGTGAGTCCGCACCTTCGGTGCAAGTTTCGTTAAATTCCATCTATCCGTTCTTAAGATATGATTTTTTAAGTGATTTTGGAAACCCTATTTTAAATTTTCTCAAAAAAAAAGAAATATTTCTATCGAAATATTTAACAAGGATTGTTTATGGTTATAATTCAGTATTGACTTAATGCGCACGAAAAGCTTTCAAAATTACATTCAGAAAGTATATCTGCCTTCTCTATACCTCTTATTATTAGTTTAATGTATTTTTTTTCTTGTTACTATTATTTATTTATTTAAAAGAAGGTCCAACCCCATTACAAAACAAAATACCTATAAATTATACAAATAATTGTAAATTAAAAAATACAACTAAGAGGAACAAAGTTAAAATTATAAAATAAATAAAAGTCAAATAAGTTTTAAATTAACAAATGCATTTTAAGTAGTGTAAATCCGCCTGTATATTTAATTTTCACTCCAGTGTGTTAGTACAGATGGCCTTAAATCTATTAAAAGAAATGCTTGGTAACCTCAAGATTCAATTGATTTATTACCCTCAATGTTTTTTCAATGCATGCCATTGTATTGTGAAATGGAACATATTTAATAGCCTAAGGACTCTTATTTCATTTAACCCTTTAAAGACTGTGGGTATTTTGAGAAGACCACCTTTATACTTCCCACCGGTTTCTCAGTTATACCACTGTGTTAAATTGGTTATCTATGTTAAAATCTACATAGCTAAAGTTTTGATCTCCAGAACATGTAAAAAGAGGAAGACCATGGATTGAAAAACAAATTAGTAAATTTAAAATCAGTGCAGTACAACTGCAAATGTTAGCAGAACACAGTATAAGTATGATCGGTTCCCTGAATATTTAATTTGAAGGCACAGTACCTTAGACATTTATTTTGTATTCTTTCCACCAAATTATAGAAGCATACTCCAACTGAGGTACAACCAATGTTTGATAAACTCTTTTTTATGGCTTCTAGAGAGAAATCAGAACAGTTATGCAGTGTTTTTCAGGAGAGTACACAATTAATTTTGAAGTGTTACAGCAGTGTAAAGCAAGGATAGTAGATGTAAATACTGATTAATTCATAAAACACATGTTCGCTCCTCAGATAATCATACTCACACAAACTATCCCCTCTCAAATTAGGAGCATTCTCCTTCTTTCTAAGGCCAATGTGACAAAGCTGTCTGTGAAATAATAAACACATTCT
This sequence comes from Psylliodes chrysocephalus, assembly GCA_927349885.1. Lineage (NCBI taxonomy): Eukaryota > Metazoa > Arthropoda > Insecta > Coleoptera > Chrysomelidae > Psylliodes > Psylliodes chrysocephalus. The sequence goes on from OV651825.1 coordinate 8,687,010, forward strand.
GAATGATTACAATAAAAAAGGACTTAATTATGAATAAATGGATTAGGCTAGTAATTTTTCGTCATTGATATTAACCAAGTTGATGCTGTCCATCTATATTGACTTTTCCAAACCAAGATATAATAATAGTAGAAAATGCATTACTTAGTAAATAAAAATGATATGTAAACAAATCTAAAATAACGATTTTATAAACAATTGCTTCATTTATAATCAAATATTGATGTAAAACACATTTAGTTTTCTTTCTATAGACATTAGTCTTGAATAAAGTGTACATATTTTTTTATTTACTTACCTTATTTTATCTGTTCTTTTTTTGGTAAACACTATTTTAGTAGTTTTTTTTATGACATTATTTTATCTTCTTTATTATTGCACACCATTGGATGTAAATCCATATTTAGTTTAGTATATTATGGCACAATATTTTGTAAACATTTTTTTCAAACCTGTCATTTCCACTTATTAACATCGATTCAGCTAAGCTAATTTTACTTGGAAAAACTAAAAAATGCACTTTCTACAACGTCTAAAACATTTTACGTACAATTTTATAGATATAAAATGGTAATATTCCACATTCACTTACTATGCTAAAAATTGGCATGTGTTATATTGTGTAGGATACATTGCCAATGTCAATTATAAATATAATTGAAGCGTTTCCATTATATGTGAACTCATTATCAATAAAATCTAAACGACCAGAAAGGCCTTAATATTCCCAGAATACCTAAATGAATTAATTATCACCTACTTCTCTTACCTTCAACAATAGGGTCATAAATCGCAATGAAGGCACAACGATACAATTTTCGTGTTGATTTGAAAACAAATAATTTAGATACCATTTGTACAAAGCACTGCACCAAAATAATAATTATTTAGTAAATGTCAACAATACAGTTACTTGCATGTATTTTGACAAACTATTTATCAACTGTGTTGTTTTCCTTTTCCATCAAAACGAAAAATGGACAACAAAAATGTCATTTAAATGTCAACTGTCAGAAATTATACGAATCGGTAAGGCAGTTTTTCTTCTTACCGATAATCTTCTTTGTAGTTATGGCCTTTTATCTGCAGTTACAATAAGGCTTCTAGTTCTTTTTTTTAAACTTGCCTCTTATATAATAATATCATAGGTCATTAAAAGGGAAATAATAAATACAAAATTGGTATACTCATTCCGAAATAAGAACACACAAAAAAGGCATATAGAACCCACTCATATGCTTAAAATCTGGCCAGTTACCAAAGAAGAAACTAAAGAAAGCGCTTCGACTAACTTATAAAGGCATAATTTAGTAAATATAGGTCCGATTAATTTGGATCATCAGGTTAAAAAGCATAAATATTAATATTTATAAATCGAACTTGGTCAAGATTATAAATATGGACGAGTTTTAGAAATAAAATACGTTTATTGACAGTTTACACGTATTCATATTCATATAAACATTCTACAGACACATTAAAAAATAATAATATAAATCAATTCGGAATAAAGTCACTTCTAAAAAAAAATCAACTAAAATTAATATTTTCAAAAAAATTACAATGCTAAATACCATTTAGAATCTACCTAGAATTACTAGAACTATATAAACTATCATTATTAGAATTGGCAGTGTTCATTTGATGTACATTTCTTCTTCTTTTTTTTATTCTAATTCTGTTATATCTCATTTTTCTTCTCGCTTTTCGCTTCCTCTTCGGCTGCAACTCGTCCTCGAAGTCCGAGGCCGTGGCGCTAGAAACGGTTTCGTCTTGCGATTCGGTTTCAGATTGCCCGATCGAGATAGAATTTCCGTCGATGACAGTATCGACGTTGCTGCTATCGCCTGAAGAAATTTTTTTGCTTTTTTTATTTTTCCGTTTAAATACGAGAGGACCGTCGTCATCTTCGACATCGTTGGTCGTCGAGGTCACGACAGCTTCTTCGGATGTTACGGTGGATCGTTTTTTCCTCATGGAAGAGATAGTATTCCGCTTGGCCTGAAAATATTTAATAGAACAATAGAACTGGCGCCCGAGTAATTACTGAAGGCATAAAAAGTTGGGAATATTATCATAGAGACAAGAAAACTTACAGGTTCGTGAATATTGCAAACGAATCCCATTAGATTATCATAACGAACGTTTCCTTCAGAATGGGAGGGACAGAAGGAATTTAAGCATTTTACGCAGCATCTGATCGTCCTTTTAGAGCATACGTTACAATAGTGCCACGGACATACGTATTTTTTACCTGAAAACAAAGATAAACAGCTTTATTTTATTAATGAATTAAATTGAGATTATTTTATTATTGTTGATTATTCTGATAACATAAAGTAATTATTTGCATATCAAATGTTGATATAAGTACAAAAAAAAGATATTTTAGCCATTTTATTTTCGGATCGTTAATATTACCTTCCGGCCATTCATCCAATTTCAAACAACGTAAATGATAGGCTTTGTTGCAAATTTTATTGTTACAAAGACCCACGTTCCCTTTCTTTTGGCATATGAAACATGGCGGCAAAACGATCACCTTAACGGGTTCCTTTTTTTTTAATTTCTTTGGCTTCTTGGGTTCCGTTGATTCCTGAAACATTCATTACGTAAATAGATTGTAAAAAGATAATTGACAGTAAACAAAAATCATATAGGAAGCTTAAACGACTTACTTGTTTGGCTTTGACGCCGATGAACCCGCTACAATTGGGCGCGCCGCACTTGCACACCTTCTTCTCCGTGCCGGTGCACTCCAAATTGTAGTTGAACGTCAGTTCCGCGTCGGCGGCGATGTCTTCGGTAGCGAACAAGCCGACGCGCGTCTCGCCGTTGACCGTCCATTTTTGCGTTTCGCAGTTGGGCTGGCAGCAATGGTTCATGAATCTGGCAACGTTGCCTTTCGGTCCGGCATCGATCATCCTATAATATAAGTCGATTAGTACTGAAATCTTTCGAATGTTTCGACTATCACTCCAAAAGTATGCGAATGAAGAATAATCGATCATAATTAGAAGCGAATCGATATCATCCACTGTAAAAAAGAATCGATTGTACAACATAATCAGTTGTAAAAGGAATCGATTATAAAAAAGAATTGATTGTTAAAAAATCGATTATACAATTACAAAAAATTACCTGTTTGTATGTATGGTGAGGAAATAGTAATTTTCTTCTTTCTGCGCGTGCATTTTCGTAACTCTCCTTTGGTACTCCTCGTCGTCGATCAACTCTCCGACGTATTCGATAACGAACGTACCTTTTTTGATCGACTCCAACGTTTTCAAACCCCATCCTCTCGCTTCCGTTTTGTACGGAACCAAAAGGGGATATTCGCGTTTTTCGAACGACTGATTGTTGCACAGTTCCCCTGCCGGACATACTTCTGGATTGCATTCGGTCCACAGTAACCTCGAATTAAAAAAAGGACGTTTGATAAAAATATATTTGTTTCTGTTAATTTCCATTAGTTTCAATTAATTAGAATAACTGAGAAATACTTACCTATTTAGGCAATTGCTATCAGGTCCACAAGGATTGGGTTGAGCGGGATCACACTCGCATGCTGTGGTGTTGCTCAAATTCAATTCCATTAACTTGACATTACCCACCGGTTTGCTGACTTTGATCTTGATGTATGGAGGAGGTTTCAACGAACTCGCTGTCTCTGCCGCTTGAGTTGATTTGAATTCTGTACAAAATAAATGAATATTATATATTCCGTTATCTACAAAGGCGTAGAAGGGCTATATAATTTTTAATTTTGACTTTAAACACGAAATTTCGACATTAAAGTAGAAATTTTGAGTTTCATTTTGACTTTAATCCCGAATTTTCAACTTTAAACTAAGAATTTTGATTTTAAACTCGGAATTTCAATTTTAATCCCTAAATATCAACTTTAAAATTTAGAATTTCGCCTTTAAAATTTAGAATTTCGCCTTTAAAATTTAAATTTGTTGAGTAAAGTCAAAATTACGAGTTTAAAATCGAAATTCCGAATTTAAAGTCAAAATTTTGAATTTAAAGTCGAAATTTTAAGAATGAAGTAGAAATTCTCAGTTTTATTTCGACATTAATCCCTTATTTTTGACATTAAACTCGAATTTTCGAATTTATATTCGGAATATCAACTTTAAACTCGGAATTTACAACTTTAGAATTTGAAGTTTCATCTTTAAAATTGACATTTCGAAAGTAAAATCAAAATCCGAGTTTAAAATTGAAATTCCGAATTGAAGTCAAAGTTTCGAGTTTAAAATCGGAATTAAAGTTAAAATTTCGAATAAAGACTCGTAATTTTGACAATGAAGTAAGAATTTCGAGTTTTATTTCGACTTTAATCCCTTATTTTCGATTTTAAACTCGGAATTTCAACTTTAAACTCGGAATTTAAATATTAATCCCTAAATTTCAACTATAAAATTAGGAATTTCGACTTTAAAATTGAAATTCCTAGAATAAAATCGACATTTTTAGTGTACAAACAGAATTTTTAATATAAAGTCAAAATTTAGATTTTAAAGTCGAAATTTTAAGATAGTAGTAGACATTCCGATGTTCATTTCGACTTTAATCCCCAATTTTTGACTTTAAACTCGACATTTTGACTTTAAACTCGGAATTTCAACTTTAAAATTGATATTTTCAAAATAAAGTAGCAATTCCTAGTTTCAAGTCGGATTTAAAAAAAATGTATTATGTAGCCCTTTTACACCTTTGTAACTACCGATTCCAAATTGAATGTATAATAAAAACTCACGTTTTTTCATTTTGTGTGCGACGACGGCCTCTTCGACGGCTTTTTTGAAAATCGTTTCCACTTTATTTTTCATATTCGAACCCGTATCTATGGTGTCGCCTTCTTGAAACAGAAACGACCTACCTCTGTTGACCCAAAAGTGATCGTAAGTGCCGAAGAATTTTACTACGAATTCCCCAGGCGTGTGTTTGGCGTTGAACACATTAGGCGGTACCTGCAAAAAAAAGATTTCCAGAAAAGTAGTACTAGTCTACGAGCCAGCGGTTAATCCGAGTAACGCGTTGAAGACAAGATCATCAGTAAATATTTACGAACAGGCCCATTTTAAATCAAATGGAAAAGAGAATAAAAAAACTAAGGGTGTAAAAAAATGTGTAATATAAAATAACTTAAAATTGTTATTATTTCCTTATTCAATTGCTATTAAATTATAAATCTATCGAATCTTAGTTTATATTATTTGAGTAGTTACCTCGTTAGGAAACAAAATGAGACCCGGCCACCATTTGAAATGCCCCACTTTGACCCAGACGATTTCGTCGTAGAGCGGCAGTCGTCCGGATTCGCAGTCTTCGCAAATAAATTTATCATCATCTGTTAGATTGACAGTCATACATTCCGGATGGACGCTGGTCGGACAAATTTCGCAACAAATGAGATTACCTCCCTCGTTGCAAATGAAACACCATGTGGTATTGATGGTCAGATTTTTGCCGTCTGTAAATAATAATTATTGAACAGTTATTAATGCAATAAGTTGAAAAATAAAGATAACTAGCAATTCGAATAGGGAAAAAACATCTATTAATTTTTTTAAATAAAAAATAGAAGGAAGTTTTCCTATTCATCAAAATATAAATGATTAATTTGGTAATATAATACTTACTCTTGTTTCTGTGTCTCGGACAAACAATCTGCGTCGACGTGATTATATCGGCACCGGCCGGTACGCACAGATTGGTCGAATGATAACTGGCCGGGCAACTCAAACACTTCACGATTTTATCGCCGGAACACCGAGAGATGGCGGCACGCGGATCATCGGAAGCGCACGTGTGACAAACGTGTTGCGGACACACGAAGCTGTCGACTTCCTCTTGCGAAAACCTGAAGAGAAAAGAATTTTGATAGAATATACCTCGAGTCATCATCTTTTCCTGTAACTAAAAATATTTAATCAAAGAAGTAACCTTCGAAAACTCTTATTGATCAACATGTGTTCCGCTCTCGCTTATCGAACGAGACCAAAGAAACTGCTAGAAAGTCGCTAGAACTCATCTAGTAGGTTCAAGAAATACCTAGAATTCTTCGAGAATAGTGCGGTGCGCAGCATTTTTGTATAAATAGCTAAATAGCGCAACTTTGTCGTTGAAGATAGATATTCGAATTGTTATATAAATTAAATAGAGTGGAACATAATCTGACACCAAAGAAAGGCACAGTCAGAGAGATATAAAGAAGGGAAATCATCAGTAACCTGATAGTATTCGAGCAGTAAAGTAGATATATTGACTTCAAAAAGGTTTTCATATCACTAGATTATTATAATTTATACATACCTGTTTTTGGTAGTTTGTATCAAGGACCACTGCGTCTGCGGCCACAACTTCAAACATTCCGGATGGTAGAACCTCGAACACTGATACAACGAACACTTCTGTCGAATATTGGAACCGCTTCTAGACACGCTGTCGTGGCAAATGAAACAATAAGGATCGATATCTTCCACACAGAATCCGCACTTGAAGTGTTTCGGATTGGGATTAATATTTTTGTAGGCCAGCTCCACTTGCTCAGATATCTCAGATTGTTTACTCTGTCTGCTGGAAGTGCTCCTCAAGCTTTCGGAATCGATGGTTTCTATGCTATCTGCGTCTGCGGTTACGTGTTTTAGTAGCGACTTCCTCGCTCCGTTCGGTTTTTTCACTTCCAGAGGAATGCTCGTGCCCACGCCCGTTTTATCTGGAGGAGACGGAAAATCGGCTGTTACGTGTTTCATTAAAGATTTCCTCGTCCTGTTCGGCTTTTTACTTTTATCTTTGGCAATCGATTCGCTATTTGAGTATTCAGTGTTTGCTACCATGTGGTCGTGTCTTTGATCGTCTTCTTCCTTTATCGCTTGACCAGATGATTTCGTTGATTCGCCTTGACATATAAAAAAAAAGAGTTGCTGAATTCGAGTATTAGAAGTTGAGGTAAATAAATGGAATATAGATACGAATTGTCTGGTTTTATTTGTATTACTACTATTATTTGAAATCTATAGATCAAAGCAACAATCTCAAATTGTTAAAAAAAAAATCCAATTTCAACTTTGACACCCTGTAACTTCAAAACTTCTTGAAATTTCAAAATGTGGTCTTTAAGGAATATGTTTCTACAGTTTTTCTTAATATTTCTTTAAATTTTGAAGTCTTTAGATTAATTAGTTTGAAAATGGTGATGAAATTAAAAAATCCAAGTTCAAATTTGATGCTTTGTAACTTCAAAACTTATTGAATTCCAATTGTACTGTATTTATTTTGTTAATACATTGAGCATATTTGAGAAAATGGATTCTTTTTAAATAAATCTACGTTTTACCTGGAGAATCGGCCGTGACGTGTTTGGTTGAAGGCGGTTTCAGTATCATTTCCAAACTCTCCTCGATTTGTTTGGCAGAAATGGGCGAGCGTTGATTTATTTTCGCCATAGCGTCCAATTCTTTGTTGAAAATAATGGATCGTTTGGCAGATTTTTGATTGCCCACGGAGAACAGATCTTGACACCTTCGCAAAATAAATTGATCAATATTTTGGATATTTAAGAAAAAATACCAGAGACGAAGAACTACTAGACTAATCCATTCATTTATAATTAAATCCTTATTTATTTGTAAGCATTCGGCTGTATTTTATGTTAGATAGACGGAAGCGGATTACAGTGAATTCAAAAAGTTCAATTTAGCGTGTTTTTTGGAATTGATTCTTTTTATATTCAATTCTTCTTAGAATGGAATCTTTTTTTGATTAATTTTCAATCGATTTTTTTCTTTTTTGCAATCGATTCTTCTTACTGTCGATTTTTTACGTTCGGTATTATTTACAATCGATTCATATTTAAAATAGTTTTTTTTTATTTATTTTTTTTACAAACTATTCTCTTTTACTACAATCGAATTTTTTACATTAGAATATTTGTTTATAATCGATTCGTTTTTAAATCATAATCGATTATTTTTATATATAATGTTTACACTCTTAACCTCACTGTCGGTTTTTTACTTTCCTATTTGTATACAGATATAAGGAAAATATAGGAACCATGATTTTTTCGACCTTAAGTTTTCGACGGATATTTACGTTTTGGGGTCCCCTGAATCCGTTTCGACTATTTTCGCGATGATGTCTGTGTGCTTGCAAATTTTATAGTTAACTCTAATGAGTTGATTAGATTTTGGGTACAATTGGAGAATCTGAGGGTGCTTCCAAAGGGGGCGATTTTTCCTCTTTATGGAATATCTGTTATTTATGCTTGGAGAAGAAATAAAAGTTGCTTTTAATGCTATTCTCTAAAATTTTTGTCCTATACATAATTTTCCTAAAATGGTCCGTATTTGAGAAATTTGACAAAAAGTGCAAATTTCGAATTTTAAAGATTACTCAAAAACGGATAAAGAAAATAACACCAAATTTTTTAAATTTAAGCTTTAATACATCCTGCAGTATAAGCTGATAAAATTTTGGGCATAGTCGGAAAACCGGGAGGGAAAAGGGGTATTTATGAGTATCATTTTTTATACTTAAATCAATTCATATTTTCAATCGATATTTTTCATGCTCACTAACCTCCATTAATCGTTTTTTATTCGATTCTTTTTAATCAATTTATCTTTAACAATCGATTGTTTTTTATAATCAATTATTTTTTATAATCGATTCTTTTTTATAATCGATTCTTTTATATTAATCAACTAGACATAATAAATGATTACATTGCGAATATGTTATTAGTAGTACTTACATTGAAAAACTTTTGCTCCTCGACGCCGGCGATTTGATCGGTTTCTCGTCGGACGTCGATTCGTTGAGCATCTCCAAATAGGCCTTCGATTCGAATTTTTTCATGATTTCTTTCATTTTGAAATCGATCCTCTCCGCCAACGTCATATTCATAACGTCCGGCGGAAACGTTTTTCCCGGAGGCGTAGCGCAAACGCTCGACGGCACCGTAATGATTTGAACGTGATTTTCGTCCACTTCCGATTGGTTACCTAAAAAAATTAAACAAGAAATATCTACTAAACGAACGGTGGAAAGTGTCAAGGCTATAACACTTATGTAATCGATATTTTTTACATTTGATACTTTTTGCAATCGATTATTTGTTATAATCGATTTTTTTTTGGATTAGATTATTTTTCCAATCGATTTTTCTTAACAATCGATTTTTTTATAAAAAATAAAGGCCAAATACGTCAAAATAATAACACTGAAAATGTTGGGATGTGGCACTTGGACGCCAAAACGAAGAAAAATAAATAATTACCTGAATTGTTTTCCAGTTTTTCAACCTTCTTGCCCTCTGAAGGGCTGGTTTCGATTTTCGGACTTATTAATTTCCTCCTCTTGGGCACCTTCTCGATCAAAACTTGCACCGAGCACTTCAGATGGTAAGTACCCTGACAGCCGCCCTTGCACCTGTACAAATCTCCGAAATTGAAACAAAACTGACAAACCTTGTCCTTGGGTACGCCTTTGAATAGATTGTTTCTCTTATACAGCGACCTCTGGTCGTCTAAAGAATAATAACCGAAATGTTGGATGCTATCGATGCTGACTTTGTATTCGATATCGGATATTTCGTCTTTTATTACAACTTCTTCGATTTTAACGGGTTCTAGTACGATTGGGTCTTCATTAACAGCTGGTTCGGCGGGTTGTTCGTCTTCAACTGCTTTCGAAATTTTCTTCTTCGGCGATTTTTCTTTCTGCGATGTACTGGGCGACGATTTAATACTTAATTTAATTTTTTTCTTTGCGTGGACATCTTCTGTACTTGAATCTTTTTCTGGAGGTTCGCTTATTGTAGAATCATCTTGATCTGTGAAAACAATTGAGTAACTGGCTTGGTATCTGGGGTTTTTAATAACAATTAAATGCTATTTATCACTGACATACAACAAGCATCAAGGAACAACACATCAGAAATTACAAGAAACGAGAAAAATAAAATATGTACAAAATAAAAGGAGAAAGACAAGAAAAAAGAAGAAGAATTGATGCAATAAAAACAAAAAATATATATATAACTGTAAAAGTGTAACGTTGTGTATATGTTTTTAACCTTGTTATTGGTGTTTTACATTTACATACCTTTAATTTTCCTTTTCTGCGTTTCCTTGGATTTGGTCGATACATTCGTTTCCGATTGTTCTTCTTCTTGCGCCTCTTGAGATTGTACGCTTACAGTTTCCATGAATTTAATGATTTGTTTCAAATTGAACTTTTGAGATTTGACATGCTCCACTTCTTCCACCGCAGTTATCCATTTACTCATAAAGGGTTTTCTGACGATAAAAGCGTGTAACTCGGACGAAGGTTTAAACTATGACAAATTGTTAATTAATTTTTCAATTGTTAGTTAAATGTTCGTTAATTGTTAGTAATTTTTAGCTAGTTAGTTAATTGTTAAAGTTAGTCAGTTAATTATATTGTAAAAAAAGAAAACAATCTCTTAAGTTAGCAATA